>CM053027.1:484925397-485525397 GCA_028564925.1 Lithobates sylvaticus
GGGAGAGGGTACCAGTATAGGAAACAACAGTGTATAGGAAGGGAAAACATCAGCATGGAGATTCGGAGGTTTGCTGATATCAGTAACTGAAAACTCTGCCTTTGCAGCACTGGAAGAGAGAGACAACCGACTAAAAGGTAAAGAAATTCTTGAAGTGTAAGCCATTATAACGCTCCACAATGAAAATACAAAATTGTGGCAAAATGCCATGCTGAAAAAAACACCTAACCAAATGAGAAAAAAAAACACAACATATCACTGCATCTGTACTTTATGATATTATCTAGGAGTCATACTCACATGTCTGTCACACTGTGCATACACAACTGAATTCATACCCATGTGCATGTAGCACTCAGTCCATAGATGTGCATAGGGCTTTTTTTCTCAGAGAATAGGTGCTGGAACTCCCGCTTTCTGACTCACCCCTTGTCTCCGCCCATACCCACCTCCGAGCACCGCTGCGTGGTTCCATCCCCTACCCACCTCCCAGTACCACCCTTTAAGAGAATACAGAACCAAGTATAATTTTGTGGTTATGGAATTTGTTAATGATGACAAGAAAAGCAGTAAAATTGATCCCCTGCAGATAGCAACAATAGACCCCCCCCCCCCCCCCCCCCAACGACAATGGACCACCCGCAACAAAATATCCACTCAGCAACAATAGACCCCCTTCAGCCACAACAGATCTCTCTGCAGCCTGCATCAATAGACCCTCCAGCAGCCAGCAACAATTAACCCCCTTCCCAACAGGTCCTTGCCTTGTGGGGTCCTGACACGCTTACAAACACATACACATACAACATACACATATTTGGCCAATTTTATCGACAGGATCTAATTAACCTACCAGCATGTCTTTGGAGTAGATTCCTCCCAGTAACAATTGACCCCCCAGCAACATAAGCCCCACCTTCAGCAACAAAAAAAACCCCCACCAGCAACAATAGACCATCTTGATAAATATATCACCTCCAATTACAATTGATCCCCCCCCCCCCCCCGCAGCCAGCATCAATGGACTTTCCAGCGCACCACAGCACCCCTTGCCATTACATACAGTGTTGGAGGTGCCGGAACTGCATTCCCTGTGTTCCTGCTGAAAAAAAGCCCTGGGTGTGCACAGCCTATTGCATTAGAGTGTGCACCCCAAAGCTCAAACACACGTGTGTATGTACTGTACATATATGGCAGTGGACAGTGTCAGTAGGGCAGAGACTGGTGTCAGTAGGACAGTGGATGGTAATAGTAGGGCCGAAGTTGGTGTCATAGAACAGTGGATGGTGTCTGTCATTAGAAGTGTCAGAAGAGCAGTGGGCTTTGTCAGTAGGGCAGAGGATGGTGTCAGTAGAGCAGTGGACACTGTCAGTAGTTTTTTATTATTATTTTTTACAATTACATCTTATATTTTTTACAATTTTTTTTTAAGAGCCCCGTTAGGGGGCTTTTGTGCGATGTCAGGGGTCCAAACAGACCCCTGATGTCTCACTTTTGACAGAGTCAGAGATTCCCCAGTTCCTTTCTTGGGCAGTGAATGAATGAGAAGTGCTCTGTGCTGAACAGCTTTCTCTTCATTCACAAACTGAAGTAGTTTATTATGCTTCAGTTGTACTGTAAATGGACACAGTGAGTGAACGGTACCCATCACTCACTGTGTTCATTCAGAAAAGGAAGAGGCCGGTAAATGGCAAATTTACTGGCCCCTTCCCCCGCTTTCCATCCTGAAATATCCCCTGAAGTAGCTGGGGGCATGGGGGGCCTGGGCTGCAGGGAGAATCTACACCACATAGGGTATTTAGGGTACGCCCAGGTCCAACTGGCACACCCCTGTGCACGCCTATGACTCAGTCAATTATTCATGCATGCTGACAGCATAGTCTATCATACAAATCAAATGGGGGATGACGTAGGTGAGGTGATGAAAGGTGGTCCCCCAAATTCCTTTTCCCCCTTTTTATATCTCCCTCTTCTTTTTTCTCTCCCCATACTTTGTATGAATTAGGCCCCTTTCACACTTATACGACTTGTTCCATGATTTGGGACTGCAAAGTAGCATGACAAGTCGTTCCCCATGATTTCCAATGACAGCCATTCATATTAGTACGACTTCAAGTTGTTCCGACTTCAAAGTAGTCCCTGCACTACTTTGGTCTGATTTTGATGCCACTTACACAGGCATTCCTTGAAATCATCTGCGAATAGTGGCAAAATCGCGCAACTTTGAAGTCGCACAACAGTGAAAGGGGCCTTAGGGTTTTTGACCTTGATTTATGGGTTTATGAATATGGTGTGTAATAGCACTTCATAAGAGTGGCTTATGCAAATCTATTTAAACTTCTCTCACCAACACTTCCAATGGGGCTCTATAAGTAAGTGCTGATAGGAGGGGCAAAATGCATCAGAAGAACCAAGAAATGGTGCAACCTCTCTGCTTCTTTGAAGAACTAAAGACTACAAATAATTTGCTGCGCAGCCTTAAACCGGCCAAACTTGTTACAATCTAACTGAACAATCTCCTTTAGATTTACCATCAAATATGTGGGGCAAGGGCCAGTCTCAAGTGATGCAAATTGAATAGATTGTTTAGGTGTATCCTCATATTAAACCACTTTGGTAAATTATTTATTATTAAAAAGTAAGGTTTTCACATGTGTGAGAGTAGACAAGGCCCTTGAGAGTATTACCTTGGGGAGATGCAGACTAGAATACTGCATACACTGAGCAGCATATGATATCACCTGTGATGTATTTCCGTTATTTTGCAAACCTGGCCTGTTAGTGGGCCCTGAGGGCAGGGTTGATGACCACTGCTCTACACGACACTAAAATGAAACCTATGGCTGGACTTTTGCTTGAAAAGTTTCTGAGAAAATAATGTTACTAACCCGTGGTTTCCTACTAACATGAACAGTTCCTCCAAGTACATCAGAGAAGTCACAATTACATGCCAATAGTTTTATGTTATCAGTGTCACCACAAAGCCACAAGAAACTTTATTTATACAGCGAGAGTCACAAGCGTAACTGTCACAGACACAAAGCAGCTTATTTTGGACAATAATCAAGGCAACAGATAGAATAAGTGAAAAATAAAAATGAAGATCATTTCTCTAAGTCAATAAACTCCCTAAAACTTCTATAAAATACATGAATAATTATGTTCTAAATCCTAGATTTTACAATGTTTTTTTTTATTATGAAACCATATTGATATAAATAACACAATTAAGGTAGTTAACTTTGAATTTAGTACAGTAATACGCTAAGATATTTTAAAAAATGTCACTATTAAAAATACACTCTG
Organism: Lithobates sylvaticus; assembly: GCA_028564925.1. NCBI lineage: Eukaryota > Metazoa > Chordata > Amphibia > Anura > Ranidae > Lithobates > Lithobates sylvaticus. The sequence goes on from CM053027.1 coordinate 484,928,704, forward strand.
GACATCTGCATCCCATTTTCTATCAGGTCCTGAGAAAGATGAAGGGTCATGCACACAAACATTCAGAAAGCTGATAGACCAAGTGTGTGGAAGAGATAGAACGCAATATGAATAGAAACATATTTCATGTTCTGATAATTGTCTACAGGTTTGAAAGACACATCCTGCATATGAAATGCATATGCATTCATAGGGCATGGTCACCATGTATACACAGTAATATAGAATAGAAAGTATGTATACAGACAGATATCCCTGTAGCGAGAAGGCTGGGAAATAAGCCGTCCACTGTTATATTAATACCAGATTGTACATCAATGTGCTGGTGTTAAAAGCATATGCCTTCTCTAACATTAGTAGCTGCCTCTTCAGCACAACAACACCCCCAATAACAAGGTTTGGCAATGTGTGTTTGTGTGCATGTTCCGTTCCCACAAGTAAAAATACATCTTCGGGTGGCACTGCACCAAGTCCCATCCGCTTTGGATACAAATATATAATCTTATCAGATCAGGTTTCTTTTTCAATCAAATACTTTTTATTGAATTTAAAGTTTTAGTTTTTTTCTTACACATATACAAACAAAGCACATCACAAATACCTATACAGAACAAAAAATAAATAAATACAATTATTTAAAATAAATAAAATTACCAATAACAATAATTTGTTCCAGTATTTAGCCAGTCATCGCTGGGAAATGTTTAGCATTACAGAACTATCAGTGCTTCAATTCCACACCATAGACCCATCATAGTGCAGCAACACTATCGATAGAAGAAAAGAGATCATCCACACAAGTGGAGACTCTATCATGTCTAATGTGCAATTCGTTTCGTTTTTTTACGTTTTTCGTTTTTTTTTCGTTATTTTCGTTCATTCATTATCGTACGAATGAACGAACGATTAGCTAAAAATTTTTACGAATCGTTCGAATCGAACGAATCCGAAAACAACGAAAATCCGAAAAAAACTAATTAGAATCTACGAAAGAAGAAAATCCAAAAAACGAAAACAGGAACAACGAAAATCAAAATGAACGAAAAAATTCGTACATTCGTAAATTTTTTGTTGAATTGGTAATTTTCCGTGTCCCTTACAATGGCGCTGCTTAATGTGCCTCGAATGGATTGAATGAAAAAATTCGTACATTCGTAACTTTTTTTTTCGATTCGTAATTTTCCGTGTCTCTTAAAATGTAATAATAGCATACACATTACATACAATTATGAATTATGCTCCGATTACGTATCTACGAATGTTACGAATGTACGAATAAATACGAATGCGTCCGAATTTCATATAAACGAATAAACGAAAATTAAACTAACGGAAAAACGAATCAACGAAAAAATAACTCTTACGAAAATACGAATCGTTACGAATACGAACACCGACGACTTACGAATTTACGTATTGTTACTGTGACGGACCTCGTACCCAAGATGTCCGCCGTAACTGCTTCCTCTGTCCGGTACCACACAATCCAAGACCCCCTTAGCTTACCCAGTCACCAGACAACACCAGTGTAGGGTACATCAGGAATGAATCTTTATTTGACATGTCACACTTATACACAGTTGACAGATGACTCAAGCCTAACCTAATTAGCATGAGCTAATTATCTTAAACAACACTGGGCTCCTTCATTCAATTACAGGGTTAATTAGCACACACAACAATAGGTGAAACACTTCTACAAGCCAGACTATACTTAATTACATAACACAGGTGGCTGGAGTTCATGAGTCATGACATTAGCGTCTCTTGCTAATATGCCAAATACACATACAGATTCTATGTGTATTGGGGGGCCAGCATGGACCTGAATCCAAGTATCACCAGCTCAGGGGTCCCAGGCTTGCAGCTCAAAGAGCACTGTTCCCCCAAATGCCAGGGCCCATAATCACAAGGCAACAGGCTCGCACTCAGTCCCCTCCAACAGCCCGTGTCCCGGCTAGGTCCGTCACATTTCTCCCCTTTCGGCAGGAGACTAACACAGGAGGAGACCCCAGACGGGTTGACTCCGAAGTTAGTCAGTGGTTCCAGTCCTCTAATGCCTGTACCCACACAGTACCCCAAACAAATTGTTCCAAACAGAGCACTCACCCAGCCAACCTCTGCCTCTCTCAAAGAACATATCTGCCGCTGGGGAGAGGCCTGGACTGGCCCTTCTCCCTGGAGTCTTTTCAGCCGCTGGAGAAAAGACAGGGTGACTGGGCTCACTCCATCCTGCTGTTGGGGATCTGGGCCGACCGCCCAGCATCCCTGGGTTATACTGGTGGAGACTGCATTCCCATCCACCTTTACAGGGAATCTGTCCTGTTTTAGTTGCGGGCAGAGGCCAGCAGCGCTCTGTTCCGTTGCCAGCAGTTCAGCTGGGTGTAGGAGCTTCCCTACATCATCTTCTCCAGCTAACTGTTGGGGAGAGAGGCTGACTGCCCCGGCTTCCTGGAACTCCACAGTTGTTGCTGGTGCTGGACAGAGGTGGGTAGCACTCTGCCCTGTTGCCAGCACTTCTGCTGGGGACTCCACATCCTCCGCTTTGGCAAACCATTGGGGCAGGAGGCTGGCTTCCTCCACTCCCACATCTGGCTGCTGGGACAACATGTCTCTGGTACTGTCTCCCAGGTGCACAAATCTTTGCTGGGGAGGAAAGATCGCTTTCTCCACCCTGGCCAACTGTTGGGGAGGGACGACAAACACCTCCTCTCCCTTCTCCCCCTGTATCTGCTGCTGGGAAGTGATTGCCACCTTCTCATCCTGAGCCTCCATAACTGCCACCAGTGTGGGGCAGAGGTCTTGGACCCTCTGTTCGGTGACCAGCGCTTCAGCTGGGGAAGTTCCTTGTAACTCCCCAGATACTGCTGTTGATGCTGGGCAGAAGTTAGCAGAGCTCTGCTCTGTTGTCAGCACTTCAGGTTTGGGGACAGCAATCTCCAGAGTTTCCACTGCCGATTCTCTTGCATGCTGCTGGACAGGCATATTCCTCCATCCAACCTCGTTTTGTGCAGTAACAGGTTTGTCAAGGTCCGTCAGCACTTGCTGCATCCGCCATAAGACCTCTGCACCCATAGCTGCGGGGGCAGGTGGGCAAAGCACTCTGTTACTATGCCACATTGCTGACTCTTCAGCCAGGATTTCAGAGCTGTCTGCCGGTATTTCCTGATAGTCCCAGGCAAAGGGAGCCCCACCCTGCTGCTGAGCAGAGTCTAGCAGCTGTATGTAGGCGATCTCCAGCTCCCATTCCTGAGCGGCCAGGAACTCCAAATCTTCCTGTGCCCAGAGCACTTCCGAGACGTTCAATCTTTGCTCTCTGTGCTCCATTATTTCCTCCAAACGCCACTCCAAATCACTCCCAAAGTCAGGGTCCTCGGACAGCCTCCAGTACAACAATCCCAGGCCATTATAATCAAAGCCTTCCGTGGGCCTGTCATCCGCTGTCCACGGGCACACTTGGGCTACATACCACCGGAGGGCTCTGTAGCTCTCGTCCAAACGCATTTCTGCCCGGATCAGCCTGCTTAACTCAGCTGTCCACTCCTGCTTCGGTTGTTCCCCCAATAACAACATTCGTACTTCATACTGCGACCAGTACCTTACATGGATGGAGGGGAGAACTTTTCCCTGGTGTCGCTGCTCACAGGCTAGCGCTTCTTTCCAGAGTTGTAGGCGAACAGTATCATACCATCCCAGCAGGACCTGCACCGATACTGGTCCTCTGTGCTGTATCCGCATCTCTCGCAACCTCCTTCCGAATTCCTCTTCCATGATGACGTATCTGTACCTCTGCTATCCGGGCCTTGGATCCAGGTGATGGTTTGGATGTGTTCACGACAAGGAAGCACAATCCCACCGCTGCCAGCCAATTGTGACGGACCTCGTACCCAAGATGTCCGCCGTAACTGCTTCCTCTGTCCGGTACCACACAATCCAAGACCCCTTAGCTTACCCAGTCACCAGACAACACCAGTGTAGGGTACATCAGGAATGAATCTTTATTTGACATGTCACACTTATACACAGTTGACAGATGACAGATGACTCAAGCCTAACCTAATTAGCATGAGCTAATTATCTTAAACAACACTGGGCTCCTTCATTCAATTACAGGGTTAATTAGCACACACAACAATAGGTGAAACACTTCTACAAGCCAGACTATACTTAATTACATAACACAGGTGGCTGGAGTTCATGAGTCATGACATTAGCGTCTCTTGCTAATATGCCAAATACACATACAGATTCTATGTGTATTGGGGGGCCAGCATGGACCTGAATCCAAGTATCACCAGCTCAGGGGTCCCAGGCTTGCAGCTCAAAGAGCACTGTTCCCCCAAATGCCAGGGCCCATAATCACAAGGCAACAGGCTCGCACTCAGTCCCCTCCAACAGCCCGTGTCCCGGCTAGGTCCGTCACAGTTACCAATCAACGGAAACGAAAAAAATGAAACGAAAATAAACAAATTTTTTTGTTGTGCACATGTCTACTATAGACCAGATCTTATTAAATTTATGCATACACCCCCTGTGCTTATAAATAAGTCGCTCTCTATCTGGCACAGCATTTACCGCCATGCACCACTGAACACAAGTCTGCGAGTGATGCCCCGTACACACGAGCGGATTTTCCGTCGGAAAAAAATCTTGGATGTTTTTTCCGATGGAATTCCGCTCAAGCTTGGCTTGCAAACACACAATCACACAAAAGTTCTCTGAACTTTCAACCGTCAAGAACGCGGTGATGTACACTACGACGAGCCGATTTCAATTAAGTTCAATGCTTCCGAGCATGCGTCGGAATTTTGCGCATCAGAATTGGTACAGACAATTGGAATTTCCGATCGGAACCTTTTCCGACCGAAAAATAGAGAACCTGCTCTCAATCTTTTGCTGGTGGGAATTCCCGCCAGCAAAAGTCCGATGGAGCATACACACGGTCGGAATTTCCGACCAAAAGCTCACATCAGACTTTTGCTGGCAGAATTTCCGATCGTGTGTACGGGGCATAAGAAGATAGCCAATGTTGAGAAATCAACTTACGGACAAGAAATAACAAACGGGTAAATAACATTTTCAAGAGAGTAATGGCCAATCCTCTGGAAATATACCCAGCAGGGCACGTTTAGGATCAGGAGTCAATTGAATTGAACAAAGTTCTGATAAACTTCGAAATACATCTTTCCAATACCAAAATAGTGTAGGACAGTGCCATAAGATATGAATTAACGTGACCGTATGCATATTACAATGAGGGCAATTAGGTGAAGGTCGACAACCCCAAGAGAAAAAACGTACTACCATAGAGAGAATGTTAAAAAAGTTTAAGTTTTATCAGATCAGTCTTTAACCACTACAATACTGGGCACTTTCGCCCCCTTCCTTCCCAGACCAATTTTCAGCTTTCAGCGCTCTCGCACTTTCAGTGACAATTGCGCGGTCATGCAATGCTGTAACCAAATTAATTTTTTATAATTTTGTTAGCACAAATAGAGCTTTAGTTTGGTGGTATTTTTTTGTGACTCCGTTTTTTATTTTTTGCGATATAAGCGAAAACATAGCGGAAATTTTGAAAAAAAAACAATATTTTCTCCTTTCTTTTTTAAAAGAAATCCAATAAAATCAAATTTTGTCATAAATTTAAGCCAAAATGTATTCTGCTACATGTTTTTAGTAAAAAAAATTCCGTTAAGTGTATAATAATTGGTTCGCGTGATCACAGACATATGTACGCAAATGATCATGTACAGATGTGTGCAGGTGATCACGGACATATGTGTGCAGATAATCATTGGCACATGTTATTTTACTGGGACATATGTGGGGGACATGTGTTTTTATTATTTGGGTCATGTGTTTTTATTTGGGGACATGTGTGTTTTGGGGACATGTGTGTTTTGGGGACATGTGTGGGGACATGTGTGTTTACACTGTGGGGACATGTGTGTTTTACTGTGGGGACACTACACTGGTGATCAGTGAGTAAAAAGCTGTAAAAAAACAGCTAATACTCACTGATCACCAGCCGGCTGCAGCGATCCGCTCTCCTCTCCTCACCGACGACTTCCGTGTGAGGAGAGCCGATTGCCTAGCAACCGGCTGTTTGCTTACATCACATGACGGCTGTGATTCGACACGGCTGTCATGTGATCAGGAGGGCCAATCAGCGAGCCCTCCTGCCGATCCGAGATGCGCCGTGTCCGGGTGACAGGAGCGCATCGGGATCGCGCCGCTGCGAGCGATCCCGCTACTTCTGAAGGAGGTTCCGGAACATCCTATCAGAACTAGACGGCTCCCACTCGGCCGTATATGTACAGTGGCCGGCAGTGGCGGTGCGTGCATAGAGGGCGCAGGAGCGCCGCCCCCCCTCTCCTGCACCGCTCTATCACCAATAGATAGATTCATGCATTGCATGAATCTATCTATTGTCACCGCTGCCGCCCCCTATTCAGGTGTCCGGCCCCTGATCGGGCGCCGGGCATCTGAATTACAGTGGGGGGGGGTGTTGCTGGAAGCGCCCCTATTAGAGCTGTAAGCTCTAATAGGGGACCCTATTAGAGCGGTGTGCTCTAATAGGCTTCCCTAAGTGTAAACAGCGGGCGCACGGCTGTGCGTTCGCTGATTACACAGTACTGTGTTAGGGAAGCGAATACATCGCTTCCCTAACACAGACCCGCCTCTCAGCCAATCAGGTTGCCAGGTCTGTTACCTGTCACCTGATTGGCTGAAGTCACAGGCGCTGTGATTGGACGCTAGGCGTCCAATCACCTAGCGTCCAATCACAGCAGAAGAAGACAGGAGGAGCGCGGGAGAAGACATCCGACGGAGACACCGCTCGTCGCCTGACGCCGTCACCAGCTGCACACCGGGACAAGGTAAGTGCAGAGGGCAGGCAGGGGGCACAGTGGCAGCACTTAAGGGGCACAGTGGCAGAACTTGGGGCACAATGGAAGCACTTAAGGGGCACAATGGCAGCACTTAAGGGGCACAATGGCAGCACTTAAGGGGCACAGTGGCAGAACTTAAGGGGCACAGTGGCAGAACTTGGGGCACAATGGCAGCACTTAAGGGGCACAATGGCAGCACTTAAGGGGCACAATGGCAGCACTTAAGGGGCACAATGGCAGCACTTAAGGGGCACAGTGGCAGAACTTAAGGGGCACAGTGGCAGAACTTGGGGCACAATGGCAGAACTTAAGGGGCACAATGGCAGCACTTAAGGGGCACAATGGCAGAACTTGGGGCACAATGGCAGCACTTAAGGGGCACAATGGCAGCACTTAAGGGCACAATGGCAGCACTTAAGGGGCACAATGGCAGAACTTGGGGCACAATGGCAGCACTTAAGGGGCACAATGGCAGCACTTAAGGGGCACAATGGCAGAACTTGGGGCACAATGGCAGCACTTAAGGGGCACAGTGGCAGCACTTAAGGGGCACAATGGCAGCACTTAAGGGGCACAATGGCAGCACTTAAGGGGCACAATGGCAGAACTTGGGGCACAATGGCAGAACTTGGGGCACAGTGGCAGCGTTTGATGGGCACAGTGGCAGCATTTGATGGGCACAGTGGCAGCGTTTGATGGGCACAGTGGCAGCACTTGGGGCACAGTGGCAGCGTTTGATGGGCACAGTGGCAGCGTTTAATGGGCACAGTGGCAGCGTTTGATGGCACAGTGAGGCTGTTTGTTTGCGCCCCCCCAAAAATTTTGAGCACCAGCCGCCACTGGTGGCCGGGTGGGAAGTAGTTAAACTGAAACATAATCCAGGACCCCTTGGAAGTCTACTTCCAATCTTTTAAAACATGAAAATAAATTAGTAAATAAAATTTTTCTTGCTACCAAACACTAGCTAAAGCTTGGAAACAGCCAACTCTAAATTTCATAGAGGGTAATGGGCACTATATTGAATGAAAAACGTACTCAAAGTTACCTAACCCAAATTTCTTAACACGTGGTGCAGGTGGATAGAGTGCAATTGTCAAATCAATCTAGATCGTTCCTTGCTTCAGCTTTGTGCACGCTACCTAATCTAACCAAATTTTGATCCATCTATGGTTAACTTTAAAGTGGTCATAAGTCTCAGACAGGAAATATAAATAAAGCATTTCCCTCTATAGTGTGTACTCGTCTCAATAAAAGCACTAATTGTCACTTTTGTCTGCTGCCTCATTCCTTTGTTATCAGCATGAATCACTTTTCCTGACACCAAGAGAAAAATGGTGATGGGGGGGGGGGGGGGTATCCAGCTGATTGACAGCCTCAGCTCTGTTCCTGTGTGCTGTGTGAAGGAGGGTGTTTCCCTTTCCTCCAATCAGCTTTCAGGGCTCTCCTCACTAATCTCTGCAGAGTGTAACTTCAGCTCTCCGCTCCCTTTTTTGTCTGATTTCTCAGACAAGCTTTATAATTCAGCACTTTGGACAGATGTAGAGTAGAGAGGGCTGTAGACAGACAGGTACAACATATGTAGGAGGATTTGTATCACCTGAGGCTATTCACTTCTCTGGGTATATGGAAGGCTTTACAACCACTTTAACTGTTCAGTTGAAAGCACAAGCAACTGTGACTGGTATCATTTACGGCATGCCTTGAATGTAACTGTTTTCAAAAACAGTTAAATTGATGGGTTTAGCGCAACTAACCCCATGTTTGTACAACCCTTCATCTGCATAAATGAATGATTGCTAGTAAATCTCAGTTACAGTACAATGCTGTTCAGGGGCGTACCTAGTGCATTTGGCACCCGGGGCGGATCCTATATCTGGCACCCCCCCCCCACCTTAAAATGTAAAAACACCCCACTGTGCTCCCTGCATACCTCTGCATCCTTAAATATCTCTTTGTCACTACTGTGTACATTACACAGCACCCTGCACCCCTTTACAATACACAGCACCCTGCACCCCTTTACAATACACAGCACCCTGCACCCCTTTACAATACACAGCACCCTGCACCCCTTTACAATACACAGCACCCTGCACCCCTTTACAATACACAGCACCCTGCACCTCTGGACCCCTTTACATTACACAGCACTCTGGACCCCTTTACAATACACAGCACCCTGCACCTCTGGACCCCTTTACATTACACAGCACCCTGCACCCCTTTACAATACACAGCACCCTGCACCTCTGGACCCCTTTACATTACACAGCACTCTGGACCCCTTTACAATACACAGCACCCTGCACCTCTGGACCCCTTTACATTACACAGCACTCTGGACCCCTTTACATTACACAGCACCCTGCACCTCTGGACCCCTTTACATTACACAGCACTCTGGACCCCTTTACATTACACAGCACCCTGCACCTCTAGACCCCTTTACATTACACAGCACTCTGGACCCCTTTACAATACACAGCACCCTGCACCTCTAGACCCCTTTACATTACACAGCACTCTGGACCCCTTTACATTACACAGCACCCTGCACCTCTGGACCCCTTTACATTACACAGCACTCTGGACCCCTTTACATTACACAGCACCCTGCACCTCTGGACCCCTTTACATTACACAGCACTCTGGACCCCTTTACATTACACAGCACTCTGGACCCCTTTACATTACACAGCACCCTGCACCTCTGGACCCCTTTACATTACACAGCACTCTGGACCCCTTTACATTACACAGCACCCAGGACCCCTTTACATTACACAGCACCCTGCACCTCTAGACCCCTTTACATTACACAGCACTCTGGACCCCTTTACATTACACAGCAACCTGCACCTCTGGACCCCTTTACATTACACAGCACTCTGGACCCCTTTACATTACACAGCACCCTGCACCTCTAGACCCCTTTACATTACACAGCACTCTGGACCCCTTTACATTACACAGCACCCTGCACCTCTGGACCCCTTTACATTACACAGCACTCTGGACCCCTTTACATTACACAGCACTCTGGACCCCTTTACATTACACAGCACCCTGCACCTCTGGACCCCTTTACATTACACAGCACTCTGGACCCCTTTACATTACACAGCACCCTGCACCTCTAGACCCCTTTACATTACACAGCACTCTGGACCCCTTTACATTACACAGCACCCTGCACCTCTAGACCCCTTTACATTACACAGCACTCTGGACCCCTTTACATTACACAGCACCCTGCACCTCTGGACCCCTTTACATTACACAGCACTCTGGACCCCTTTACATTACACAGCACCCTGCACCTCTGGACCCCTTTACATTACACAGCACTCTGGACCCCTTTACATTACACAGCACCCTGCACCTCTGGACCCCTTTACATTACACAGCACTCTGGACCCCTTTACATTACACAGCACCCTGCACCTCTGGACCCCTTTACATTACACAGCACTCTGGACCCCTTTACATTACACAGCAACCTGCACCTCTGGACCCCTTTACATTACACAGCACTCTGGACCCCTTTACATTACACAGCACCCTGCACCTCTGGACCCCTTTACGTTACACAGCACCCTGCGCCTCTGGACCCCTTTACATTACACAGCACCCTGCGCTTCTGGACCCCTTTACATTACACAGCACCCTGCACCTCTGGACCCCTTTACATTACACAGCACTCTGGACCCCTTTACATTACACAGCACTCTGGACCCCTTTACATTACACAGCACCCTGGACCCCTTTACATTACACAGCACCCTGCACCTCTGGACCCCTTTACATTACACAGCACTCTGGACCCCTTTACATTACACAGCACCCTGGACCCCTTTACATTACACAGCACCCTGCACCTCTAGACCCCTTTACATTACACAGACACCCCCCCCCCCCTAACAGCTCTGGACCCCCTGCATGTTACACAGACCCGCCTACAATACAGACCCCCCCTGCAATACAGACTTCCCTACAGTGCAGATCCCCCCTTCAGTACAGATCCCCCTACAGTGGAGACCCCCCTACAATGCAGAGCCCCCCCCCCCTACAGTACAGACCCCCCCTTCAGTACAGACCCCCCCTACAGTGGATACCCCCCCTACAATGCAGACCCCCCCCCCCTTAAGTACAGACCCCCCCCCTTACTACAGTAAAGACCCCCCCTCTACTACAGTACAGACCCCCCCCCCCCCCCTACGACCCTTAATGTACCTCATGGTCAGGAGGATTGTCAGCGCGGGACACACAGCAAACTACAAGGAGGAGGGGGAGGCGGAGCCGGCGGCTTCACTCTGCTCGGCTGTATGACACAGCCGAGACAGATCAGAGCCACGGAGAGCCGCGTAGAGCGGCGAACACCCTCCCCCTCTCCCTCCTCTCACCTCACCTGACGCTGGCTGTCACTCACCGCGCCGCTGCTGCGCAAGATATATCAGCGCTCGGCGCGCTGTCCCCGACTCCCCGCTTCCATCGCGGAGGGGGGCGCCGGCCTGACACCCCCCCAGTGTGTGGCACCCGGTGCGGCCCGCCCCCCCCCGCACCCCCCCTTAGTACGCCACTGATGCTGTTACATATACGGTCCATAATTTGCAATTTTATTATCATAATAACATTATTATTTAAGTGGAGCAAATGGAAGTAACATTATGTCAGAATAAATGGTCTTGTGTAATAGAGTACTGCTGAAACAATTATGTTTTGCATAAAGTGAACGCGAAGGTAACAATGTAAACCTCAAGTTATGGAATTTAATTCCTTGATTCTAAACCTAATAATTTGAAATAGACATAGCCTGCTGTCCATGTTGAACAGATTCTCTTTTACATGATATATTGGCCATATTGATGTCTCCTCCATGCAGTGAATTGCTTGCTCTATTACAGTGCCCTGAGAGTACCTGCCTGTGTAGTCAGACTGTCTCCTGGTTAACAGACCATTCCAGAGACAGATGGGGGGCAGGGAGATGTACAGAGATAGAGGCAAGGTAAAAATAAACTGGAATTCTCTCAAAATAACTTGGTAGGAAGCGTTACCAAAAAAGGAGGACATGGAGTGTTTATCATACTTACTACTGTACCCAAGAGGGGACAAAACAAGACCAGAAAGGAGGGGAAAGCAGGGGCACTGTAGATGACATATCACCTAAGATAACAGGGACCGCAGACCTTGCACAATGGTCTGTGAGATATCAATGCTGTATATTAAGCATGACGCTGGGATTTACTAAAGTGAGATGAAGTCAAGTGCAGGGATCATGAGTTCTTGTCAAATATATCCAATCTTGTAACAAAATCTGTATTTAGTTACAGTTCTGATGACAATATTATATAAACAGCAAAAACAACTGGAGCACTGAAGCACTGCCTATTAAAGTGGCATCAGCAATATCCTTAGGCCCCTTTCACACGGGCCAAATCCGTTTTTTTCTCAGCAAGGGATCCGTCTGCTGATCCCCTGCTAGGGTTGCCCCCTTTTTTTCAAGCCAAACCCAAACACTTTAGCACCACGGTGAACGATGGGTGTAGCTAAATTGCATTACCAATGGAACTTGGACAGAAGGGGCGGCGGGGTTGGCATTCACTAGAACCAATTGGCTGTATTTTCCTCCCTAAAATTAGCTGCTGCAGGAGGAAAATACAGCCAACTGGTTCCAGTTCTTTCTCTACGGTCATCGTCATTGTAAATTGAAATTATATCCCCTCTTAAGCTTATCTTCTCCAGACAGAATAAGTTCAGTGCTCGTAACCTTCCTTCATAACTAATATCCTCCAGTCCCTTTATTAGCTTTGTTGCCCTTCTTTGTACTCGCTCCATTTCCAGTACATCCTTCCTGAGGACTGGTGCCCAGAACTGGACAGCATATTCCAGGTGCTGCCAGGCCAGAGTCTTGTAGAGTGGGAGAATTATCCTTTCTATTGCATGCCAATATGCTGTTTGCTTTGTTAGCAGCAGCTTGGCATTGCATTGTAGACGTAAGAGGTGAGTTGGACCATATACCCCCAAACTTTATTGAACATCTGCTGGGAGCCCTATTGAGTCGATGTTGATCAGATGTGTCCATTCTATTGGGGGGGGGGGGGGTCTATTTAGCTTTATTTTTTATCAAAAGCACAGGATATGTTACTATACCATAATAATTATAACAGTTCCAAAATAACAAATACAAATATGTAAGTTCCTATACCATACACAAGTATGGAGCAGAGACAGAGGATACTGATGCCACTAGGGGAAAAAAAGAATTCTTAGCACATTCTAATGACTATTTAAGGGAAAATCAGAGCTAATGCTGTAAGCTCTTGTCGAGCACATCAGACTGGCTCATCAACTGGCTCAATGCGCTCAATATTCAAAGTCACATGAGTGTGAAAACAGTGCAAAGGAGACATTAATAAAAGGTAAGATCAGGCACTAATAGGCTAAAAAAACTGTTATATGAGAACACTTATCATCAGCCTTCTACTGCAGAAATAAAGTCTTTCATTAGAAAAAATATTCTTATACAGAGTATGAGAGAAGTAGTGGTAAGTATAATGGAAAATACGTTAAATGGGTTTACATTATTTCCAAATGACCTTCATTTGTGTGCTGAAAATCCAGAGAAGACCAGTTTGGAAATGAAGGGGTGTATTTCTGCAAACTGACCCAATTATGGTGTGTTGGTTGTGGTTGTCTTTTTTATTGGGAGCTATCTGTTCATACTCTCTCTTTGGGTCTTTTGTGTATTTAACATGCTTTTCCATGGACTGCGTTGCTTTGCATTTTTATATTTTTAAATATGACAACGTTGTCTTTTTAAAATTTATCTGTGCGGTACACAATTGGTCTGTTCTGTTTCATTAAATTGTGTGTTTTTTCTACTCAATAAATCATTAAATCAATCTTAGTGTCCTAATTGGCCCTCTTGGGAGAACTATCTTCTCTCTCTTTTGGTATATGCGATTTTAGGGTCGATAGGAATGCATACCAGGGTTATTCCTTGAGCTGAATGATTGATAAACTACAAGTATTGAATCTATAACTACTATATTTTATATGGTTAATCCAGGCATCCAATATATTTTTTGCATATTTTATGTGCCTTGGCATGCGTTTTTTATGTCATTAGTTGTGAAGTGACAAGTCCCTGGAAGGGTCAAACTGCTAACAACAATTTATTTTTTATATCTTTACTTTCAGTTGTGTTTCCTTTTAGATGTGTTCATATTCATTGTATTAAAGTGCAGACAGGTTTCATTTTAATGCAGTACACTGCAATGCCCATGTATAAAACATTATGGTGTACATGAGGCACATAGAAAACCATTGTTTCCTTTGTTTCCTTTTCAGTGATCTGTGATGATTCGGTGCGAAGATATACAGGTCACTGCACATGGTGTGAACAAGCTCTTAATCATTGGGGAAAAGCCAGGCTATGCTGGCCTCAAGAGAGGGACTGTGTGATGGCAGCCTTCTAAGTACAGGATTTGGGGAGATGGAAATAAGTTCAATTTACTTGCTAGAGTGGGATATATATTGTCTTTTTTTTTTTTTTGGACATTTTCTTAAATGCCACATGTTTTCCTGAAGTTCTAAATGCAAAAAAATGGTAGTGAGTGCCCTGAACTGCTGTAGGAGACTTTTGGTAAATTGCAATGTCTGAAAACATGATTTCATCTGATCTGACTATATTAACATGCAATTGGATTGGCTGATATTGGTTAGTGTGGCCATAAAGTAGATGTGCTCAATCTACACCATGACCCTGGAGCACCCAAACACATAGTGATAACAATGATACTCCTCCAACATCTGTCAGTAGCACATTTATAGTAATGGTCTCTTTTACTATTCAGTGGTAATTGGTGTATCCTTGTATGAAAGGCTTTCCAAAAAGTTGGAAAATCTCTTTGATAACAAGAGTTCATCTGACCTACTATATTAACCTGAAATTTGATTAGATGATACTTGTTAGAGTGGCCAAAGAGTAGATGTGCTCCTCCTACATCATGACACTGGAGCACCCAAACACATAGTGATAACAATGATACTCCTCCAACATCTGTCAGTATAACATTTATAGTAATGGCCTCTTTTCTTATTTAGTGGTAATTGGTGTATCCTTATATGAAAGACTTTCCAAAAAGTTGGAAAATCTCAACGTTTGATAACAAGAGTTCATCTGACCTACTATATTAACCTGAAATTTGATTAGATGATACTCGTTAGAATGGCCATAGAGTAGATGTGCTACATCATGACACTGGAGCACTCGGACACAGTGATAACAACGATACTCCTCCAACATTTGTCAGTGGCGCATTCATGGTAATGGTCTCATCCTGTTTAATGGTGCCTCCTCACATGAAGGTTTTCCAAAAAGTTGGCAAACCTCCATATTTACTGAGAAGAGATTATTTTCCGATAATGTTTATTAAAAAATTAACGTATCAAATTCCAAGACAAAAGATTGTTTACATAAGATAGGTATTTCTGTATACAAGGTGATGTCTCAAGGTATTAGAGATATGGGCAGAATGATATATTCAAAATAATTTTTTTTTTTCAATAATATTTATTGAAAAATGTACGTATCAAATTCCAAGACAAAAGATCTGAGAAGAGATTCTAATGACAGGAAGGACCCATGACTGCTCTAGTGAAGGTTCTGATTGATACAAACAATGCCCAGTTCTGAAACAGCTTGCAAACGCTGAGGGTGTTCATGGCTACCATTACTGCATTTTGCACACCATCAGTACCCTTGGCGCTAATATTGAGTTTCAGTTACTGTAGCCCAGACAGTACAGCCACAGTATAGATCTCACAGCCTTCATACACGTTCACACATGCTGCTGGCACATCTCACTGGAAACACTCCTAGAGTGGGAGTCTCACATAACAAAAGATGCATTCTGAAAACTTCAGCGCTTTCCACCTAACACACTGAACGGCTGGATGCCCCAGCAGTGCCACAGATTCCATACATTTTTTGTTCTGCCAGCTTCATATTAGGGCCTTTTACGAAGGGGAGAGTGGAACACAATGTGCAAGAAGGAGGCACCATAATTAACTAACGTTTTTATTCCAGAGCCTTGGCAAGGCCTATCTGCCAGGGTACTTCTTTCTATATGCTTCACTGCACAGACACAGCTGGCAGGACTTGACTTCTGACAAAGACTGATCACTTCTTATCTCCTCTGCTTCTGCTGTCTGTATGCAGTTGGCAGGTCTTAGAGGAGTGAATGGTTAACATCTGGAATGAGTTACAGGACTAATGATGATAATATATAACAATTCATCACAGCATTTATATGGAATTTCAAAGACAATCCACCTGCCACAATGTGCCAAACTGTATTATCTAACTGCAGCACAAAATACTGAAAAATATATTGAGAAATACATGTCAAGGAAAGAGATACTGCAACCAATAAAAGCTTTTAAAAAGTGATCTTTCAAAATCCTATCTTACATGTCAAAGACAGCTTCTTTTCCATGTCTTCAAGACAACACTATCTTTACTCAACACATTTCATTTAAAGCTGTACAGAATACAACCAAAAAGGGATGTGTACTGTATATACAAGTAAGGGGCACCAATGTATGACATATCAGTGAGGATAAAAGGAACTGTGTAAGGAAGAATGCAATTCCCTGGCAGTTTTAGGGCTGGTTCACACTAGAACGTTGGCTTTAAATATAAATAGTAATGCGTCAAGGAGAAACTGATACTTGACACCTACTGACCATGATTATTTGGTACACAAATTAAAGATAAGTGACATTGCATGTAGCGTTTGCTGCGCTTTTAGGTCAGATTTTGGTAAGATTTTGGTCAATGGTGAGATGGCCAGACAGATACAGCAATACAGAGATCAGTGTCAGCCGCCCTCATTTGTTTGATCAATCAATATGTCTGCTGTTAATACAATTTTTTTAAATTACAATTCTCTGCAGAAATGCTATGTCAGCACAACGCAATCTTGCCTTGTAACCTGGAAATCTTGCATGGTGCTTACTATGTGGCACCCCAAGGAATGAGAAAAGGAGTATAGATTAAGTCTTTTCTTTCGTATTAGACTGTTCAATTCTATTGATTGGTTTCCAGTTTCATCAAATCATGAATCATTTATTTTATGTAAGACCAGCTGGAATCTAGTGCAGAGCATGGCTCTCCATTTATTGAAGCAATAATCCTTTGCCTGAATATATGTATACAGCAAGCCACGTACAGACATAACATCATTCTGTGCATGGTGACAGAACTGAGCATTCCTCATTAGGGGCCTCATTTAAATGTAAACCTTTTCTATCACATTCTGAATCCTGGGAGCTATAAAAGATCCAAGACTGTTAAATATAGGTTTATGTACACATATACAGTATACAGTTACATTATCTGTACAGATGGGACCTTAACCTGAGGTCCCACAACCACTGGAGATCTCTTTATGACCCATGGTATACTGCACAGGAAAGTATGGCTATGCAATCAGATTTCCAAATGCCATTAATATGAACTAGGGATTTGTTTATATGATTATGTCACCCACAAATGTACAACATACTGTAAACTGAGAGAAACTTCTGTCAAATTTGATAGATATAGAACCAAGAAAAAAAAACTTTTTTTAATAGATTCTCCCCATCAATGATTCTCAAGCACGCAGTTTGAAACTATTTTTGCCTAGTTCGTTGAACTGGACCAAATTTCTCATAAGACAGGGTCAGTTATGAACTGACTCCTAAAGAGAAGGTAGCATTGATTTGAAATCTTTTATAGCCTTAGTCACCTTTGGGGTGCTCCTTTATTAGACCTCATTTGCTCTCAATCAACCAGTGCATGGGCCTCCCCGGACTGTCAAGATAAACAGACATCTGTATTGATGTATTTATATTTTAATCTGTTTCTATTCTCACAAATCGGGAATCTAGCAGATGAGGAATCTAGCAGGTGAGAACCCCAAATAGCTTCCCAATTTGTCTTTCACAATCAATCTACCTGGTTGTCCATAGCTGAAAGCAAGGAGTGTCAGGTAGCTTGATCTATGGAATATAGCCTGCTTTAACTGGATATTAAATTGTTATTAGCATAGATATTCAGTATACAACAAATTAAAAAGTATGACTGGCCAGAACTACTAACATCCATTTTTTTAAATCCTGACTTCCCCCCAGGTTTTCAACTGGGTTTCAACTTACACTATGGCCTTCAAGAACCCCCCAGAGTAGGTTGTTTTTTGATAAGGGGACTTTTTTGCAGAAAGACGCATTATAACCACTTACCTCTCGATCACACTTCCTTACCTGGACCATATGTTCAAATTAGACATTTCTACACCATCCAAACTACAGGAGAGCTTTCAGCAGACCCAAAACACCTTTTGAAAAATTGTGTCTATTTTCTATCTTTCCGAATACAAAGACCTTCACTTGGAACCCGACACAGCTACCAACACATGGAATACTGAGTTAGGACAGACCCTTACAGAACAAGACTGGGATAACGTTCACACTTCAACACATAAAGACTCCCTTTATGATCGACTAAGGAACATTGTTACAAAGTATACTCAAGGTGGTATCAAGTACCCTTTCTGCTACACAGAATTTTCCCACAAACATCAGACCTGCTGGTGATGTG
The DNA here is from genome assembly GCA_028564925.1 of Lithobates sylvaticus. NCBI lineage: Eukaryota > Metazoa > Chordata > Amphibia > Anura > Ranidae > Lithobates > Lithobates sylvaticus. The sequence goes on from CM053027.1 coordinate 484,947,241, forward strand.
AATTGGAAGCATGGACATTCTAACATGGTGGTGGAATTGTGCCAAGCTCCAGTCATACTGGGTAAAAGTGAATTTTTTTTTCAAGGTGACTACTTATCCCCTTGCATTTTCATCGACTCAATGCTTGCTACATCGCTCCACTGGGCAATGCATATCATAAATCTCTGTTGATGCACATGATTAACTCGGCACATATGTGTATTCCAGTTTACTGAAAACAGAAGTGTGTCCTGTCCCTGAGACACTGGTTTTGGAGGCTAAATAAAATCGCTGACATGGAGGAACTGATCCATATCTCGAATGATAGAGTAACGCGGTTTCACAAAATATGAGCTTATTGGTTAGACTAGAGGACCACTGCAGAATACAAAGTGATTGTTATCCCCTACTCATTTAAACATAAATTCTCAGTTGACTGCATTCAGTTAGCAGACCAGGGATTCAATGGTTGACTTTGGATGGGTCACCACACCAGTGTACAGCACTACATGCTGACACCTAACCATACTCTTTGCATCTCCTATGCCCTTCTTCCCTTCCACCCCCCCCCTTTTTTTTCTCTCTTTCCACGCCCCTTCATCGATTACCCTCCCCCTCTTTCTTGCTGGACGGTGATGTTACACACTGATTCTTCACCTTTTATTATCTACTGGACTTAGTGTCACTCACCTTCCCTCTAACCAACCAACACCTCCTTAGACAGATGTCTTTTTTCCACGTTCCACTATTTTTATATAGACCTATGCCTTCACTGGCAGATTAGACAATTTAAAGATAAGTTTGATATGCCAATATCTTTGTAAATTTTGCAATATGCTGCCTTCTTGCAATTTTACACATGGTGTGTGTCTATTTAGCTTGTTCTATTATATTTGTCAAAGCAATCTTTATGAAAGTTGTTTCAAGACCTACTAGAGCCATATGTTTTGTTTCAAGTTAAAGTTCGTATATAGACATGCATTGTATCACTGTTTACCTGTTTCTAAGCCACTATCTACCGGGGAGAGGCTGTATAGTTGAAAATTTGTATCTTTGAAACATTCAATAAAAAAAGTATGATCACTATATCAGATTTTGATCTCAAGATCTAAAGAATGATACATGGAAAGACAAATAAATCAATAAAGCTGAATGCCTCAGTCAATCACATTCATTCACTTGACCACCTCAAGGATAATCTTGAGCCCCTGGCTATATCTCACACTCTTTAAAGGGCCGCCACATTTCTCTCCATGGAGTAAAAGGAAATAGGAGCCTTTATACATAAATATTCATGAGCTCTTTAAGCAGCATTTATTACTGCTTACAATAGTCACAGGAGGTAGGAACAGAACACACATCTTCTGCTGCTCTCAAGGGAGTGACACAAGAAAAGGGTCATCTGAGTGTCTAGTGGTGTTCCATATACTACAGTTGTATATTGCCACACTCATAATGACTTTCTAAAAAACAGTAAAAACATTTCATAATTAAATAATGCATATGCTATGGTTCTGTGCAGGGCTTTTTTTCAGCAGGAATGTGGGGGAACACACTTCCGGCACCTCCTGCACTAAATGTATGTAATGGCAAGGGGTGCTGGGGTGTGCTGGAGGGTCTATTGATGCTGACTGCTGGGGATCTATTTTTCCTGGAGGGGATATATTTTTGAATTGCAGAGGTCTATTATCCTTGCTGTGGGAATCTTTTTTCGCTGTGTGTGTGTGGGGGGGGGGGGGGGGGGGCTTATGTATGGTGGGGTCAGTTGTTGCTGAAGTGATCTACTGCTGAGGGAGAGGTCTAGATCAAAGATTGTATGGCTCAGAACAGTGGAAAACAAAGTCTTACTTTGGAAGTTTGCAGTCAGGGTGTCCAAGCTGAGGTGTCCTCCCACACACCAATATACAAACGTTCATAGAATCAAAGCAGCCGGCAACTCCATAACTTCAAGAGTATTTAATTTCAAGCCTTCACAGTGAGTACAGTCAGCAGCAGACTAGTTTTGGCGATAAGCTTTGTTCACAGCACTCCTGTGAACAAGGCTTATCGCCGAAACTAGTCTGCTGCTGACTGTACTCACTGTGAAGGCTTGAAATGAAATACACTTGAAGTTATGGAGTTGCCGGCTGCTTTTATTCTATGAGGGAGAGGTCTATTGTTGCTGGCTGTTGGGGGATCTATTGTTGCTGGACAGCATCTATTTTTGCATGGTAGTCTGTTGTTGCTAGGGAGGTCTACTGTTGCTGGTTGGGCTTATGTTGCTGGGGGATCAATTGTTGCTGGAAGGGATCTACTTTTGAGGGACTATACTGCTTTTCTTGGTATTAACAAATTCCATACAAATTACTTATCACCACAAAATGATACTTAGTTCTGTATTCTCTAAAAGGGGCGGTACTGGGAGGTGGGTAGGGGTTGAAACCAAGGGATGTTGAACAGAGGTGGGTAGGGGGCAGAGACAAGAAGTGACTCAGAAAGGGGGAGTTCCAGCACCTATTCTCTGAGAAAAAAAGCCCTGGTTCTGTGCATAACTGCACATAAAGGCTCCTGCACATTGGTGCACTGATCAGTATACCTGTGCAGAGTGCCATGTTTACCTGAATGGGTGGACCAGGTGGTCCTTGCAGCCAACCTGTTGAAATCAATGATAGGGGGACGGCTGCATGGATCTTCACGTACATCCTTGAGTGTACATCCATGCAGCACCAATGCATGGTCCCTAGGTTAAAGCCTATCTCCAGGTTGAACGAAAAAAAAAATGATTTGATTCCCCCATTCAAACACTCAATGGTGATGGGGAATCCTCCCTACTGAGCTATTGTATTCTGACAGCAGGAAGATGTCCCCGCTGTCAGAATACACTGTTCAGCTGGCAAAAACATACTACATGCTTTTCTGCAGCTCCTCTATTGAAGTCTATTGAACCGAAAAAGCAAAAAAAGCACTGTTTTAGGTTTTAAAAAGTCCCTGACCCTGTTTGCAGTGGCTGAAAAAAGCGTAGATGTGTCCCATAAAAAAACATGTTAAATGGGCTGTAGTGCCTTTCTGCAAAAAGCAAAAAGCACAAAAAAAAAAACAAACAGGTGTGAACTGAGCCTTACATCTTTCTATTTTTCCCACAGCCCACCCCTTACTGAAACACACAGAAAAGATCATACACATCTGTTAAAATCTATATAATAAAAGGATCTCTTTATTTATTTTTTTGCTAAATCCCATTTTAACATTAACCAATCTGTTAGCACAGTTTTCCCATTCATTGTCTGTTACGATGCTTCCATTCCAAGAGAAGTGAAACCACAACAAAGGTCTCAACTGACCCAAATTCGGGAGTGTCAAGACCGTTCCCCTAAAAGAATGTTTATGGAATTTTTATTTCCGTCAATTTAATTAAAAATATCAAACAAACTCACTTCCTTACCCAACACTCCCTTCAACCACCAGTGTTTCGATTCTTTTATCACTATACAATCAAATCAAATAAAACACTAAAATTCTGAGATAAATAAAAAAAATGAAAGCACACACTGTATTCATTTATGTTGTAGGAACAACAGGGCTGAATTTGTATGCAATAAATAGTTTACCATAACGTGTAAATGATCTCCTAACCAAGAACTTACAAGAAACGTGCAGCATAATGAAATAAAGCCAAGTTCATATGGTTTCATCTGCATGATCAAATGTTGGTACACGGATCTGCGTCTGCTCATGGATCTGCGTCTGCCCGTGACATACATTGTTCAGAATTGAGATGCAGGAAGTGTGCCGTGCAAATTAAAACTACATCCTTCACAAATTAGATTACATTTTGGAAAGCCATATGTATCCTTTTCAGAAGAATGCTGTGGCTGCCACTGAAAACCAGATGGACATTAACTTATTTGATGGCAAATTTTGAAAAGCTACTAGCAATTATATCAGCTGCTGTTAATCTTTTGAATGAGCCAAGAGTTGGAAAAGCTGCAAACTGTAAATATAACTATAGTCAAGCTTTAAAAAAAAAACACAATACAAATGTATTTTATTGTCAACGATGATGACATGATGTATTAAAATCTTTATTACAGTGACTTAAAGCGGAGTTCCACGCAAAAATCGAACTTCTGCTTTAAGTGCTGGTGAACCCCTGACATGCCTCATTTGGCATGTCATCTTTTGGGGAGGGGGGGCAGGGTACCCTGTTTTTGCAGGCACCCAGCTCCCACTTCCTCCCCTGGTGCTGCTGCCCCGGAAGGAAGTTCACAACTCCCCCTTCCCTCCCTGCAATCTTCTGGGACACGTCACAGGTAGGGTGACCACATTTCCAAACTGCCATTCAGGGACACCCCCACCCTTTTCCCAATAATAAGCTGGATTTCAAAACCCTCGCCGACGATGGAATCGGTCACTCCTTTTCTGGGGCTAATGCAGTCTCGGGGTTGACAGGGAATTCAGGTGTGGGTGATTTGTTGTGCGAATGGCTGGTGTTAGCAATTAAATCATCCCGACACCATGCTTGATATGGTGTCAGGATGATGAAATCACATTATTTCTATGACTACATTGTAAAATATAATGAAATTGTTCAACTCACCATAATGCGGAATCAGTGGGAACCCTGAGCTTGTCACTTGCCCCCAGTGTGTCACTTGCCACCGTCCGTGGTGGAGGTGGAGTCGGCCCATTGAGAGCACTGGGCACGGAGGAGGAGGAAGTTAACTCCTCCTCCGCTTTGAAAGTTGGCAGTCGCAGTCATGACGTCACTGGTTGATAGACGCCAGTCGGCTCTAGCAACCAGTGGCCTAGCCAGTAGAAGTAGAGAAGAGTCTCTCAGGTGGAGGTGGGGAGGCAGAGCCAGCGGCATGGTGATAGCGGGAATTTGCTCCCCTGTCAGTTTCATTCCGGGACATTGTATTGTCCCAGGAATGAAGGTGCCCGGGACCCGGGACAGACCTGCTAATTGCGGGACTGTCCCGGGCAATCCGGGACACGTGGGCACCCTAGTCACAGGTCCCAGAAGATTGCCCGCCCATTCACAGCGCAGTTAGAATGCCGGCGCCTCGGAGAGGAGCGAGGCTTCCTGTGCCCACATCGCTGGACTGTGGGACAGGTAAGTGTCTGATTATTAAAAGTCAGCACCTACACTTTTTGTAGCTGCTGACTTTTAAATGGGTGGAACTACTCGCTTTAAGCCTATGTTCACCTTTAAGGAAAAAAAATGTGTATTTATTGGTATGTGTATGTATGAATGAGAGTTAGGGACCTTAGATTGTAAGCTCCTTGAGGGCAGGGATTGATGTGAATGTACAACGTATATGTAAAGTGCTTCGTAAATTGACGGTGCTATATGATTACCTGTAATAAATAAATATATTTATTATTTTTTCCTATAGGAGCCTGCAAAGCATTGCCCCTGCCATTAGTGGATCACAGGTTCGATGTCAGGCTCCTGCAGACATTTCCTCCAAATTTCTGCCTTTAGCGATATATGGGCTTTTAGAAAGCTGGAGGAAGTGTCAGAGGTCTACAAGCAGGGTGGATAAAAATCGATGATTTTTTTTAAAAAATCCCCAAAATTGGATTTATTTGATTTAAATCAGATTTTTTTGATTTAAGTGGATCAAATCCACCCTGTCTACAAGTGTGCTGATTGCCGCATTTTTAGCCCACTAGGAACTACAAGTCCCCTTGCCGCAATGGCAGATGAGACCCACAGTTCATTCATTCACAGATCTCTGTGAATAAATTATGCAGCTGTAAAAGTGGAACCCCACTTCTTTCCATATGGGGTTCAATTATTAGGATATTAGAAATTGCCTAATATTCCCAATATTTACAGCTTGGATCTCTTAAGTGAATAAAGTTCACTGAACTCGTGTAAAAGTTAGTCTTTAGTAATTCATCTTTTTGTGGAGCATTTCTTGTTGGTACTCTAAGCCAGGGGTCTCCAAACATTCTAAGTTTGCAGCCTTTTTTTGGGGGGGGGGGGGGGGTATACTGTGACCAGTGGGAGCCGAAAATGCCCTGGCATCAGTGGGAATAAACAATGCCCCATCATTGATTTCAATGGAAGGAATAATGCCCCATTGTTGGTATCAATGGGAAAAAAAGTGCCGAATTGATGCTGGCAGTGGGAGGAATAGTGCCTCACTGGTGGTGTCAGTTGGTGGAATAGAGCCCCAAAGGTAAGCCAGGGGCCACATCTGTCCCCTGGGCCACAGTTTGGAGACCACTGCTCTAAGGGAAGAGAATTAAAAGAAATATTTATAATATAAACACATTCTATCTGTGGTTACATAAAAATACTGATGCTCTCAACTTCCAGAAAAAAAGCAGAAATGCATCATCAGCAGAAAGTGGAGCGTTAACCTGCTATAAGAGCCGTCTGAAGTTTGATATCACTATGCGCCACTAAGTTTAAGGCTTTTAAGTACAGGACAAGATAGACAGCAAATAAAGCCCTCACTATAGCTGGCAATACACAACTGGGGAAAAAAAAACAGCCTCAGGGATAAACTTCCCGCACTGACCCAACTTTCTATTATTATTATTATTATTATTATTATTATTATTACAGACATAGAAGCCATCTTTTTTGCATAAAGGCCCGTACACACGATCAGACTTTTTGACAACAAACATGCAAATTAGCTGTTTTGGACCAACATCCGACCGTGTGTACGCTCCATCGGACCAACTTTTTCAGTTTTCATCGGACTTTTGTTGGTTGTGCGAACGGACCAACTTTCTGCCAACAAACGTCCGATGGAGCACAAAGTCCAACCATGTGTACACAAAACCATCAGACTTTTGTACAAAGTACAAACACGCATGCTCCGAACCAATGCAAAAGATCAGACAACAATATAGAGGTTGACCAAAGGTGGCGCTGGAGTATTCGAACGTCCTCTTTTGAAGTGTCGTCAGTATGTTGAAACGTCACTACGTTCATGTTTGTTGCCTAAAAAGTCAGATCGTGTGTATGCAATACCAACTTGGGGCCAACGCCCTTTGTACAAAAATCCACGGGAAAGTTGGTACAAGGTCCGATCGTGTGTATGAGGCTTTAGAATTATTTTAGAGTTTGTTAAAAATGAACTCTAGGCAGATATAAAAGAAGTTTGATCGGTCCTGTGTTCATTTATGCAGTACACCCACATTCTTACATTATTTTCTTTTAACGTAGGCAGTATAAGTACCTGGATATGACTTGGTACCAGCTTCTTGCAGTCTACAGTAGTTACAGCAGAGTTCAGACTAGGGAAGGGAGTAGCAGCACAAGGAGCCAATAAGTTGTGCTGCAGTGTGCAAAAAGCATGCTGGTAGGAAGAGAGCCCATCAGTTTATTGGTTCTCCTTTACTACTGCACTTACTTTACTACTTTACAAAGGGTAGGGTGCACAGGAGACCTGTAAGTGTTACCTAATTACAGTAGAGTAAGATCAAGTTTCTTGACAGGGCTGTACAGTGCGGCAGATCTGTGTAAGGCCCCTTTCACACGGGCGGTCCATTCAGGTCCGCCTGTCAGTTTTTTAGGCAGACCTGAACGGACACTCCATAGACCTCTATGGAGAGTCGGATGTCAGCGGTGACATGTCCGCTGACATCCGACCCGCTCCGAAAAAGTGTGACGGAGGAAAACCCTATTTTTCCATCTGTCTGCGGATCGGGCGACAACGGACTCTACGGTCCGTCGTCATCCGATCCCCCATAGGGGAGAGCGGCGCTCTGACAGGTCCGTCCCTGCACAGAGTGCAGAGACAGACCTGTCATCTTCCATGACTAAATATCATTTGGCAGCTCTCATGCGTTTATTTCTTTTGTGCACTTAGCTTTTTGCCTTAAAGAAGAATTCCAGGTAAAGTCACTAAATACAATACCTGAGCTCTATTGCTGGTAATGCTGTCTGCGGCTGAAGACTGGTGTTCGTGGCTGGGATGTACATTCCCTCAGAACTATAAAGTTGATGCATACAAGCCGGAAACCCGTGTCCTCAGACATTATAAATCTTTATTGGCTACACAGGTTACATCCAGTAAAACAATGCTAATGCATTTTGACCACAGTGGCCTTGTTCACAGCTATTCAGGCAATTTCAGCCGAAATGTGTTAGCATTGTTTTACTTAATGTAACTTGTGTAGCTAATAAAGATTTATAATGTTTGAGTACAGTTGCTGGCTTATATGTATCAAGGTAAAAGTTACAGGTATGGTATTTTTTACATGGTTACATTGGTCCAACTTGGACCAATTTAACTATAAACTATTCCTTTGGGATCCCTCTAGAAGCTCTCCACTTCATCCAATTAGAGAATGTTTTTCATTCGCTGAGAGAAGTTGCAAAGCATTCTCTGAATGGTGCCCTTGCGGACTGCTCAGCACAGGTCTCAGAAGCAAGTGGAGATTACTGGAGTAGTGATGTCAGTGATTTACAGCTTCCAGATGAATCCCACGGATAAGGTATGTACAAAATTACACAGGTCCAAGTTGGACCAATGTAAATATATAAAAAATGGCATACCTGAAATACTTTAGAATTACCAACACACAAATACAGGCATGGCTCAGAGCAAAGTGCAGTATTGGCATATGAATCCCAACAGTTCAGATTTTTCTATGTGGTTACACTTTGTAAAACTTGGTAGAGCAATTATATTTCCATATTGTCAGCATCATAGCTCGCACTTTTTGAACTTCAGAATGAGGAACACTTAAGGCCTGTGGCAAAATGTGGGTGTGATCGAAGTCTTACCATTAGGAGGGACTTAAAGGGTGTGGTTAAACAAAACAAAGCTTCCTTGTACCTATAAAATATGCAGAGTTCAAGAGTACACTACATACAGAGTGCAGAGTGGAGAGGTGCGCTACATACAGAGTGCAGGGTTGAAGAATGTGCTACATACAGATTGTAGAGTTCAGGAGTGCGCTACATACAGGGTGCAGGATTGAAGAGGATGCTACGAACAGAGTGCAGGGTTGAGAAGTGTGCTATATACAGAGTGCAGTGTTGAAAATTAGATGCAGGTTTCCCTGCATCTAATTCATATGTCAGGAGATTGTGACCGGCTCTCTATGGAGCCGATTCACACATCCCTGGAGCGGCCCCGGTGCAAATTGCACGGGAGTCCTGTGCATCTTCTGGTCTGTTTCAGGTTCGAATTCAGCCAAAAATTTGAACTAAAATAGGACCTGAAATGGTGAACAGGAATGCACCAGACTCCTGCAGTGAGCCACTCCATGCAGCAGTGTGAACCCAGCCTTAACCACATGCCGACCGCGCTATAGTCGAAAGACGTCTACAGCGCAGTCGGCTAGTTCTAAGTGGACGTCCTACGGAGTGCGCGCCCCAGGAAACCCCTGGGGCGCGCACTCGGGATCATCCGTGACCGCCGGGTCCCGAGGACCCGGTGCATCACGGATCACGGTAAACAGACGCTGATAGCGGCCGTTTACCATGTGATCGCTCCGTCAAATGACGGAGCGATCACATGTACACAAACCGGCGTCACGTCATGACGCCGGTTCCTCCCTCTCCTCTCTGTACCGATCGGTACAGAGAGGAGAGAAGAGGAGAGGGGGAGAGACGGGACCACCGCTGTGGGCTGGATGTGTAGTGCCCACAGCGCTGGTCAATACACTGCCACCACTGTGCAATGCTCTGCAACCACTGTGCAATGCTCTGCCACCAACCACTGTGCAATGCTCTGCCACCAACCACTGTGCAATGCTCTGCCACCAACCACTGTGCAATGCTCTGCCACCACTGTGCAATACTCTGCAACCACTGTGCAATACTCTGCAACCACTGTGCAATGCTCTGCCACCACTGTGCAACTCACTGTGCAATGCTCTGCAACCACTGAGCAATACTCTGCCACCACTGTGCAATGCTCTGCCATCAACCACTGTGCAATGCTCTGCCACCACTGTGCAATGCTCTGCCACCACTGTGCAATGCTCTGCCAATACTGTGCAACACTGTAAAACTCTGCCAATACTTGCCAATACTCTGCCAATACTCGCCAATACTCTGCCAATACTCTGCCAATACTCTGCCAATACTCTGCCAATACTCTGCCAATAATTTTTAATAGAAACAAATAATTTTTTTTATTTTTTTACTGAATTTTCAGTATTTTTTGATTTATAGCGCAAAAAATAAAAAACCCAGCGGTGATTAAATACCCCCAAAAGAAAGCTGTATTTGTGTGGAAAAAAAGGACACAAAATTAATTTGGGTACAGTGTTGCATGACGGAGTAATTGGCATTCAAAGTGTGAGAGCACCGAAAGCTGAAAATTGGTCTGGTTAGGAAGGGGGTTTAACTGCCCAGTGGTCAAGTGGTTAAAGTATAACTCCAGCCAAATATTCCCCCCCTTCTGTCTTGGTGAACAGGGTTGGGAAGACATTAGGATTGATGCTCCCCAAAAGGGAACCAAGCAGTAATAAAATTTGACCAAGATTCTAAAGCTGCCTATATACATAAAGAATTCTCTTGTTCAGTTCTGCATTAAACACACAGCTGTCAGAATACCAGAACAGTGACTATATCCGATTGGATGCAGGTGCTGTTCAGCCAAGAATTTTCCATCGGTTCTTTTAAAAATTGATTGGAAAAATCAACTTTTGTCGAGCCGGCGGGGCCACCCAGAGAATGAATTTTGGCTGATTCAGCAGAAGTTTGATATTTGAGCTTGTGTACTGATACTGATATTGCGATACTGAGTTTGTCTATGGCCAAATTAAAGTGACAGTAAACAAAATCCATATTCTCCAAAAATAATCCATATTGGCTTGTTTTTTTAATTTTCATGAAACTGATTTACGCTTTCTTTTTTTTCCCCTCTGTAAGCTCCTACACCACTCCTTTTTTCCTATGCACATTACAAATCCCATACTCCATAGTCCCTAGTCCATCTAGGGTTTGAGCAAGAGAGGGTGGCTAGATTCCTACAGATCAACTCACAGCAGTGCAATTTGGAGATTTTGACCCCTTTCACACCAAGGGCGTTTTGCAGGCGCTATAGCGTTAGAAATAGCGCCTGCAATCCGCCCTAAAACAGCTGCACCATTGTCTCCAGTGTGAAAGCCCGAGAGCTTTCACACTGGAGCGGTGCGCTGGCAGGACGTCAGGAAAAGTCCTGCCAGCAGTTTCTTTAGAGCGGTGAAGAAGCGGTGTGTTTACCGCTCCTCCACCGCTGCTCCCCATTGAAATCAATGGGGCAGCGCTGTAATACCGCCGGCAAAACGCTGCTATTGCGGTGCATTGCGGGGGGTTTTAACCCTTTCTCGGCCGCTAGTGGGGGGTAAAAGCGCTCGCTAGCGGCCGAAATGCGCCGCAAATCCGACGGTAAAATGCTGCTAAAAATAGCAGCGTTTTACCGCCGACGCTATGGGCGGTGTGGTGTGAAAGGGGTCTTAAAGGAGAAGGCAAGCAATTTAAAGTTTAAAATTTCATACGTGAACAGAATTTTTTTTAAACCGTTTTTTTTTTTTGTGTTATGGCCCATACACACAATCCGAATATCGTACGAAAACGGTCGTCCGAGGAAGGATCTACGATTTTCGGATCATGTGTACACTACTTTCGACAGCTGATTACGACCGTTCATCCGATATTATTCGATCGGACATGCACGGAAATTTTCCTCGTACGATTCCAGATCGTACGATTTTTGTTTAGTCAGTACAGTTGTCGTCCGAAAATACAATACAAATACATTACAACACATGACATCACTTCTGATTTTTTTTTTCTATCTTACGAGAATTTTCGTGACTTTATTTAGCTATTCAACTTTCTACTTGCAATTATTAACCGAAAATGGTTGTACGATCGGTCGTACGATATTCGGAACGTGTGTACGGGGCATTACTTTAACTCTCTCCACACTACAGGTCCAGTACAGACAAATTTCATGACACTGCTGCCAGTCAAGGACAAAATAAGCATTTGGCTTACATCGTTCTTTAACAAAAATGTATATTACACAATGGGGGTTATTTACGAAAGGCAAATCCACTTTGCACTAAAAGTGTAAACTACAAGTACAAAGTGCACTTGGAAGTGCAGTCACTGGAGAGCTGAGGGGAAGATCTGAAACGAGGGGAAGCTCTGCTGATTTTATTATCCAATCATGTGCAAGCTAAAACGCTGTTTTATATTTTCCTTGCATGTCCCCCTCGGATTTACAGCGACTGCCCTTCCAAGTGCACTTTGCACTGGTAGTTTACACTTGTAGTGCAAAGTGGATTTGCCTTTAGTAAATAACCCCCAATGTACAGTATATTCCTCCACATCCATAAGCTACCTAGAGACAACCAGCACCTGGTGATCTGTCTGTGTGTACAATCACATAACAAAGATTCCATGGAGGAAGTCCCCATTGACAAGTAGTGAAATAATGGGCACGTTTTTTTTTAACGCCATGAAGCAGTCTGTTGCTTCCAGAATCTTTGATTTACTTCCAGAATATTCCGAAGTATCAGTGCATTGCACAGTGCCTCTATTGTGTGCCCTCCGTGCTGGATGTAGGTACAGACAAGTTGGTACACATACAGCGTGTAAGTGTTATTTTTCTTCTATCTGAATAAACAGCATCTGTTATTGGCCCTGTACATTGACATCACACCTCTTACAGAAGATCACTCACATGTGAAATACAGAGGATGCCTTTTTTCAGCTCCTGAAGGCATATTTAACACAAGCCACGGCTTAGAGTCAGACAAAAGAGGTAGTATTGAGAAACTGGCTCAGCCGCTGTATACGGCACACTCATTTCACTTAAGTTTAACGGCTCTGTATTACTATTGTGCCGGATGCAGATTGACAGAGCTGTACAGTGACAGAAAAAAAAAATCGATCCCAAAAAAAGAGTGTTGTCAAATGTTTATTGTAATTTTTAACCTATTTTACTGAACCAGTGTTCATGTTAACACCCTTGAACTGAAGAGCCATGCATAGAATGAACTAAGGTCATTAAATCTCTCTGGGCGTAGGGAACATCTAGAGCGTACCTCTTCATGCGTGCAAGGTGCCTGTTATGCATGGCTGCCTGCAGTGTACAGGAGTTAAAGTAGTACTAAAGCTTCTCTCTTTTTTTAAGCAACCTTTCATTAATCATTTACTTAGTTCAGCAAAGTAAACAATTCCTTACAACATATTTTTTAAACACTTATGCTGCGTAAACACGATCGGAATTCCGGCCAGAAAAAGACCGATGAGAGCTTTTCATCGGAAAATGCGACCGTGTGTATGCTCCATCGGAATTTTGCTGGCCGAATTTCCGACAGCAAAGAATTGAGAGCATGTTCTCAATTTTTCCAATGGAAAAGGTTTCTATCGGAAATTCTAATCGTCTGTAGCAATTCTGACACGCAAAATTCCTACGCATGCTCGGAAACAATTCGACGCATGCTCGGAACCATTGAACTTGGCTCGTTGTACGTCACCGCGTTCTTGACGGTTGGAATTTGGTGTGACCGTGTGAAGGCAAGACAGTTTGAGCGGAATTCCATCGGAATTCCGTCGGGAAAACCGTCAGAGCTTTTTCCAACGAGAATTCCGATCATGTGTACGCGGCATTACTGTTTTCTAATTGTACCTCTGCATCCCTTGGCTTCTAGTATGCTGCTGCCCTAAACACAATTTAATATAATAGGAATCAGAGGGCCCTGCTCATTAGAGTTTATAATCTAATGCCGCGTGCACACGACCGGTTTTCCCGTCGGAATAAACTCTGAAGGTTTTTCCGACTGAGTTCCGATGGAGTTCCGCTGAAACTGTCTTGCGTACACACGATCACACCAAAGTCCGATCATCAAAAACACGATGACGTACAACACGTACGACAGGACTAAAAAAAGGAAATTCAATAGCCAGTAGCCAATAGCTTCCATCTCGTACTTGCTTCAGAGCATTTGTCGTTTTTGGTCGGTCGGAACAGCATACAGACGAGTGGTTTTCCCGATAGGAACTGCTTCCGTTGGAAATATTTAAAACATGTTCTATTTCTAGGTCCGTCAGAATTTTCGAAAAAAAAAGTCGATGAAAAGATTCCGTCTGACTTTTTCTGTCGGACATTCCGCTCGTGTGTACGCAGCATAAGATCTACAGGCACAACCCCACAGTACAGGAGGATTTTCAGATTTCTCGGAGCTGGGCTTTAAGTATACATTTAGTGAAAGAGAGAAAGCAGGGAAACTACACTGTGCATAAAAGTAAGTATGTTTTCTATTTGTATACATATAAACTGCTAAGTATACTATGTTGCAAAATATATACTGTAATAAACTATACATTTCAAATGAAACTCCTATCCATGTACAAACATATAATCCAAATTTAATGTTTAAAAAAAAAAAAAGAAATGTCCCATAATAAATTATGTGATCAGTAACAACGATTGCAAAATAATTATGATTTTTTTTTTTATATCTTACCTTGGCATTGCCACACTGACACAAGGTTTTATTTTAGCGCAATGTGTGGTTGTACTTTTAAGGGGATTTTATCTCCCCCACTCCCACTCCAAGTCCCCTGGCCTATAGGAACATGAAGCTGCCATTTTAATTTCATCCGAAATGCCACCTTCTGTGGTATGAAAAAAGCAACTATACACAAAAAGGTGCTCTATGGGCACCACTATACAGTATGTCAATAGACAAGACCTCCATCAACCCAATAATAAAAACAACAACAACATGAGCGTCCCAAAGTTGCTTACAAGCCAGTTGGAGTGGTAAAGGGAATTACAGTGAAAAATAAGGCTAAACAATTTCTCATTCCAACCCCCATCACCCATTCTGCATTCCCTGCGTAAAAAAATCTATTTGTAGGTCCAGTCCAGTAACGTGATCCAATAGCTCTGGCTCCCTTGTGTCAGTTGAGAGGCAGGGTGGCGGAGGGATCGCTGACAATGTCTGGGACATGGGAACCTATCGGTGACGTCACTGCTGTTTTTGAGAGTTCCCTTACACAGCAAAGCCAGAGCTGCTGAGTCATGTGAACGGACTGAGCCAGATTAAGGCTGCATTCACACCTGAGCGTTTTGTCGCCTGAAGCTACAAAACGCTAGAGGGGAAAAAATACATTATTCTCTATGGAGATGGTTCACATCTCCACTCCAAAACGCCTGAAGCCCTACGCCTGAAGCTCAAACAAGTTCCGGACCCTTTTTTGTCGCTTGAATCAGGCAGATTTGGGCGTTTTTCTTCTTTTTACATTGGTGACCTTTGCTCTGCACAAAATCCGCGGCAAAACGCGGTAAAAAATAAGTGAATCGCGGTAAAGAATGCCGCAAAAAACGCCACAATTCGCGCGATTTTCTGCCTGAAAAGCTACGCTCAGGTGTTAATGCAGCCTAAAGGAAGGTAAGTTTTTTATATTCTAAGCCTAGTTACTCTTCAAAATTTCCACAAACATCTCGGGAAAAACTTATTGACTTCGGAGTATTAGGGTGTGAACATGCGCAGCTCTGTAAGTGGAACAAGAGGGTCACGATTGCCCAAATGCAGCCTCACTGTAGCCACATGCAGATGGACACAGTTGGACAGATTTGGGGCCCTGTATCTCAGGAAGTTCCTTAGTGGCTAGGAACCCATCATTTAGATTATGTTGGTAGTGCTACTTCACAGGGTTGGAATCATTGGGGTTCCTTTAAGCCCCTCCCCCTCCCCCCCCCCCGCCCCCCCCCCCCCCCCCCCCCCCCCCCTCTTACAACACCCCCCTTACCCCCCCCCCCCCCCCCACCCTCCCCCCCCCCCCCCCCCCACACCCCCCACCCCGAGATTATAGCACCAAGCTCCGACTAGGCTCCCCGGCTGCCGCAAAAAACGCCACAATTCGCGCGATTTTCTGCCTGAAAAGCTACGCTCAGGTGTTAATGCAGCCTAAAGGAAGGTAAGTATCTTTTTTATACAGGGTATGCAGGATAGGTGGGGGGATGTATTTAAGAATAGTTAAGTGTACAGTAGTCTTTACAACCACGTTATATTCCCTTTAACGTCAAAGCAGAGCTTCACTCATAAAAGCAACTTTAGCTTTCCTTGTTCCTCCCCATCCCCAAGGCAAATCCACTTTGTACTACAAGTGCAAACTACAAGTGCAAAGTGCACTTGAAATTGCACTGAAAGTGCACTTGGAAGTGCAGTCGCTGTAGATGCGAGGGGGACATGCAAGGAAAATAAAAAACAGCATTTTAGCTTGCACATGATTGGATGATAAAATCAGCAGAGCTTCCCCTTAGATTTAGAGCGACTGCACTCCCAAGTGCACTTGTAGTGCAAAGTGGGTTTGCCTTTCGTAAATAACCCCCATATGTTTTTCAAAGTACTTTTGAACAAGGTTTGTCAAGTCGTGTACTGATGAGAATTGCTATACGAATGTTCGCACACACGTTCGAATATCTACTAGTGTATATCTAGCTTTACCCAGGGTGCACACCGAATATGAATGCGTTGATGCATATGATGTTATGGATTTCATGTGACATACGGTGCCTCCTATTACACAGTGCTAGTTTCTCTGGCATGCAGGCATTTCTCACACACTCCGGTTGTGCTCAGCTCAGGATATTTGGAGCAGAGTATACTGCATGTCATATTTTCATCCTGCTGGGAATAGTAAATGTTTAGTGGGAACCAGTATCATGCCTCAGGGGTAATATCCCATATAAAGTTCTTCACAGTCTGGGAGAGTCTGTATGAATGATCTTCTGGCATCACACACAAACTGGGAGGGAGGGAGGAGATATTTTTATTCTAGAAGAGTTATAGATGAGACATAAAAATCTTCTGGATTCAATGACTTGTGTATGTATGTAGGGCAGCACAGTGGTGTAGTGGGTAGCACTTTCACCTAGCAGCAATAGGGTCGCTGGTTCAAATCCCAACCACGACACCATCTGCCTGGAGTTTGCATGTTCTCCCTATATCTACATGAGTTTCCTCCGGGTACTCTGGTTTCTTCCCACACTCCAAAGACATTCTGGTAGGTTAATTAGATCCTGTCTAACAAAAAAAAATGGCCAAAAATATGTGTATGTGTTTGTAAGCACATCAGGACCACATGGGGTAAAGGACCATGCTATACCACAGATGGACACCGGTGGCAATAAGCGCCCTGAGGCAATTCAGTTCACATAGGTAGTGCTCATTCATTCATGCTGCATTGCCAGATGCATGCAACACTTAAGCCCCATACACACGGTCGGACTTTTTCATGGATTCTGTCCGATCGGACAATGTTGTTGAAAAATCAGACCGTGTGTATGCACCATCGGACAGTGTACGTCGGATTGTCCGACGGACAAAGTCTTATCTCCTGCTGGAAAGATTTGCCCACAACACGGTCCGATCACACCAAATCCGATCGTGTGTACGGTTGTCCGACCGGACAAAGTGCTACGCATGCTCAGATCACATTACAAGACCAAAGCTATTGGCTACTAGCCTCTACGTAGTCCCGTCGTAGGCAACAAACGTCACCACGTTCAGAATGATCGGATTTTCCGACAACTTTGTCCGACCGTGTGTACGTAAAACCAACATCGGACAAAGTATGACGGACAGGATCCGACCGACCTGGTCCGCGGATTGTCCGACCGTGTGTATGGGGCTTTAGGGTGGCCATACTCGCTATGATCTAATTGTACAATTGAATTTACCAAAACTGTAAAATGAGGACAAACCCATATATTCCAATCTGTTCTATCCAACTACAGGGGCCCTTGCATTATATAGTTTTGGCACACCTCCCAACTTTTTGAGATGGGAATGAGGGACACCTATCAGCAAAAGTATGCAGGCATAGGACACACCCTTGCCACGCCCCCTTAAAGGAGAATTGTACAAAAAAAAATAAGATTGGTTAAACCCACAAGTGCTATTTTTTTTACCACTACTATTCCTTTATATTGGCTGTTGGAATTTACAAATGCAGCAATTTAGAAATGTGATGAAAGGTTTAGCGCTGGGAAACACTTTTTCATAGATAAAAAGTGCATTTTATATACATCTATATGGATCAGACCAAAATGAGGGACAAATGAGGAGGAATGAGGAACAGAGGGGCTTTTTCCAAATCAGGGACAGTCCCTCAAATTCGGGGACAGTAGGGAGCTATGGTTTTGGGTAGATCTAAAGTAAATAGTGCAATTAGATGGTATAGTGAATGAATGAATGAATGAGTAACTTATATAGCGCTACCTATGCAAACTGAGTCGACTCAGGCTGCTTTTTTGACGCCAGGGTCCATCTGCAGTATAGCGCGGTCCTTTACCCCGTGGGGTCCCGACGCGCTTACAAACACATACACATACAACATACACATTTGGCCAATTTTTTCGACAGGATCTAATCAACCTACCAGCATAGTGTATGGTTAGCGCTAAACACATACATTTTCTTCCTTTGTTCTTTTTTTTTTTTTTTTTTTAAACAGTAGAGTATTACAAGATTAAGTAAAAATAAGTTGACTGTTAAGTACTATGTAACCAAAGCAGGTACCTCTGTTCTCTTAAGTGTTACTTGGAAGGAAAGATGGAGTTTAATAGATATTTGGAGAAGCGATATAAACACGCCTAAACCGTACCACACCTCTCATTCAGAAGTGTGAGTAAAGCCTAAAAGCAAACCATGGAAAGATCTCGCAGCTCATTACTAGAATACTTGCTACTGCTGTTGGCCTTGTGAATGTTGTTTCCCCCTTTTTACCTTAATGTACTTTCATTTACTCTGGGCAGGTTTCCAGATCTACAAACCATATGGATTTAAACCCCACATACACATGAGCAGCTCCATTTAGCTCAGGGCAGGAGGCAGGACAGCCTCATAGCTTTTCCAATGACAAGTATGGATCTAAAAGGGTTACCTTCAAGTTAGAAGATAAGCATACAGGTTCAGGTTACTGTCAATTGTTAGGCCTCATTCACACAGGCGCTGAGACTTCTTGTCCCAATGTGACAGGCATTCAGGAGTGGGCGAGCGGCCCCAAACGCAAACAGTATGCATTCAGGGGCCCTCACCTGCACCCGCAAACTTGTCACATTAAGATGAGCGGCTGTGTCTGTGCAGCCACTGCATCTCCATAGACTTGAATGGGCTGCCTGCATGCAGTATCTGGCGGCTCAAACCACGTAAACATATGGCCCATTCACAGACTACAGGCCTCAGCGTCCATGTGAATGAGGCCTTAGGGGCTAAGGGTCAAGGTTCTGGTGTAATCCCTTCACACATGACTCAGTTCTCATTTACTGTATATATCTAATTCATATTCCTACTTAGCATGGAGTTTGGCATTAAGTGTTAGCAGTTAATTTTTAGAGCTAGGCTAAAATCCGATTAAGGGTTAAATTTCAGGGTTAGGTTAAGGCTAATATGACTATCTCCCATGACCATCAGCTCCATCTACAGGTCATAATGCAGCATTTTCCTAAAATACCTCAATCAAAGAAAAATGAATGCTTTATGGCCACTAGATGGAGCTGACAATCATAGGAGACATTACAAACAACATAGCAAACATTTGTGATGCCAATACCAATGGTTAAGACATTCACACTGTAAAATGTTTTATAAATAGGTCCGAAGTGTTATGTGTTAGGATTGGGTTAAGGGTTGTGTTTCACAGTTAGGACAAGGGTTCTAAAAGGTTCTAATAATAAAAAAAGATATATCATATTTACCTGCTCTGTACAATGTTTTTGCACAGAGCAGCCCAAATCCTCTTCTTTTTAGGTCCCCCACCGGTTGTCCTAGCTTTTATTGACTCCAATAGCAAGCCTCTTGCTATGGGAGCACTCGAGCAGGCTCACTCCCGAGCCGCGCTCCTGTAAATGGACATTGTCCGTTTACACACAGAGCACGGCTTGGCCCTGCTCCCGCTCTCTGCTTATTGGCTCACTGGCTGTGATTGACAGTGGCAGAAGCTGCTGTATGAGCCGATGGGGAGAGAGAGACCCATTAGAGCCGCTGCTCTCATGCACATCATTGGATCGCGATGTGGCTCAAGTAAGTATAGGGGGGCTGGCAGTCACTTTTACTGGTGCATGTGTTTTAAATGACAGTGACTGCTTAGCCATCAGTAAGGCTGGGTTTACACTGGTACGACAAACGCTCCGACATTGGGAGCTCATGTCGCATGACGTGTGAAAATCAACGTTTCCCTATGGGAGCCATCTTAACTGGTCCGACACAAGTCGGTCTGACTTTGAAAATGCTCCCTGTACTACTTTGGTCCGACTTTGATCATACTTCAGCCCATTGACTATCATTGAAGTCGGATCAAAGTCGGATCGCCGTCTTACCTGATCCGACTTTGGAATGCGACTTGTGCTCTGATGATTTTGAGGGGGACCTCCACGCCAAATTTTAAATAAAAAATCGGCATGGGTTACCCCTCCAAGAGCATACCAGGCCCTTTGGTCTGATATGGATTTTAAGGGGAACCCCCTACGCCAAAAAAACGGCATGGGGGTCCCCCCAAAATCTATACCAGACCCTTATCCGAGCACACAGCCCAGCCGGTCAGGAAAGGGGGTGGGGATGAGCGAGCACCCCCCCCCCTCCAGAAGACCCCCGGAGCTGCCTAGTAAATTACTTTAAAAACCGGTCTAGTGTGTTTTTTTTATTGACACTTTTTCCCCCCAGGTGAATGGGTAGGGGTACGATGTACCCCATACTCATTCACATAGGGTGGGTGGCCGGGATCTGGGGGCCCCCTAATTAAAGGGGGCTCCCGGATTCCGATAAGCTCCCTGCTCGCAGACCCCGACAACCAACGACCAGGGTTGTCGGGAAGAGGCCCTTGTCCTCATCAACATGGGGACAAGGTGCTTTGGGGGGGGGGGCCACAGGGCGCCCCCTGCCCTAAACCACCCCCCCCATGTTGAGGGCATGCGGCCCGGTACGGTTCAGGAGCGGGGGGCGCCCGCTCATCCCCACCACCTTTCCTGACTGGCCGGGCTGCGGACCCCCCACGCCGTTTTTTCAGCGTAGGGGGGTTCCTTTAAAATCCATACCAGACGGAAGGACCTGGTATGCTCTTGAAGGGGGAACCCATGCAGGTTTTTTTTTTATTTACAATTTGGCGTGGAGTTCCCCCTCAAGATTCATACCAAACACAGTGCCTGGTATTGGTGGGGATCCAAGTTGGATCCCTGTTCATTAAAGTCGGACGCGTTTTTGAATTCAAGTCGCAGGGCAAAGTTGGATCCAAAGTAGGACGAGTGTCGTGTCGCACCAGTGTAAACCCGGCCTTAGGCAAACATCTATAAAACAGTAAACAATCCCGCCAGCACTTTTGCTGGCGGAATAGAGCAGGTTCTCTATTTTTCCGACGGAAAAAGTTCAGATCGGAAATTCCGATTGTCTGTAGCAATTCCGACGCGCAAAATTCCTACGCATGCTCAGAAACAATTCGACGCATGCTCGGAAGCATTGAACTTAATTTTCTCGGCAAGTCATAGTGTTGTACGTCACCACGTTCTTGACGGTCGAAAGTTCAGAGAACCTTTGTGTGACTGTGCCAAGCTTGAGCGGAATGCTGTTGGAAAAACCATCCAAGATTTTTCAGATGAAAACTCTGATCGTGTGTACGTGGCATAAGTGTTAAGGTGTAGGTTAAGTGTGTAAGGTGTAAGTGTTGAGTGTTTAAGGTGTGGGTGAAGTTTTAGGATTCGGTATAGGGTTAGGTTAAAGTTAGGTTAAAGTCAGGCTTTGAAAGTATAAAGGGTCCTTTTTGGACACCAAGAGCTGCTATGCCCTGGTTTCTCTGCAATGAAAACCAGCCTACTGCCATTGTATAGGTAAATGCTTTGAATGAACATAGCTACAGTATACTGATAATTGAGCAGAATAACTGTAAAGATTTAGTTTGTTAAATTGCATTGTATAATAATCTTTTTAACTTGGGGAGTGGATGGGGGTCATCAAAGCACCACTTCTAGCAGCTCTGTTTACTTAGCTACTGTAGCATTAAGGAATGATACAGACATTGTCCTGTTTGTTTGATTGTAACATTCCCCATAGTTAGACAGGATCAAGCAAGTAGGCAACAAAGAAAACATTTCCGGAACCCCTATTATTACAGTGTGTATATATAAAAATATGCCAACACAGACCAAACACAAAAGGAATCCACCCCATAACATCTGCACAAATACCCAGCAACAGTAACTGTTACATGTGTAGCAGCAGTGAAGGTCTTTTGTAGGTCCCTCCAAATATGTTTTTCAGAAGATGCTATAGCTGGGAAGACTACTGCTTTGGCACCTCCCGGCAGGTGATGCAGGCTCACCTGAAGAGCAGAGTCTAAGTGACAGCTGGTCTTCGCCAGAGCTCCTGATGGAGGAGATGGGCTGGAAACCCTAGAGATCCCAGTTTTCTTCCTTGGAAGCTGTAACCAGGTCATGGCCCTCAGGACTACGCCACTAGGGGAGTACCTGGAACAGAATAGCTATGGAGTGGAGACTGTACACAAAATGCTAGGCAGAAGAGTAGTCAGGTCCAAGTAGAGGTCGTGGGAATGTACAGGCAGTGGTAAACAGGACAAATAGAGAGTAGTCAAGTTCAGGCAGAGGTCATGAGCAGGCAACAGGCAAGAGAGTAGTGTGGAGAATGCGGTTCAGCAACCAGTAGGGCAATCGGGAAGTATAGTAGAATAGCTGGGGATAGGACACAGCCCCTGCCACTGTAAAGGCTGGTCCCTAAATACCTTTTTGATTAGGGGTAATTTTAGGGAATTCTAGAAAACTTGGGAGGGATTCTGTCATTTTAGGGAGTTCTGGAAGTCCTGGCAGCGCTTCTGTGAGTACTGTAACAGCCACATATTACAGAGACGGCAATATGTCACATTTTCCCATAAGAGAGTCTTGCCAGTCAGGCTGTTCCCATAATGTTCCTGATTCCAGCAAGAACACCCAAAGCAGCTCAGCGTGTTTTTTTAGACACTTGAGTACTATATGTATGAGATGGAAAACTGAACAGTCAATTGGCCTGAGAAAAATGTAATGAGAAAATAATCCTCACATTTATCTATAACACACCAAAATAGTCACCAATAACCAAGAAATATTTCAATAAAATGTTTCCAACATTTTTAAAGTGCGTCTGTACATAAGAATATTTCAACAAATAAATCCATTGTGAATAAATCTATTAATATTGGCACACAGGCAATCAAGAGACTATATTCTCTGAATTGCTATCACAAGGTGGATTATAAACTTTTATGTGATAGCATTGTGCAGGTGATAGATCCTCTTTTTGAAGAAATCAGGGGTCCATTGGACTCCTTATACCTCCCTTGCACTCTGGCCACTTCTACATTGCAGCCAGGGGGCAGCTGATAAGATTTAAAACAAGCTTTATGCTGTAAATTGTAGAATACAGGATAGTACCTCCTGGGTACTCCTTGCTCCACAGGAGCCTGAATGGTTAGTAATAATGTAAGTGGCCACCAGTTGGATTGATTTTAGCAAGGGCTACGTTTTTTTTAGGAATCATACTTACCTCAGTGAATGCTGCATCTGTCCCCCCCGCGCCTCTGCACTGAGAACCGAGCGATTGAACACTGCCGATCGCTCATATTTCAGAGCTCCCCGAGCAGAGAGCTGCAGACTGTCAGACTCCGTGGTCGTGATGACGCGGTGCCTAGACTGACATTATTCACTTTCAATGATAGTGGTAAACAGGACAAATAGAGAGGGTGAATCTCCTTAAAGTGGTTGTAAAGTCAGAAGGATTATATGCATTAGGATATAAAAAGCCTTCTGTGTGCAGCAGCCACCCCAGCACCCCCCAATACTTACCGGAACCCCATCTCTGTCCAGCGATGTCCACGAGTATCTCAGCCGTCCGGGACTCTCCCTCCTGATTGGCTGAGACACAGCAGCAGCACCATTTGGCTCCTGCTGCGGTCAAAGTCAGTTAGCCAATCAGGAGAGAGTGGGGTGGGGCCGAACTGCAGCTCTGTGTCTGAATAGACACACAGAGCTGCAGCTTGGCTGCCCCCATATGAAGCTGCTTGCTGTGGGGGCACTCAACAGGGGGGAGGGGCCAGGAGCACAGAAGAGGGACCCGAGAAGAGGAGAATCTGAGCTGCTCTGTGCAAAACCACTTCAACAGAGCAGGTAAGTATAACATGTTTGTTATTTTTATAGAAAATAAACCCCAAACGAGACTTTACAATCACTTTAATGGGGGCACAGACAATAATTAAACAATAAAAAAAAAAAAAGATTCAAAGGAGAGGTTTGCTTTAAAAAATATTGGATGCCTGTCAGAAACCTTTTCACATAGTAAACAGACGGTCCCCTGCTCTCACACTCCCCTTATCCACTTATAACTTGCTGCTCAAATCTGCATATGTCAGCAGCCTGGGGTAGTAATTAGAAGTGTTGACTTTTGATAAAGTCAACATTTGCTTATCAGAAACAGTGTTTTCTTTAACTCCTTCCGATCCACCCACAATGACCCTTTAACTGTGTCTTAAAGTGGGAGTAAACTCCGATGCATAATTTGTACCTATCAGGAAGCTTATAATAAGGCTTACCTAGAGGTACTGTAAATATCTCCTAAAAGTACAAAGTTCAGGAGATATTTATTGTTAATGCAGCCGGTGACGTCGCTGGCTTATGCGCTCTGAAGATACAGCCGCCGGGCCGTTCAGAGTCCTGTGCCGTAAATGGCAGTGACGTCATCGCGGCTCTGGCCACTCACACAGCCAGAGTCCACGAACCCTGAAGGAAGACTGGGTGAAGATGGAAGCCTTGTCAGTGGTGACAGCTCGTCGCTGGAAGAGCTTTGTTCTAAGGTAAGTTTCACATAAAGTGTTAATATGCAATGCATACTAGCACATTATGGTTTCACCTTGCAGGTTCCAAAAAAACACCCCACAGCGGTTTACTACAGCTTTAAGCCAAAGGGGAGATATGGCTTTGCCAATAACGTGACCATTGTGATTGACTGTCACAGTGGTCGCATAATCAGAAGCCCATCTCGGCGGCCCTCAATCATAACGCAGCCGCTGTCCTGGAAGCATGCAACTAGCACACTCTCAGTACAGAAACCGTAGCCACCAAGGGCGCATATATGCATTTTGTTGGTGTTAAGGCCCGCCCTTTTTGTCGCTGCACATATGCGTTATGTTGGAGGTTTACCTGTTTAAGCTGTAGACTTTAGGTAAATAAATACATCTGAAGCAACTGTGGGAGTAGATTGTGAGGGTACCATTATACATGCCCCAAAGTACATGCTTGTGGAATGGAAAGGGCTACTTTAAACTTGGTTATTTGTGATCACATGATCAGCACTATCTACTCATCTAAAGAAAGCTTTATATTCTGAAAATGATAAACTTACACAAATAGTTGATGTTATATGGCTTTTTATAAACTATTTAAAAAGAACCTATAATGGTTTTGGACAAATTGTATTACTATTATATTGTAATTTTTTATGTTTTTAAACTGAAGTGTTAATTTTTTTTTACAATTACATTTTTTTTTTTTTTACAAATAAACATTTAGGGTGCCCCATGACACAGAGCTGCTTAGAAATTCTAAAGGAAAAGCACAGCAGAAGCTGCTTGGTTTCACACTCTTTGTGTTTGAAATTGGAACTGAAACTAAACAGGAAAGGTGGGGAGGGGAGAAGGAGCCATCCTCTGACCCATTCAGCTGTTTGTTTCTGTGATCTTCAGCTACTGAGGCCTGTAAACAACAAG
The DNA here is from genome assembly GCA_028564925.1 of Lithobates sylvaticus. Lineage (NCBI taxonomy): Eukaryota > Metazoa > Chordata > Amphibia > Anura > Ranidae > Lithobates > Lithobates sylvaticus. The sequence goes on from CM053027.1 coordinate 484,972,928, forward strand.
CATTTTACCAGCTAAGGATAATTTATTATTTGAGATGGAAAGATTCTTTTTATGTCCTGACCATAATAAATAAAACAAACATTTTATAGACATTGCCCTTAAAATCACCCATCCACCGCAATAAAACAGAGCTTGTACTAGAGAAATTATAATATAAACTGATGCGGGTGTCATCATTTATTCAGTAGCAAACATGGCTGTTGAAAAAGACATTGTGAATTATTTAAAACAAAATCGCCATAAATTGTCTCTTTATGCCTAATGACCTTTAACCTTTGCTTGTTTTTCAACAGAATAGCCCCATTGTATGGCATAAATATGTTAGTCTGCATCCAAGAGAGCTGAAGAGCAGCATACCGAGCCGCCACCACAGACATAGTAACGCGGTCAGAGTGACGACCTATTCTGGGCTACGCTTCCATTAATGTTATTTATATTGTTAGGCTAAAAGGTAAAGTCAGCAAGTGGCACATGCAGTTTCGCTCACGTCACCCTGAGTAATATTAATGGGAAACACTGTCTGCACCATTTACTAATTTTGGCTCTTAGTTCTCATACCGAAGGGCATGTTCATCATCAAGAATATTTGTATAAAATTAGATATGAAAACCTTTTTGGCAATTCATGACGTTAGGCTTTTGGAAAGCATATACCGAATTGCCTATACAGTAGCATACACATGAGTCATGGCTTAGTAACTAATTGGTTCCGGGATGGTAATAAATCAATTCATCACAACAAAGAGCTTTTCTGGAGATCAGAAGCTTGAAATGGGCCAGGAACCATTATGACTAAAAAGATTCACAGATGAGAAAAAAAAATCAATCTTCTTTATAAAAAAAGGCCAATTGCCAATATAGTAAAGGTACAAGAACTCCATGATGAGGATGCTTTGCTAACGTATAACTTTATCTGTTCTGACATAGTCCTCCTTGTGTTATATAGCATGATTTTAAAGCTGAACTCCAGGTATGGATTTTATTGTATAGGTACATTGGTCCAACTTGGACCAAAGTGAGTATGCATAAAGTATACTTGAAATAATCGCTGCTCAACCCTATCCAGTCTATGTGGTTAACATGTACAAGTTGGCCTCAGCCTTGCACCACTCCACATGCCATGTCCTCTCCATACTATGCATACAGTGTACCATATCTGAGGAATCTTCCTGTAAGCTGGAAGTCACTGTAGTAGTATTTGCCACTACTACATTGATCGTCGCTGTCTTCTGGGTCCCATGCTGCCATTCTCAATGACTACAAAGCGCTCTTTAATTGGACAAGGTGGAGAGGTTGGTGGTGATGTCACAATCTCCATAGAGAATTCACTGAGAAAGTGGCAAGGTTTTCTGTGCATGACACTCGTGTCGAGCGGGCAACCCTCTGTGGTTACTATGCAGCAAGGCAGCCACTCAGCATGGAAACAGGAAGATAGCAGCAATTACTGTAGAAGCGAAGACTATTACAGTGATTTCCAGCTTCCACCAGGTATGGCACATACATATTTTGATTCAAGCTGGACAAAAGTAACTATACAATAAAATCCATTCCTGGAATTCAGATTTAAAGGCATAGTTCACCTTTACAACATAACTGCCTATGCATGTAAGGGATGCCTGTAGATAAAAACAAACTTTGCAGCTTTGACCAAAGTTAAATAATGCCCTGTTATAGGTGTAGGACATTTATGTACCTCCAGAAAACTGACTGAAAACCTCCCAGAGATGGCATCACCCCATTCTTCCTCATTTCTGGGACATTGCTAAGAATACTTCCGTATCCGCAATGGCTCCTGTTACTTGCACGGTCTCAACAGAGCTACCCCTGGGTGCACCCTCCCCTGTGAAGAAGTACCATGAAGACACACATGTGTTCTCCCTGAGAACCAATCACAGCCATCACAACACTAGTAGTGTTTACAGACAATCAGTCCATTCACTATGGAGGAAGCACACCATCCTCTGTTGTGAATAGGCTGAATGTTTGTAGGCATATCAGGAGGATCAAAATGCCATTAAAGGGGTTGAAAATCCTCGTTCTTTTTTTTTTTTAAATAACAAATATGTTTATACTATGCCACCCAAAATCCAAGGAGCACCTTAAAGGGGTTGTAAAGCCTTGTTTTTTTTTTTTTAAATAAAAATAATAAACATGCCTATACTTACCTGCTCTGTGCAAACGTTTTGCACAAAGCAGCCCCAATCCTCCTCTTCTGGGTTGCCCTTGCCGGTGCTCCAGGCCCCTCCTCTTCATCAGGTGCCACCCATGTGGGCTCGCTCCCGAGTCCTACTGCTGCATCCATTGACACAGACAACAGGACTCGGCCCCACCCCCACTTCATCAGGTGCCCCCAGGGAAAGTTGCTTTCCCTGGGGGCACCCATGTGGGCTCGCTCCCGAGTCCTACTGCTGCGTCCATTGACACAGACAACAGGACTCGGCCCCACCCCCGCATCACTGGATTTGATTGACAGCAGTGGGAGCCAATGTTGCTATCAATCTCTCCAATGAAGAGAGAGACAGCTACTGGAGCCACTGTGCTCTTACACATAGCTGAAGAGGGTCAGGCTCAGGTAAGAAAAGGGCCGGGTCTGGGGGGAGTTGCAGCACAGAAGTTTTTTTACCTAAATGCATAGATTGAGGTGTAAAACCTTGAGGCTTTACAACCACTTTAACTAATCATGATGCTAGGGTGGGCGGATGAGGTTTATGATCTGTATTTCATCCAATCAGAGAATGCCTTGTATTCGTTCAGAGAATACAAGATGTTCTCTGAATGGCGGAGGTGTTGAGCAGCCCCCCGTGTTCAATATACAGATGGAAGTCACTTGAGCAGGACCCGGAAGAGACCAGCGCTGACTGTATAGAGCACAGGCTGCTACAGTGGATTTCTGCATCCCCAGTGGCCCTCCAAATGAGAGATGTGAAATACTAGATGTAACAAAGCTGGACCAATGTAGGTTTTAACAAAATATAATTCCTGTAGTTCAGATTAAACTCAGACTTTAATTTAGGTAACAGATTTATAAACGTAACTCATTATATATACAAGAATAAAATATGTAGACATCAAGACTGCAGCAATATCAACAGCAGCTCTGCTGGTCCACTTCACCGAATGTACCCACCATGCCCAATAACAGAAGTATACCGCATTTCAGAGCTACGTCTACCCATTATAAAATATTTTCCATGTTGTACCATACTGAAGTGCTGGGAAGGGAATGTTTAGACAAATGATAAAGGCCAGCCAATAAGATGATTTTCTGCACATACTGTAGTATATTCTACAGTAAAATGTTTTGTTAAATATACAAGCGTAGCGGGATTGTTAAGTGTGGGGATATTACACAGAAACATGTTATTGGAGTATACTTAGTAATGTGTAACCACAGATTGATTTTCCTTTGCAAGATACAGCTTGGAAGATCTGACATTTAAGGCTGATTCTTTTTTTAAGTCAATTTGGGCTTTAAGTTTCCCAAAGAAAGATATCACCAAACTCCAAACTGAGGACATAAGTACAATTCAAGTGGAATTCCAAAAATGATTTGAAGCTGAGAATTCAGCAGTAGGCATGTAAATAAGATAAGTCTTGTTACTGCGATGTTCCTGTAAACAGTCTGGTATATGATGCCATATTATGGAAACCAGGATAGCAATGTGATAGCCATGCTTGCTTTATCTACACATGGAACATTCCATCGCTTAACATGGTTACTGTGTGCATTGCAAAGTGCACATCTAAGGAAGGAGAGAGAGGGATGGTCTGCTCTACAGAATGCTGAACGTGCAAACAATCCCACTCTATGATCCTGGCAACGCACACCTAAAACTGAGTAATATAGTAATGGCAAGCAATAAATGTACAAGTTGACATCATAGCCAAGGTCCACAGCATTGGTAGTCCAGTCCTAAAATATACAGGCTCAATCAATAATGCAAAAAGCAAAATGTGCTAAACCACACACATAGTTACATAGTTAGCTAGGCCGAAAAAAGACACAAGTCCATCCAGTTCAACCATAAAAAAAAAAAAATAATTAATAAAAATAAAATATATCGTACAATCCAATAAACCCCATATTATACCCACAGTTGATCCAGAGGAAGGCAAAAAAAAACCAAAAGAGCACGCTCCAATCTGCTACAGCAGGGGAAAAAAAATATAATATTTTGCTTATATGATGCAAAAAAAAAATAAAAATCTGGTTATTATAGATAAGAGGTCCAAAGATAAGCAGATCTCTCACCAAGACTTTCTGGTAACAATTGATCTCCCTGTCTTCCTCTGGATTGTGCAGCTCAACACACAAGTGAACTGAGCTGCTAAATCGCTGGCTTCTCCATTAATGGCTACCAATCAACCATCTTGTCCTCTGTTTGGCAGGACATATAGTATAATAGTAATACTGAGAAAATCAACAATCAACCATCTTGTCCTCTCTTTGGCAGGACATATAGTATAATAGTGATACTGAGAAAATCAACAATCAACCATCTTTACAGTGAGGAGCCTAAAGCCCCATACACACGGTCGGACTTTTTCATGGATTCTGTCCGATCGGACAAGGTTGTTGAAAAATCAGACCGTGTGTATGCACCATCGGACAGTGTTCGTCGGTTTGACCGACGGACAAAGTCTTATCTCCTGCTGGAAATCTTTGCCGTCAACACGGTCCGATCACACCAAATCCGATCGTGTGTACGGTTGTCCGACCGGACAAAGTGCCACGCATGCTCAGATCACATTACAAGACCAAAGCTATTGGCTACTAGCCTCTACGTAGTCCCGTCGTAGGCAACAAACGTCACCACGTTCAGAATGATCGGATTTTCCGACAACTTTGTCCGACCGTGTGTACGCAAAACCAACATCGGACAAAGTATGACGGACATGGTCCGACGGACCTGGTCCACGGATTGTCCGACCGTGTGTATGGGGCTTAAGGCCAGCCATAGAAGAGTCGAAATCTGAATGTTCTGTTGATCAAAATGGCGCATACGTTTGTGCCATCATTTGTTTGTTTTTCTAAACAAAATCCACCATGTTGGATCAGGCACTCTCGATTGCAGTGATGCGAAAATGATGGTAAAAACTAACGACCAAGAATTTTCATTTGGTTTTTGACTCATCTATGGCTGGTCTACGCTGCCACTGGATGATTCTCTTATCAGAATTACTATTATAGTACTCTATTATTACTCTGTTGAGATATGGGAAACCAGGGTCAAGTTTTTGTGCTCTGCTTGAAACTAAGTGCAATAGCTTCCATCAATTGAAATAATTAACGGTGACAGTGAGCACTATGTTTATGTCAAGATTCTATCATGGTTGACTATTTTTTTTTAACCCACAAATTGCAACTTCCCTCTCTATGATAACCCCCTCAATTTTTTCCCAACCTTCTCTGGAGGCATTGCTGGAGTGGAACACTTGTTCCTTGTCAGCAATGGGGCTTACGTTTTAAATGGAGGGTTGCGTAAAATACACCTGCCAGGGACAGAAACAAAGCTAGTGTGGGACTATATGATGCAGAGCACTTATGCCTTGTACACACGGTCGGACATTCCGACCACAAAATCCATCAGATTTTTTCCGACGGATTTTGCCGGAAACTTGTCTTGCATACACGCGGTCGCACAAAGTTGTCGGAAAATCTGATCGTTCTGAACGAGGTAACATGCAACGCGTACAACAGGACTACGTAGAGGCCAGTAGCCAATAGCTTTCATCTCCAAATTTCTTCTGAGCATGCGTGGCACTTTGTGTGTCGGAGTTCTCTAAACACGATCGGAAAAAGTCTGATCGGATTTTGTTGTCGGAAAATTTTAGATCCTGCTCAAATTTTTTCCGTAGGAAAATCCGTTAGAAAAAGCCTGCTAGAGCCCACACACGATCAGATTTTCCGACAACATAATCTAATCAGACTTTCTCCATCGGAATATCTGACCGTGTGTACGGGGCATTACAGTTCCAGTCTACAAAGCTTTGACACTTACTGGTGGAGAAAAAGCTTGTTTACTTCCTCTGGCCTCCTACACATTCTTCTTTGCCCGTTTCTATCAAAGACTGCCAAAATGAATGTGCGGGTCCAGTAGCGCTACCAGGAGGTGTAGCAGCTTTGCAGCTGGGAAGAATTGGGGTTAGATGGGAGGACTGCTGAAGTTAATGTTATACCAGATCACATTTTTGTGTGACATCTACTTTAAGGGCATAAAGGCTGGGATAACTATGGTGGGCAACCAACATGCCCATGACTGCCCAGGAGAGAATTATCAGGGCTGTCCTTGCTGGCTGCTCCCACTGAAAACACTAGCTGCCGGGTTGCCATGCTGAACAAAATGGCTTCAATGCCTCGTAAGTCAGCAACCCAAAACAAGAAAGTGGATAGTGACTCAGAGTGAATTCAGAACTTCAGAACCTTTGTTCCAGGTTTGTAACTCAGAAAGTATTAAAGAATATGTTACCCTAACTTTTCATATTTGTAATATGTGTCAGTTGTAACATGCACTTGTGTTAAAAAGTAACCTGTTCTCTTTCTATTGCTACCTTTGTGTGAAATCCCGGGTGATCCTGCCAGTCCCCCTGTTTTCCTATTTCAAACTGACAACGCTACGCGTGACAGCACATCCCATCCTGTGTGGTCAGCTTTGTGGCTGGGCTAGCCGCCTCCTGTTTCCTCCTAAATACCTAATTTTTTTTTTGTACTGAAACACTGAGGCTCCATTCACACTTTATGGTTAGGAATCACAGCGGTTCCAAATTGCATGGTGATCGCTGCACAACGTGTGTTTGGCTGCCATTATCCTTTAATGGCACTCCATATGCAATGTAATTCTACTGTGATTGTTGTGCGTGAGGATTGTGCGGCACTCGCAGCAAACCGCACATTAAAAAACAAATGCATGAGGCTTGTCGCCAGAAAAGGTGCAGGAGTTTTTTTTCAGGTGACAAACACACATAGGCCCTATGCAACACGCAAAGTGGCGTGCAAATTTCTCAAACAAAATCGCGTGCAGGAAAGAGTGAATGCAGTCTGAGCCACAACTGAGAGTCAAGCATTTGGCTCACAGTTACGGCCAGGTTCCATTTCAATGGGCAAGTTTGACAGGCAGTGCCATCTGTCAAACACAACAGCTGAGTTGAATTTGCCGCGAAGCAAAGCATTGTGGCAGCAGCCTGTGTAAGGCCCCTTCTGGCTGTATGTTATATTTTAGATAGAGAGAAGGAGAGAGAGAGAGAAATGTATATATTGATATATACTGTATATATTGATATATACTGTACAGTATATACAGAGCTTCAAATTCACAGTAAAAGAAAAGCTGATCATTTCTTTCTTTCATCAAGTAGATGCAGAAATTGCTAGAAAATTAAGTACTCCAGTGAAGTTAAACTGAAGGTCTGGAGATCACATTGGACCCTCTTCCATTGCACATTTCCACACTAAGCCCCGTACACACGGTCGGAAATTTCGCCCACAAAATCCGTCCTAATTTTTCCGACGCATTTTGTCCGAAACTGGTGTTGCATACACACGGTCGGACAAAGTTGTCGGAAAATCCGATCGTTCCGAACGTGGTGACGTTTGTTGCGTACTACGGATCTACGTAGAGGCTAGTAGCCAATAGCTTTGGTCTCGTAATTTGATCCAAGCATGCATGGCACTTTGCCCGCTAGAGCTTACACGCGATCGTATTTTTGCGACAACATAATCCGATCTGACTTTTTCCATCGGAATTTCCGACCCTGTGTAGGCGGCCATACACGGTTTCATATTTTTATCCGATCAATGCGCAATTCGAACAAAATGATCAAATCTGCATGCGATCGAATATCCATACCTTTCCTTCTGATGGATTTAGACTCAATTTTGATCTGATTCGATCACATGGCCAGAGCAAAAAATTATTGATCATTTTGCATCGATCAGCAGCACTGAGATACTTTGTTCAGATGATCGTATTTTGATCAACCAGATCAGGCGATTACATGGTGGAAATAGAGATGCGAATGATAACTTACGTTTATAAGTTACAATTGTATCTTAACTATTGATGAAAACTTTCCTGTGTGTGTGGCATATCGATCAAATGGATTGTTGATTATAGATTGATTATTCCTATCAAGAGAAATTGATCTGAAAAGAAACTGGTCTTTTATGGAAGCGTGTGTGGCCACTGTTAGGTAAATAAAATGTCTGATTATTTTTATACTACTTCACTTCTGTTATAGAAACAATCATTACTATTCCTAGTGTTTGTGTTTTTGTATATTTTGTATCATAAACAATGACAGTTGCATTGTTAACCCCATGGCTGACCACCCCTTATCACTTCCAATACGACATACAGCAACAACTGTCACATATCCCTCGACCTGCCAACATCATCTCACCATCGTATATACAGAATGGAAAAGTTACCAGAGTGCTGACAGGTGCCAATAGTCTCTTGTTCTACAATTTCCAGTGCAAATAATAACAATCTGATGAAACGAATTAAAGTGCTATCAAACCCAAAATTAAAAATGTAATATATTGCAGTTTACCAATCCCTAGATTGTTAAAATCGCCTCTTTTCCCTCTCTGTTTTTACCTGGTGATCACATGTATTAAGTTGGGCTGCATTCGTTTTCTTTTTAAGGTTTTTCCCCTCTGTTTTCACCTGGTGATCTGGCCAGTAACACGCCTCCTGTATTAGAGTGCCCCCACTCTGGATGAAGGAGCACAGCGGGGCACATTTGGAAAGCAGAACTGTCAGTCTGCGGAGGAGGGGAGTGTTAGCTGTACTAGCAGATTTAGATACACTAACAAATTGAAGCTAACACTGTATAATAAGTAACAAGCACAGTTTATTTTTAAGATAAAGGTTTTACATATAGAAGCTGATCATTAAGAACACACAAAATCTGTCAAGCACAAAAAACTTCACCCTAATGATCTCTAATGGTCAATAGGAACCAAAATTGTAAATAAGATCCGATTGTTCCTAGACTGGACCTATGGCGAATGAATGAATGAATGACTTGTATAGCGCAACCTATGCGAACTGAATCGCCTCAGGGTGCTTTTTGCCACTGGTGTCCATCGGCGGTATAGTGTGGTCCTTGCCCTGTGGGGTCCCGACGCGCTTACAAACACATACACATACAACATACACATATTTGGCCAATTTTTTTTTTATTGACAGGATCTAATTAACCTACCAGCATGTCTTTGGAGTGTGGGAGGAAACCGGAGTACCTGGAGGAAACCCACGCAGGCACAGGGAGAACATGCAAACTCCAGGCAGAAGGTGTCGTGGTCGGGATTTGAACCAGCAACCCTATTACTGCTAGGTGAAAGTGCTAACCACTACACCACTGTGCTGCCCCACAGTGGTGTAGTGGGTCAGGTCCTTAGACGGTGCAATTCAATCAGTCAGTCAATCCAAATGCAGTATGTGGTCCCTATGTTGGGACTCAGAACCATGTGGATGGATAGGCTAAGTCCCAGCTTTGTGAGGGATATGGAAACATAGAAGCCTTGTCAGTCTATAGGCAGAGATAGGGACCAACATAGGGACCACATACTGCATTTGGATTGACTGACTGATTGAATTGCACCATCTATGAACCCACCATAGGTCCGGTCTAGGAACATGTGATCTCATTTACAATTTTGGTTCCTATTGACCATTAGAGATCATTAGGGTGATGTTTTTTTGTGCTGGACATATTGTGTATATTTTTCACGTTATACATAGCACAGTCTCCTTCGACTAATTCAGCTGTAGACTATCTGTCCTGGACACTTGTTAGACCCGAATTTTGAGCGCTTGTTTTTCCCTATTGGGATTTTTTGGTGTTGTGATATTACTTTTAGAAGCTGATCATTGTAAGCACCCCTGTCAGTAGTAAATGGTTTGTCTCAACCCTCTAAATGCTACATCTGCAGAGCAACTTGTTCTTTTGAAAAACAGACTTATTGGAAGGATCGCCAGGTGAAAATAAAAGAAAGAAAGACTAAAAAAGAAAACAAATGCAGCCATCCCATCTAAGAATTGGTAAGCTGCAATATAATAAATGTCAAATCGCATGTCAAAACGGCCCGATGTGAACACAGGCAGAAGGAGGGGTCCTGATTACATTTTTGGCATGCATGATATAGTTAGAGTATGGGAAGGAAGGAGGGGGGGTTCAGATTAAGTTGATGGTATACATGATATAGGTATGGGATGGGAAGGAGGGGTCCTGATTAGGTTTTTGGCATACAGGATATATGTAGAGGATGGGAAGAAGGGGGGGGGGGGGTCTTGATTAAGTTTTTGGTATACATGATATAGATAGAGGATGGGAAGTAAGGGGGGGTCCTGATTAAGTTTTTGGTATACATGATAGGTAGAGGTAGGGAAGGAGGGGGGGGGGTCCTAATTAAGTTTTTGGTATACATGATATAGGTATGGGATGGGAAGGAGGGGGGGGTCCTGATTACGTTTTTGGTATACATAATATAGGTAGAGGATGGGAATGAAGGGGGGGGGGTCCTGATTACGTTTTCAGTATACATGATATAGGTATGGGATGGGAAGGAGGGGGGGGTCCTGATTACGTTTTTGGTATACATAATATAGGTAGAGGATGGGAATGAAGGGGGGGGGGGGTCCTGATTACGTTTTCAGTATACATGATATAGGTAGAGGATGGGAAGGAAAGGGGGGGATCCCGATTAAGTTTTTGGTATACATGATATAGGTAGAGGATGGGAATGAAGGGGGGGGGGACCCTGATTACGTTTTTGGTATACATTATATAGGTAGAGGATGGGAATGAAGGGGGGGGGGCGTCCTGATTACGTTTTTGGTATACATTATATAGGTATGAGATGGGAAGGAAGGGGGGACCCTGATTAAGTTGTTGGCATACAGGATATAGGTAGAGGATGGGAATGAAGGGGGGGGGGTCCTGATTAAGTTTTTGGTATACATGATATAGGTAGAGGATGGGAATGAAGGGGGGGGGACCCTGATTAAGTTTTTGGTATACATGATATAGGTATGAGATGGGAAGGAAGGGGGGACCCTGATTAAGTTTTTGGTATACATGATATAGGTATGAGATGGGAAGGAAGGGGGGACCCTGATTAAGTTTTCGGTATACATGATATAGGTATGAGATGGGAGGGAAGGGGGGACCCTGATTAAGTTTTTGGTATACATTATATAGGTATGAGATGGGAAGGAAGGGGGGACCCTGATTAAGTTTTTGGTATACATGATATAGGTAGAGGAAGGGAAGGAAGGAGTTGAACAAACAGACTGGGATAGTGCTCGCACTACATGACCATAGCTGTGTCCATAGCCTCGCAGATAGTCTGCAGAGACAGTGACCCTGCAGACTATTCCCCCCATAGGATCCCTGTCACTTGTACTCACCAGCTGATGGGCTCGGGTGTGATCTGCTTGTGAAGGGCTACAGAGAATCCGAAGAGGCTGCCTTTGTCCCCATCCTTGATCAGGGTGTGTGTGACATCCAGATTGAAGGCTGTTCCCGTACACAGGAGGCAGGCGGCACCCAGCACGGCAGCCCACAGCTCGGGCATGCTGGAGGTGGATGGAGCGGTACGGCCGGGGGATCTCCTCCTTCCAGGACAGCTGTACCTCCTGAGCCAGCCGCCTGTCACCCGACAACTGAGAGCGGGGAGTGATCAGGAGGACGGAGCTGTCATCGGACGGGGGAGGAGGGAGGAGGAGAGGAGCAGGTGGATGGAGGACACCTCGCTGTCACTTCCCACCACTAAGGATCATCAGGATGACGGGCTGGCAGCAGGCTGTGACCTCACACTCTGCAGGGAGGAATGTACAGCAGGCAGGATGCAGAGACTGCTCATAGCAGGGAGAGCATGCCAACTCCGATCCCAGCACAGCTCTGCTGGGTGCACATCATCAGCCGTGCCAACTCCGATCCCAGCACAGCTCTGCTGGGTGCACATCATCAGCCTTGCCAACTCCGATCCCAGCACAGCTCTGCTGGGTGCACATCATCAGCCTTGCCAACTCCGATCCCAGCACAGCTCTGCTGGGTGCACATCATCAGCCATGCCAACTCCGATCCCAACACAGCTCTGCTGGGTGCACATCATCAGCCATGCCAACTCCAATCCCAGCACAGCTCTGCTGGGTGCACATCATCAGCCATGCCAACTCCGATCCCAGCACAGCTCTGCTTGGTGCACATCAGCCATGCCAACTCCAACCCCAGCACAGCTCTGCTGGGTGCACATCATCAGCCATGCCAACTCCGATCCCAGAACAGCTCTGCTGGGTGCACATCATCAGCCATGCCAACTCTGATCCCAACACAGCTCTGCTGGGTGCACATCATCAGCCATGCCAACTCCGATCCCAGCACAGCTCTGCTGGGTGCACATCATCAGCCATGCCAACTCCGATCCCAGCACAGCTCTGCTGGGTGCACATCATCAGCCATGCCAACTCCGATCCCAGCACAGCTCTGCTGGGTGCACATCATCAGCCATGCCAACTCCGATCCCAACACAGCTCTGCTGGGTGCACATCATCAGCCATGCCAACTCCGAGCCCAGCACAGCTCTGCTGGGTGCACATCATCAGCCATGCCAACTCCGATCCCAACACAGCTCTGCTGGGTGCACATCAGCCATGCCAACTCCTCCGTACACAGCTATGCTGGGTGCCCATCATCAGCCATGCCAACCCAATAGTTGGGGCAGCTAACATACAAACATAGTTGTATATGTCTTTCTACAACTAATCTGGATACTTCAAACATATCTAAACCATAAAATGTCACATGCTTGCAGATTACCAGTCCTTAGATGGCATGCCTGCTATTAAGTTCCTACTTGCCTTTCCTCGGAAAAGTGATCCAATGTGGATTGCTTTTCAGAGTGCAGCTAAGAGGCGCTGTCAGGCATTCAGGATTGCAGTGCAGACCCTTTTACTTGAATGGATGGGTTTGACAAGAGCTGATACCTGTTCATTCCAAAAGGTGTGGCTTGTGAACAACTCCCTGTGTTTCATCACATATGGCGACCGATCACATTTGGCTACCCGCTGGACTGCGCATGCGCGACACCGCCATATGCATTCCAACAATGTGGTGATCTGCGCTTGCGCAGAATTTTGTGCCCACACCCCTTGGGTGAGTCCAGGTTCAAAGCCCCACTATCCAAGTGGACATAGAGTTAGATTATAATTATGCCAAGCAAAGCGAGGCCGTGCCCGAAGTGTGGCAAGCGAAGCAAGCCCGCAAGGGGCCCTGTGCTAAAGTGGTGTCTTACAACAGTTGGAATGCATATGGCGGCTTCACACATGCGCACTCCAGCGAGTAGCAAAATGTGATGGGTAGCCTAATGGGACGTGACAGCGTCATGCCCCTTGATCTACATGCAGGGTCCCGGACGCATGGATTCGAATGGGTGTTTTTATTTTTTATTTTTAAGCATGTGATTAGTCAGAGGCTCTAATAGGCTTCAAAAAATGGTGAGCTCGGGGCAGAGAGCACTTCGCTCCAAGCCCACCCTGTTGTGTGACGATAGCGAATGAATATTCGCTATTCTCACACTGATCCTCCTCCCAGCCATTCAGGAAGTGGGTCATGAGACCCCTCACCCAATTGGCTGAAAGTAGATCCAATCAAATTGGCCGCCAGGAGAAGGAGGGAGGAGATGCTGGGGAACCGAGACAGCAGCTGCCCGCATGGGGTAAGTGCTTTTTGCAGTGCATTCTGCGTTTTTTGCACACACGTTTTCCCATGTAATGCTTTTTTGGCCAGTTTGTTGATGGGCAGATAAAAAAATGCAAACTGTGGCAAAATCACAGTAAAATCGTGGCAAAAAATGCACTACATGCTTTTCTGCAGCTTCTCCATTGAAGCTTTTTTTGTTTTTTAGTTGAGCATTTTTGGAGCAGCACCATTCTTTTGAATGAGCCTCCCTCCATTTGAAAAACTCTCCAAAAGAAGCGCATTTACCAAATTTTTGCAATGATTGTAGCATGATTTGTTGTTTTACAATCACAGCAAAATCACTCATTTGGGGTGACATTAAAGCAGTGTTCTGCCCCACCCCCTCCAAAAACTAAAAGTCAGCAGCTATACATACTGTAGCTGCTGACTTTTAATATAAGGACACTTACCTGTCCTGGAATCCAGCGATGCCAGCACCGCAGCTGATGTTTCCATCAGCTGTCGGGTGCTGCCACCGCTATTGCCGGTACAGGAACCCAGCAGTGAAGCCTTGCAGCTCCATGATGACTGGGTCCCTACTGCGCATGTGCGAAACACGCTGTGCTCTCTTACTGGCCCAGCAGCAGAGGAAAGAGGTGGGGGCGGAACTTCTGATGTACCTCTGATGTGTGTGAATGGAGCCGGATCCTTTCAAAGAACACAGCAGCTGAAAAAAGCATAACTGTGAACTCTCCCATAGGAAACCATGGACTGTAGTCTGCAAAAAGCACTAACAAAATACATAGCTGTGAACCAGGCCTTACTATATTGTAGGCTTTAGGTGGGGCAGTAAAACTGTGGCTCAACTGTCTGTTTTTACCACCCCTGGCTGCCCTACAGGCGCATTCCCCCCAACATCCTTTCATCTGAAAATCAGTTGTATTCAATCAACGGCCACTGTTCAGTTATTCTGATGGTCCCCAATCATAGTCAGAATGAGTGCCCTACCTGGGATATCTTACATCTGAGGCTGATCATTTTTTGACCACCCACCCCACCAAAATATTCCAAAGTAATAAAGCCAGATTGTGGGTTTGGCCAAATTGCACAGTGTGGGGGGCTTAAAAGGGCGTGGTTAAATAAAACCTGAACCTATTCCCCCTCTGGCTCTAATTATGTGCTTCTAAAAAAAAAAAAAAAAACATTGGAATCCATGCGTCCAGTGCCTTGCATGTAGATTAAGGGGATGGACGCATGGATTGGGGGGTGGCGCCCCTGCCCCCCGTATCAATGGGCCGACACTGGTGGAGGGATTAATGGAATTATCTCGTTCAGCCTATGGGGCTGAATGAGAGAAATCTTACAGTGTATGACCAGCTAAATTTTCTTTTCTTATCCATCCACACAGAGTGATTAGAGGAATCCCCCCCCCCCCCCCCCCCCCCCCCCCCCCAGTGGGACATCATTGAAAAATGTCGTCATTTCCCTTCAATTAAATAATCGATTTCTGTCAAGTGGGGAAGGGGCACACAATAATCAAAACTTGACTAAACTTTTAACAATGTATGACCAGCTTAAGCTCCTTGGAATGTTTGCAACCTCTGCCAGGATCAGAAGGATTTCACATCAGTTTTTGTTCCAGTGACTATGCTGAATGTTACCAAAACAGGAAGGGTGGGGAAATCACTCTGCCAAGATACAGAAAATAAAAACCTGACAAGGGTTCTAATCCTTCCCCATTCTAGTAGAAACTATCACTGCCTGTGCTCCCACTGGACAGACTTCATCTCATTTTCTGTTCTGGTGACAACTGGTAATCGGGGCAAACAGTGAGATGAAATCTCCCCAACAGGGACACAGGCAGCTATAGTAATTCCCTATGCCATCTATAAAAGCTTTTGGCTTGAGTTCCACTTGTAGGTAATCAATATTATTTTATGGTACAGTTCATTGCACAATCTATTCCTGTTAATAACTGCAAACAATTACTTCATAACAGTATGTAAAAATGTGTTCGGGAAAATACATGAAACATACAATATCCCAAAGCCAGGGGATTTATTTTCAGTTACCATTAGACTTCATTGTTAAATGTGACAAAAGATCTAAGAACCCTCTGTTTTTAAAACCACTGCTAAGCATCTATTGTAGTTATATCTTACGAGTTACGACAAGCACAACCGCATATGCAAAAGGCATTGTTCATTTTTACTGGCTGAAAACATTTAAAGCATATTTAACCACCCACCCAAAAAAAAAAACATAGTTATTTTTTTAATTATTTTCACCTAGAATCCTGCAAATAATGCCATGTACACATGGCCGGACTTTGACAGCAAAGTTCAGCCCACAAGGAAACTACATTTCTGGCAAGATCAATAGGTACAGTATTTTTTTTCGGGGAAGCTCATATGTCCCTGGTCATAAGTACTGCTCATATTTGCATATGTCTGCATACAGCCACTGTATATTTCAGCCTGTCTTTGATTTTTGACAGGCCGCTGGCAGCGGGCAGTATGCTGTGTTTAGAACTCCCAGGGTGTAAGCTGTATTGCAGCCATGTGCATGAAGCAAAGGGAAGTGAGAGCTGTATGGCACAGGGGCCCAAAGGTCAAAATAGGCTAGCAGGCTTGTGTAGAATTTGGATGAGATGAAGAAGAGAGAGGAGAAGGGCCTTTGTGATGGGGAGCACATGGTGAGTGGGGGCTAAACTAGAAGGAGAGCAGAGAGGAAGATGGTGCATGTCCCCTGAGGATGGCCCAAACTAGAAGGAGAGCAGAGAGAAAGATGGTGCATGTCCCCTGAGGATGGCCCAAACTAGAAGGAGAGCAGAGAGGAAGATAGTGCATGTCCCCTGAGGATGGGCTAAACTAGAAGGAAAGCAGAGAGGAAGATGGTGCATGTCCCCTGAGGCCAGACTAAACTGTAAGGGGAGCAGAGAGGTAGATGTTGCATGTCCCCTGAGTACGGGCTAAACTGGAAGGAGAGCAGAGAGGACGATGGCGCATTTCCCCTGAATAAAGGCTAAACTGAAAAACTGGAAGGAGAGCAGAGAGGACCCTGAGGATGGGCTAAACTGGAAGGAGAGCAGAGAGGGAGGTGGTGATTGTCCCCTGAGGATAGGCTAAACTGGACTGAGAACAGAAAGGAAGAGGGTGCAGTCCACTGAGGATGGGCTAAACTGGAAGGAGAGCAGAGAGGGAGATGGTGTATGTCCCCTGAGGATGGGCTAAACTGGTGTGAGAGCAAAGAGGAAGATAGTGCAGTCCCCTGAGGATGGGCTAAACTGGAAGGAGAGCAGAGAGAGAGATGGTGCATGTCCCCTGAGGATGGGCTAAACTGGAAGGAGAGCAGAGAGAGAGATGGTGCATGTCCCCTGAGGATGGGCTAAACTGGTGTGAGAGCAAAGAGGAAGATGGTGCATGTCTCCTGAGGATGGGCTAAACTGGAAGGAGAGCAGAGAGGGAGATGGTGCATGTTCCCTAAAGATGGGCTAAACTGGAAGGAGAGCAGAGAGAGAGATGGTGCATGTCCCCTGAGGATGGGCTAAACTGGAAGGAGAGCAGAGAGGGAGATGGTGCATGTCCCCTGAGGATGGGCTAAACTGGAAGGAGAGCAGAGAGGGAGATGGTGCATGTTCCCTGAGGATGGGCTAAACTGGTGTGAGAGCAAAGAGGAAGATGGTGCATGTCTCCTGAGGATGGGCTAAACTGGAAGGAGAGCAGAGAGGGAGGTGGTGCATGTTCCCTGAGGATGGGCAAAACTGGAAGGAGAGCAGAGAGGGAGATGGTGCATGTTCCCTAAGGATGGGCTAAACTGGAAGGAGAGCAGAGAGGGAGATGGTGCATGTTCCCTAAGGATGGGCTAAACTGGAAGGAGAGCAGAGATGGAGATGGTGCATGTTCCCTGAGGATGGGCTAAACTGGAAGGAGAGCAGAGACGGAGATGGTGCATGTCCCCTGAGGACGGGCTAAACTGGTGTGAGAGCAAAGAGGAAGATGGTGCATGTTCCCTGAGGATGGGCTAAACTGGAAGGAGAGCAGAGATGGAGATGGTGCATGTTCCCTGAGGATGGGCTAAACTGGAAGGAGAGCAGAGACGGAGATGGTGCATGTTCCCTAAGGATGGGCTAAACTGGAAGGAGAGCAGAGATGGAGATGGTGCATGTTCCCTGAGGATGGGCTAAACTGGAAGGAGAGCAGAGACGGAGATGGTGCATGTTCCCTAAGGATGGGCTAAACTGGAAGGAGAGCAGAGATGGAGATGGTGCATGTTCCCTGAGGATGGGCTAAACTGGAAGGAGAGCAGAGAGGGAGATGGTGCATGTTCCCTAAGGATGGGCTAAACTGGAAGGAGAGCAGAGATGGAGATGGTGCATGTTCCCTGAGGATGGGCTAAACTGGAAGGAGAGCAGAGACGGAGATGGTGCATGTCCCCTGAGGACGGGCTAAACTGGTGTGAGAGCAAAGAGGAAGATGGTGCATGTTCCCTGAGGATGGGCTAAACTGGAAGGAGAGCAGAGATGGAGATGGTGCATGTTCCCTGAGGATGGGCTAAACTGGAAGGAGAGCAGAGACGGAGATGGTGCATGTTCCCTGAGGATGGGCTAAACTGGAAGGAGAGCAGAGACGGAGATGGTGCATGTTCCCTAAGGATGGGCTAAACTGGAAGGAGAGCAGAGATGGAGATGGTGCATGTTCCCTGAGGATGGGCTAAACTGGTGTGAGAGCAAAGAGGAAGATGGTGCATGTCTCCCGAGGATGAGTTAAACTGGAAGGAGAGCAGAGAGGAAGGTGGAGCATGTCTCTCAGGGATGTAAAGATGAATTTGCAAAAGTATCTTCCAGTACCCTTTACAAGAAACCAGTTTTAATGCCAACTTGTGGTGTAATACAAAAAAAAAAAACATGCAAAGTTAAACTACAAATGCTGAAAATGTTTTTTTGAAAAGTGCATACAGCTGTAAAGTATAGATGAAGCATATGCAGTAATAACAAGATAGATGGGGGGAGAGTTTACAAACCAACATTTTACTCCATAAGAGGCACCACTCCAGTAAAACCACAGACACGGATTAACAAAAGATGGTGACTGCAGCTGAGATCAAAATGAATTCGACTTGGTGGGTCATCAAATATAAGAACTCTTGAGTGAATTTATCAGCACGTACTTACATGAGTGCTAATCCTAATGTATTATTGTCCATAATTCTTGTTTAAGTTTTTTTATTTGTTTGCTTTAGAAAAGAACCAAGGCAATTATAAAGATTGCTACCTTTTCTCTTCTGCGTGTGAATGTGATTTCCAATGCCTAAAATATTGCAAAACATTTGTAACATGTAATGTAATGAAACTTTATTTATTTGTATCATTCCCTGCACACCAGATACAATTTACAATTGGTCTGTACTGGCTGCTGAAATTAGAGAGGAAGCTTAGGGCTAAACTGAGTGCATCTTTGAGTCATCTCTTAGCTATTACTTACATTAACCACTTCAGCCCCAGAAGGATTTACCCCCTTCCTGACCAGAGCACTTTTTGCGATACGACACTGCGCCGCTTTAACTGACAATTGCACGGTCGTGCGACATTGCACCCAAACAAAAATACCCCCAAAAAATATATTAAAAAACGAATTTCTTCCTCAGTTTAGGCCGATATGTATTCTACATATTTTTAGTAAAACAAAATCGCAATAAGCCTTTATTGATTGGTTTGCCCAAAAGTTATAGTGTCACAAAATAGTGGCGGGCGCGTTCTTGCCCCGCCGGCGGCACTCGCGCACCCACTAGCCCGTGATTTAAAGGGGACGTACAAGTACGCCCATTTGTGCAGCCGTGCCATTGTGCTGATGTACATCGTTGTGCACTGGTCGGCAAGCGGTTAAAGTGGATGTAAACCTGATTCATGAAATTTGAGCTGGGCACATATATCTGCAGTGTTTTGTTATCTCTCTTCAAAGCCCTATGTCCAGTGGCTTTCTCCTGCTCAGTTCTTCTGTTATCAGCCTGATAACTTCTGACAAGTTCTCATCACATATGATAACATCAGCCCGAGTTTTGTGCTGGGGTGGATGCTATAAATAGATTAGCAGAGCCCTGAACTATTCAACGATCAGCTCTGCAAGTCTCTACCTATGAGGAGAGGGGGTGTGTGCCTTTCCTCCAATCAGCTGTCTTGGCTGTATGCCCAGACTTCATTGCAGTGCTAATTGGGAAGAGAAAATCTCCAAACACAATCTGAACTTTCTAAAGAATATATAAAGCTAAAGACAGCAGATATACATGTAAAACTTATGTAGGATTACGTTACGTAGTATTTGTTTCATCTCTGTGTATCATCTGAGGCTGTTCACTTCACTGGGTATATGTGAGGGTTTACATCCACTTTAACTAAAGTCAAAGCTGAACATCAGTTATAATCTTTATTTCATACTTACACTGAGCTTGGCACAATGTAAGTGTACTGTACATATCACATACCTGAGGGTGCACTGGGGACAATTAACATCACATACCCGAAGGTCCACTGGAGAATCTGACCATTACTGTAGTAGTTGACCCTACTACAGTGATAGCAGCTATCTTCGGGTCCTGTGCTGAAAGGCTTCCCCTCTACACAGAGGGTCGCTCACTCAGCATCTCCACCATTCATAGAATGACTTAAAAAAAATTTCAGTGAATACAAGGCATTGTCTAATTGGATGAAGCGGAAAGGAGGGGTGTCATGAACTGCACCATATCCAATCAGAGATTGCCTTGTATTCATAGAAAGAATACAAAGAGCTCTGTAAAAGGCAACAGTGCTGAGTGAGTGATCCTCTGTGTGTGCAGAGGGGAAGCCGATAAGCACAGGACCCAGAAGAACACAGCTATCACAGTAGTAGCACAGACTTCCCGAGCTGACCCTTGGGAATGAGATGTACAGTACATACTTACATTGGTCCAAGCTGGACTAATGTAAGTATGCAATAAAGATCATGCCTAGCGTTCAGCTTTATTAGTTATGACACTGTGCAGACATAAAAGAAGGTGGAAGTAGTGCTTAGACAAGTGCAGGTATAGGTCAAATTGTGAAACTGTGCCCACAAAGACAATAATTGCAGGTTCAGAAAATGGGCTCATTATCTCCATAAAGAGGCTTTATAGCTTATGGGAAGCCGAATCCAAAAGCACGGATACAAATATTGTTCACACAGGCAATGGCCACTAAAATGGCTAGAAAAAAAAATGTTTTTTCCTTAATTTATGACTACTCACATTATTTGTGGCAATATATATTTTTACTTTCTTTTTATTGAAAATTTTTCAAAATTTTTGTACATTTAGTTAAAGAAAATATTGGTGGAATCATGAAGATACAGTAAAACCTTGGATTGTGAGCATAATTCATTCTGGAAACGTGCTCGTAATCCAAAGCACTCGTATATCAAAGCGAATTTCCCTATAAGAAATAATGGAAACTCAGATGATTCGTTCCACAACCACAAAAAAAAAAGTGTCAATAGGGAATGCATAAATCAGAATCCAGCAGGAGCTACAGAGTATAAAAAAGAAGCGAGGTGCCTCTAAAACCCCCATACACACTATTGGATTTTCTGCAGATTTTTGTCTTCAGATTTACCAAAATCATATAATATGAGGTCAAACCCAGAGATTCAATTTGTATGCAATCAGGCAGGCCCTTGCATTACATGGTTTTGGTAAATCTGAAGTCAAAAATTGCAGAAAATCTAAGGCCTCTTTCACACGGGGCGGATCAGTGCTGATCCGCCCCGTGGATATCCGCTTGCTCAGCTGGGATCGCCGGAGCACACAGCGTCCCTGCACACAGCGCAGGGACGGACCTGTCAGAGCGCCGCTCTCCCCTATGGGAGATCGCGTGACGATGGACCGTAGAGTCCGTCGTCATCCGATCCGATCCGATGACGGATGGAAAAATAGCTTTTTCCTCCATCACACTTTTTCGGATCGGAGCGGGTTGGATGTCAGCGGACATGTCACCGCTGACATCCGACACTCCATAGACCTCTATGGAGCATCCGTTCAGGTCCGCCTGAAAAACTAACAGGCGGATCTGAACGGATCGGCCATGTGAAAGAGGCCTAATAGTGTGTATGGGGTCTTGGTATAGCAATGTGGTTACATTTAATGAAGGTACACCATTTAGTAAACTCACATGGTTGATGATTAAAACAGGCACATCTAAGTATGCAGGCATCCTGAAGTTAAATATTAACCCTTTGCTAGTTAGTTAAACGTTTGTTCATAACATCACTGTTCCTCCCTGTGACATGGACAGCCTCTCTCACTGAAGTCATATCAAATGGTTACAAAACTCACAGAAGTAGTGCTGAAGTAGTGGTTGAAGTCGGGCTTTAAATTGCACTACTTTAAATCATACCTGGTGTGACCGCAGGCTTCTACGCAGTTACTACTCGTATTGCAGGACATCGCTCATTTATCAAGTTCAAATTGATAAAAAAAAAAAATATTTGTCTTGTTAAACACTCACAGACCAAGTTACTCGCAATCCAAGGTTTTACTGTATATCCAGCAGTGAAAAACGTATATTACTTAACGTACATTTCAAAATGAAACAACAATACCACTGTAGCCTATTCTATGCTTTATCGCTTCAAATACAGGCGAGAACAACAAGTAGAGCAATATAATAAAGCATCTTTCAAGTATCTATCAGCGGCAGTGGCGGAACTACCGCCATAGCGACCCACGGGGGCGCTATAGGGCCCGCAGTCGAGTGAGGCACCCAGCCCCGTCAGTCGGCGTGCAGTGCGGGCGGCGGATGAGCCGCCGAGCTGCCCGCCTGCTCGGCGCTCATACAGTCACACTGACCGTGCGAGCGGAAGCAGCTGGGCGGCTCAGCGGGCGGGTGAGAGAGCGGACGGGAAGCTGCCAGCTGGGGGGCTCGGTGGGTGGACTGGCCAATCAGCGGGTGGCGGAGCAGAGAGATGACATCATCTCTCACCGCCTGGCAGTTCCGCTCTCACTCACTGTGCAGGCAGCAGAGAGATTACATTATGTCTCTGCTGCCTGACTCAGACTGGGACACAGGAAGTGACAATCCCCATTCCCCACCTTAGCAGGAAAGTGACAATCCGCAACTTGTGACAGGTGACGTGGCAAGTGGACAATCCGCAACTTGTGGCAGGTGACATGGCAAGTGGACAATTTGCAATGTGTGGCAGGTGACGTGGCAAGTGACAATCCGCAACTTGTGGCAGGTGACGTGGCAAGTGGACAATCCGCAGTGTGTGGCAGGTGACGTGGCAAGTGGACAATCCGCAACTTTTGGCAAGTGACAATCCGCAAGTTGTGGTAAGTGGACAATCCGCAATGTGTGGCAGGTGACGTGGCAAGTGACAATTTTCAACTTGTGGTAGGTGATGTGGCAAGTGGACAATCCGCAATGTGTGGCAAGTGACGTGGCAAGGCTCCCACTGATTCTGAATTATGGTGAGTTGAACTATTTCATTTTCTATAACAATGTAATGATAGAAATAATGCACTTCAATCATCCTGACACCATAACAACCATGGTGCTGTGATGATTGAAGCGTTAACACCAGCCATTTCCTAAATAAATTGCCCACAAAAAAATCGTATTTTCTGGCAGTGCCCCTCCTGAGACTAGTCTCTAGATCTGCCCCAGGGTGAGGATGAGGAATGTAAGTTTACTGTTAAGTCTCCCGGGCCCCGTGAGTCCAGCCATGTCCCGACACACGCAGCCGCATACAGCAGCCACTGTGCCATCAAACGCAGCCACTGTACCCATAAATTGTCACCACTGTGCCCATCAAGCGCTGGGGCCGGACACCTGAATAGGGGGCGGCAGTGGCGACAATAAATAGTTTCATGCAATGCATGAATCTATTGGAGATTGACGGGTGCAGGAGAGCAGTGTTGGTCATCTTACTTTAAAAAAGTAATTAGTTAAGTTACAAATTACTTCTCCCAAAAAGTAATTGCGTTAGTAACTTAGTTACTACATTGGAAAAGTAATTAGTTACACAGCAAAGTAACTGTGACTTTTTTTTGTTAATATTCTATACGTGTAACTAAGGGGCGGGTCTAGTATTACTGTAAGCAAGGGGCGCATTTATTATTATTGTTATATATCGTGTAACCAAGGGGCTGCTCTATTATTGCGCTAACCAAGGGGCAGATCTGTTATAGCGTGTAAGCAATGGGCGGGTCTATTATTATTATATCGTGTAAGGGGCGAATGTTAAATGAACGGGCAGAGCTCGATATATAATAATAAATGCGCCCCTTGGTTACAGTAATACTAGACCCACCCCTTAGTTACACGATAGACGCCCCTTGCAGAGTAGCACGAGCATCGGGAGCGCTCGGCCTCGCCTCGTACAATTACATGTTAACTGCGCCTGCGCGGTGTAGAGTTCACTCAGAGCTGTTTAGGTTCGGCAATTTTTGGAAGCTCCGTAGTCCTTCGTACTGCGCAAGCGCTGCGCAAGCGCAGTACAGGGGGTCCTTATCAGGCGGGGGAACTTTTTCGGCAGGACACCAGAATTACACTACTGCCATCTAGAGGCGGTAGATGTAATTGGGGTAACTAAGCCAAAGTAATGGGAACTGAGTTACCATTAGGGGAAAAGTAATCGGTTAGATTACTCGTTACCCTCTAAAGTAACTGCGTTAGGTAACTCAGTTTATTTTAACTCAGTTACTTACATCACTGCAGGAGAGTGGGGGCAGCCCTCCTGCGCCCTCTATGGACGCACCGCCACTGAGGTCAGCAATGTGTGTCCTTCAGAGGCTGCATACAGTATACTGCATACTTTGTTGTTCAAAATTAATATAAGCTGTTGCCTGGGTACTGTGCCACATGGGTGTGGTAATATGTTGTTCAATGGCATTAGTTAATTTTTTTTGTGGGGCCCTGTGATTTCTAGTTACGCCCATGTACGTTCTTTGGATTTTGCATGAATAGACGATTATTATACACCATCTTATAGTAAGGTGTAAAATATACAAAATGCAGACAGACAACTGCTGTGTCCTAGGCTACCTCTTTGTGGCTGGCAATATTTTAATAACACATTTGGGACAATGGCAATCTAAATAAAGACTTGATATAAGACTGTTCACATTATAATGTGTTTTCTTTGATTCTATTGGCACAATAGTGACGTTTTCCACAAAATGAGGATGTTGTGAGCCTGAGAAAAACTCATACTTGAGTGGCAGGAGCAGCTGCTGGCAAGGGTGCATGAGACTGGCCCCGATTTTAGCAGCTTAGCCAAGCTCTGCCAGAAATATCTGAGATAAGGCCCCTACAGCACAGAGTTATGTGCTCTGAAGAGCAGAGAATGAGCAGCGATATGAGCAACACAAATAGCGGGAGAACATTAGTATGGAATGTACCATGAAGCAAGCAGTCTTGTCAATGAGAATAAACAGTGTATAGACCATTTATATAAATGTCTGAGCTGTAAGAGGTCTGTTTGTGGAGAATAAACCACCTATACCTCCCACGTATGGGACAAGGGGTGGGCAGGAGGGGCGGTTGCCCTGGGCACTGTGGTATCATGTGAGGTGGGGGGGCACCACAAGGAGATCAGGGGGCAGGGAACTTGTGTTAAAAAGGGGAATTTGGGGGGCTTCAGGGGGTAAGAATTGTTTTAAGAGGGAAAATTTAGGGAGGGTGAGCTAGGAGTTGTGATTTGGGGAGGTTTGTGTTGGGAGTGGGGATGGGACACATAATGCCCATACATCTTGGGGGGGGGGGGGGGGGGGGGGGGGGGGGCAATTTGGCATGTTCACCCTGGGCTCTAAATTACCTTGTCCCGCCACTGCTCTTACCACCAACATGGAGCCGATTCTTTCATGTATATGCCCACTCTTATTCATTGCCATTACCTCCAGAGTACAGGGATTGACCCTCTGCAACTGTAATTGGTGATCGGCTGAACGATCGGCAGTTTACTGAACAGGTGCAAAGCGGAATCAATAAAGCAATACAGGGTCAGAATGGCAAAGAGCATGCATACACTGCAGAATAATACAAAACAGATAATGAAACCTGCAAAGACACGCACTCTTCACAGCAATGTCTTTGTCATACCTCCCAACTTTTTGAGATGGGGATGAGGGACACCTATCAGCAAAAGTATGCAGGCATAGGACACACCCACTGCCACGCCCCCTTAAAAGGAGAATTGTACAAAAAAACAAGAAAGTGCTTTTTTACCACTACTATTCCTTTATATTGGCTTTTGGAATCCACAAATGCAGCAATTTAGAAATTGGATGAAAGGTTTAGCTCTGGAAAACACTTTTTGATAGATACAACATGCATTTTATATACAACTATATGGATCAGACCAAAATAAGGGACAAATGAGGGGGAAAGAGGGACAGATGGACATTGCTCCAAATCAGGGACAGTTGGGAGCTATGTCTTTGTGGTTCAATCAAGGTAACATATGGCTGCATAGTTTATTCTCTATAAGAATGGACACTGGACATTTTTTTCTGCTGCTTCTAGGGGCATTTGCCTCCCCCCCCCTGCTTTCTAAACGCTGTGCATTTCAGCCTGTGTTAATGCACACATAGGTGTTTAGAGGAGTTTAGAAGCATTGACATTTAGAGGCCTAGAAAACCCCCCACAGTTGGCGTGTCCAGGAGTAGCAGCGTTTTCGCAGAAAAAAAACATTTGATGAAGCGCATGTAAATGCGTGTAAAATTGGAAGTAAAGTTATTTTTTAAACAAATGACTGACAGAAGAGACCCGATTGGTCTCTTCTGCCATAAATGTATCCTTCAGCATGCACAGCTCAGTGAACATTTACTGGCCAGATCGGCCCCTATCCGTGCCGCGGCAATGCGACTCTCATACGCATGCATGGGAGTGGCATCATCGCAGCCTGGCCTATCATATGGCCAAAGGCACAGTCACAGGCCTATCATATGGCCAAAGGCATGGGACCCGGAAGGAAGACCGGACGAAGGTTGAAGCGCCAGAGGCCCGCTGGATTGGTCCCAGCGCTGTGCTGAAGGACACCATATGACAGGTACAGTGCCTTGAAAAAGTATTCATACCCCTTGAAATTTTCCAAATTTTTTCATGTTACAACCAAAAACGTAAATGTATTTTATTGGGATTTTATGTGATAGACCAACACAAAGCGGCACATAATTGTGAAGTGGAAGGAAAATGATAAATGGTTTTCACATTTTTTTACAAATAAATATCTGAAAAGTGTGGCGTGCATTTGTATTCAGCCCACTTTACTCTAACTAAAATCTTGTGGAACCAATTGCCTTTGGAAGTCACCAAATTAGTAAATAGAGTCCACCTGTGTGTAATTTAATCTTAGTAGAAATACAGCTGTTCTGTGAGGCCCTCAGAGGTTTGTTAGAGAACCTTAGTGAACAAACATCATCATGAAGACCAAGGAACACACCAGTTTGGTGATGGGATCAAGATTGAGTCAGGGATAAAGTTGTGGAGAAGTTTAAAGCAGGATAAAGTTATAAAAAAATATCCCAAGCTGTGAACATCTCATGGAGCACTGTTCAATCCATCATCCAAAAATGGAAAGAGTATGGCACAACTGCAAACCTACCAAGACATGGCCATCCACCTAAACTGACAGGCCGGGCAAGGAGAGCATTATTCAGAGAAGCAGCCAAGAGGCCCATGGTAACTCTGGAGGAGCTGAAAAAATCCACAGCTAATGTGAGAATTTTATTTAAAAAAAAAACAAAAAAACACTATATTTAACACATTTTTTATATAAATTTTACTTCAGTTTATTTTTACTAGCGTGAAGTTTCCCTTTAATGAGTTAAGGTTAGGAGTCCTCTTTTAGTAAAAGTAAAAAAAACAATCAAAAAAATACAGTGGGAGTTCCACTTTAGGGAGCACGTGGGTCCTTTAAGAAATGAGGATACAATATATAATATTCAGCAATTAATAAAACATGATTAAGCTAATAGCTAAAAGTATGCCCAGGGCATTTAAGTAGGGAAGTCGACCTTTTATATCAATATGAATCCTTTAATAATTGAGGAACGGAGATGATATATACCAATATGTGGTTAACAAAAATATCTCATTAGGTGGTACTATTGTAGCAGTAGTCTTTTGGTAATTAATGCGTTAATGTAAGCCTAGGGCAGTGATGGCGAACCTTGGCACCCCAGATGTTTTAGAACTACATTTCCCATGATGCTCAACTACTACTGTAGTTCCAAAACATCCAGGGTGCCGAGGTTCACCATCACTGGCCTAGGGTATATGAGAAGCAGAGTGTACCACCATGGCACCCCACTTCTGATGACATCAGTGTGATGAAACGTGTTGGGCAGGGGTGTGGATTTTAATGTCTTTATGGACCTTGCTTTGTGCACTGGTCCAAATCATTTGGTGGAGGGGCGATTATGGTTTGGGTTTGTTTTTCAGGTGTTGGGCTTGGCCCCTTAGATCCAGTGAAGGGAACTCTTAAGGCATCAGCATAACAAGACATTTTGGACAATTTTATGCTCCCAACTTTGTGGGAACAGTTTGGGGATAGCACCTTCCTGTTCCAACATGACTGCACACCAGTGCACAAAGCACGGTCCATAAAGACATGGGCGAGTTTGGGGTGGAGGAACTTGACTGGCCTGCACAGAGTCCAGACCTCAACCTGACAGAACAGCTTTGGGATGAATTAGAGCGGAGACTGTGAGCCAGACCTTCTTGTCCACATCAGTGACTGACCTCACAAATGCACTTCTGGAAGAATGGTCAAACATTCCGTAGACACACTCTTAAACCTTGTGGACAGCCTTCCTGGAAAATTTGAAGCTGTTATAGCTGCAAAGGGTTGGCCAACTCAATATTGAACCCTACAGACTAGGACTGAGATGCCATTAAAGTTCATGTGCGTGTAAAGGCAGGCGTCCCAATACTTTTAGTAATATAGTGTATGATGCTGTCAGGATTTTGGATTCCCTAGTTAAGTGGTTCTCAACTCCTGTCCTCAGGACCCACTAACAGGCCAGATTTTAAGTATTACCTTGGGGGGATGCAGACTAGAATACTGCAATCACTGAGCAACAAATGATATCACCTGGGCTTTATTTCAGTTCTCTTGCAAACCTGGCCTGTTAGTGGATCCTGAGTTGAGAACCACTGCGCCTAGTTGTTGATAAAGGCAATCCGCTGATCTCACAAGTTATCACTGTCACCCCTAGTGGTCATCACGCGAATCACAGAAAATAAAATCACTGCAGCTAAACATTAGATATTATCAAATATTCATTGTAATGATATAAATTACAAAAGAAGACAGAGGACATCCACCATGCAATAACTACACCTTTTTAAGGCTGCATTTAAACTCAGATCCATTACTAATGTATGATTATGCTGTATCATATACCAAAGTAGCTGGAATAATATGTACTAAGATTTCTTAAAATAGGAATGGAAAATAAACAATTTGTAAACAATTGTGTTCTGAACATTAGGGCTTGAGGTTAATAGGGATTAAAAGTACATAAAATTCTCGACCACTATATATGTTATTGGATTATTTGTTAAGTGTTATATTTAACGGCTCTGGGCGGTGTAATGTTTCTAAAGAAGAAGCATTTACCAAGAACTAAAATAGGCAGAAATATGGTCACAGATATATGCCCTTCCTTTTGTCCCAGACAGGCTAATTTGAGAGGGCTCAGGTGTCGTCACAGAATAAGCTCCAGTTACTGTAGTCTTGGGAGAGTGTATTTTATAGCATCCTGTAGCAAACCCACTTACATCACATTTCCCCCCCTTAGTGGATGTCAGATGACTGCTTTCAAAGCCATGCCGGACAGTTAAAAGAAAAGTCTACTTGTGCAAATACAAAATTGGTATAACTCACATAATTGCTACGCAACCGTTTTCTAATGTAATGTTTTAGGGCTAATTTACACTGCGCTTATTTCCATTTCCCAATCATGAATTCATGAACATCTGGGAAATCATTTCTTTTAACAGTTATTGTTTATACAAATGCACTAAAAAATGTTCTGCACGCTGAGTTTAATTTGTTTGCCTGCAGTTTGCCATTCAAATCAGTTGGAAGAAGGTCATTATTAAATGCAAACCAAAACACCTAAAAAGCACGTCAATGCAGCACACATTAACACGCATTATGGTGTGAATAAGTCCAAAAAATGACCTCTCCATCTAAAGCCCGTCTCTCAAGTAATAACTATTTCCCGCCAGGGAAAAAGTCTGGTCGAACGCGCGACCGGACTTTTCAACAGCAAAGGTCCGACGGAACGAATCCGCCAGACAATTTAATCGTGTGTGGGCTTCATCAGACCTTTGCTGTCGAAAAATCAGGACTTTAGAGATAGAACATGTTTCAAATTTTTCCGCCAGAACCAGTTCCTATCTCTAAGTCCGTCTGATTTTTCGACAGAAAAGGTCCGATGAAGCCCACACACGATCGAATTGTCCGGCGGATTCGTTCCGTCGGACCTTTGCTGTTGAAAAGTCCGGTCGTGTGTACGCGGCATCAGCTGTATTTAAAATGGATCCTCTCGGATTGTCTGAGACTAAAAGATGTTCTGAAGGGATATGCTCTTTGTTCATTACTGGAATTGCGAGAAAGATATGGTACAACACCATGGGATGTTTGGGGATATAGACAACTCCAACATTTTGTGGAATCCCTTCCAAAACCCATCCGCTCGGTCAGCAGGTTAAGCCCATGGGAAAGACTTGTTGACCAAGGGGGAATAAACAGACAGGGGATTTCTAGAATATACAAGATGTTGATAGTCCCCCAGATTCTGGGCCATGTGTCTTTTGGGGAGTTGGGAAATGGAATTGAATCAGCCATTGCCATAAATACACCCCCCTTTTTTTTACTACGACCCTTTTTAACCAATGACACCACCAAGCTTCTAATTCCCTCCCTGGTCATCTCTTGCCTCGACTACTGCAACTCCCTCCTCATTGGACTACCTTTACATACACTATCCCCCCTTCAGTCCATAATGAATACTGCTGCAAGACTCATCCACCTTACCAACCGTTCAGTGTCCTCCACCCCTCTCTGCCAATCTCTCCACTGGCTTCCAGTCACCCAACAAATAAAACTCAAAGCAGTCCACAACTCTGCCCCCAGCTACATCACTAACCTATGCCCAAAATACCAACCAAGCCGCTCTCTTCGATCCTCCCAAGACCTCCTGCTCTCTAGCTCCCTTGTCACCTCCTCCCATGCTCGCCTCCAGGATTTCTCCTGAGCTTCTCCCATCCTTTGGAACTCCCTACCCCAATCTGTCCGACTGTCCCCTAATCTATCCATCTTTAGATGATCCCTGAAAACCCTTCTCTTTAGAGAAGCTTATCCTGCTTCTAACCAATACACTGTTTTACATTTTCCATCAGCTCATTCCCCACAGCTATTACCTTTTGTATCAATTGACCCTCCCTTCTAGATTGTAAGTTCTAGCGAGCAGGACCCTCTTATTCCTCTTGTACCAAATTGTAATGTAACTGGAATGTCTGCCTTCATTTTGTTAAGCACTGTGCAAACTGTTGGCGCTATATAAATCCTGTATAATAATAATAATAAATACTGAAACGTAAAGTTATTGATTATATACATTCCACTTCAATGGACGCAATGACAAAATAAATGAATTATAAACTATTAACTAAGTGGTTTTATGTTCCATCAAAATTGTATAAAATCAACCCTGATATTTTGCCTCTGTACTGGAGGGAATGCAGGGTTGTGGGAACCCATGCTCATATATGGTGGCAATGCCCTTTGATTCAGCCATATTTGGAGAAAGTATTATACTTAATCAAGCAGATTAGTGGGGCTGAAATTGGGCAAGACCCTTGCCAATGTCTGTTCCATGCGATGGGTGACTCAAGGAAAAACTATAGAGCAGCACTCCATTCCTGTTAAATGCAGCAAAGGCATTAATCCCGAAGCAATGGAAATCAAAGAAAATACAGACGATAAAAGATTGGTTTAGGGAAGTGGATAAAACTAGGCTAATGGAAGAACTAATATACTTTCAAAATGACTCTGAAGTAAGATTCTATAGGAACTGGATGAGTTGGTTAGAATTCAAACAATCCTTGATTTACTTGAGTTACATGGGCAGTGAGAGCGTTATTTAGAGGCCTTCCCTCTGTTCCCTCTCGCTCCCCACCCCTTTCTTTTTTTTGGATTGGTTTTAGGTTGAAATCTATGGGGGAGCTATAAGCAGTTACCCTACCCTAGATCAACCCTCTTAAAATTAAATAAATTCAATTATATTTACATTTTTGATACACGCAGTAATTCACGGTTTAGTAAGGGAGATTGGGAATAGAAAATTTGGTAGGGCTATTTGATAATTTGGGAAGGAATAAGGGGAAATGCGGGTAGAGGGTTAAGACCCCCCCCCCCTCTTAAATAAAAGGGAAGGGGAAAGATAAAGATTCACTTTACACAATAGAAAATTTGGTAGGGGTATTCTGTAACCTGGGAGGGAATAAGGGGAATGATCCACTATTCACAATAATCAAAAAATAATAAATAAATAAATAAGTTAATGGAATATGGGCCTGTGACGGATCCAGTACTCAAGGTGTCTGCCGTAAATGCTTCCTAAGTCCTGGAACATGAGCCCAATGGATCTGGCTATAGGAACCCCCAAGAACTAGACAACACCAGTCTTGGAGTACATCAGGAATGAGTTTTATTTCAGATGTCACACAAATATATACAGCCAGATGGCTAAAACCTAACCTAATAAGCATGAGCTAATTATCTTAATCAACACTGGACTCCTTCATTCAATTGCAGGGTTAATTAGCACATACAACAATAGGTGAAATACTCTTTAGAATCTGTGTCAAGCCAGACTAGCCTCATTTACATTATACAAGACAACAGACAGGCTGGCTGGAGTTGATGATATTAGCATCTGACAGTGTGTGTCTCAACAGCATGGGACAACACACATTATATATACATATATACAGCATATACATATCCAGAGTCTATGTGTCTTGGGGGGGCCAGCATGAACCTGAATCCAAGTAAAACCAGCTCATAAACAGCACCGTTCCCCCAAATGCCAGGGCCCATAATCGCAAGGCAAGAGGCTTGCATTACGTCCCCTCCAACAGCCTCTGTCCTGGCTAGGTCTGTCACAGGGCCCTTTCTTAATTTTTAACTTTTGACATTTTTGAGGATTATATATTCTAGAAGAGATCTATTCTTGCGTTTTTGAATGATTTTTATATATGTTTTTGGAATGATTTGTATATATGTTTTTGGAATGATATGTAAGGTTTCATATTTGTATAATAATTTAATAAAAATGATTGAATAAAGGCCCGTACGCACGATACGAAAATCGGAAGTAAAAGTTTGTCCGACGAACGATCTGCCAATTTTCGGATCATTAGTATGGTGCTTTCGACAGCCAATTCCAGTTTTTCAGCTGACAAAATCAGGATGTGCAGACTATAAAATTTTTGTCATACCTGAACTCAACGTCCGATTTTCATTTTAATTAGTAAGGTTTTCGTCCGAAAAAAATCCTGAGAGCAAGACTACGGATGCACAGTAACGAAAGAATACATACAAAACTATTCAACAAATTACGTCACTTCTGAAGTTAAATTCTGTTGTATGAGAATTTTCTTATGGTAAGTAACCTCTTCACCTTCGACATGAGACTAGCATGCCACAAAAAAAGGAGGAACGGTTGTCCGAAAATCTGATCGTGTGGCTTTAGTCTCCTCCTAGCGATGATTTTCTAAAACTGACAAAACATTTTAAAAATGTCAACCATATTACCATAGAAGCGATCTGTACAAAGTTGATGTATGAATCACCCCAGGAAAAAGTATTTGTCGTTTTTGTGATTGGCACATTGCCTTTCCCAGAAGTCTGCACCAAGCTTGGGGTAATATGTAAGGCATTATCACAATTCTTTTTACGTTTGTAGCAGTGAAGCTTCCAACTTGGTGCAGTTTTCTTCTTGAGTTTGGGTGGGACTCATCAAGCACACTTGATCAAGCATAGTGCACATCAATAGTTGCCCAGTCTAGATAGATTATACTTGGCT
Organism: Lithobates sylvaticus; assembly: GCA_028564925.1. Classification (NCBI taxonomy): domain Eukaryota; kingdom Metazoa; phylum Chordata; class Amphibia; order Anura; family Ranidae; genus Lithobates; species Lithobates sylvaticus. The sequence goes on from CM053027.1 coordinate 485,006,725, forward strand.
TTTCTTTTCTGTATGGGTACATCAGGCAATGGGGTTGATTTACTAAGGGGGAAGGTGCACATTGTAAGGGAAGTTTTCCCAGTGCTTAGTGAATGTGGTGACATTTCACTTTGCAAAGAATACCCAATCATGTGCAAGGAAAATGAAAAAAATGCATTTTTGCTTGCACATGATTGAATGATAGAAGACAACAAGGGTTTGCCTCGTTCACTAAGTCACTTTGTGACAGTCAAATAGACATCTAGCTATCTGCTGTGGTAATAATATTGCTAACAGCAGGTTCCCACATCTGAGCAAGGTGGGAGGTATAGGTTAGGGCTGTTGTCTGGTATGTAATATGCTTGGGTTGAAATAAGTGACAAAAGGGGGTCACACTGCAGGCATAGCTCCAAAAGAGCAAACAACTGCTCTTCAAATGCCATTCATGTGTGGCATTTGAAGTGTAGAGACGGCATGGAAAATAGTCATATGCTTTCCAGCGCTGCCCTCTACTGCTGGACGTTTCCTTTTCCTAGGTAGAATATGTATAAATGACAAAAGGCTACAATGCTTCAGCAGATAAAAAAATCTATTTACACAGACTATCACACATATTATCACCCTTTAAAATATCACTAAATAAAAGAATATATAACATGAAATCACTAACATCTAACTCTAAATCATTTTAAGGTTCTATGATATGTATTTTGAGGAGAGTAGGAAAAGAAGCATTTTTTGATGAAGATAAAATAATGATCTAGGTCTAGGAGATAAAATATCAATTCTTACGTTAGAGTCCAGTAGTTAAATAGTTATATACTACTGGTGAGTTGACGTACTGGACACCTTTACTGCCATTGTGCTATATACTGGGTGTCCAGTGCGTCCCCGTGCCTTTAAGGAGGGGTGGGTTCCCTCCATGCTCACCTGCCATCTGCCTATCCATTATAATGCATGTATAAAGACTCCCAAAATTAAGAGTTAGGACTGCAGATAGTACTGGGGTGTCGGGAAGCAACTCTGCAGCTTAGGCATGTACAGTATCTCACAAAAGTGAGTACACCCCTCACATTTTTGTAAATATTTTATTATATCTTTTTATGTGACAACACTGAAGAAATGACACTTTGCTACAATGTAAAGTAGTGAATGTACAGCTTGTATAACAGTGTAAATTTGCTGTTAACTCAACACACAGCCATTAATGTTTAAACTGCTGCCAACAAAAGTAAAAATGTCCAAATTGGGCCCAAAGTGTCAATATTTTGTGTGGCCACCATTATTTTCCAGCACTGCCTTAAGCCTCTTGGGTATGGAGTTCACCAGACCTTCACAGGTTGCCACTGGAGTCCTCTTCCACTCCTCCATGACGATATCACGGAGCTGGTGGATGTTAGACAGGATGATTCGGTTGGTTGCAGGCTGGTCTATAAAGCCCTATACACACGGTCAGATTTTCCGATGGATTCTGTCCTATCAGACAATGTTGTCGGAAATTCCGACCGTGTGTAGGCACCATCGGACAGTGTCCATCGGATTGTCCAACGGACAAAGTCCTATCTCCTGCTGGATAGATTTTTTGACAACAAAGTCCGATCACACCAAATCCGATCGTGTGTAGCGAATTCCGACGGACAAAGTGCTACGCATGCTCAGATCACATTACAAGACCAAAGCTATTGGCTACTAGCCTCTACGTAGTCCCGTCGTAGGCAACAAACGTCACCACGTTCAGAATGATCGGATTTTCCGACAACTTTGTCCGACCGTGTGTACGCAAAACCAACATCGGACAAAGTATGACGGACATGATCCGACGGACCTGGTCCTCGGATAATCCGAGCGTGTGTATGGGGCTTAAGATCTAAGCTTCCTCCAGGGTCACCTGCCCTCTGCCTATCCATTATAATTCATGTGCTTTTACTATGGAGGCTCTCAATTTCAATGTTAGGACTGCAGATAATACTGGGGTGCCGTGAATTGGCTCTGCAGCTTATGCATGTATTTGCAAATGTGTGCAAATTAAACCCCTGTTTTTAATGCATACTGTTAGACAGGATGTAATATCAAAGTATTTCTTAGAATGGGACTTTTAAAAGGCAACCGAAGATAACAAACATATATATTATAAAAATATTTTTTATTAAAATCACTTTAAAAACTCCTCACATGAGGCACATGTTTTAAAACAAACATTATGTCAAAATCATTCAAGATAAAGCACAAAACATAGAAGAAGTGGTGATACCCAAAACCATGAATGGCTCAAACGTTCAATAACAGCATTACATGGAACGGTCTAGCCAGACAAGATAATCCCCCAAAATACCCTAGCATAAAATGTATGTTATCTCTGCTCTTTGACATCCCTAGTGCCCAGGAGATGGCACTTGCAGGTAGGGGCAAGTATGTGGTAACCTTTGCCTCTTGAGGTGGTTTTTAGGGTTCCCTCAGAACTACAGGAAAAAAAAAACACAACACCAGTCTTTATTAAATCTATTTTAAAGCGGGACTGTACTGAAATTTTTTTTTTTTAAAGCCAGCAGCTACAAATACTGCAGCTGCTGACTTTTAAAAAACGGACACTTACCTGTTCCAGCGTCCAGCGGTGTCGGCAGCAGAGGCCGATCGATCGCTCGGCTCTCTGCTGTAGCCGGCGCCATTCTCGGTAAGGGAATCAGGAAGTGGCTTCACTTCCCGATTCCCTACTGCGCATGCACGAGTCGCGCGGCGCAATGAGAATCTTCAGCGCTGTCTGTCGGGACACGTGTGTGTCCCGGCAGACAGCGCGCTGGGACAGGAACTTGCCTAAACTCCCGTGGGAGTTTATGCCGGAAGTGGCTGCAGATACCTGTCTTAGACAGGTATCTGCACCCCCCTCCCCCCTGAAAGGTGCCAAATGTGACACCGGAGGGGGGGAGGGTTCTGAAAAGCGGGAGTTCCACTTTAGGGTGGAATCCCGCTTAAAGTTAATACTTACCTTCCAGGGTCCAAAGATGTCCGAAAGTGTCTCCAGGCATCAACAGGTAAAAAGGAATATATTCTCCCCCCTTTCAAACTGCTCAAGCCTTACCTGATCATTTGATTTTAAGTGCTCAGGTTATTCTGGGAAATGGGTTCCCCATTACATCACTGCCCATATTTGGTCTTAGTTCAAATATGGGCAACAATGGCATGTTGGTTCATTCCGGGGGATATGGGGCACTTTGTGTTTTTTTTTTTCAAAAAATGTACATTAAAAATGCTTAGCATGTACACAGGTTCATAACACAGGTTCAAAACAGTACACCCAATAGAGTTCAAGATTAACCACTTGCTTACTGGGCACCTGAACCCCCCTCCTGTCCAGACCAATTTTCAACTTTTAGCACTGTCACTCTTTGAATGCCAATTGCGCAGTCATACAACACAAGTACCCACAAATAGAGCTTTCTTTTGGTGGTATTTGATCACCTCTGGGTTTTTTATTTTGGTAAAAAAATGTAAAAAGACAACATAAAAAAAAAAAAATACAAAACCGTTTTATATTTTGTTAATAAATTTTGCAAACAGGTAATTTTTCTCCTTCATTGATGTACGCTGATGAGGCTACACTGATGGGTACTGATAGGCTGCACTGATGGGCACCGATAGGCTCCATTGATGGGCACTGATAAGGCGACACTGATGGGCACTGATAAGGCAGCACTGATGGGCATTAATAGGCGGCACTGGTGGGCACAAAGAGGTGGCAATGATGGATGGCACTGATGGGCGGCACTGAAAGGCATTGATAGGTGGCACTAACGGGCACTAATAGGTGGCACTGATAGCTGGCTCTGATGGGTGGCAGTGATGGGCACTGGTAGGTAGCACTGCTAGGTGGCAATGATGAGGCACTGATTGGTACAACTGGTGGGCATTGGGCATTGATAGGGATTGCTGGCACTTACGTACTGTGGGCACTGATTTGTGGCACTGTGGGCACTGATTTATGGCACTGTGGGCAATGATTTGTGGCACTGGCAGGCGATACTGGTGGGCACATAACAAGCTCTTCCTCTTTGGGACCGATGTCCCTTCAAACAGAAGCCGGAGATCGGCTTTTTTTCTCCTCACGCTGTCAGTGTGAGAAGAAAAAAAAAACTATTACCGATCTTCTGTTTACATCATGTGATCAGCTGTCATTGGCTGACAGCTGATTACGTGGTGAGGGGCCGGGATCGCGCCCTTACTCGGACCTGTGATCACCCGAGTCTCAATTTGTTAAAGCCACTTTAATTTGTTAGGCAGGGCTATGTAATTTGAATGGTAAAGATCGTGAATATAAACTCCAAGGTATTTAAAGTGTAACTAAAGGCAAAACTGTTTGCTTTTTTAGTTTTGGATAGAGTGGACAAAGATTAAAATACCTACAGTTTTTATTGCAGTCTGCATCCCCTTTACATTTGTCCTGTTTACCATTGTCATTGAAAGTGAAAGTAAAAAAATATCCCACATTTTCGTTTGACATTAGAACATTAGGCTGGCCTTATATTATACAACTTTCTTGTACAATTTTCCTTTAGATTTACCAAAATTTTAAGGAAAATAATGAATTTAATCAATTTTTCTGTAACATAATAAAATGTGCAAAATTGTGAAATGCTGTGAAAACTTTCCAGATGCACTGTAACCCTTTACTTTATTCAAAATGAAAAATAAATGTTTTGCCTTTAGTTACAATTTAAAGAGGAAGTAAAGCCTGATGGGTTTTACTTCCTCTTTTTTCCCCCTGCAAAGTAAAAGCATAATGGGCTAGTATGCATCGCTAGTTCCTGCCACTGAAAAAATCTGCACAGCATGATGCTGCCATCAACGTGTCCTGTAGAGCCCCATACACACGGTCGGACAATCCGCTGACCAGGTCTGTCGGATCCTGTCCGTCATACTTTGTCTGATGTTGGTTTTGCGTACACACGGTCGGACAAAGTTGTCGGAAAATCCGATCATTCTGAACGTGGTGACGTTTGTTGCCTACGACGGGACTACGTAGAGGCTAGTAGCCAATAGCTTTGGTCTTGTAATGTGATCTGAGCATGCGTAGCACTTTGTCCGGTCGGACAACCGTACACACGATCGGATTTGGTGTGATCGGACCGTGTTGTCGGCAAATCTTTCCAGCAGGAGATAAGACTTTGTCCGTCGGACAATCCGACGTACACTGTCCGATGGTGCATACACACGGTCTGATTTTTTAACAACATTGTCCGATCGGACAGAATCCATGAAAAAGTCCGACCGTGTGTATGGGGCTTAGGGATGGTATTGGCCAGGTGATGAGCAGTGCCTGGTTTCCTCTAAAACATGACGCTTGCCATTCAGGCCAAAGAGTTCAATCTTTGTTTCATCAGACCAGAGAATTTTGTTTCTCATGGTCTGAGAGTCCTTCAGGTTCCTTTTGGCAAACTCCAGGCGTGCTGTCATGTGCCTTTTACTGAGGAGTGGCTTCTGTCTGGCCACTGTACCATACAGGTCCAATTGGTGGAGTGCTGCAGAGATGGTTGTTCTTCTTGAAGTTTCTCCTCTCTCCACAGAGAAATGCTGGAGCTCTGTCAGAGGGACCATCGGGCTAACTGTGGGACCTTATATAGACAGGTGTGTGCTTTTCCAAATCATGTCCAATCAACTGAATTTACCACAAGTGGACACCAATTAAGTTGTAGAAACATCTCAAGGATGATCAGTGGAAACAGGAGGCATCTGAGCTCAATTTAGAGTGTCATGGGAAAGGCTGTGAATACTTATGTACATATTTTTTTGTTTGTTTTTTATTTTTAATAAATTTGCAAAGATTTCAAACAAACTTCTTTCACGTTGTCATTATGGGGTATTGTTTTCAGAATTTTGAGAAGAATAATTAATTTAATTTATTTTGGAATAAGGCTGTAACATAACAAAATGTGGAAAAAGTGAAGCGCTGTGAATACTTCCTGTATGCACTGTAATGCCCCGTACACACGGTCGGAAATTCCGACCACAAAATCCGTCGTAATTTTTCCGACGGATTTTGTCCGACACTGGTGTTGCATACACACGGTCGGACAAAGTTGTCGGAAAATCCGATCATTCTGAACGTGGTGACGTTCGTTGCGTACGACAGAACTACGTAGAGGCTAGTAGCCAATGGCTTTGGTCTCGTAATTTGATCTGAGCATGCGTGGCACTTTGTCCGTCGGAATTCTCTACACGATCCGAAAAAGTCCGATCGGATTTTGTTGTCGGAAAATTTGAGAGCAGGATCTCAAATTTTTTCGTCGGAAATTCCGACGGAAAAAGTCCGATGGAGCCCACACACGGCCGGATTTTCCGACAACATGGTCCGATCAGACATTTTCCATCGGAATTTCCGACCGTGTGTACGGGGCATTACTCTTTATTTTAAGAGAGTTTTTTGGGGAATTGCTAAAATATTTTTAAGAATCGCTATGAGCTATTTTATCTCAGATTTTCAAGAGTAAAATAACTCTTCGTGAACTGAGCACATTATTTGATATTTATAATCATTCAATTTTCCATGGTTTGCCAACCAGCTTTTGCCACCACTGTGTTCAGATTCTGCATTTGTCTCCAATTGCTTCCTTTCCCCTATAATAGTCTTGTGCTTGAGTGCTCAAGTAGAAGTCACGTGTGGTTCTGCAATCAAGGTGATGCGCCAGGCAAAAAGCCCTAAGTCAGAAAAAGCCATGTGTCACAGAAGTCAGCGTTTACCTTCAGGGAAAGTACATAAAGGGGGGATGAATAAATAACCAGTTCTGGGTGGACCTGGTGTAGTAAGTAGGCACACTGCAGAATTTGATGTGCGATGAGACCCTTACAAACATGGCTGGGACAAGGGGTGGGCATGAGGGGAATTTGCCCTGGGCGCAGTGGTATCATGTGAGGTAGGTGCACCGCATGGAGAGTTCCTACATACAAGCTGACAGCCGTAGTGACTGCAGCTTCACTACTCCTGTCAGCTTAGCGCTGGAGGAGACAAGCTAGATCTGGAGTAGGGATGGGCCCGGTGCTCGATGCGAACCCAGAACGGGCGTTCGCTCGCTCGGCGAGCCCAGAACTATTTTGGCCGCTCGCATCACGTTCGTGTGATGCGAGCGGCCCCGCAATGCATTGCGGCCGGCGCGGCCGGCGCAGTGCATTGCTGGCTGATGATTGGCCAAGCATGCACTGTGACCCCGCATGCTTGGCCAATCACAGCCCCGGAAACTCGAAGAGCCATAATTGGCTACAGGCAGGACGCCTGTAGCCAATTACAGCTCAGGGGCTTTAGTACACGCCCCCCCTATAAAAGGCCGCCACGCCGTCTGCGCCGGTCACATGCTGTTCCGGTGCAGATAGAGCAGGATAGATCTGTGACACTCTGCTGGATTTAGTTAGTTAGAGAGATTTACTTAGAGAGATTGAGTTAGATAGATTCATTTACAAAGATTGATTTAGAAAGAGGGGCTTGTAGTGTGTTCGTGGCAGGCAGGCAGAGCTCCTATATTTTGTTCCCAGAAGCACCTATAGGACTTCGTGGCAGGCAGGCAGAGCTCCTATATTTTGTTCCCAGAAGCACCTATAGGACTTGTAGTGTGTTCGTGGCAGGCAGGCAGAGCTCCTATATTTTGTTCCCAGAAGCACCTATAGGACTTGTAGTGTGTTCCTGGCAGGCAGGCAGAGCTCCTATATTTTGTTCCCAGAAGCACCTATAGGACTTGTAGTGTGTTCGTGGCAGGCAGGCAGAGCTCCTATATTTTCTTCCCAGAAGCACCTATAGGACTTGAAGTGTGTTAGTCCCATCACACAGAGATCATATATTTTGTTCCCAGAAGCACCTATAGGACTTGAAGTGTGTTAGTCCCATCACACAGACCTATATTTTCTTCCCAGAGGCACCTATAGGACTTGAAGTGTGTTAGTCCCATCACACAGAGATCATATATTTTGTTCCCAGAAGCACCTATAGGACTTGAAGTGTGTTAGTCCCATCACACAGAGATCATATATTTTGTTCCCAGAAGCACCTATAGGACTTGAAGTGTGTTAGTCCCATCACACAGAGATCATATATTTTGTTCCCAGAAGCACCTATAGGACTTGAAGTGTGTTAGTCCCATCACACAGAGATCATATATTTTGTTCCCAGAAGCACCTATAGGACTTGAAGTGTGTTAGTCCCATCACACAGAGATCATATATTTTGTTCCCAGAAGCATCTATAGGACTTGAAGTGTGTTAGTCCCATCACACAGAGATCATATATTTTGTTCCCAGAAGCACCCATAGGACTTGAAGTGTGTTAGTCCCATCACACAGAGATCATATATTTTGTTCCCAGAAGCACCTATAGGACTTGAAGTGTGTTAGTCCCATCACACAGAGATCATATATTTTGTTCCCAGAAGCACCTATAGGACTTGAAGTGTGTTAGTCCCATCACACAGAGATCATATATTTTGTTCCCAGAAGCACCTATAGGACTTGAAGTGTGTTAGTCCCATCACACAGAGATCATATATTTTGTTCCCAGAAGCACCTATAGGACTTGAAGTGTGTTAGTCCCATCACACAGAGATCATATATTTTGTTCCCAGAAGCACCTATAGGACTTGAAGTGTGTTAGTCCCATCACACAGAGATCATATATTTTGTTCCCAGAAGCACCTATAGGACTTGAAGTGTGTTAGTCCCATCACACAGAGATCATATATTTTGTTCCCAGAAGCACCTATAGGACTTGAAAGTGTGTTAGTCCCATCACACAGACCTATATTTTCTTCCCAGAGGCACCTATAGGACTTGAAGTGTGTTAGTCCCATCACACAGAGATCATATATTTTGTTCCCAGAAGCACCTATAGGACTTGAAGTGTGTTAGTCCCATCACACAGACCTATATTTTCTTCCCAGAGGCACCTATAGGACTTGAAGTGTGTTAGTCCCATCACACAGAGATCCTATATTTTGTTCCCAGAAGCACCTATAGGACTTGAAGTGTGTTAGTCCCATCACACAGAGATCCTATATTTTGTTCCCAGAAGCACCTATAGGACTTGAAGTGTGTTAGTCCCATCACACAGAGATCCTATATTTTGTTCCCAGAAGCACCTATAGGACTTGAAGTGTGTTAGTCCCATCACACAGAGATCATATATTTTGTTCCCAGAAGCACCTATAGGACTTGAAGTGTGTTAGTCCCATCACACAGAGATCATATATTTTGTTCCCAGAAGCACCTATAGGACTTGAAGTGTGTTAGTCCCATCACACAGACCTATATTTTCTTCCCAGAGGCACCTATAGGACTTGAAGTGTGTTAGTCCCATCACACAGAGATCATATATTTTGTTCCCAGAAGCACCTATAGGACTTGAAGTGTGTTAGTCCCATCACACAGAGATCATATATTTTGTTCCCAGAAGCACCTATAGGACTTGAAGTGTGTTAGTCCCATCACACAGAGATCCTATATTTTGTTCCCAGAAGCACCTATAGGACTTGAAGTGTGTTAGTCCCATCACACAGAGATCCTATATTTTGTTCCCAGAAGCACCTATAGGACTTGAAGTGTGTTAGTCCCATCACACAGAGATCATATATTTTGTTCCCAGAAGCACCTATAGGACTTGAAGTGTGTTAGTCCCATCACACAGAGATCATATATTTTGTTCCCAGAAGCACCTATAGGACTTGAAGTGTGTTAGTCCCATCACACAGAGATCATATATTTTGTTCCCAGAAGCACCTATAGGACTTGAAGTGTGTTAGTCCCATCACACAGACCTATATTTTCTTCCCAGAGGCACCTATAGGACTTGAAGTGTGTTAGTCCCATCACACAGAGATCATATATTTTGTTCCCAGAAGCACCTATAGGACTTGAAGTGTGTTAGTCCCATCACACAGACCTATATTTTCTTCCCAGAGGCACCTATAGGACTTGAAGTGTGTTAGTCCCATCACACAGAGATCATATATTTTGTTCCCAGAAGCACCTATAGGACTTGAAGTGTGTTAGTCCCATCACACAGACCTATATTTTCTTCCCAGAGGCACCTATAGGACTTGAAGTGTGTTAGTCCCATCACACAGAGATCATATATTTTGTTCCCAGAAGCACCTATAGGACTTGAAGTGTGTTAGTCCCATCACACAGAGATCATATATTTTGTTCCCAGAAGCACCTATAGGACTTGAAGTGTGTTAGTCCCATCACACAGAGATCCTATATTTTGTTCCCAGAAGCACCTATAGGACTTGAAGTGTGTTAGTCCCATCACACAGACCTATATTTTCTTCCCAGAAGCACCCATAGGACTTGAAGTGTGTTAGTCCCATCACACAGAGATCCTATATTTTGTTCCCAGAAGCACCTATAGGACTTGAAGTGTGTTAGTCCCATCACACAGACCTATATTTTCTTCCCAGAAGCACCTATAGGACTTCTAGTGTGTTAGTGGCATCACACAGAGCTCCTCTATTTTCTTCTCAGCAGCACCCACAGGACTTCTAGTGTGTTAGTGGCATCACACAGAGCTCCTCTATTTTCTTTGCAGAAGCACCCACAGGACTTCTAGTGTGTTAGTGGCATCACACAGAGCTCCTCTATTTTCTTTGCAGAAGCACCCATAGGACTTCTAGTGTGTTAGTGGCATCACACAGAGCTCCTCTATTTTCTTCTCAGCAGCACCCACAGGACTTCTAGTGTGTTAGTGGCATCACACAGAGCTCCTCTATTTTCTTTGCAGAAGCACCCACAGGACTTCTAGTGTGTTAGTGGCATCACACAGAGCTCCTCTATTTTCTTCTCAGCAGCACCCACAGGACTTCTAGTGTGTTAGTGGCATCACACAGAGCTCCTCTATTTTCTTTGCAGAAGCACCCACAGGACTTCTAGTGTGTTAGTGGCATCACACAGAGCTCCTATATTTTCTTCTCAGCAGCACCCACAGGACTTCTAGTGTGTTAGTGGCATCACACAGAGCTCCTCTATTTTCTTTGCAGAAGCACCCATAGGACTTTTAGTGTGTTAGTGGCATCACACAGAGCTCCTATATTTTCTTCTCAGCAGCACCCACAGGACTTCTAGTGTGTTAGTGGCATCACACAGAGCTCCTCTATTTTCTTTGCAGAAGCACCCACAGGACTTCTAGTGTGTTAGTGGCATCACACAGAGCTCCTCTATTTTCTTTGCAGAAGCACCCATAGGACTTCTAGTGTGTTAGTGGCATCACACAGAGCTCCTATATTTTCTTCTCAGCAGCACCCACAGGACTTCTAGTGTGTTAGTGGCATCACACAGAGCTCCTCTATTTTCTTTGCAGAAGCACCCACAGGACTTCTAGTGTGTTAGTGGCATCACACAGAGCTCCTCTATTTTCTTTGCAGAAGCACCCATAGGACTTCTAGTGTGTTAGTGGCATCACACAGAGCTCCTATATTTTCTTCTCAGCAGCACCCACAGGACTTCTAGTGTGTTAGTGGCATCACACAGAGCTCCTCTATTTTCTTTGCAGAAGCACCCACAGGACTTCTAGTGTGTTAGTGGCATCACACAGAGCTCCTCTGTTTTCTTTGCAGAAGCACCCATAGGACTTCTAGTGTGTTAGTGGCATCACACAGAGCTCCTATATATTCTTCTAAGCAGCACCCACAGGACTACCGACTACAATGGCTGGAAGACCGCCAAGGGGAGGCAGAGCGTGCAGAGCCAAGAACACAGGGCAGGCAGGCTCTGTTTCTAGTGGACGTGGCCGTGGCCGTGGACGTGGTCGTGCATCGTCATCAGCACGTGGCCATGGGACACGCGCGTCTTTGTTTTCGGCAGCTGGACATGTGGAGCCGCATCATGCTGAAGGCTTGGTAGAATGGATGACCAAGCCCTCCTCATCCTCCTCATCCTCTCTCACCCAGGCTCAGGGTACTGGCAGAGCATCATCAGCCACCCCTTCCCTAGACCCACCATGTCCTCCTGAGGAGTCCCCCGAACTCTTTGAGCACAGTGTTGGGTACATGCTCCAGGAGGATGCCCAACGATTCGAAGGCTCGGATGATGATACCCAGCTTGAGGAATCTGGCAGTACTGTTCCACCAGCTGCAGCTTACTGCCAGGTTTGCTCTAGTGGTGAAGAGGGAGGGGATGATGAGGTCACTGACTCCACGTGGGTGCCTGAAGGGAGAGAGGATGAGGAGGAGGACGAGGAGGAGGAGGATGCGGCGTCACATGTCCAACGAGGCAGGATGCCCCCTGGAGGCCAGGTAGAGGCCAGCACAGCAACTGTACAACACCGCAGAGCTCCGCCTGTGCAGGGCGCTGCCTCTGCACGTTATCAGAAAAGTTCTTTGGTGTGGGCCTTTTTTGAGACGAGTGCATCAGATCGCACCACTGCTATTTGCAATATTTGTCTCAAGCGTATCTCGCGTGGCCAAAACATCAGCCGCTTGGGCACCACAAGCATGACCAGACATATGGCGACCTGCCATGCAGCTCGTTGGCAGGCACACATAAAAGACCCACACCAAAGAACTAAGCGGACCTCTCCTTGCTCCTCCTCAGCTGGGATCTCCATCCCCACTACACCTTCAGTCCTCTCTGAAAGCTGCTCTGAGAGGACTGAAGGTGTAGAATTAGGTGTGTCACAACCAAGTACTTGCAGTACACCGACGTCCGATTGCAGCAGGCAAATTTCCCTGCCCCAGCTGCTGGACCGTAGAAAGAAGTACACTCCCAGCCATCCACATGCCCAGCGGTTGAATGCTAGCCTGGCTAAATTGCTAGCACTTCAACTGCTGCCTTTTCAGTTGGTAGACTCGGCCCCCTTCCGTGAGTTTGTTCAATGTGCGGTTCCTCAGTGGCAGGTTCCCAAACGCCACTTTTTCTCACGGAAGGCGATTCCGTCTCTCTACCGGCATGTGGAGGGCAATGTCCATGCCTCGCTGGACAGGGCGGTCAGCGGTAAGGTGCATATTACCGCTGACTCATGGTCCAGCAGGCATGGACAGGGACGGTACCTTTCTTTCACGGCCCATTGGGTCACTCTATTGGCAGCTGGGAGGGATGCAGGACAAGGTGCAGTAGTGTTGGAGGTTGTTCCGCCACCACGCCTCCAAAACGCTACTACTGCTACTGGTTGTGACACACCTCTCTCCTCCACCCCCTCCTCTTCTTCTTCCTCCAGTGCTCTGTCCTTGGAACCAGCGGTGCTCCGTAGGCGTACAAGGGGCTACGCAAGTACGCAGGCAAAAAGATGCCATGCCGTGCTTGCGCTGGTGTGTTTGGGGGACAGGAGCCACACTGGGCCAGAGGTTCTGGCAGCTCTGCAGGGGCAGGCCGAGAGGTGGTTGACGCCACGTCAGCTTAAGCCAGGAATGGTCGTTTCTGACAATGGCACCAACCTCCTCTCCGCCCTGCGACAGGGGCAGCTCACCCATGTGCCCTGCATGGCTCACGTCCTCAACCTGGTGGTGCAGCGGTTCTTGGGCAGGTTCCCAGGCTTACAGGATGTCCTGAGGCAGGCCAGGAAAGTCTGTGTGCATTTCCGCCGATCTTATAATGCCAGTGCTCGGCTGACTGAGCTGCAAAAGGAGCTGAACCTGCCCAAGAACCGCCTAATATGTGACATGCCCACCAGGTGGAACTCAACGTTGGCCATGCTGCAGCGACTGCACACGCAGCAGAGGGCCATCAATGAGTACCTTTGCGACTATGGCACCAGGACAGGGTCAGGGGAGCTTGGTTTTTTTTCCCCACGTCAGTGGAGCATGATCAGGGATGCATGCACTGTCCTCTCACCATTTGAGGAGGCCACGAGGATGGTGAGCAGTGACAGTGCATGCATCAGTGACACTGTCCCTCTTGTCCACCTGTTGGAGCATACGCTGCGTGGGATAATAGACAGGGCACTTGAGGCAGAACAGAGGCAGGAAGAGGAGGACTTCCTTGCCTCTCAAGGCCCCCTTTATCCGGACAGTGTTCCTTCTGTCCCACCCATCACACAGGAAGAGGATGAGGAGGAGGAGGAGGAGGAGGATTGTGTGAGCATGGAGGTGGAGCCTGGCACTCAGCATCAGCAGCAGCAGTCTTTTAGGGATGATGTACAGTCCCAACAAACCAGTGGACTTGTACGTGGCTGGGAGGAGGTGGCTGGCGATCATGTCATCCTCAGTGACCCAGAAGACTCCGGACCGAATGCCTCAGCTAACCTACGCTGCATGGCCTCCCTGATCCTGCAAAGCCTGCGGAAGGATCCTCGTGTTCTTCGGATCAAGGAGAGGGACCATTACTGGCTGGCCACTCTCCTTGATCCGCGGTACAAGGGTAAGGTTGCGGACCTTATCTTGCCGTCGCAGAGGGAGCAGAGGATGAGACATCTCAGGGAGGCCTTGCAGAAAGGTCTGTGCAACGCGTTCCCAGAAACTGGGAGGCTACAAACTCCTGGTCCTGGGCGACGAGTTGCTGAGGCTTCGGTCAGTAGCAGAAGGAGCGGTGGGGAAGGTGGACGTCTGACCGATGCGTTCAGACAATTTTTTAGTCCGCAGCCCCAAGGTATGATCGGTTCCAGCAACCATCGCCAGCGTCTGATATACATGGTGCAGGAATACCTTGGGGCAAGGTCAGACTTGGACACCTTTCCCACCGAAAATCCTCTGGCTTACTGGGTCCTGAGGATGGATCACTGGCCAGAGCTTGCACAGTATGCAATTGAGCTACTGGCCTGTCCTGCCTCCAGCGTTCTTTCCGAACGCACATTCAGTGCTGCTGGAGGATTTGTCACCGATCATAGGGTGCGCCTGTCCACCGCCTCGGTTGATCGACTGACCTTCATCAAAATGAATCAGTCTTGGATCACCACCAGCTACCAGGCACCTGAGGCGGATATAACCGAATAATTTTTAATATCACATCCCTTCAAGACTGCCTATGCTGATGCTGAGTGACTGTCCTCTTATGTTCACTGACTATCCTCTTCCTCCTCCTCAATGATCCATGCCACCACACCAGTGCCTAAGGCACAATTTTTCAGCCCCTGTTTAACAGGGGCGTGTACATACAATTTTTATAAAAAAATGCTTCGCAACACGTGTGACTGCTGTGCTCCAAGTACAGTATCTGTGAGGGGTTGCAGTGTTGTGGCACCAGCACCAGTGCCTAAGGCAAATTTTTCAGCCCCTGTTTAACAGGGGCGTGTACTTACAATTTTTTTAAAAAATGCTTCGCAACACGTGTGACTGCTGTGCTCCAAGTACAGTATCTGTGAGGGGTTGCAGTGTTGTGGCACCAGCACCAGTGCCTAAGGCAAATTTTTCAGCCCCTGTTTAACAGGGGCGTGTACTTACAATTTTTTAAAAAAATGCTTCGCAACACGTGTGACTGCTGTGCTCCAAGTACAGTATCTGTGAGGGGTTGCAGTGTTGTGGCACCAGCACCAGTGCCTAAGGCACAATTTTTCAGCCCCTGTTTAACAGGGGCGGGTAATTACAATTTTTTAAAAAAATGCTTTGCAACACGTGTGACTGCTGTGCTCCAAGTACAGTATCTGTGAGGGGTTGCAGTGTTGTGGCACCAGCACCAGTGCCTAAGGCACAATTTTTCAGGCCCTGTTTAACAGGGGCGGGTAATTACAAATCTTGATCTAATAGTTCACAGCAGGGCCCATTCCTGCGCCCACCAAGAGTAACTATGAGGGCCTACAGTCTTGTGGCAACACCGTCCACCACCACCGCCAAAGGCCCAATTTTTCTGCCCAGTTCATCAGGTGCTTGCAATTACAAATCTTGATCTAATAACACACAGCAGGGCCCATTCCTGCACCCACCAAGAGTAACTGTGAGAGCTTACAGTCTTGTGGCAACACCGTCCACACCACCACCACCACCCCCAATTTTTCTGCCCTGTTCAACAGGTGCATGCAATTACAAATCTTGATCTATTAACTCACAGCAGGGCCCATTCCTGTGCCCACCAGTCTTGTGGCTACACCAACATCTAATAGGGCAAATTCTGCAGAGTATATACGCCAGGCCCCTACTTTCAAACATCCAACTTACAAACGACTCCTACTTGCAAATGGAAAGAGAAAACAGGAAGTGAGAGGAAATCTACCCCTAGGAAGGGAAATTCTATCCTGTTAGATTTAATTTGGGAAAAAGGTATCTCCTCTCTACTGATACTTTATCACCAATCCTTGTTTCAATTAAAACCCCACTTTTTCCAAAAACATTTGTCATTGGGACGGAAAGTGAGGTGACATGTTCTGAACAGATGTGCAAAGACAGCAAATGTTACAGGGGTGATAACCCCTCCCTATGTTCTCCAAAAAGCTTAAAAATAGATTTTTTTGGGATGGAGCTACACTTCATAATGTACCTGTTCAGATTCTACTTAAGAACAAACCTAAAGCCGCAAGTGGTTTTAAATGGCTTCTTTTTTTCCTTTAAAAATGTCATTTTGTGCAAAGGACAGTTCTAAACACGGGAAACACATGCCACTTCACAGGCATACTTTAGACACCCCCCAGGTACCATATTTAAAGGAAAATTTCACTTTTTTTTTTCACTTTATGCATCATTAAAATGACTGCTCCCGAAAAAACGTTAGTTTTTAAAAGTTCTTTTTGCATTGATATATGTCCCCTGGGGCAGGACCCGGGTCCCCAAACCTGTTTTATGACATTAACATGCATATTGGCCGTTGTAATTAGCACTTTTGATTTCGAACGTTCGCGTCCATTATAACGTATAGGGTTCGAAAATTCGCGCGAACTTTCGGTCGGTTCGAAGGTTCTGGTGCGAACCGAACCCGGGGGTGTTCAGCTCATCCCTAATCTGGAGAGGAGGAGAGAGCTGGGAGGAGTGACAGGTTGTGCTCTTTCTCCCCTCCAGCTCTATTTCCTGCCACTGCAGCTCTCCTAAATCAGGCCTGCTAGCCACCATCTCCTTCCAGCAAAGATCATGGGTAGGGGGTGGGTAAGAAAATACTGCATAGTGGCAATATGACAGCCAGGGCCATCTTTTGTGCAGGGCCCCAATTCTGCGATCTTATAGCCCTCTAGCCCCACTATAGTGCTTGAAATTTTTTGTGGGGTATGTCCATACATTTGGGGGAGGGGGCACCATTTGCCATCTTCGCCCTCTGCACTAGATGACCTTGTCCCAGCACTGCTCACAAATAATTCTCATGAGACAATTTTTTTTTTTTTTTAAATAACAAACATGTTATACTTACCTCCACTGTGCAGCTGTGAGTGGCCCCGTACCTGGTCTTCTGGGGTCCCTCGGCGGCTGTCTCGGCTCCCCCCCCCCGCAAGTGCTTCTCACCTAAATGCGAGCTCCCTCATGGTGAGAAGTACTTGCGGGTGCGCTCCCGTGATACAGCCGGCAGCTATAGCCGCTCACTGTAACCCTCGGCCCTGCCCCCTGGCGTGCACCAATGGCTGTGCTGCTTTCAATCCATCCACTCTAGCCAATCAACGGCCAGGGTGAGTGGCGAAGAGGATGTCGGGGGCGAGCGCGGGACTTTCGAGAGGTCAAGTAAGTAAAATGGGGGGGCTGGGGGGGGGGGGCGGTATAGTCAGATGTTTTTTCACCTTGATGCATAGAATGCATTAAGGTGAAACATTTTTTACCTTTACAACCCCTTTAAGCTTTCTCACATTCTACAGACTGCTGCCAGCTGATGCAGATAGGGCAATGCCCAATCTGGCCCATTTTCCTCTTCTTTCAGGTTTCCACTTTATGCTCTCCTCGCTATTGCAGCAACAACGTGCGCACTAGAAGAGATGATGTCTCCCTTTCTCCTATCCCCCCATATCCCTACAGCAAAATTAGGGAATATGGGCTCAGAGACATTGGTCAAATGGTCACAATTTTATAGCATGTTCTTAGCAACACCCAAATATATCCATGCAGCTGTTCCCATGGGGTAATACATATTTGTAGTCCCCTAGAACTTTGTCTAGTGGTATACTACTCAGTCCTGGTCCCTGTAACCAGTATGCAGTAATTTGTATTATCTAAAAAAGTTGGACAATAAAAGCTGTCATCATTTAATCTCCTGTAAAATGTATTGAACAAGCAAAGACTGAGTGCGATTCCGGCACTCTTGGACTAGATAAGGTTTAAAAAAAAAATAGCCAACATTTTCACAGGATTCAAAGCACAGTAACTTTTTCCTAACTGTCTATTTTTATCTGTTCTGGCTCCCTGAATAATTCTGGACATGATATTTTTGGCAAGACACCACAGTGCTGCTGCTGGAGCTCCTCCAGATAACACTGTGACATTATTGGCAAAGTCATGAGGGTTTTCACAACAGTGAGAGGACAAAGTCTCAAAAACTGCAGGAGCAAAGGTTTTCCCTTGGACAGCACATTTTTCATAGGAACCTCAGCTAAAGAGTTTTACTGGTTAAAAATGCATCTACAGTACCTTGAAAAAGTATTCATACCCCCTTGAAATTTTCCACATTTTGTCATGTTACAACCAAAAAGGTAAATGTATTTTAGTGGGATTTTATGTGATAGACCAACACAAAGTGGCACATAATTGTGAAGTGGAAAAAAAATGATAAATGTTTTTCAAAAATGTTTACAAATAAATATGTGAAAAGTGTGGCTTGTGTAGCAAGGTCCCGGGTCCACTTTGGTCTAATGAGAACCTCCAGAGTTAGGGACAGCTGACATCCTTCTGTGTAGAGTGGGTTACAAGGCATAGTGGGTGTAATGCAAGGAATATTCATGGGCGCCAGTCACTTCTTGAATGCAAACAGTTTCATTTTCTCTTGAACAGAACTGTGAGACAGAGGGTTTAGGGCCAGGACAAGGTGATTTGATCAAACTGAGTGGATTAGTCAGGGTGGAAAGTTATCAGTTGTTTTACAACAATTGGCAGCGCTGAGATACTTTCGTTCATGTTGCCAATATGCCAGTTGATCAGATTGTGAGACTACACGGTGGAAATATGTAGGCAAGTTGACTGGCCCAGGCTGGGAGAAAGGGTTAAATGTTACAAGCTCAGTCCCCGGCTTTTGCTCCTAACCAGCTCACCTGTGCTATAAAAAGGGGGACGGCTGAGGTCCAAGGGTTCCAGGGTTACGATGGGTTCCAGATTACCTGTGAGTGGAATTGTTTGGTGCCCCTGAAGATACTGGGGTTTTTCGCAAGACATCCAGCCATGGACAATGCCATTATGGACTCTCCTCTCACTGAGGTATGCCTAGACCACTACACTATTCTAGTTAGAGCTAGGGGAAGGATGTTGACAATATTGAACTGTTCTGCCACGATTCATCAGTAAAAGTTACATTAAAGAGGAGGTCCACCTGAAATTTTTT
Source organism: Lithobates sylvaticus (assembly GCA_028564925.1). Taxonomy (NCBI): domain Eukaryota; kingdom Metazoa; phylum Chordata; class Amphibia; order Anura; family Ranidae; genus Lithobates; species Lithobates sylvaticus. Next base: position 485,026,036 of record CM053027.1, read on the forward strand.
TTTTAAAAGTCAGCAGCTACAAATACTGCAGCTGCTGACCTTTAATAAATGGACACTTACCTGTTTCAGGTTCCAGCGATGTCGGCAGAAGATGACAAGCGATCACTCGTCTCCCGGCTGGCCCTGCCGCCATCCTCTGTCAGGGAATCAGAAAAGGGAAGCTCGCGGCTTCACTGCCGGGTTCCCTACTGCGCGAGTCGCGCTGCGCGTCTTTATTGGTCCCCGTTGTGTCCTGGGAACTGTGTGTTTCCCAAGACACAACGGGGGATCTTCGGATATGGGCGGGCATTTATGGATAGGGGCGGGCCAGCTTCGGCTAGCTAGTCCCAAAAGTGGGTGCAGATACCTGTATTATACAGGTATCTGCACCCCCCTCCCCCCTGAAAGGTGCCAATTGTGGAACCGGAGGGGGGGGGGAATCCGATAAGCGGAAGTTCCACTTTAGGGTGGAGCTCCGCTTTAACCATTATGAGCCTGGTCTGAAGATATTCAAATAGGTTCATGTGGGTACTGGCGTATCAAAAGAACCAAGGTCTGTAAAGCTCTATGGGGTATGAAATAACAACGCTACAAAGGGTTAACAAGACAAGAAGAGGAGAGAAGCTGCTATGGGTAACCAAGTGAAGAATCAAGCTATACGCAACCAATCGTTAGGAGTGGTACCTGGTAAGGTGACAGGTCCTCTGGGTTTGAGAGGGCTGCTGTCTGGCTCCCTCCTTAGCGGTTGGTATCTAATAGCAACCCGATCCGAACACGTGTTACAGAGATCTATGCTGTGATCATGAGGTACAGGAAGAAAGGAGTTAAAGGGGTTATAACCCCTCAAGGTTTTTTACCTTAATGCATTCTATGCATTATGGTGAAAGACCTCCTGTGATGCAGCAGCCCAGAACCCCCCTTTTACTTCCTGAACCCGTTCTTTCCAGCGATGGGGACGAGCACACCAGCCCCAGCCAGTATCTCAGGTCCTGATTGGATATATTGATAGCAGTGCAGCCATTGGCTCCCGCTGCTGTCAATCAAATCCAATGACATGGGAGCCAGGGTGGGGCCGAGTCCTGCTGTCTGTGTCAATGGACGCAGCAGCAGGACACAAGAGTGTGCCTGCACAAGTGCCCCAAGGGAGAGCGGCTCTCCAACGGGGCACTCAAGAAGAGGAGGAGACAGGAGCGCCGCTGAGGGACCCCAGAAAAGGCGGATCGGAAAGGGACTCTGTGCAAAACCAACTGCACAGTGGAGGAAAGCATGACATGTTTGTTTTTTAAAATGAACCTTTACATATCTCTTAATGATCACTCATGACGTCTGCGCTAGACGGGACCCCATTATGTTACTAGGAGTGAGGTAACAGAGGTATGGTGGACTAGGGGTGTGGGCGCAGGATCCGCACCTCCCTCCTAATGCAACATACAAGATACAGTGTGTAGTGACATAGGACAAGTCACTTTTCAGAGGAACTCTGCACTTTATTACTGCACACATTGAAGGCTCATCTCTAAGTTGGGGAACTGCCTTAATATTCTATTCTTCACATGATCGCAGTCTCCACCTGGTCCCGGGCATTGATGATCACGCTCTGCGTGAAGGGTTCCCCCACATGCGAGGACGCTGATGACCCCGCCCACAATTGGAGATGCAATCCAGCGGCGGCTGATGCTCATCACAATTAGACATGCAATCCAGGGGCGGCAAACCAACCCCCCCCCCCCCTGGGAGGCAGATCAGGCAGACATGGATCCGGGCTGCAGCTCCTCGCTCCAGGGTCACCGCCGCATCTCCAGGCCGAACAGGAAGTGGGTCCTGACTGAGACCCGATTGGCCTAAGACTCCCTGGCCAATCGGGGCTCAGGAACTGCTTCATGATGGGCCAGTAGGAGAATCAGGAAGACAATAGCGAATATTAATTTGTACAAAAGTAGGTGGGCACAGGGCGCAGTGCCCTACGCCCCAAGCCCACCCTTTTTTGAAGCCAATTAGAGCCTCAAAACCCCATTGAAATCCATGTAGAGTAGATTAGGGGGGCGGATGCATGGATGGGGGGATGGTGCCTGTGCGCCCCTATGGATGGGCCGCCACTGATGCAATCAATCATTTACAATCCTAGAATTACAAGTGTATCCTAACTAAGGATGAGCTCAGGCGTGTTTGCATGGTCCACGTGCAGAGCCCGCCAGGAAGTCGGCGCAGCGATGCGCTAATCACAGGCACTGAGACATTGCCCGATCTCTGCAGCCGCACATCGGGGCAATGTCTCACTGCCTGTGATTAGCGCAGCGCTGCGCCGACTTCCTGGCGGGCTCTGCACGTGGACCGTGCGAACACGCCTGAGCTCATCCTTAATCCTAACTAAGGATGAGCTCCGGCGTGTTCGCACACTCCACGCCAGGCAGTCGGCATTGCGCTGCGCTAATCACAGGCAGTGAGACATTGTCCTGATGCGCGGCTGCAGAGATCCCAAAATGTCTCGCTGCCTGTGATTAGTGCAGTGCAGTGCCGACTGCCTGGCGGGCTCTGCACGTGGGCTGTGCGAACATGCCGGAGCTCATCCTTAAAGCGGTTGTATACCCGTTTTTAGTCTGTTTTTTTTTCAAACTACCTGCAAGACAAAGTCATAATGAGCTGCAGTTGTGAATGGGGATTAACCCTGTAAATGCACCGTTGTCTACGGCGCGCATGCGCCGTAGACAACGTTGTAAAATGTTCTTTGCAAATATCTCCTAAACCGTGCAGGTTTAGGAGATATTTCTTGTACCTACAGGCAGTGGCGGTGCGTGCATAGAGGGCGCAGGAGCGCCGCCCCCCCTCTCCTGCACCGCTCTATCACCAATAGATAGATTCATGCATTGCATGAATCTATCTATTGTCACCGCTGCCGCCCCCTATTCAGGTGTCCGGCCCCTGATCGGGCGCCGGGCATCTGAATTACAGTGGGGGGGGGTGTCGCTGGAAGCTCTAATAGGGGACCTTATTAGAGCGGTGTGCTCTAATAGGCTTCCCTAAGTGTAAACAGCGGGCGCAATGCTTTGCGTTCGCTGCTTACACAGTATTGTGTTAGGGAAGCGAATACATCGCTTCCCTAACACAGACCCGCCTCTCAGCCAATCAGGTTGCCAGGTCTGTTACCTGTCACCTGATTGGCTGAAGTCACAGGCGCTGTGATTGGACGCTAGGCGTCCAATCACTGCAGAAGAAGACAGGAGGAGCGCGGGAGAAGACATCCGACGGAGACACCGCTCGTCGCCTGACGCCGTCACCAGCTGCACACCGGGACAAGGTAAGTGCAGAGGGCAGGCAGGGGGCACAGTGGCAGAACTTAAGGGGCACAGTGGCAGAACTTAAGGGGCACAGTGGCAGCACTTAAGGGGCACAGTGGCAGCACTTAAGGGGCACAGTGGCAGAACTTAAGGGGCACAGTGGCAGCACTTGGGGCACAGTGGCAGCGTTTGATGGGCACAGTGGCAGCACTTGGGGCACAGTGGCAGCGTTTGATGGGCACAGTGGCAGCGTTTGATGGGCACAGTGGCAGCGTTTGATGGGCACAGTGGCAGCGTTTAATGGGCACAGTGGCAGCGTTTAATGGGCACAGTGGCAGCGTTTAATGGGCACAGTGGCAGCGTTTGATGGCACAGTGAGGCTGTTTGTTTGCACCCCCCCAAAAAATTTGGGCACCAGCCGCCACTGCCTACAGGTAAGCCTTAATCTAGGTTTACCTGTAGGTGCACGTTGAATTTAAGGGTATACAACCCCTTTAATCCTGACTATTGATTGAAGTCCACTTCCCTGTGTATTACATATTGATGGTGGGTTGTCAACTATAGATAGATAGGAATAATCTATTAGAAGATATCAATTGGAAAAAAAAAATAAAAAATAACAAAGCACCCTTACTAAAAGAACTTCAGGACTGGATACATAGATGGAGCTGCTAGTGGCGGAATGCACAGTATAACTGTGTGCAGTGTTGCTGTACACAGCGCCATCTGCAGGGTTATGTCGTACATTGCAGGCAGACAGTACAGCGCATGCCCAGTACAGGGAAGCGCTGTCTGTCTAGGAGGGGGCGTACACTCCATTGGGAACACTATAGAGGAAGTCCTCCCCCCCTCGGTCAGGTTCTATCATGCTTTCCCGGTTACTGAAGGAACATCAGGCTAAACAGAATGAGCGGAAGGAGCTGCAAGGTACGAGAACCCCCCCCCCCCCCCCTATAGCATCCATAGCAGGGCCTCGGCACAGCCCCCACAGCGCCTTCACTATAGAGGGACAGGAGTGCGGCTCGGGGTTTGCAGGACTCTGATTGGTGGATTCTCCTGTCAATAACTGCTGTTGCCGGAAGTAGAACATTAGAGAACAGGAATGATGAATGTGTAAATAGTGGTTGTCATCCCTTCCTGTACTCCACTCATTACTTCTCAGCTATCATTGTATGTGTGTATAGTGCAGATTGTGTGTGTGTGTTGGTGCTATTCATGTACATGCTTTAGACCTGGAGCTGCAGTGACTACAAATTGAAAGCTCCACTACTGTGACTCCATAATAGGGATGAGCTCAGGCGTGGTCACATGGTCCATGTGCAGAGCCCGCCAGGAAGTCTGCGCTGCGTTAATCACAGGCAGTGAGACATTGCCCGATCTCTGCAGCCGCTCATCGAGGCAATGTCTCATTGCCTGTGATTAGCGCAGCGCTGACTTCCTGATAGGCTCTGCACGTGGAGCACGCCTGAGCTCATCCCTACTCCATAATAACAGAGGGGGAGCAAACCTTACCAGATCCCCAAAACATACCTTGGCTGTAGAGTGGCCATTGCTCCAGACACCAAATCTGCTGATCTGGAATAAGGGTGTCGCGGATCCATTTAAACTGACCAATGGGCCTCTAAGCCTATACCCTCACCGGACACTTTATTAGGTACACCTTGCTAGTACCGGGTTGGACCCCCTTTTACATTCAGAACTGCCTTAAAGGGATTGTAAACCCTCAAGGTTCTTCACCTTAATGCATTCTATGCATTAAGGTGAAAAACCTTCTGTCACTCAGCAGCCCCCAGCCCCCGTTATACTTACCTGAGCCCCGTGTTTCCACAACGGGAACGAGCATACCAGGTCCGGTCGGTGTCTTGTGTCCTGATTGGATAGCTTGATAGCAGCACAGCCATTGGCTCCCACTGCTGTCAATCAAATCCAATGGCGCAGAAGAAGTACATGGGAGCGCGTCCACATGGGTGTCCCAAAGGAGAGTGCTTCTCTGACGGGGTGCTCGAGAAGAGGAGGAGCCAGGAGCGCCACTGAGGGACCCCAGAAGAGAAGGATTGGGGCCACTCTGTGCAAAACTAACTGCACATAGGAGGCAAGTATGACATGTTTGTGTGTGTTGTTTTTTTTTTTTTTTTTTTTAATTTTTTTTTTGTGGTGTGTGGGTTTTATTTTTTAAACCCTTAACCTTTACAACCACTTTAAAGCGGAGTTCCCACTTAAAAAAAAAAAAAAAAAAAAAAAAACATTTAACCACTTGCCGCCCGCCATATAGCAGAATGACGGCGGCAACCTGGTTTCAAAATCCTGCCCTTACGTCATATGACGTGATCAGGATCTTGAGCCGCTGCGCATCGCGGCGATCGTTGTTGCGGTTTGTCAGTCTGACACGGAGACTCTTTACCACGTGATCAGCTGTGTCCAATCACGGCCGATCACAGTGTAAATAGGAAATGCTGTTGTTCGGCTTTTCCTCACTCGCGTCTGTCAGACGCGAGTAGAGGCGAGCTGATCAGCTGCTCCTCTGACAGGGGGGTCTGTGCTGATCGATTATCAGCGCAGCACCCCCCTGAGGATGCCCACACTGGACCACCAGGGACGCCACCAGACCACCAGGGATGCCCAGCACCAGGTATACCACCCTAGACCACCAGGGAGGCCAGTCAGTGCCCACAATGGATGCCAGTGTCCACATCCGTGCCACCTATCAGTGCCACATATCAGTGCCTGTCAGTGCAGCCCCATCAGTGCCCATCAGTGAAGGAGAAAACGTACTTATTTACAAAGTTTTGAAACTGAAACCAAAAAAAAAAAACGTATTTCTTTTCAAAATTTTCGGTCTTTTTTTATTTGTTTAGCAGAAAATAAAAATCCCAGAGGTGATCAAATACCACCAAAGAAAAGTTCTATTTGTGGGAAAAAAATTATAAAAATGTAGTTTGGGTACAGTGTAGTATGACCGCGCAATTGTCATTTGTTAAATTTTGCTGGCGGCGCCAGGAAATTTTAACTGTGGGCGCCCGGCTGTGCCTTCACAGCCGGGCACCGACTGCGCAAGCGCGGTCCTCGCTGTGACTGGCCGTGCAATCATTTGGGACATATCACATGTCCTAGATTGCCTAGATGGAGAAGGGGAGAGTCGATCCATGTTGGACCAACAACCATGCCATGTTAAAAGTCCCTTAAATCCTTTCTTCCCCATTCTGATGCTCAGTTTGAACTTCAGCAGGACGTCTTCACCACGTCTAGATGCCTAAATGCTTTGAGCATCTGCCATGTGATGGGAACTTTTTGTTAACATTTTGGGGATGGCCCCTTGCCTGTGCCAACATGGCTGCATGCCAGTGCACAAACAAGGTCCATAAAGACTTGCATGAGTGAGTTTGGGGTGGAGGAACTTGACTGGCCTGCACAGAGTCCGGACCTCAACCCGATAGAACACCCTTGGGATGAATTAGAGCAGAGACTGTGAGCCAGGCCTTCTTGTCCACATCAGTGCCTGACCTCACAAATGCGCTTCTGGAAGAATGGTCAAACATTCCCATAGACACACTCTTAAACCTTGTATACAGCCTTCCCAGAAGAGTTGAAGCTGTTCTAGTTGCAAAGGGTGGGCCAACTCAATATTGAACCCTATGGATTAAAGGTTTCATAACACACTATAAGAAAAAATCGGGCAAACCTTCTCGGCCAAAGAATTTTCGTACGATTTTTGTATAGTGTGTACACAACTTTTGACCGGCGATTCCGACTTTTCGTCCGAAAATTCCCGAAGGGACAAATGCTGTCTGATCATAGTGTAAACAGGAAAAGCCACGTATCGGCTTTTCCTCATGTCTGACAGACACAAGTAGAGGAGAGCCGATCTTCTGCTCCCCTGACAGGGGGGGTCCCCCCCAGAATGCCCATCCATGACAACCAGGTATGACCACCAGGGATGCCAATCAGTGCCCATCAGTAAAGCCTGCCAGTGCCTCCTCATCAGTGGTGCTCATCAGTGCCCATCACTGAAGGAGAAAAAAAACTTACTTATTTACAAAATTTTATAACAGAAACCAAGAAACTTATATTCTCTCTTTTTTATTTTTTCAAAATTTGTGATCTTTTTTTTTTTTTATTTAGCAAAAAATAAAAACCCAAGAGGTGATCAAATGCCATCAAAAGAAAGCTCTATTTGTGGGAACAAAATTATAAAAATGTTGTTTGGGTACAGCGTAGCATGACCGCGCAATAGTCATTTAGAAAGCAACAGTGCTGAAAGCTGAAAATTGGCGTGAGCAGGAAGGGGGGAAAGTGGTTAATGACCAGTCCATTTTTTGCGATACAGCACTGCGTCGCTTTAACTGACAATTGTGCGATGTTGTACACAAATAAAATGTATGTCCTTTTTTTCCCCACAAATGGAGATTTCTTTTGGTGGTATTTGGTCACCTCTGCGGTTTTTATTTTTTGCACTATAAACAAAAAAAAATAAAAAATTCTGCTAAAATACATATCCAATAATTTCTTCATCAGTTTATGCCCATATGTATTCCGCTACATATTTTTGGTAAAAAAAAAATGTCAATAAGTGTATATTGATTGGTTTGCACAAAAGTTATAGCGTCTACAAAATGGGGAATAAATTAACTTGTAATGGAGGTGATCAGTGATTTTTAGCGGGACTGCGACATTGCGGCGGACAGATTGGACACCTAGCTGACACTTTTTTGGGAATCAGTGACATTACAGCGATCAGTGCTAAAAATATACACTGATGCTGTATAAATGACACTGGCAGGGGAGGGGTTAACATCAGGGGCGATCAAAGGGTTAACTGTTCCCTCAGTGTGTTTCTAACTGTGTGTGTGTGTGTGTGTGTGTGTGTGTGTGTGTGTGTGTGTGTGTGTGTGTGTGTGTGTGTGTGTGTGTGTGTGGGGGGGGGTGGGCTCACTGCATGGACACTCTGATCCGTGTTCCTGATTAGCAGGGACACTAGAGAAGAGTGTACTTGCCTGACAGCATGGTGGTCTGCTTGTTTACATTGGCAAAGTGCCGCTCTGTCTCTGTGGGGAGCGGTCCGTGCCCCCTAGTGGCTATTGCCAAAATCACGTACAGGTAAGTGATTTTTGTGCAATAGAGCCACCTTGCCGCAGTATATGTACGGCAGGCAGTCGGGAAGTGGTTAAATGTCTCTGGCCATATTTTGTATAACAATTGCAGACAAGCAATATATGTAGTGAATGAACCATGAATTTTAAACCTATGTATTATGGGATTTTTTTTTTTTTTTAACAGAAAAAAAAAGAAGGGAAGCCATTGCAGCAGCTACAACTCTGACTGAAGCTTTGGTAGACCATCTAAATGTAGGGTGAGTAAATATGTTTTTATTTATTATATTATTATTATTATTATTATTATTATTATTATTATTATTATTATTGAGAAGCTTCAAATCAAACAAATGTCAGAATGATGGTTATACAAAAGTGCGGAAGCGATACAATGGATGAGCAAGAGTAAGCTGCACGCTTTGGTGAGAGTACAGAAAATGGAGAGGATTTCCCTATGGGGTTTTGTATTGCAGCAAAAGAGTCCAAAATAGTTATAAAATGTATTTATTACAAAAATTAAATTAAATTACAAAAGCATAACTATCTGTTAAAACGTGCTCTGTGATGGAGGCCAAAATCCGGGACCTACAAGGGGCCGCGCTTTTTAACCAAAAACAGAGAAATGGGAGGAAGGGGGGGGGGGGGGGGGGGGGGGGGGAGCGCCAGGCCCAAGGAGATCCCAATTCACTGTTAAAATTGAATGATGTATTTATTATTCATAGGATAAACTTATAATGTGATTCTTTTGGAATCAGCACACATTACTGTTTGTTTTTCAACATACTTATTATTATTACTCAATATAATATATTTTAATAAAAAAAATCTTTTACTGTAATACTTCCAAAAACTTTTACTTTAATTAGGTGTGCCTTTAAAAGTCCATTAAAAGGGTTTTTGTTTTTTTTTCCGCTCTGACTTTTAATACTGGATGTGGCACCAAAAACGCATAGAATTGGCATCCTATATCTTTTTAGTATTGTATGATATGACCGGATGTACCATCTATCCAAGTTCAGTGCACTTGTTTGTGGTTAGTTCCTGTTTCATGTTTCTCACGCTGTAAGACATGCATTGCTAATCCTCCATAAAAGCAAAGCTATTGCTGAAAACAAGAAGCTTCCAGCACATTATTTCAATACTCTGCACAACAGGTTATGGGCCCAGACATTGGAGAGGATACCCCAGAACACCCAGGCACCCCCAGCAGCACCCAGGCACTGGAAAGAGAACTCTGCAAATCGGTGAGTACTGTATACAAGCTACTGAAAGATGGCAAGTGGTTCAGATGTGAAGTTTGCAATAGCAAAGCTGAACAATGCCTATTGCCAGCTGTGGAAGTTTAAACTAGACATGTTTCTCAGCAAAGATAACTTGTGACAAGTGCTGAATAAAGACAGACCCACAAATGGAGAGACGGAGGACTGGGACAGGAAAGACATACTAAAGCGACTATAAGCTTATTAGTGGAAGATAATCAGCTTATCCACATAACTGAGAAAACGGCCAAAGGTATGTGGACTTCATTACAGAAACTGCATGAGTGTTCAAGTCTAAACAGCAAGTTATTTCTGCTAAGAAAGCTATATAAGATAAGACTAGACGAAGGCCAGCAAATGTGTGATCACGTGATATATATGCTAGAGATCATAGAGCAGCTACGCACCATTGGAGAGAACATCAAAGATAACCATACTGTTGCCCTGCTCCTCTGCAGCCTTCCAGAGACATATACTGCTCTTATCAACATTTTAGAAACCAGACCTGAGCAGGAGCTGACACTGGAATATGTCAAAAGGAAATTAATCAGTGAATATGACAGAAGGAAAGGCAAAATGTGCACCATGATGACAAAGCTCTTAAGATGTACAAAGGCACAAAGCACAACAAAGAAACCAGAGCCTGTTTTCGCTGTAAAAGCACCTGTCATTTAAAAAAAGAGCTGTTCTATTTGGAATGCCGAGCAGCGAAAGCTACAGCTATACACAAGAGTCAAAGCAATCACAAATGAAAACTGCAGACACATCATGGCGTGGCACCTTTTTAAAGTAACACAGAGCGGCAAGCCATGCGGCTGGTGCATAGACTCTGGTGCAAAAAGCCACATGACTAGCGATGAGACCTTCTTCACAAACATTTATTACAGTACAAAAAAACAGTTTTCCTTGCAAACGGGAAAAACATCACATCAGAAGGTAAAGGCCAGGGCTTCCTGAACTGCATTACACCACAAGGCAGGCACAGTATCCTTGTAAAGAAAGTGCTGTATGTTCTAGAACAAGAAGGCAGCCTTCTATCAGTGAAAAGTCTTGCAGACAACAGTCGAACAGTTAAGTTCCAGGGTGATGAATGCACAATTCACAATAATAAGTGATTACTCGCAAAAGGAAAAACTGGATGATCACTTATACAGGTTCATCACCACAGACCACCACAGCAAGCCAATAGTCGCTAATGACCTACACAGCAAATGTATTCACTTATGACACAGGTGGCGGGGGCACAGAAGTCCAGAAGCTATACAGGACATTATAAAGAGAGGCTTATCGGAAGATTTGACAATAGTGCCTTGTAAAGTTTTCATTAAATGCAAGTGCTGTATTGAAGCAAAAGCCAGATGTGCTCCCCTTCCACAGGCATCTCATAGAAAAACTACCCACCCCCTGCAGCTCATACACTGCGACGTATGCTGTCCAATGAAAACTTCCACGGCAGACGGGAACAGATATCTACTGACTTTCATTGATGATTATTCCAGGTACAGAACTACTTATCTGATGAAACATCAGAGAAACGTCAAGAGTTCGTTGCCATGTCTAGCAACAAATTTCAATGCAAACCAGGAATAATGCGCACAGACAATGGTGGAGAATACATAAGCAAAGAAAAATGGCCTCATGCCTGAAGAGACAAGCAATAGTACACCAGACAACCGCACCATACACTCTTGAACAAAACTGTGTAGCAGAAAGGAAAAAAAATTGCACTCATTTATAGAAATGGCCATGTGCATGTTGTTGGATGCCAACCTACCTCACAAGTACTGGGGAGAAGCAGTCATGAATGCAACCTACATACAGAACAGACTACCCTCGAGCTATTAAAAGTACTCCATTCGAAATGTGGCAGGGATAAAAGCCTAACAATGGGGCACATTAGAGTGTTTTGATGTAAAGCATATGCCTATATTTCAAGTGAAAAGCGATCCAAGCTGGAGAACAGAGCCGTAGAGGGCATTCTAGTAGGCTACAGCGTGAAAACCTAAGGGTTACAGAAAAACAGAACACCCAAAGACTGACAGTGACAATAAGCAATAGTGTTTATTTTGATGAGAGCCCATCACCAGAAACACCAATACCTGAAAGCTGTGAAGTGAATATGCCCAACAAACCAGAAGAAAAGGTCGACCAAAGAGAACCTATGCAGGAATCAGAACAAGAGGTGGAACTCTGTGCCTAAATCAAGTTCCCCACCAGATCCTGCTGAACTGCCTGAAGTCAGAAGATCCACTCGAACTACAAAGGGGATACCACACCACAAGCTGTCATACACTGTCAAAACACATAGCATACTTGAATCAACATCCTGGGAAGACATAGAAAAACTGCCAAAACATAAAGCCAATAAACAGAGAAAGGCAGCAGAAGAAGAATTAAAGTCACTTCAAGAAAATAAAACCTGGACACTCGCAGAGCTCCCTCCTAACCGCAAAACTATAGGAAGTGAGTGGACTTTCAAAGTAAAGTCAGACACAGAAGGGAATATCCACAAATACAAAGTCAGACTAGTTACTCACAGACATTTGGTGAAGATTACAATGAAACATTCACTCCTGTCGTAAAAGACTCCACCATCAGAGCACTTCTTAGCATAGCAGCCAGGAAGGGCATTCAAGTCAAACACCTAGATGTTAAAACTGCTTTCCTATATAGAGACATTAAGGAAGATCTCTACATGGAGAAACAACCAGGGTTTGCGCAAGGAGACCACCTCGTTTGTAAACTTTAGAAGAGCATTTCACGGTCTTAAGCAATCTTCAAGGATGTGGAATGAGAAAGTGAACAAAGTACTTACCAGAGAGGGATTCTCAAGCTGTAAAGCAGACCCCTGTCTCTACTCCAGGAATCGAGGAGACAGATGGATATACGTCCTTATCTATGTTGATGACATTATAACCTGTTTTGAACAAGAAGAGTATTATAATGGCTAGGGAACATTCTCTTTGGATTCCCATATAGTAGCTAGAGAAGATGGAAGTTATCTTCTCAACCAATCTCAGAAAATCTCCATATGCAAGATGCAAAGGAAGTAAACTCCTATGGAACCAGGCTAGCAAAAGAGCAATGAAGCAGAAAACTTGCTACCCAACAATGACCTGTCCTGTAGAGCAATCGGTAAGCTGCTATATGTTGCCACTGTGACAAGACCAGACGTAGCCGCAGCAGTGGGCGTACTATGCAGAAAAGTTTCGGGTCCCTGTCAGTGTGACTGGAACACAGTAAAACAAGTGATACTTTAAAACAATTCAGATGAAGTTACAGTTACCAGCAACATCCAATCCAAAACTGGTTGGATATGTGGATGCTGATTGGGCCGGGGACTGCACAGACCACAAAAAAAAGTAGATTTTTTAAAATATACCTGAAATGCATTCCTGACCTAAATGCACAACATATTAGTGATAGTGACAGAGGGATGGAGGGAGGCATGGGATCAGGCAAAAGGATGATGGTGGGAGGCATGGGATCAGGCAAAAGGATGATGGTGGGAGGCATGGGATCAGGCAAAAGGATGATGGTGGGAGGCATGGGATCAGGCAAAAGGATGATGGTGGGAGGCATGGGATCAGGCAAAAGGATGATGGTGGGAGGCATGGGATCAGACAGAAGGAGGGATGGATGGGATCAGTGGCAGAGGGATGTTGGTGGGATGGATGGGATCAGTGGCAGAGGGATGTTGGTGGGGATGGGATCAGGGCAGAGGGATGGTGAGATGGATAGGATCATGGGCAGTGGGACGGATGGGATCAGGGGCAGAGGGATGGATGGGAATAAGGGCAAAGGGATGATGAGATCAGGGGAAGTGGGATGGTGGTGGGGATGGGATCTGTGGCTGTGGGATGGACGGGATCAGTGGCAGAGGGATTGTGGGCTGGATGGATGGGATCAGGGGCAGAGGGATGGATGGGATCAGGGGCAGAGGGATGATGAGATCAGGGGAAGAGGGATGGGGGAAGGGGGATGGGATCAGGGGCAGAGGGATGGATGGAATCAGGGACAGTGGGATGGATGGGATCAGGGGAAGAGGGATTATGGGATCAATGGGGCAAAGGGATGGTGGGGTGGATGGGATCGGGGCAAAACAGAGAAACGGCAGACCTCTCCATCACAGCCATGAGCCAACCCCCCAGAGATACAGAGCCCCCCCATCACAGGCAGCCCCCTCTCTCCAGGGACATGGAGTCCCCAATTACAGACATACTGTACCCCCATCATCAGAGACATCACATAAATGAGTGAGGACAGGCGTCCAGCGTCCATGTCCAGTATCCAAGCAGTCAGTCAGTTTCGCTTATGGCTCTCAGGGCTGGTAGGCAGGTTGGCTGGAAGACTGCGCCGCTGAACACGGCAGCTGGAAATGATGTCACCGCAGGGGCTCCTTGGTAAAAGCGGCAGCACTTAACCAGGAGGGGGCTTTTTATCCAGCTTCCGCTCCAAGCCACCAATCACTACCACTGGCTCTTTTACCTAAGAGAGGCAGGGTGGGCGCAGCGCGACAGGATGACGTAATTGCTAATCGATTGTAGCCGTTCTCCACATCGCTGCTGAATCGGGAATGACTGCATCAAGATGCATCGATTCGCTGATCATATTCAACAGCCCTAAGAACAATCAAGAGCAAGGAGTTATTGACATTCAATACTGCCAGTCCGAGGCGATGACTGCTGATGCACTCAAAGGAACGTCATCCTTCTATCCTGAAGAAGCTGAATGTAATTTGACAAAACACATGCTGTTGAAAAGGAGTAGTAGATAGAACAGCATGGTTGCTAATAAACTGATCATTATACTTATCTATGCAGCAGGTGGCACTGTAGTGTTAGTGTGTATTCTGTCATATGACAAGCTGTACCGTCTAAGTTCAGTGATCTTGTTTGTGGTTAGTTCCTGTTTCATGTTTCTCATGCTGTAAGACATGCATTGCTAATCCTCCATAAAAGCAAAGCTATTGCGCAGACAAAGCATTATTTTAATACTCTGCACAACAGTTACATGTGTGTATGCTCTCTAATTGAGAGTAAGTGCTATATCTCACTTTTTTTTTTTTTTTTTTTTTTATTTATATTAAAAAATTAATAAAAATAGGATTTTTTCATCATACTTACCTGTAAAATCCTTGGAGTACATCACGGGACACAGAGCAACCATAATAATGACTGTATGGGTTATACGCCACCTACTGGTGGATGGACGCTGGCAGATAGTCAAACAGGAAGTCCTCCCCTATATAACCCCCTTCTACACAGGAAGGACCTCCCAGTTTTGTAGCAAACCAATGAATATCCCAAAAAAGATGGGAGGGTCCTCTTTGTCCCGTTATGTACTTCAAGAAAAGGATTTTACAGGTAAGTATGATGAAAAAATCCTATTTTCTTTATCGTACATCACAAGACACAGAGCAACCATAATAATGACTCAATGGGATGTCCTAAAGCAATGCACTTGAGGGGAGGGAGACCCAATTGCAGAAACTGCCACCTGAGAAGGACTCCTTCTGCCACCCAAAACATACTGCTGCCAAAGCAGTATACTCCGTGGTTTTGATATCCATCTGGTAAATTTCTGTGACTGTATTAACAAAAGACCATGTAATGGCCTTGAAACCTGAGCCACCGACACCTGATGGCAGATGGCCCAAGATGCCCCCCACACACCTGGTAGCGAGCGCTTTTACCCAAAAAATGGGTGGGGAATCAGGGCTGCTCTGTGCAAAACTTATCATATCCATGAAAATAAGTCTCTGCTTTTAGTACTACCTTTTTTAATATAAAGGATTTATATCTCCCTTCCACCCTTCATATAGCTTCATGCCTGACTCCCAGTTAAAATGCCCATATATGCTACTTTTGGGTGTATTTAAATTTATATTTTTATATATATATATATATATATATATATATATATATATATATATATATATATATATATATATATATATATATATGTGTGTGTGTGTGTGTGTGTGTGTATATTATATTATTACTTTCATTGTTTCACAGTATAAATGAACCCCTTTTATAGTAGCGATTATCTGCTCCTTTTTTTTTATTTTTTTTTTGTACTATAAAGGGCTAATTTTTTATTTTTATTTTTTTACCCCATTATGACAGGTGATATAGAAAAAAGCATGCTGCTGCTACTAAACGTCTTAGGCCTGGTTCAAACCTAATGTGTTTTTCGGGGGTTTTTGCAGAATCGCAATACAGTTCATTTAACATGGTCTCCTATGGGACACATTCAAATCTATGCTTTTTTCAGCCGCTGCGTATTTGGAAAGGTTTAAGGACTTTTTTAATGCAAAACAGTGCTTTTTTTGGTTCAATAGACTTCAGTGGAGAAGCTGCAAAAAAAGCATGTAGTGCATCTTTGCAGCAATTTGCATTTTTTTTTTAATCTGCCCAACAACAAATTGGTCAAAGAAAAGCATAAAAAATGCAAATCACAGCAAAATTGCGTGTGCAGTAATGTAAAACGCATTGCAGAAACAGATCAAAAGCAATCTGTGTAGGTGTGAACCGTGCCTTATGCTGGCCATACATGTATTGATTTTTGGACAAGAATATTTATACTAAAAATCTTTGTACATTCGCTGAATGAAAGAATGTCGTTTTGACAATTTCACTTGCTTTTAACATTCAGTTTTAAAATGAATGTAATTTCTGAAAGAAAACCACATACACTGTCTGGAAAGCTTCTTGGTCAACGGAATTTTCATTCTGCTCCTTTTTGAATTTTACCATCGCTGCAGTTGAAAACGAACATCAATTTGACCCGACTAACGATTAGAAAATTGTTTAAATCGTAAAATTTACATTTTTTTTTTTTTTTTTTTTTTTTTTTTTTTTTTAGGAAAACCTTGTTTTGTGTGTGTGTGGCCAGCATATAATATATTACAGTATTAAACCGTTTTAAATTTTTTTTTTTTATTATTTAAATTTGATCTCTGGGTCTGATATTTTACCAGATCCAACCTCTAATTGTATATACAGTATATCTCTTCTGTCATTATTGTCAGAGTGGATTAGAGATTTGATCCTGGTAAATATCAGACCCAGAGATCACTTTTTTTTTTTTTTTTATTTAAATAAAAAGAAAATGAACGACTGTTATACTGTAATATATTAAATGCTGGCCATAAAAAGGCAATTTATTAACTTTTTCATATTCACTAAATTTATACACCACATTTAAATATTTTTTTTTTTTTTTTAACCACCTGAGATCCGCGCTATAACC
Source organism: Lithobates sylvaticus (assembly GCA_028564925.1). Lineage (NCBI taxonomy): Eukaryota > Metazoa > Chordata > Amphibia > Anura > Ranidae > Lithobates > Lithobates sylvaticus. The sequence continues at coordinate 485,042,896 of CM053027.1, forward strand.
GAATGACGGCTACAGCGCGGATCTAATATGCCGGGACGACGTCTATTGACGTCGTCCCGGCCACGAGCTGCCTGCGCGCCCCCTGTGATCCATGAGTCTGTGAGACTCGCTGGATCACAGATCCAAATAAGGGGTCGATCCTGACCCCTCACCACGTGATCAGCTGTCAGCCAATGACAGCTGATCATGTGATAATAACAGAGCCGGTAATCGGCTTTTTTTCCTGCTCGCGCTGACAGCGCGAGGAGAAAAAAAAAAAGCCGATCACCGGCGGCAGTGAGAGGGACATCAGTCCCTCTAACTGCAATATGCCTAGGGTCCATGGTGCCCACCTTTGGATAATAATAGTGCCGTCTACCAGTGCCCACTGGCTCCATCTGTCAGTGCCAGTGCTGCTCATCAGTGTCACCTACCAGTGCTCATCAGTGTCACCTACCAGTGCTAATCGGTGTCCCCTACCAGTGTCACCTATCAGTGCCCATCAGTGCCATCTTTGCTGTGCCCATCAGTACCGACTTATCTGTTCCCACCAGTGCAGCCTATCAGTGCCCACCAGTGCCGCCTCATCAGCGCATATCAATGAAGCAGAAAAATTACCTGTTTGCAAAATTTTATAACAAACTATTAAACATGATTTTATTTTTTTTTTTAATTTTCCATCTTTTTTTTGTTTGTTTAGCAAAAAATAAAAACCCCAGCTGTGATTAAATACCACCAAAAGAAAGCTCTATTTGTGGGAAAAAAATGGTAAAAATTTCATTTGAGTACAGTGTTGTATGACCGCGCAATTGTCATTCCAAGTGCATCAGCGCTGAAAATTGGTCTGGTCACGAGGGGGGTTTAAGTGCACAGTAATCAGGTGGTTAAGGTTCTTATCCAATCGATTAATCTAAACCATAATCAGCCAACGAATAGATTATGAAAATAATAGTTGCAGCCCTAGTGCTTATGCAAATATGCATTTAGGCAAAACACAAAAGCGCGTGTCCATGCAAACACGCACTTACGCAATACGTTTTCATGGAGACATGCATTTACGAATAAGCAAGTATGCGTTTATGCAACATACATTATGCAACATGTGTCTATGCAAACATGCATCCACGCAAACGTATATCTATGCAACATGCATACACTTATGCCCACAGGTCTATACAAACACATGCGTATAAAAACCTGCATCTACGCAACACCCGTCCATGCAAAAAAAGTGCAGTCGTGGGCAGCCTTGGGGCTGTATGCTGGGCAGATGGGCGCCGTCCGCTTGTCGGGCGTGGGGGCCACGTGGCGGTGGGGGGGGGCTTGGGGGCCCTCTGCAAACATGTGCCCTATGCAAGCTTGTGTTTATGCATGCAAGCACGTGTCTATGCAAACATGTGCCTATGCAAGTAAGCAAGCATTATGAAACATGTATACTATGCTGCACCTGGTCCATACTAGTTATAGTCAGGATTAGCCAATTACATAGGCATCCAATGCGGCCTCTATGCTGCTTCAGCAGCCTAAGGCCTCTTTCAAACCTGTGCGACCCGTCCTGCGACTTATCACTGCAAGGTCGCCTGACCAGTCATACCACATGATTTCCAATGAGTACCTTTCACATCTGTGCATCTTCAAAGTAGCCCCTGCATTACACCGGTCCCACCTTGACACGACTTGAGGTCCATAGGCCTCAAGATTACACAGGCACTGCTTCGCTGAAATATCACTTTAAAGCCGTGGCAAAATCACTTGATTTTCAAGTCGCACAAGTGTGAAAAGGAGCTGAAAACTAAGCTCCTGCAGACCCAATGCATGCTATTCTGGAGACACAACTCCTTCAAGTGCACCGATGCCCATGTTCTTCCAAACGTGCACTTATGCCACATGAATGCATGCAACATCTATGCAAACCGTGTTTATTCAAACAAGTGTTAAGGCAACAAGCTTGCAAGCATGTATACTATGCTGCACCTGCCCAACTGCATTGGCCCCATACTAGTTTTTACTAGTTTAGCACATATGCATGTCACGCAGCCTTTTTCTGCTTCGGGTCAGCCTAAAAGGAAGCTCCTGTAGACACCCCCCCCGATTAAGAAGCAAGTATGCAGTATATAATCATGACTTGTCTGGCCACACAGTTCTCCCATAGTAAGTACTCGCACTTCACTAGTAATCATGGGCTGCTGTTATGTCTGAAGATGCCAGCTGTATCTGCCGAGCACATGGCCGCCCCTCCACTTCCTGCTTATACAGAAATAGGCCCCTGCACCCTTTAGTGGCTGGAGGAGAAATGGCAGCCCATACACCTAAGAAGTACTCGGAGCATATTTTAAACAGCTCACTGCCCTTAGGGCTACTGAGAGAACACCAGACAGTCCGATCTTTATAAAGAGAAACTGCAAACAAATGCAGACTTGCCATTCCTGCTGCAGGACTCTGAACATAACCGACTCCAATCTTCATCCATCACGGCGAGCTTTGTCATAAAAGACGTTCAGAGACTGGGTCCCCCTTAATGTCGGGTCCTCTCCCCTGGACCTGTATAGCACCCTGCAGGAAAGCACCTTGTTAAGAACAAACACTGCACAGGGTTCCAATATGCAGGGTCCAGCGCCATAAGGCTGCATTACAGGCAAAACCTCAAGGAATCTTCTCTCCTTCCAATGAGGCTCGGGTACCATCCATTTTGGTTGACAGCTTTTTCCAATGGATCCGAAATGAAGATCATGATTCTAAATGGAACCGTACAGACGTCCAAGTATGCTCCAAGAGCATGCGTATCACATCAGTGACCATTCTACCTTACAGACACTGGCGAAAAAACAGGTCCTTCCTGTGTAGGAGGGGTTATATAGGGGAGGACTTCCTGTTTGACTATCTGCCAGTGTCCATTCACCAGTAGGTGGCATATAACCCATATAGTCATTATTATGGTTGCTCTGTGTCCCGTCATGTCCGATAAAGACAAACGTTTTTTTGTTTTGTTATCTATAGTCCTATTTTTGATCCTAAATGGAAACAGATTTTGGAGTGATGGATTAAATTTACTTAATGAACTACATCTGTGCTACTATGTGAAACTCCATATATAAATGTGTGTAGTGGTTGTATCCTGTGTGGTTTTGACAAAGCATGTTTATCGTGTGAAACGCGTCAACCTGTTTCTCCCCTGCCTGTATGCCCATCGCCTTATGCTTTTATTGATCTTCTTAATAAAATTGAATTGCACCATTTTGTGGGAGCTCAGCCATCCGATTTCTTTGTTTATCCTGATTTCTGCAGCAGTGACAGGGTGTGCACCCTACTTTACAGATCGCTTACTTGGATTGCAGCCTTGCTGGCTTAACCTGGAGCAGCAGAAATTGTTTCTCTTACTCAGCTGCTAATATTAACTCTAAACCTTTATTGCAAAGCACTACATAGTCCATATACTAAGGTAAATGCCTTCCTAACTAATGCAGTCTCCAAAAAAAGGAATGTGGGGCTCAGTTGTGGTGGGATACAGGAAGCCACACTGGTATTTACAGCTTCTAACAACTTGTCTTTCCAAGATATCACTATGAGTTCCTCCCTTCCTGTCCCTTTTTTTTTTTTAAAGCGGGATTCCGCCGACATATCTTATATTTTTTTTACATTTTTTTTCTTCATTGTTTACTAAAGACATTAATAATATGTCACTTACCTGCTGTTGCAGTTCTTTTCCCCACCGATCGCCGATTTCGTCCTTTTGGGTAACTTATAAAAAATTTTCCTGGACGATTCCATTCTGCTTGTGGGCATTTGAAACCCACAAGCATTTACTTCCGGGATACGGTGAATGCTGTGCTCCCAGCATTCACCGCTCGATCCCGCGCATGCTCAATGCTAAGAGCAAGCAGCGCTGTTGAATTCCGAGTTGCTATCGCATCATGCCGAGATCTCGCGAGATTTCGGCATTACAGCGTTCCCCACTGATTCATGGGAAGACTCGGACAAAGCTCCCAGGGGTCTTTGCGCAGCCGGGGAACACGCCTACTCCCACGGGAGGAAAGCCCGGAAGCCAAGATACTTATTCTGATTAAAAGGTAATTACGGCAACTTTTTTTTTTTTTTTAATGGGCATTTGATCATCTCTGGCACTAACAGATTTCTTTAAGATTAACTTGCAAATTTGAGTACAACACTGCTTTAAAGAGACCCTGTCCCACTTTTCATACCTCCTGCCTGAACATTTTTTGCAATAGCTTGGACTTAGAATAAGCAATAATAATTGTCTGAGGAGAGGCTAAGCTGTAAATACAATGCTGGACATGTATGTTAAATATCGCTATGTCTGTAATTTAATGAGTGCTTTTACTGTATACTACTCAGTTTTAGAGTTTTGTAGTAGTTCTTTGTATGCATTATAATGTAATTTACTGGCTTGCTGTATAGTGAAACCATTCTTTCATTAGAGCGAGTCCCATCTAGGCTTTTCACAGCCAGTAGCTACACCCTCTAATTCAGTAAATGGAATGACCACATCTTCCTGATGTCGCAGTCTTCTGCAGAATCTTCCAATGGGTGAGGCATAACAGGAAAGAGATTATAGCAATACAGATTAAACGGTTTTACTGAGTGTTCCCGGAAAGAGCTGGATAGGGCGTAGCATGATTTTAACACTCAGGTCATATATTTAATAATTTGCTCAAAGAAGCCTATTTCCTGTATTAATATTCCAGCATCCAAATTAATATTGCATTTTACAGTACACATAGAAACTGTGACACCTTACTGGCATTAAGGCCCCTTTCACACATGTTGACAATTCATTTCATCAGTTCAGTCACGTCAAAACGGATTAAGTATTTATCACGTTTTCATCAGTGCTCATCAGTTTTTCATCCATGGTCATCAGTTTTTTTATTTATCAGTGGGTTTTTATTTATTTATTTTTTCATCCACTACCAATGCAAAAAACGGATGAAAAAACTGACCATTTGTCAGTTTACATCCATTTTTCGTCCGACCTGAATTTTTAACGGAAGAAAAATAGAGCTTTGATCAGTTAAAAAAAAAACGGATGATTGCGGATGTAAACTGATCAACCATTTATATCCGTTTTTTCCATAGAGATGCATTGATATCCATTTTTCATCCGTCAATGGATGGATGAAAAAACGGACAGCATGTGTGAAGGTTTGGTTCATGCTTGTGTGACGCCGGAACCCTGGGAATCCACTGCGTTCCCGCATCGCACTCAACTCGCATGGCTGTTCACACTGCCATATGCTAACTGCCAGTAGTGTCAATACATTGGTAATGACACCCCCATTTCAGCTCGCATATCGCACTGCGAACTGTCAGTTCATGTGCACGCTCATGTGATCTGATTCTGGTGCAGACCGACTTTGGGCCAAATGCGATACGATATCAGCCATACTATCTGTATGGCTGAAATTGCATCGCACGGACATTGCATGTGATTTGCAGTGCGGTGCGAATCGCATGCAGTCTCGTGGAAGTGGAGAAGTGTGTCGTTAATAAAATGTCCATGTCAGTTATACAAGTGTATACTGTCATTTCAGTATAAAATTGAAATGGTAAATACATTTTAAAAGTATCAGGGTGGACATTATTTTACTGCACATACAGTTGCTTAAAGCTGTCTGTTGCTTCAGTAGACAGATGTTTCCGTGCTTCCTGCACATTACTGCCTCATTCAGCATTGGACCTCCATTGAGAATTCAGCAGGAGTTGCCTGATCCTCTGTGCTGCCCATGAAACTATGATGGTTGCAGGAGGGAAAGAAATCCAGCAGAGGGAGCCCTTGTATTCCCAGAGACATAGGCGGCTGCTAGGTATTTTTATATGCTGATACTTTATATGTTACTAAACTATCTGTGTAGGTGTGTACTACTTCATTGAGGCACAGCATCATTATGTGTCATTTTTTCCTTTTTTATTTCTTATCATTTGTTTAGGGTGGCACAGGCATATGTTAATCAAAGAAAGCTTGACCATGAAGTGAAGACCCTGCAGATACAGGCTGCACAGTTTGCAAAGCAGACAACACAGTGGATTGGTCTGGTGGAAAACTTCAATCAGGCTCTGAAGGTGAGTTCACTCAAATGATGAAACATTTAGATAACCCTTGTAGTGTACAGGACTTAAAGAGAAACTGTAATGGTTCTGGATCAGTTTTATTGTAATTCTTTAAGCACCTCAAGACCGGAAACTTTCACACCCCTTCCTGCCCAGCCCATTTTTCAGTTTCAGCTCTGTCACACTTTGACAATTACTGAGGCATGTAACCCTGTACCCAAATTACATTTCTAGAGACAGAGCTTTCTTGTGGTGGTATTCAATCACCACTTTTTTTGCTATATAAAAAAAAAAGGGAAAAATACCATTTATTTATTTTTCCAAACACACAAAATGACAAATTTTTTTTGGAGAAACTTTGGAGACTTCACCATGCCTCTTACTAAATACATTGGACTGTCTACTTTCCAAAAAGGAGTCATTTGAGGAGTAGTTGTACGGTCCTGGCATTTTAGGGCCTCAAGAAATGACATGGGCAGTTATTAGGACTTATCAGTCTTTATATTATATTATACACACACAAACAAACAAACTATCTATCTATCGTAACCTGGGGGACAGGTAGCAGGTACAAAGTCTTCCTGGGATACGCAGGCTTTCAGGTACAGATACCAGAACAAGTGAAGTAGTGACAAACAGTGAAGTGTTTAATGGTGATATTTACAAGTCTATAGAGGTGCTGTACAGTGTTCAAAACAAATAGACCAAAATCCTAGCCGTGTCTCGGCTCTAACTATACACTATGTAGGCCCTAACTACCAGGCTGAGCAAGCCTACCACTTGTCAGTTTTCCACATAAACAGCTTATCAGCTTTTTACCAACCTTTTTTGATCTCACAGATCAGCATTGTCTGTGTTTCCCAGGCAGAGAGCAAAGGCTGTCTGCTCAGGTGAGCTTAAATTAGCCTGGGGAAGAGGACCAAGACCCGAACTGGATCATGGATCAGAGATTTCTAAATGTGTAGCAGAGGAGCCTGGGAGACATATAAACCCTGAACAGGACTTTTCCTGGCTCTCTCTGGGATGCTCTGCTTATATATATATATATATATTATACACACACACCGCAAAATTTCAAGTCCTCTTCTACTGGCCAGGCCTCAAGGGTTACTCGCCACCAGTTGCCCCTCCCCTAAACCTGCCCTCATAAAATTATCTCATGAAATTACACTTTAATGTTTTATGCAATTAAGTTGTAAAAATATTAACAACTTTATCCATGCCCATCAATGCAGCCTGTGTGCCATATGCAGCCTACCTGTGGAGGGGAAGAGAGGAGAGCCGCCACTGGATGATCAGAGCAGGGAACATCACCGCTTTCGTTTCAATAGCTGTGTGTTCCCCCGCCATGCGCCGTAACATAAGCCCCTCCCCTTGTCTGGGGAACTTTGATGCATGTCACTCACCCGTCCTAGTATTGGACGGGTGATTGGAACACACAGCTATTGAAATGAAAGCTGTGATGTTCCCTGCTCTGATCATCCAGTGACGGCTCTCCTCTCTTCCCCTCTGTGATCTGCAGTGCTGGCCCCCCGACTCCCAGGCAGCCCTTCTCGCCAGCCCTCAAAATGCGAGCGTGCAAGTGGAATTTTTGAGGGAGATGGATAGATATCTATATCTCTATCATATTTTTGTAGAGTCTATAACTTTCACACAAACCTGAATAATATCCACTGATTTGGGTTATTTTTACCAAGAAAATTTAGCAGAATACATTTTTACCTAAATTTATGAAGAAAGATTAGTTAATTGAAACTAAGAAAAACTTCTTCACCTTTTTCTGTTTTTGTTTTTTATTTATTTTTTTGTTAATCATTTTAACAACCTATTTTTTACAGCATAGGCCTACTTTCAGTTAGGGTACATTTACACTAGTGATTTAAGGCCAATGCGAATTGTAGTGACAAATCTTTTGTGTATAGCTGCGGATGAGAGCGTCTAGGTGCATCCGTCGGCCTTGCTCACTAAAATTGAGGAAAAAGCACAAGCACCATACAAAGTGTAGCGTGCATCAATTTTTTCTTGTACAAAGGTTTTTATTGAAGATTCACATCAGTAAAAAAGAATACAAAACAAAAATGGAACTGGACACAATAAAAGTGTGCAATTTCTTACAACAGTATAGTACATGCAGATGAGTCCGGAATACGGACAGGAACCATAGAACAGACTGTAATGTACCGTGCATCAATTTTTTAATGTGGATAAAAAGCCTGTTGCTCACAAGAGTAAGAACATCATGAGCTTAGAGCACTGCAGATCATAAACATCACTGGAATGGGGCATGTCTTCGGCTGGGTTTGCGGAGGGATGTCACCGGTGGATTCCGACACTTCTGAACACAGTGAGCCGATCGTGATATCACTTCCCGGATGTGATGTAATGACGTAGGTGACGCGTTTGCAGAGCATACGCTCCTTCTTCAGGCCTTGTCAGTGCCATTTTGGAAGAGGGCTTATAAGGATAAAGTGGCAGCCACAGGGTCACTATAACATCAGCGCTGAATTGTATAAGTAAAAGCACAATATCAAACGATACAAATTCGGATATAAATACAGACAGTATACGAAAAATGCAAAATGTATAAAATTGAATATGTATTTTAAAATAGTCAATAGATGAGCATAAAAGTATTAGCTGTCAAAAGGACTAATTAGAAACTTTTAGGAGACTTTTAAAAAAAAAACAACATATTCCTAAGGGGTGTATCTTAAACTCTAAAGTATATGTACCCAGTAAGTGGGTGTTAAGTATATGGACAATGTGTGTGTGTGTGTATGTATGTATATATGTGTGTGTGTATGTATGTATGTATGTATGTATGTATGTATGTATGTGTGTGTGTATATATATATATATATATATATATATATATATATATATATATATATATATATATATATCTCTATATATCTATATCTCTATCTCTCTTAATTTGTATTGCCGACAATTGTTTAGTTTTCCTCTGTTGTTAAGGATGCAGCAGCCAGCTTGCCAGCCGACTCCTTAACAACCAGCTATACACTGTTGTCAAGGATGCCGGCAGACTGCTAGCTAGGAAAAATGCTAGAAACTGGTGCTTATCAGTGGTTGACAGCGTTTAGGAGCTGTCAGCTTTTTTTTTTTTTTCTGCTGGCAAATCACTTGGCTTTTAGAAGCTGAAGCTTGAAAAACACTTCTAGCCTAAAATCGTGTGCATGGACACACAGGATAATACCATTTGCTTCTAGTGGCAAAAAAAAATGCTCAAAGCAGCTACTAGGTACTTAAATATAAGCTAGTGTGCATGGAGCCTAAATGTTTCCTGTGGTACAGGAAGATAAATAGTCCGCTCACACATTTCAACAGATCCTGATATTATACGGATCGATGGTTATCTTGTGATAATATTGTTACCTAACATTAGTTCTTTAAAAAGTGACAATTAACAGGAAGTATACCTGCTACTCTATAGTAAGTAACAAAAAAAATATATAAATACTTTTTTGAACAAAAGTGTACACAAGGATGATGCCACATGCTTTTTATGGTGGCATTCATATCGGATAAATTAAAAGCTGTCCTATCCAGACCAACCATGTTGTATGTTTGCTTTTTTCCCTGTAGGAGATTGGTGATGTGGAGAACTGGGCTCGAAGCATTGAAAAGGACATGAGGATAATTGCTACTGCTTTGGAGTATATGTATAAAGGCCAACTGCAACCCTCTGCCTCCTGAGCTTCCGCAGTGAATTCTGGGAATCCGGATATGAGACGTTAACCTCACAAGTGTTTCTTGAATGTGAAAAAAGCCCTGAAATGTTGGCTGTTCTTTGGTGAAAGAACAGACTGTGCAGTGTACAGAGGATCATTATTTTGGCAGCCTGCAGTTATTACTTATAATGCTAACTAGGCTTCATAATGCCTCCTAAATACGGTACAGGGCACTGAAGCAGATATACAGCTTGGCATTCGGGTTCCTTTTGATGGAATTGACAGTTTAAAATGGACATCTAAGGGTTAACCCAGTTGCATCTCATGACCATTAAAGAGCATCTTTTATACATTGCAACAAGATTTTTAATGTATTAACAAACATTGATAAGATTATGATTATAATTAAGAAAAGACTTTAAATGCTTTTGAAGCTTGAAAATAATAAACAACCTTGCTATATATTATGCAATATCCATGCTCTGTAAAGGAATTATTTTTTCACGTTGTACAAAATGTAAGAAAATTGAAGTCTCACATTATAAGGTTTGTGCACACGGGCTTGGTTGAATCCCTCAACCGTTTTGCTACCAGCAGCGTTTTTTTGCATTTTTCTGCACACGTTGGAAATTTTTTTTTTTTTTACGTTTGATCCAATATCTGATCCAGTTCAATCAAACTGGAGCTGAATGGTACTTTAAAGTTGAACTCTGGCTACAAAGATTTTCAAGTGACATTATCCCATTGTCAAATCAGGGGACAGGTTATAAAAAATAGGGACAATTAACTACAGTATGTCATCAATCTTTTTAATGGAGTTGCTTTTTACAAATTTTCTGCACTTCTCGCTTGCTGAACTGTATCTTTAGGTTTTTAAAGCTTAACTTAAATGTTGCTCAATAGCCATGAAGGATATACCTGTAAATCCTCCTTGTCTTTGAAATTCCAGGTATTGTAAATGTAGTAGTGACATCATCACTGTGCTGCACATAGTCTGTGCAGAGAGTAGAGTTGTGGGAGGGGCCCAAAGGCCCACTCACTGCAAGCCGCCTGCAGAAAACTACAGGAAGGGGCGGAGACAAGACCAGTCACCCTGTACAAGGAAAGAGAGCTACAGTGACTGGTCTTTATTACAAGAATCTCCTGCACAAATGCAAAGTTTCACACTGGATTACTGCAAGAAATACACAAAGCACTCCAAGATTCAAGTAAAAATACACAAGCCACACAAAGAGCAGGGGTCCCACTGCAGCATGCTGGCAGTACACAGGCTTTTTAGCTGTGGCTGCTTTCTAAAGACTGCAAACTACAAGACTTTAAACACTTTTTGTTTTGATACACCTGGAATGTATTCAGCTAATTTAGCCCTGGTTCACACCAGTGCGACTTGACAGTTTTACCACTTCCCGCCTGTAGGACATGATATGAAGTCCTTGGGTTAAAGTGGTGATATCTGAATGATGCCTGCAGCTACAGGTATCATTCAGGTATCTGTTTTCATTCCTTCTAATGTAAAAGCCACCCTAGTGGCTATTCAGGTGCTGGATTGCTTTAACAGGCAGTGGGAGGGGATGTTCCCGTGCACCGAATGGCTCTCGGCCATCTCTATGACCCTGGGAAGCCATGACGTCACTTACGGCACTGGCAGATGCATACCTTGCCATTTTTTTACCTGGAAACCCGAGATCAATGTTGTTGTTGTTGTGGTTGTGTGTTTTTTTTTTTTTTTTTTTTTTTTTATATAGCTCAGGCTTTCCAGGATAAAGAAGATATTTGGGGTCTCATTGACCTCAGATGTCTCCATAAAGAGGACCTGTCATGACTTATTCCTATTACAAGGGATGTTGACATTTCTTGTAATGGGAATAAAAGTGATCTAAAAAAAAAAATGAAAAGGAGCAGTGTAAAAAAAAAAAAAAAAGTACCCCACCCCATCATGTTTGCACGCACAAGCAAATGCATCCGTAGGTTGCGCTGGCATATGTGAATGGCATTTGAACCACCCATGTGAGGTATCGCCGCAAACATTAGAGCAAGAGAAATAATTTTAGCACAAGACCTCCCCTGTAATTGTAAACTGGTAACCTGTCAAAATGTTTAAAGCGTCACCTATGGAGAATTTTAAGTACCAAAGTTTGGCGCCGTTCCACGAGTGTGTGCGCAATTTTACGATTTACTTGGCGTAATATCATCTTTAACATTATACAAAAACTGGCGTAAGTATCGTCTTTTTTTTTTTTTTTATTTATGAAAGTGTTTTTTTTTTCCAAAACAATTGTGTTTGAAAAATTTCTGCACAAATAACGTGTGACATAACAAATTGCAACAATCGCCATTTTATTCGCTATGGTCTCTGCTAAAAAATATATATATATATATATATATATATAATGTTTGGGGGTTCAGAGTAATTTTCGAGCAAAAAAAATTATGAATTTTTACATGTAGGAGAGGAATGTTTAGAATTGTCCCGGTATGGAAGTGTTTAACCACTTAAGGACTGGAAGATTTTACTCCCTTAATGACCGGTCATTTTTTGAGATACGGCACTGCGTCGCTTTAATTGACAATTGCGTGGTCGTGCGACGCTGTACCCAAACAAAATTGACATCCTTTTTTTTCCTATAGAAAAAGTAGAGCTTTCTTTTGGTGGTATTTGATCACCTCTGTGGTTTTTATTTTTTGCGCTATAAACAAAAAAAAACTGACAATTTAAAAAAAAACTATAATTTTTACTTTTTGCTAAAATAAATAGCCAAACAAATGTCTTAATCAGTTTAGGCCAGTATGTATTCTTCTACATATTTTTGGTAAAAAAAAATCATAATAAGCGTATATTGATTGATTGGTTTGCGCAAAAGTTGTAGCGTCTACAAAATAGGGGATATATTTATGGCATTTTTATTATAATTTTTTTTTTTAGTAATGACGGTCATCTGCGATTTTTAGCGGGACTGCGACATTGTGGCGGACAGATCAGACACTGTTTTTGGGACCAGTGACATTTTATACAACGTTCAGAGCTAAAAATAGCCTCTGATTACTGTATAAATGTCACTGGCAGGGAAGAGATTAACACTAGGGGGCGATCAAAGGGTTACGTGTTCCCCAGGGAGGTGTTCCTAACTCTGGGGGGAGTGTACTGACGGGGAGTAGAGAGAGATCGCTGTTACCGATCACTAGGAACAGCAGATCTCTCTCTACTTCCCTGACAGAATGGGGAATCTGTCTGTTTACACAGACAGATCCCAGTTCTGGCTTGCTGAGGAGCGATCGCTGGTGGTCGGCGGACATCGGGACCGTGCGCATCGGCTCCGGCGTTGCGCGCCCCCTATAGCCCTTAAACCTGCCGCTGTACAGCTACGGCGATTTGCGCAGGAGAGCCACCCTGTCGCCGTATAACGTCGACGGCTGGTCAGCAACTAGTCAAAGTCCCATGACAAGTCACATCCCATGTGCGGCAATGGAACTGTTCAAATCGTTGCGACTTTGAAAAAGGTTCCTGCACGATTTCAGTGAGACTTGCATTGACATCTGTGAATTGAAGCGGCACAGATGCCAGCAAGCTCGCAATAAAATCGCACTGGTGTGAACCAAGGCTTAAACTGAACGTTCATTTGTATTTCCTGTGCATGTTTTTTTCCTGTGCGGTGTTTGGCTACGCTTTATTTCACAAGTGTGGCAAACCAGTGCTAACTGAGGACATGGCCATAAAGGTATATAGCCTGTGGCTGCTTTTTTCCCCCCCAGGGGAGCAGACATGTCTTTTTATGCCTTGGAATACTCTTTAGCGGAGGCAGCTGGTTAATGTTGACTTACATTTTGCAAGCCGTTCTGTACTGGTTTATAGCAGGAAGGAGGGGCTGGGTGATGTCACAGGCTGGATTTTTAAACACCTGCTGTTTCTGTCTATATGGTTTTTAAGGCTGCTTTTATGCCTTGAGCTTTATCATCTGCTCTGGAAAAGGGAAGCAAACCATTAACGGCAGCATTGTGTGACAACTTCCAGCCATATGTTTGGAAAGTGCTCTCGCAGCATCATTTTAATGAGCAGTTTGTACTACAGGGGGCGGGTAATGTGCATTATTAATGTTTGGTGCATATAGGATGAGGCTAATAATGTGCTACTGCTATAACTATTTGTATATGAAAGGGCGACACAACATCATTCCCAACCATTTCGGTTTCTTTATTCTAGCATTGTCCGTTGGCAGTTACTGTATTTTCTCATCTACGAGTAGCTTGTGTGTTCTGTATCGTATTAATAGTGAGATACTGTCTCTAAACTCATTAAGGACACGCACCGGTGCATTCCATAAATCCCTGAAAGTGAGATGGCACTTGTGTGGGCTTTAAAATGATGTGTTTCTCTTAAATGGGCGACCTTGGGAAGCTGTTACAGCAAAACCAAAATTGCACATATAAATACATTTTTTAAAGGAGGAAACGTCAACCAAAGAGCAAAATACACCATTGGAACACATACAGAGGTATTGTTTATAAGATAACTCTACTTTTCATGGGAAAAAAATATCACAAAGAAATAATAAACATAAATAGCGCATCTATGATTGCATCACAAGCCATATTTTAATAGAATGTTATTAAAAATGTTCTTTCCTTTTCAATCTGCAACACTGTGATTTTCTGTAAAATGCAATATGGCAACCTGGAGGCGTTCTGTACACAGATGTGATTGGCTCACTGATTTTCACAGTCATTAAAGTGGTTGTAAAGGCTGATTTTTAAAAAAAATATTTTTTTTCAATTTTCATTCAATGCATGAAGGTAAAAAACCTTGCTGCTCTCCTCCGCAGCCCCCCATAATACTCACTTGAGCCCCCACTTGATCCCGCACAATGTGCACAATGTGCACAATAGCCTCAGCTGTCCCGGGACTCCTTCTCCTCATTGGCTGAGACAGCATTGGGAGCCATTGGCTGTCAATCCCAGCCAGTGAGCCAATAAGGAATGAGCGGGGGACAAGGCTGAGACACAGCTCTGTGTCTTATGGACAAAATATAAAACACAGTAGGCCTGTAATCTGTTTGATTGCCTATGGTGCCACTCAAAGAAGAGGTGAAAGCATATCCCTTTATCACAGAACATGGGGGGGCCATTGGCTCCTATTGCTGTCAATCCCAGACAGTGACCCAATGGGGAGAGAGTGGGGGACAGGGCTGAGCTACGGCTATTATGGACAAAGTATTAGGCACAGTAAGCCTGTGACCTGCTTGATTGCTTATGGTACTGCTCAAAGTAGAGGTGAACGCATATTCCTGTTTCCCAGAACATGGGGGGGGCATTGGCTCCTACTGCTGTCAATCACAGCCAGAGAGGCAGGACTGAGCCACAGCTCTGTGTCTTATGGACAAAGTATTAAACAAAGTAGGCCTGTTTGATTGCTTATAGTTAGTAAGGTTGAATAAAGACACCAGTCCATCCAGTTCAACCTGAGTGAGTGTCTACAATTGCCCCTATCCCTGTACATTGTGTCTCATGCTCATAGATGCTCATCTTTTATATCATTATTTTATTTAAGGTACCCATATAGCAGTGTCAATTTACACGGTGCTCCACACATATATCGCACACTCACATCGGTCCTTACAATCCAAGGTCCCCAACTCACATTCATATACTAGGGACAATTTTTTGGACAGAAGCCAATTAACCTACTAGCATGTCTTTGGAGTGTGGGAAGAAGAGTACCCGGAGGAAACCCATGCACGCACAGGGAGAACATGCAAACTCCAGGCAGGTAGTGTCGTGGTTGGGATTCGAACCTGCAACCCTTTTTACTGCTAGGTGAGAGTGCTATTCACTACACCACTGTGCCGCCCTTGGTGCCGCTCAAAGTAGAGGGGAAAGCATATCCCTGTGTCCCGAAATATGGGGCTGGGGTGCAGAGGGCTAGTAAAAGTAAAAAGGAAAGGATCACTGCTACTCCCAACCAGCCCTGGTAAATAAAGAGTGGCCTCAGCCTACATGTCTTCACCAAACCCCATACCCTGAAGCATTTTTCCCCACCCACCGGGGGGGGGGGGCTTAATCATAGGGTCACTCCTATAATTAAGCCCTGGTGGGCGGGACGAAATGCATCAGCGTGTGTGGTTTGGTGGAGACATGTAGGCTGAGGCCCCTCTTTGTCGTTTATTCACCTGGGCTGGTTGGGAGTAGTGGCGATCCTTTTCTCTTTACAGTAGGTCTGTTCCTATACAGGTTTTCCCTGTATAATTTCCATTATCAGTAGAAATACAGCCATCTCATTTTTGAGAACTGGTAAAACAAGAAAGGGCTTGCTTTAAGAGGAGTAATCCTAGCACGGGGATTGCTTTGGGTTGCATTGCTGGAAATCTGTCTCTGGCCAGATAAATGGTGCTCTGTACAGAGATAATTACTACATACTACATTAAGTTATGTTTCCATGTATTTATAGCAAGGGCTCTGAGCATCAGGCACTGCAGTTCGGTTTATGCTGTACTACACAACTTCTAGACCTAATAAAACTGCCAGAGTGGCAAGTCAATGTTCATTTATCTAATAATCATTTCTCTTTTTTTCGTTTTTATTACATGCCACATTCAGAGAGCACAACCTCCCTAAGTTGACCTAGTAATGATGTCTCTATCTCAGCTGTCACCTGGACTTAATAACCAGTCCTTTTGTTTATTGTTCTCTGGTATCATTAACTTTGTTCCTGTATTATTCAGCTTACAGTCAGGTGTAAAACTCCGTGCCTGTAAAAAAAAAAAAAAAAAAAAAAGAAGACACACACACAATAGGTTCTTTCTTATCACAAATCCATTTCACAATATAAGGAAATATGACTCCCCGCCATGTTCATCTTGCCTGCAAAAATTGCGGTGGAGCGTAGCTATGCCTTGACCGAATCTAAGCTGGAACCAGTGTAATGCTTGTGGTATATCATTCGCAGGGATAGGTCTCCATTTGTTTGAGTTGGAAACGGTAGGGCAGCAAAATTCAGCACACAGTACATTTTCAAAACCCTTGCAATCTAGTACTGTGATGAGGCTGGGCCTCCTTTACACAAATAGATTTTCAATGTACTATGCGGTTTTCTGCATTGCACATTGAATGTGGTGGATGAGTCATGCTAGATGGTTTGGAATGAGGGTTCTGGTTTAGGGTTCCTTTTAGTTGGGTGGCGTCTGTTCTGTCTATCAGAGGATCCATGAACAGATTCCTTGCTGAATCAGAGCACAACAGAACAGATTTCACGTTGTGGTATATGCGATCATTCGGTTTATTCTTCTATCAGAAGATACAGGTGTCGATTTATGAAGCAGTGATCAGTGGAGATCCTGAGGATCGCCGCTGATCACAGCCCATAAACAGTTTATGAACCAGAGATAATCGGGGGTAGAAGTGTTTGAACTTGTTCTCCCGCCGATTATCTCTGCACATGGAGAATCCTCATAGAATGACACAGTAACGGCCAGTTTATGAAGCTGCGATCTGAGCGCTTCACTGGCGATCTGTGTCAGAATTCACCCTCCCCGATTCATCAGCTCAGAGGTGGTGAAGCGGGGAGTGAAGAGAGAATCTCGGGGGATCTGAGGAGGAAAGGGGAAGATAATTAACTTCCTTATGCCTCGTTCAGACCCCCCAACACTGTAACAATGTCCCCCTGTCATATGTATGTGTATACATACATATATATATATATAATGTGTGTGTGTGTGTGTGTGTGTGTGTATATATATATATATATATATATATATATATATATATAATATACACAATGTGTGTGTATATACATATATATATGTGTGTTTGTATACATAAATAGATAATATAGGGGACTCTTTATTTTATTAACATTAATCACACCGTCTGTCTGTGTACTGAGCAGTGATAATCTATCACTGCTTAATAAACTGACATCTCTGTGTTTCTGTGAATTTCTGGTACTGTAACCTTGTAAAGTCTCACGAGATTCCAGTATCAGGGGCCGTTCTCCACTGTTAGAAGCGTTTGTAGATCACTCCACTCCTCCAAGGGTGAAGCGATCTACTCCGCTTCATAAACTGGCACACAGAGAAAGATCTCCTCTGTGAATGCCGGAGAATGAAGCAGTGAATAGATTTCACTGCTTCATAAAAGGGCACCACAGAGCTTAAAGTGTATTTATAGTCAAAACGTTAAACTATATGTGAACCCTCAACTTGTGAAACAGCCCATTCAGTTTAAAATATAAATGAAAGGCAAAACAGCAAAAAATGTGTGTGTGTGTGTGTATGTATGTGTGTGTGTGTGTGTGTGTATATATATATATCTATATATTACTTTATAAATATGGTTTCTCCCCCTTTTTTTTGTAAGTGATCACATACTCTCTGTTCTCAGCTGCATATGAAGCTTAGAGAGCCGGGGGAAGAGAAACAGCAGGGCACTAATCTTCCTAGTGAATGGCTGTGTGTGTGGGGGGGGGGGGGGGGGTGTTGGGACAAATCTAATCATTGGAGGGGAGCAGGCTGGATTCTTGGCACAGTCAAAAAATTTACTACGCTGTGCTCTCATGCCTAGTGTGGTCCGTTTTCAATAAGAAAGCAGAGGGATTGGCTGGAACACCAGGGATTTCACACAAATGAAACAATAAAAAGAGAATAGGATACTTTTTCATACAAGTACATGGTACAACATATCACATATAGGAGAAAAATTGGGGAAATGACTGCGCTAAACCCAAATGTGAAAAAAAGAAAGCTGCTAGCACTGAAACACAGTCTCAACCAAATGTGTTTTTTGTTTTTTTTTAAATAAAAATAACAAACATGTTATACTTACCTGCTTTGTGCAGTGTTTTTTCACAGAGCAGCCTGGATCCTCCTCTTCTTGGGTCCTCCGCTGGCGCTCCTGGCCCCTCCCTCCTGCTTAGTGCTCCCAGAGCAAACAGCTTGCTGTGGGGGCACCCGAGCAGGCTCACTCCCGAGCCACAGCTCTGCGTGTCCATTCACATACAGAGCCGTGGCTCGGCCCCGCCCCCTCCCTTCCTGATTGGAGCACTGGCTGTGATTGACAGCAGTGGGAGCCAATGAGGAGTGAGAGTCTCCAGAGAGCCGAAGCTCTTGTGCACATTACTGAATCGAGATGAGGCTCAGGTAAGTATTGGGGGGGGGTGCTGCTATACACAGAAGGTTTTTTACCCTCATGCATAGAAGGTAAAAAACTTTAAGCCTTTGGAACCACTTTAAATCATATATTCATTTCCACATTGTATTTCAATTACGTATAGCCTACTTCTATGAAGCTGAGGGATATTGAAGTCTGTAAACTCACTTGGTGAAGATATCCCCACGTTTACTTCCTTGAATTCTGTGACATTTATTCACTATGCCCTGTGAGTAGGCATTGCTGCCACACATTTCACAGAGCCTGCCTTCTGAACTACAGAGGTGCTATGAGGAGGAGTTTCAGCAGGCAGAGTCCTTGCAGGAATCAGGTATCAAGGTACCATGGGATATGTAGTCCTTATAGTAAACAGCAGAGGAGAAGCTGTAAAGCATGCAGGGAAACCAAGAAGCTGTGGAAAGAAATGGCCAGCAGACAAGAAGCACTCACAACATGAAGTTCGTAATCTTATAATGGATTGTCAAAAATTACTATCATTTGCATTACTATTACAATGCTGATGTTATAAAATGAAAGTGTATGCAGTGACTGTAGATTTCCGGACCCATGTTAAGTCTATGGCCAGGCGAATGTAAACAGACATGCGTTTGTTTCGATCTTTTAACCTCCATTACTTAAAACTTCCTCACTGCCACAAATCCGGTTCTTAGCCACCAGGCTTTAAGAAGCAGACCCACCTACCTGGAGAGTTCTCTGAAATCTGAATGTGATTAATTATAAGAATAAAGTCAACTAAATTAAATGTATTGAACTTTACTCACCTTAAATCCAGCGATAGGCCGTCCCCAGAACTCTCCGCCGGCCGCTGACATCTTTGGGAGGCTGGCTTCCGTGTCTCGATCACCAACCGCTGTCATTGGCCAGGTTGAGATAACACCGCTCATGCGCATGCACAGGAGTTCCATCAGATTGGGAATTGCCATATTTGTGCAGTGAGCTGCACAGCTTAAGCCCCATACACACGGTAGGATTTTCCGATGGATTCTGTCCTATCGGACAATGTTGTCGGAAAATCAGACCGTGTGTAGGCACCATCGGACAGTTTCCATCAGATTGTCTGACGGACAAAGTCCTATCTCCTGCTGGATAGATTTTCTGACAACAAAGTCCGATCACACCAAATCCGATCGTGTGTAGCGAATTCCGACCGGACAAAGTGCTACGCATGCTCAGATCACATTACAAGACCAAAGCTATTGGCTACTAGCCTCTACGTAGTCCCGTCGTAGGCAACAAACGTCACCACGTTCAGAATGATCGGATTTTCCGACAACTTTGTCCGACCGTGTGTACGCAAAACCAACATCAGACAAAGTACGACGGACATGGTCTGACGGACCTGGTCCTCGGATAATCCGCGCGTGTGTATGGGGCTTTATTGTACAGGGGTGGAAAGGCAGGTAAGTAGCTTTAATGCAGGAGAGGCAAAGCATGACTCTTCTACATTTAAAATCTTGCCTGTCCGCCCATTTTTATTTTCTAGCCTAAAGTTCCACTTTAAGTACAGTTGCTTGGTTTACTGGACAGCATTAGTGGTTCTCTGGATGACCATACTGGTTGCTGGAGCAAGACACAGTGCAGGTTTCTGTCATCTAGTTTTGATTATGCTGAAGAGCAGGAGAGTAAAAAAGGACTCTCGCATGTGGAAGACAGATGGAAGATAAGTCATATAAGGTTCTGAGTCTGAAAACATGCAACCCTTTTCTTGGATGGAAGCAGAGGACAGCATAGGAGCTCCTGGCTCGTTGGTACAACATCATCGTTACAAAATGTTATCGACATGACTCCAAGCCTTTACTTACAATTCCAGGTAAAAACTGCCACACATTGATATCAGTATATCCAATTTATTGATAGATGATCAAATAACGCTCTCCACCTCGGTCAATAACTCTAGTTATACAGAAGCAGACAGCGAGTGTTATCTGCTCCTCCTTTAATAAAGTGGAAATACTGACATCACTGGGCGTTGGCTTTGATTTTATATTGCTACTATATAATGCTTTCATGGTACTGTATTGTTATGGTTAATATGACAAGGGATTAAAAAGTATATGTAATAATCATTTAGAAAAGCGACTCTCCTGCTGATCGGTGAGTATACTGAAAATATTTTGGCAAAAGCTTGAACAGTTATGTAGGTGCTTTGAAAATTCAATAATGTATAACTGTATTGGATTGTTTTAGTTAATGGAACATTGTACCAGCTCCCATTTTTTTTTTTTAAATCATGAATGCCCCAAAGGACATTTGTCCTCTAATTCCTTTAAGGCACATTGGGGCAGGAAGTAAGTGATACAATACTGGAAACTAGATGTAGCACAGAACAGGGAAGGAGTGGGAGTAGATAAATGGAGTAACCCTAGGTTCACACCTATGCGTTTTTTAGTACGTTTTGCTGTTTGCAGAAACCCACTACAGTCCATTTAACATGGTTTCCTATGGTAAAAGTTCACATCTATGCGTTTTGCAGCCAGTGTGTTTTTGGAAAGGGTCGGGACTTTTTTCCTGCAATTTGCAGGTAATAGACTTCAATGGAACCGCACCAGAAACGCAAGTGTATCACCCTGATGTTTAGGCAGGGTTGCTATTAAATGTATTTGTCAAGTGATAGTTGCCTTGGCCAACTGATAGGAGGTCAATTGATTTCACCCTAATTCTGGAATTGCTGCACTTATCTCTTCTGTCACTAGATGGCCAGGTATCTGGGGCATTAGATAAGACAAGGGCATTGCAAGGGCAGATTAGGAATGAATGGGGTGTCCCAGCCAGTGGGAAGGGATTTTCTTGGTCCCTTGGCCTGCTGGGAGAGCCTATTTATTTGGGTGGAGTCAGGTAATTGGGGTTCTGTGCCACCTGGATGGCTGTCTGGGTGGACGCGTGTCGTATTGCCCTGGGCTGCTAGGGCAGAAACCTAAGGCCTATCCCGGGGACATCTGGCTGCTAGGCTATCTGAGAGCCTATCCAGAAGTAGTGCAGGGTTGCGACTACGGGCTTGTAGTCCAACCAGAAGCAACAGTTCTGCCAGGCCGGGGGAACCAGTCATGGTCGGAGGTAGAGGGGAAGCTGTCGCCACAAAGGGACCATCCACCTTGCTACCGGAGACCACAGTGAGTGAGCTGAGGCCAGTACCAGAGCAGACTTCTCACCAACTGGGGACAGTGAAGAAGTGGAAAAGCTTCAGCAAGTGCCAAGTCAGGGACCCAGCGGGACAGCAGAGGTGACGCTTGTGGGTTGCCAAGCCAGGGAACTAACGTGTCAGCAGGGGTGAAACTTGAGGAGCATCTGTGAGTGCCAAGCAGTGAAGCAGGGGTGACGCTTGAGGAAGATACTGAGTGCTACAGTGAAAGAGCTCAGGAGATCCAGTGGCTAGTGGATCTGAAGTCTAGTGAGAGAGACTGAGAGCTCGTTGAGTGTAGACCCACAGTGAGTGAGTGTGGGGTAAAGAGAACCGATCGTGTTGCAGAGTTGAATACTTTTACCGTTAGTAACAGCTACAAGATTGTTGCCATAGGAGACAGCGGTCCTACCTATACAGAAGTGGTGTCCGGCTGGAGACCTGTATACAGTTGTGCTCATAAGTTTACATACCCTGGCAGAATTTATGATTTCTTGGCCATTTTTCAAAGAATATAAATGATAACACAAAAACATTTCTTTCACTCATGGTTAGTGTTTGGCTGAAGCCATTTATCATCAAGCAACTGTGTTTACTCTTTTTAAATCATAATCACAACAGAAACTACCCAAATGACCCTGATCAAAAGTTTACATACCCTGGTGATTTTGGCCTGATAACATGCACACAAGTTGACATAAGTGGGGTTTAAATGGCTATTAAAGGTAACCATCCTCATCTGTGATTTGTTTGCTTGAAATTAGGTCAATGAGTTTCTGAACTCCTGACAGACCCTTGCATCTTTCATTCAGTGCTGCACTGACGTTTCTGGATTCTGAGTCATGGGGAAAGCAAAAGAATTGTCAAAGGATCTGCGGGAAAAGGTAGTTGAACTGTATAAAAAAGGAAAGGGATATAAAAAGATATCCAAGGAATTGAGAATACCAATCAGCAGTGTTGAAACTCTAATCAAGAAGTGGAAAATGAGGGGTTATGTTGAAACCAAACCACGGTCAGGTAGACCAACTAAAATTTTAGCCACAACTGCCAGGAAAATTGTTTGGGATGCAAAGAGAAATCCACAAATAACTTCATGTGAAATACAGAGCTCTCTGAAAACATGTGGTGTGGCTGTTTCAAGATGCACAATAAGAAGGCACTTGAAAAAAGATGGGCTGAATGTTTGAGTTGCCAGAAGAAAGTCATTACTACACAAATGCCACAAAGTATCCCGCTTACAATACGCCAAACAGCACAGAGATAAGCCTCAAACCTTCTGGCACAAAGTTATTTGGAGTGATGAGACCAAAATTGAGTATAATTTGGAAGGGAGTCAACAAGGCCTATGATAAAAGGTACACCATTCCTACTGTGAAACACAGAGGTGGCTCGCTGATGTTTTGGGGATGTGTGAGCTGCAAAGGCATGGGAAATTTGGTCAAAATTTATAGCAAGATGAAAAAATACTGGAGGAGCATTTGCATTCATCACTCAGGAATAGGGATGAGCCGAACACCCCCCCGTTCGGCTCGCACCAGAACCCGCGAACGGACCTAAAGTCTGTGCGAGCTTTAGAACCCTATTAGTTATAATGGATGCGAACGTTCGAAATCAAAAGTGCTAATTTTAAAGGCTAATATGCATGTTATTGTCATAAAAAGTGTTTGGGGACCTGGGTCCTGCCCCAGGGGACATGTATCAATGCAAATTTTTTTTTTTAAAACTGCCGTTTTTTCAGGAGCAGTGATTTTAATAATGCTTAAATTGAAACAATAAAAGTGTAATATTCCTTTAAATTTCATACCTGGGGAGTGTCTATAGTATGCCTGTGAAGGGGCGCATGTTTCCTGTGCTTAGAACTGTCCCTGCAAAAAGTGTAATTTTTGCAGGAAAAAAAGCTATTTAAAATCACTCGCGGCTAATATGAATTGACCAGCCAAAAAAAAAAAAATGGCGTAGGGTCCCCCTCAAAATCCATACCAGACCCTTATCCGAGCACGCAACCTGGCAGGCCACAGGAAAAGAGGGGGGACGAGAGCGGCCCCCCCTCCCTCCTGAACCCTACCAGGCCACATGCCCTCAACATTGGGAGGATGCTTTGGGGGTCTGAGACCCCCAAAGCACCTTGTCCCCATGTTGATGAGGACAAGGGCCTCTTCCCCACAACCCTGGCCGGTGGTTGTGGGGGTCTGCGGGCGGGGGGCTTATCGGAATCTGGAAGCCCCCTTTAACAAGGGGACCCCAAGATCCCGCCCCCCCCCCTGTGTGAAATGGTAACCCTACCATTTCACCAAAAAAGTGTCAAAAATTGTAAACATGACAGGAGACGGTCTTTGACAATTCCTTTATTAAAATCTTCGGCCTCTTCTACCGTGGGGCGTGTACTAAAGCCCCTGAGCTATAATTGGCTACAGGCATCCTGCCTGTAGCCAATTATGGCTCTCCTCGCTGCCGGCGCTGTGATTGGCGAATGTGATGCGAGCGGCATAAAAAGTTCTGGACTCACCGAACGGGCGAACGCCCGATGTTCGAATCGAACATGGGTTTGAATCGAACACCGGGCCCATCCCTACTCAGGAAGCTACGCATGGGACGTACTTGGACATTCCAACATGACAATGATCCAAAACACAAGGCCAAGTCGACCTGTCATTGACTACAGCAGAATAAAGTGAAGGTTCTGGAGTGGCCATCTCATTGGTCTCCTGACCTCAATATCATTGGACCTCTCTGAGGAGATCTCAAACGTGCAGTTCATGCAAGACAGCCCAAGAATTTACAGGAACTGGAGGCTTTTTGCCAAGAGGAATGGGCAGCTTTACCATCTGAGAAAATAAAGAGCCTCATCCACAAATACTACAAAAGACTCCAAGCTGTCATTGGTGTTAACGGGGACAGTACACAGTATTAAGAATTGGGGTATGTAAAATTTTTATCAGGATAATTTGGGTAGTTTCTGCTGTGATTATGACTTAAAAAGAGTAAACACAGTTGATTAATGGCTTCAGCCAAACACTAACCATGAGTGAAAGAAAAGTTTGTGTTATCATTCATATTCTCTGAAAAATGGCCAAGAAATCATAAATTTGCTAGGGTGTGTAAACTTATGAGCACAACTGTAGCTGCCTACCTATAGAAGTCTCTGAGTCTGCCAATTAACATTGCATCTACCTAAGGGTTTCCTGGCCCTAATCCTCTCTCCCACAGTTCTGTTTAATAAATCTCTTTACATTCAAAAAGTGTCTGGTGCCCAACTGTTCATCTCGTATTACACCCACCATGCCTTGTAACCCACTCTACACTGAATGATGAGGAAAAGGAGAAAAAAATGCAGAAGGAAAAGCAGCAAAGATGCAAAAAAAAGGGTGGGACTTTATATGAAGCTCATGGTAACAAATGAATAGAATGGTGGATAGTAAAATATTTAATAATACATAGATACATGTTTACATACATCCAATTTCATATACATAGAAATACACATTTCCATAGTGCCAATTTCTAAAACAGTAATATCTGGTAGTACCATATTTATAAACATTAACCACATGATAAGATTAAGAAATCCACCAACATTCATGATTGGATATACACATATTGAAAGATAGCATCTGCACGGTCTATGGTGTTTCTGATCCCTGTCACAATAAAAATTGTATATACTAGCACATATCTTAATAGGCGTGCAATTGAAGTACACAACATCTGGTAGCTCGACGCGTTTCATGTCGAGCTACCAGATGTCGTGTACTTCAATTACACGCCCATTAATATGTGTGCTCATATATACAATTTTTAGTGTGACAGGGATCAGAAAGACCATAGACCGTGCAGATGCTATCTTTAAATATGTGTATAGTCAACCATCTGTCAGCACATATTTTCTGCAAAGACTGTCACGGAGCACGGATTGTTTTTGATTTAAGTTTTTTCAGCAGTCAAGAGCTTGTTTGCTTATTATTGTGCATGTGGATTTTTCTTTATTATAGTTTGTCACTTATTCACTGGAGGCTATTGCAAATGAGTAATTTTGAAATCTAGCGCACTATTATTTGTTTTTATATATTTTTTATGTGGTGTCAGAACCCATTTGAATAGTTGCAGCTGTTTTTCATTTAATTAGTCATAATTTATATATATATATATATATTTTTTTTTCATATTAGCGCTTACGTAACCAAATCTCAATATGTAAACATGTATCTATGTATTAAATATTTTACTATCCACCATTCTATTCATTTTGTTACCATGAGCTTCATATAAAGTCCCACCTTTTTTGTTGCATCTTTGCTGCTTTTCCTGATGCATTTTTGCTCCTTTTCCTCATAATGTTAGGGATGGATCACATGACCATACCCGCCATGGCTTCATTCAAAGTCCCAAATTCCCCCCTTTTTATGATTATCCATTTAGGGATAGAAGCTCATGGTAGCATCTAACTGGTCTTACATTTTCAATAACTAGTCCTGCGCTTAGTAACAATGGTCCTATGTTAGCTTTCCCCAGACAATCTGCTTGCTCTCTTAATCAAGTATTATTTTTACCTCTATTCTACTTTGGTGATCGATTTCTACATATTTACTATGTATTATGATATCATTGTGCATATGGCAACATGGGTGTTGAACTGTGGTGTTGCCCGGACGTTTTACCCAAAAGACACAAATTACAGTACCTACAGGTTTTTGTATTACAAGGGTAACTTCCAGGATAGTAGAGTCAGGTGGGCTGGCATTGTTTAGATGAGAAAAGACTAGATGATAGTGCAGTCCCTAATGTGGGCGCACGTCGGCTAGAAAAATGGCAACCTGCTTGCAATATCCCATTAAAATCTTTATCTGTATACAGTATTGGCAGATTCTTTTTTATTATTCTGACTGATGATATTCTTGGGAAAATGTAGTTACAAACGTAATAGGTTTGTCCATTCTTCTATTTCTAGAGTTGTACGGTTTATAAGATTTATTCTTATTTTTATACTCTCTCTTGGTTTTAGGCTTATCTGACAGTAATTCCTCTCTGTCCATTATCCAGTCCTTGGTGTATAACAGATTCGTTATAACCTCGGTCCAGTAAGCGCTGATGAATGACCTTGCATTCCAGCTCAAAGGCTGAGTCTGTTGAACAGTTTTGTTTGGCTCGAATAAACTCACCATAAGGGATGGCATTGATCGTGTGGGATGGATGACAACTGGCTGCAAAAAGTGTAGTGTATCGAAACATGGTTTCCTATAGGTGCATGTTGAAACATCACCTGTAGTTGGATTGCCCATTAGAGTGATGTCTAAAAAAAAATCATTAAAAAAGTGGCTGAGGAATAGGGATATCTGAATCCCTATATATATGCCCATCTAGATGAAGAGATCCAGGATAAAGAGACTCAATGGATAGACAAAGCTGTGCAAAGTTTCCTTAGGATCCCTCTGCGGGTGGACTAACCAAAGTTGTCCCCCAAGATAGATGAGAAGTATCTGTCCGTGCTGCACACCTGGGGCTATGGTCGCAAAATTAACCTGGATAGTGTGATCATCCGCAGGCCTAACAAGGCAGTCATTCAGCACGACATTACCACGGTGAACGCTAAAGGAGAGGCCTTGAAGTTGCCGGATCTCAGCTATTACTGGTAGATGATATCGGACTGTGTTTCACTGACATTGTGGATTACAAATGTGTGCTTTGTGGAGTTAAGACGTTATGCTGAGAAACCACTACATCTTTTGTACAATAATTGTTGCTAGTAGGGAACACTCTTTTTGGCTGTATTGCTGGGACTGTGCTGGAGTGAATGCTGCCAGCAGATACAGGGAGTGCCCATCTGAGTCATGCTGGCTACTGCTGTGAAGTTGCCAGTGTGCCTCCCTCTGAAAAGTAACCTGTTGATGTGACTCTCAACCTGTTTGTTCTTCAATCGATGAGGAAATCTTCTCAGTCTCCGGCTGTCATGCCGACAGACTGAGATTACCAGTGCAAGAGGACCTGTGTTCAAAATTGCGGTACCTTTCACCATGGCCTGGCTGCTTGTTGCCTGATTGCAGCCGTGCCTTCTGTCCCTGGAGTTGTTCCTGAGAAGAAGGAAGACTGCTGGTAAATGTTGTTCTACCCCCAGTGAAAAAAAATTTGATGGACTGTGAAACGTCAAGGACGCTGGGATGCTTAGTTAGGTAGAATGAGCTGTGGCAAAGGGGAAAATTATCACATTACATTTGAATGATGGACTGTTCAATGTACCAGGAGTGTTTCCTATGCTGGTCAGGTGGCGTAAGTAGTGCCAATCTGAGTGAGCCTTTATTCATATTATGTGTATATCTGATAGAACATGCTAAGGAAAGTTTCTGTGGGTTAGTTGTGTGAAGGGGGTGGCATCTTCGGACGAGGATGGGGCCCACTTTCATTCAAATATGTGTAGTTCAGATATATTATAGGGTGTATTTATACAGCTATTATGTTCTCGGCTGAGGACAATTAACAACTTCTTAAGATTCACTTATGTATATATTGCACTATGTGATCATAGGGATAGGATGCATTTGCATTGCTGTTTGTTTTCTCTTTCAGGAGTTCCTGCACCATTGCGTCTTCCTTTGACAAGGAGAGACAGTGACCCAGCATGGATAATAATGATAACCATTAATGCTCTTTACTACTGTATATATTAGATAGATAGTTAGGATATAAGGCTACTGTTTATATTTTTGCCTCAGCCGTTTGGGTGGTACGCCACACGTTAAATTGTATATTATGTCTAATATTTCTCTGTCCTGTGTGAACTGCCATTCGCTCATGTATATGTTATACATGTTTACTTCATGAGGTACGCCACATGTATTGTTTGTTTGTTATTAATATTCTTTTCCTATCCCCACCCATCCCAGTTTTTGCCAGGACATTTGATCTCAGGCCTGAAAGCCCAAATAATTTTCTGCAACTCTGAGACGTAGTTTTCCTAGGCAGGGGGAGGATGTAGCACCCTGATGTTTAGGCAGGGTTGCTATTAATTTTATTTGCCAAGTGATAGTTGCCTTGGCTAATTGATAGGAGGTCAATTGATTTCACCTTAATTCTGGAATTGCTGCACTTCTCTCTTCTGTTACTAGATGGCCAGGTATCTGGTGGCATTGGATAAGACAAGGGCATTGGAAGGACAGATTAGGAATGATTGGGGTGTCCCACACAATGGGCATGGATTTTCTTGGGCCCCTTGGCCTGCTGAGAGAGCCTATTTATTTTGGTGGAGTCAGGTGATCAGGGTTCTGTGTCACCTGGACGGTTGTCTGGGTGGACATGTGTCGTATTGCCCCGGGCTGCTAGGAAAGAAACCTAAGGCCTATCCCGGGGACATCTGGCTGCTAGGCTATCTGAGAGCCTATCCAGAAGCAGGGTTGGGACTACGGGCTTGTAGTCCAACCAGAAGCAACGTTTCTGCCGGCCTGGGAACCAGTCATGGTCGGAGGTAGAGGTGAAGCTGTCGCCACAAAGGTGCCATCCACCTTGCTACCAGAGACAACAGTGAGTGAGCTGATGCCAGTACCAAAGCAGACTTCTCGCCAACCGGGGACGGTAAGGAAGTGGGAAAGCTTCTGCAAGTGCCAAGTCAGGGACCCAGTGGGACAGCAGAGGTGTCACTTGTGGAGTGCCAAGCCAGGCACCTAACGTGTCAGCAGGGGTGAAGCTTGAGGAGTATCTGTGAGTGCCAAGCCAGGGACCCAGCAGTGAAGCGGGGGGGGGGGCACTTGAGTAGGAGTGCTACAGGGAAAGAGCTCAGGGGATCCAGTGGCTAGTGGATCTGAAGTCTAGTGAGAGAGACGTACAGCTCATTGAGTAAAGACCCACAGTGAGTTAGTGTGGGGTAAAGAGAACATGCAGAAACAGTATAGACAGTGGGGGTGTTCGCTGATTGGAGCCAATCAGTGGGTCTGGCAGACACGTCCATCGGGACCCGCTGATCGTTCCCCAGAGAGGCAGAACGACTATCTGCCTATGTAAACAAAGCAGATCTCCATGCTAAGCAGGGCTCAAGTCCTGCGGGAACGCATGGGAACGGAGTTCCTGTACTTTTTCCACAACAGGAACTCAGTTCCCATTAGCAGCCGTGTCCTGCCAGACTTTGAAGTATGCAAGCTGTGTGGCAGGTGCTACAGAGCTTGCAATAGTAAGTGACACACACCAGGGGTGGATTGACGATTCAGGCATTGCCAGTAGGGGGCCCCATGACAGCTTTCGCTTTGATCTACCTGTCAATCACAGCTAGTTGATGGGTAGATCAGGTCCCTGCTGCTAAGAGATTGTGTTTAGTCAGACCTCTCGTGATGCGCTCCTCCCCGCCGGCCCCTCCTGATTTTCTGTCTCCTCATCCTCCCCCCCAGTCTCCTGCATACTTGCTCTGTGTGTCCCGCTGAATTCCCCCTCCTTTATCTTCAGTGCCATATGATGAGAGAACCCAGAGGAGGAGCACAGCTATTCTGCTCACAGGACATGCAGGGAGAGAGGTGAGCTGAGGGGGGAACATCAGTTTGGGGTGGTAAGCTGAGCACAATACCTGGCAAAGTTTAATGCCAGAGGGAAGTTTATGTGGAAATATATGAAGGGTTGGAATAGCAGCGAGTGTGTGTTGGAGCCCTGCAGAGTTTGCAGCCCCCCAAGCTAACATACATCTCCTAAGCAGGAACACATCACTATCTCCCCCATTCTGTCCAGATAATGTGCAGTTCATTTATGACCTTTCCGTTTAACCCTGTGTTATCCAAACTCTGTTCAATGAAAAGTGTAAACTCACCACATAAACACTCTATATACAAAATAACATTCCCCAATAAAGATCAAAACATGATGTTCACATTTGCATGGAAGCACAATTGGATGAATGCTGATTATTCAGAGAATTACCTTATTTATGTTTATTGAGGATTGTTTTTTTTTTTATGTACTAACAGTTAAGCTTCATACACACAATACGAAAATTGGATGAAAAATACCACTTTTGAAGCATTCGTGCATATGAGCGTATCATTTTTTTTTTTTGGTGGGCGAATTGATCTTGGGTGGGAGTTCCCACACTTTTTTCCCCAGGACTTGACCCCTGATTCTAAGCATCTCTGTGTTCTCTGTGTTCACCCAGTCAGTCAATCGCCCACACCGTTAGAAAGCATCTCCTAGGGACAGACCCTAGTGTTAACCCCTTCCCTGCCAGTATCATTAGTACAGTAACATGCATATGTGCATATTTTTAGCACTGATCACTGTAATAATGTCACTGGTTCCCAAAAAAGTGGGAAATGTTGCAGTCCCGCTAAAAATCACTAATCGCCACCATTACTAGTAAAAAAAATTAAAATGCCATAAAAATATCCCATAGTTTGTAGACGCGATAACTTTTCGCAAACCTGATGGGGCCTACTCACCCTGCATGCGGGGCTGACCTTTCTCGTGTACGCACTCATCAATGTTCGGGACCAGGCAGGGCCACGCTCACGCTCATGTGATTATTAATTAACCACTTCCGGACTGCCGCACACCAATGTACGTCCCTACTTTGGGGACAGATATCGTTGTTATGGCATCAGCTAGATGCCATAACCCCGGTATCCCCGTGTTCGGCCGGCGGTCCGGTACAAGATAAAAATGGTCTCTGCCACGGAGATCACTTTTATCTGTGGTGGGAGGGGGGCCCACCACCGAGATCCGGTGCCCTCCGCCGATTACCGGAGCCGTCAGCAGCGGCGGAGGTGATTGCGTCTGTCCCCTGGGCTGACATGGAGACGAGTGAGGGGAAGATGGCCCCCACCCATCTCCATGACACTGCAGGGCGGAAGCGACATCAAAACGTCACTTCCGCCCATAGCTCTTAAAGGGCCATTTTATTTTATTTTATTTTTTTAAATGCCAAAGTTTTTTTTTATTTATTGCATTTTAGCATAAATATGAGATCTGAGGTCTTTTTGACACCAGATCTCATATTTAAGAGGTCCTGTCATGCTTTTTTTTTGTAAAAAAATAAAAAGTAAAAGGTAAAATAAATAAGAATTTATTTTTTTTTTTAAACGCGTCCCACCAAGCTCGCTTGCAGAAGCAAACGCATAAGTGAGTAGCGCCCACATATGAAAACAGTTTTCAAACCACACATGTGAGGTATCGCCACGATTGGTAGAACGAGAGCAATAATTCTAGCCCTAAACCTCCTCTGTAACGCAAAAAATGCAACCGCCAGAATTTTTTAAATGTTACCTATGGAGATTTTTAAGGGTAAAAGTTTGTTGCCATTCCCCGAGCGGGTATCAATTTACTTGGCGTAACATTATCTTTCACAATATAAAAAAAAATTGGGCTAACTTTACTGTTTTCTTATTTTTTTATTCAAAAAAGTGTATTTTTAAGTGCTTGTAAGACCGCTGCGCAAATACGGTGTGACAGAAAGTATTGCAACGACGGCCATTTTATTCTCTAGGATGTTAGAAAAAAAATGTATAATGTTTGGGGGCTCTAAGTAATTTTCTAGCAAAAAAAAACTGTTTTTAACTTGTAAACACATCTAAAAAAGAGGCCCGGTCTTAAAGTGGTTAATATACGCTTAATATTCTAAAGTACGCTGCGCTTTCAAACTTAAAATCCAAATAGTGAAACGAAAAATGTTCTAAATAACAACAGCAATAAAGTGATAACATGCTAAAATACATACAATATTCCAACTAAAGTGCTTTCATGCAGGATGTGATAAAAATGTCCATATGGTGAGAAAAAAGCAATCAATAAAATCCTTAAACAATGATGGTGAACCAAACTATAAAAATCCTTATAAAAAAAAAAATGTATGTATGTGTATAAATATATAATATGTGTAATATATATATATATATATATATATAGATATATATATATATCTATATATACACACACCGTATTTATCGGCGTATAACACACACTTTTCCCCCCTTAAAATCGGGGGAAAGTCGTGGGTGCGTGTTATACGCCGATACCCCCAAAAAAAATGACAAAAATGGCAAGCGCCGCGGAAAAATAGCGAGCGCTGCCGAAAAAACCCGAAGCGGCGCCGGAATAGACCAAGCAGACTGTTCGGCTCTGCTCGTAGTCCCGCCTCCCTGCGCTCGCTCCTGAAACAGCAGGGAGGCGGGACCGCGAGCATAGCTGAACAGTCGGCTCGGCCTTTTCCGGGAGTGCTTCAGTCTTTTTCGGCCGCGCATCGGGCTTTTTCGGCAGCGCACGCGACAGAGAGTCTCGGCGGCGGGAAATTTAAACCCGGACCGGATTTCTAATAGTATATGTATGTGTGTGTATGTGAGAAAAAAGTGCTACAATGTGCTGTGCAATAATATACGCTTATTGGGATTTTTTTTTTTTATACCAAAGATATGTTACCAAAGATATGTAACAGAATAAATATTGGCCTAAATTGATGAAGAAATTTGATTTTTTTACATTTTTTTATTGGATATATTTTTTGTTTATAGCACAAAAAAATAAAAACCGCAGAGGTGATCAAATACCACCAAAAGAAAGCTCTATTTCTGGGAAAAAAAGGACATCAACTTTATTTGGGTACGGCATCGCACAACCGCGTAGTTGTCAGTTAAAGTAAAGCAGTGCCATATCGCAAAAAATGGCCTGGTCATGAAGGGGATAAAACCTTCCGGGGCTAAAGTGGTTAATTATGTTTAATTGAGTCAAATATTGTTTTCTGTCTGTTGGCTAATTCTTGGAGGTTCTTATGATGGGATTAGCCTTGTGTCAACTTCAGCTCATTATCCAACCATTGTGTGATGTTTTGGGTAAATATTTGGTTTTATTGTTCTTTTGGTGACTGCTGGCCTACTTTTTTAAACAGTCATTCCTTTGGTTCTACCTCAACATCTTGTCTGTGCATGATGCTTGTGGCAAAAGGGCTGGTATTAACTCTCGGTCTGCTGGAAGGGTTTGGAGGACAGGAGTCACTGTTTGGTGGAAGCACCTAACTGAGGCGCCAAGCGTTCCATCACACTGCTTCCAGGCTGCTAGGCTTCAGAATATTTATGAGCTGCTTCCCCACCTTCTAGGCCTGCCTTCCCAGGGATTAGTGAAAACTCCATAAATATTCAGTCTGCAGCCTCCGTGGGGGACAACCACTATGCTCTGGAGATTCCCAGTGAGTTCCAGAAGACAGGGGGAGGTTACAGAGCCATAGCCTGCAAAGCACTACACAGCCTCCTAAACACAGTTATGAACCGTACATATGCACTTGAAGATTTGTGTAGGTCTTTGCAGCCAGCTGCCTATAACTGATCTGAACAGGCTGCCTGCATGAGGCTGTACAGAATACCTATGCATTTTGTGCAGGTGAAGACAGTCTTTCGCATGGGTGTGTGGTTCAGTACGCCTGTGTGAATGAGGCCTTAGATGTGGTGCCTGCATTAGTTTTATTTTTTTAGGCTCTTTTTTGCTCTAGTTTCACTTGGTGATCCTGCCAGTACGCCTGTTTTTTGTCTTCCTATAACAGACCAAGCTGTCCAGAAAAAGTAGCAGTTATAGGATTGAGAAAAAAACGTTTAACACTGACCGGGGTGCTTACAATGCCCACAACTTGGCGTAGTCAGCAAGGATACGCCACGTACACCCCACAGACATAACAGGAAAAGAGAAAAATGTGTACAACAATAAAAAATAACAGAGAAAAAGAATAATTATTACTCAACACATACATTTATAAAAGTATTTTAGCCTTTCCCATTAAATATTTATTCATTAAAACTTAAAATCAGGTTTAAGGATTTTTCTTTTAATTTCACTGTAGCAGATTCTGTGATTCAAATGAACCTGTTAGTTGGGCGAGTATAAAAACTTTAGCTATTGGTTTCCTTGGCATATGCATAGCTTACATGCTTTGTAGCCTGTCTTTTATATATTAAAGAGTTAAAGTATAGCAGTATATTCAGCATTTTGTGTAATGGGTTGTATCTTCCTTATTAAAGATTCCCTAGGTATTACATTTGCTAGCTAATCTACCTATATGCTCAATCCGTGAAAGATAATGAAGATAATCCTTTAACAAAAAGGTGGCACAGAACATACTGAAACACAATGCTCTGCCTTTCAGCTTCTGTATACGAGAGGGGAATTCATTTCACAACTAGCAATAGCAATTATTCCTACGTTAAAAATCAAGGCAATAACGAAAGGTCTACTGTGAGCAGAGTATCATTAGGACTCAATTGGTATTAAATATATAATTTACATTAAAGCTTGATAGTGTTTAAATGCCAAGTTCACCTTTTGTAAAAAAAACAATAAATGCACATCTTTTTGCAGGTAACAAAAATTGGAGTTATTATTTTTTTAAATTGCATCCTGTAAAGCATTGCACCCACAATCAGCAGATCGTTGGTGCAATGCCTGGATCCTGAAGACTCTCAGTACACTGTCTGCTAGCGCTGCCACCTGTCCAGGATTCACCCGGTTTGGGTTTGGAATCATGCGTCCGGGTTTCAGACTGCCTGGAACCCGGACACATTATTTAGACTGGACTATGGCTTCCCAGCAGGGTTGCTGGCTGCAGTTGTCTAAGCTGAGAGTGTCTGTTACACTCTTTCACACTGCTCAAAGCCAGCACTAACAACCCCCCCCCCCAAACACACATACGCGATCTGCACCTCTTCCCCCCACCCCTACCTCTCTGTGTCTGCCCACACTCCATTCCCCGGCGCTGAGCCTCAGAATAGGAAAGTAATTTGGGGCCGGAAATTTGAAGTCCAGCAGCCTCAGATACATCTGGATGAGAGGTGCTGACTGCCAAGGGGTGAGTGAGCTCACCATCCATCCCTGTCTGTAACTGAAGTCTCCCCCTTCTCTCTCCTGCCTCTGAGTAAGTACCCTAATGTCAAATCAGGGTTCTCGGAGCACCCCTTACATCAGATTTCCCCTTTACACCAGAGGCCACAGTGTTTCCCCTTACATCAGAGTCTTCTCCATACATCAGAATTTTCAGTGTTCCCCCTTAAATCAGGATTCCCAGAGCATCGCTTATGTTAGAGGCCCCAGAGTTCTCCCTTACATCAGAGTCTGCAGAGTCTCCTCTTACAGTGAAAGGGAATTCTGTGAGTTCAGATGTAAAAGGGGAACTCTGTGGACTCTGATGTAAAGGGGGGACTCTTGTTCTTAACTTCATATGATTAGAAATGTTATTTAATAGCAAAATATATGTATAGTTTATACTATAAAAAAAAAAAATTGTCTTGCGCCACTAAAGTCTTCGGGTTTGACTTGAAGAAAAGGTGGCAACCCTACTGTCTGCCCATACCTGAGCCGCAATGGCTGACGGTACCTGTAGTCTATTCTTTCACAGGAAGCTGTTTTCAAATTGTAACAGTAGGTACAGGGAGAAGATCCCCCACCTGCTGTCACAGAGCAGGGAGCATTGGCAGTGGGAGGTGGGTGGATAGGAGCATGTTACATGTTACACCCTAAATATGGGGGTAACATATAACACACTCCTAAAGGTATGCTCCATTCCATCCACAGTTTTAGAGGCTGCAGTGGTCGGGTCCTTGGAGGCGCTTAAATGGTTGGTTTACAGAGGACCACAAGCCCCCTATGAACTGACCCCTTCCATGCTTACCACTCTGCGTGCTTGGAGGGTAGGACTAGCTGGTGAGGGCTACCAAAAAACAGCTGTTTCCCCTAATATACCTGTGACAGACCTAGCCGGGACACAGGCTTTTTGAGAGGACTAAATGCAAGCCTCTTGCCAACTGATTACGGGCCCTGGCATTTGGGGGAACGGTGCTCTTTGTGAGCTGCATGCCTGGGGACCGCTGAGCTGGTTTTACTTGGATTCAGGTCCATGCTAGCCCCCCAAGACAAGACACAGACTGTATATGTATTTGGCATATTAGCAATAGACTGAGCGGAAGTGCTGACAATTGGGCAGAACTCTGCTAACTTCTGCCCAGCACCAACAGTGGCTTCGGCCTTCTTGAGAGAAGAGGTAGTTGGCCCTTCTCCCACAACACTGACAGGGACATGTGATTTCCTACCAGCAGCATCTATGGAGTTACAACAAACTTCTCCAGCTGAAGATCTGGTAACTGAACAGAGGGTCCAAGCCCTTTGCCCCACACCTACAGCAATTCTGGAGGCCCAGGGTGATGAGGTGGCAGTCCATCACGAGTTGCAGATCAGGGTTCAAGGAGAGAATGCAGTTGTCACCTCACAACTGCAGCTTGATCTGGTGTCGGTGGACGGGCCTGTGGTCTCCACTAACAGAAAACCAGCAGAAGTGCTGGCAACCGGGCAGAGTGCTACCAACCTCTGCCCAGCACCGGTAACAGCTGCGGAGTTCCAGGGAGCTGGGGCAGTCGGCCTCTCTCCCCAACAGTTAGCTGGAGCAGATGATGTAGGGAAGCTCCTACGCCCAGCTGAACTGCTGGCAACGGAACAGAGCGCTGCTGGCCTCTGCCCGCAACTAAAACAGGACAGATTTCCTGTAAAGGTGGATGGGAATGCAGTCTCCACCAGTATAACCCAGGGATGCTGGGCGGTCGGCCCAGATCCCCAACAGCATGATGGAGTGAGCCCAGTCACCCTGTCTTCTCTCCAGTGGCTGAAAAGACTCCAGGGAGAAGGACCAGTCCAGGCCTCTCCCCAGCGGCAGATATGTTCTTTGAGAGAGGCAGAGGTTGGCTGGGTGAGTGCTCTGTTTGAAACAATTTGTTTGGGGTACTGTGTGGGTACAGGCATTAGAGGACTGGAACTATGGACTAACTTCGGAGTCAACCCGTCTGGGGTCTCCTCCTGTGTTAGTCTCCTGCCGAAAGGGGAGAAATGTGACAGACCTAGCCGGGACACAGGCTTTTTGAGAGGACTAAATGCAAGCCTCTTGCCAACTGATTACGGGCCCTGGCATTTGGGGGAACGGTGCTCTTTGTGAGCTGCATGCCTGGGGACCGCTGAGCTGGTTTTACTTGGATTCAGGTCCATGCTAGCCCCCCAAGACAAGACACAGACTGTATATGTATTTGGCATATTAGCAATAGACTGAATGGGACACAAGCTGTCAGATGCTAATGTCATGAACTCAAGCCACCTGCCTGTTGTGTAAATGAGGCTGGTCTGGCTTGTAAGGAGTATTCCACACAATGTTGTTGTGCTAATTAGCCCTGTGTTAATGTTATGGTAATGTCTGTTGAATAGTCATTCCAATTAACTAGGAGCCTTAAAGTCTGACCCTGAAAAATCTTTTCAGCCAGTCAACTAGTCTGGGTCAATGATTAAGATAATTAGCTCATGCTAATTAGGTTAGCTTTTAGTCATCTGGCTATATATATGTGTGTGAAATTTCAAATAAAGCATTCCTGATGTACCTCAAGAACTAGTGTTGTCTAATTCTTGGGGGTTCCTATAACCAGATCCATTGGACTCATGTTCCAGGACTTAGGAAGCATTTACGGCGGACACCTTGAGTACAGGATCCGTCACAATACCGATTTGGCTTAATCCCAACCTGTCGCATATTTACAAGATATCGGACCCCTATGCATGGACTAGGTATGGTGTTAAACTGATTTGGCAAATAGTGTCACATCAGTCGTTAATCCCTTTATCTTAACTCTCCTCCATGTATAGTATACCTACCTATTACCAATTTCAGCATCTACAACTTTCCCCTGCTTTTGCTGCGCAATTTCTACGGTCTTCCTGCATGATTGTCCAATCGGGGCTGGAATAAGTACTCTGAACAGAATGTGAGGAGAAGCCCGCTTTACACTTATATTTCTATGTCATATTTGCATCACTATCGCCTTTAGAGGGGCTTTGGACTCACTGGTAACATGACATTCCTGCATTAAACAACGATGACTGGGACGATGTTTGGGATTTCTCTTTCCGATCCTTTGTCTCCATATGTGACCTGCCTTGTGCAATTTAAAATAGTACACAGAGCATACTTTACTCCTCATAGGCTCCATATGATGAGCGCAGATATCTCACCGGAATGCTGGCGGTGTGGTACCTCACCGGGAGATTTCTCGTACATCTTTTGGTACTGTCCCAAGGTCAGGAAATATTGGGAGGAGGTTCTGGCTCTGATTGATCTGGTCGCCTCCATTTTAATTCAGCCCTCCATGGAAGTTTGTCTATTGGGACTAGTGGAAACTATAGTACTGACTGTTGCTAAGAGAACACCGATCGGGTTACTTCTTTTATATGCCAGGAAAAATATTGCCATGCAGTGGAAGAATTCCTTCACCCCGTCTCTGTCCCAGTGGAAACAACTAGTAAATAATAGTCTTCCCCTGTACAAAGATACGTACATGAACAGGGGCTGTCCCACGAAATATGACAAGGTTTGGCGTACATAGCTAGCAGAACCTTCAAAAGCTTAAGACATGATGTGAGTCATTACCTTTTTCTGCGGAGCCTACGTTACGGGTAAATACAAAGTTTATCTGTGTTCATAATCTTCCCTATATTTCATGTATGGTTGTTAGAGTATATTCAGGGCTATTGATATAGGTGGCACCACTCCACTATAGGGGGCATCCAGTGTCTTCCTGCACTCACCCTGGGGTATGTTTATTCATAATTGTAGGTTGCACTCTCAAGTTGTCTGTTATGCTATTTTGTTTGTTAACTTGCTTTGTTTTGTTTTATTGTCTGTGCTATGTTTAGCACCCTCTACCTTAGGTAGGTAGGTGCTAGAGTAGCGTTTGTATTTTTACTGCCAGTGCAGGTAAATTTAGGCAGGCCTTGCTGTGAGCTAGGCCTGTTTGTTTTTGATCTGGGGGCAGGGGAGTGGTTTAGTGTAGCAGCAGGTGACTGACATGTGCCTCAGCTCTTGGGTGCCTCCTCTATTTCCAGTGAGAAGGTTCTGGAAAAGAGGCAGGGCAGAGTGCTGGAGTGACATGGGGTGTATTTGGGAGCCCTGACCAATCCCCAACTAGGACTGGCAGGGGACAGGCCACCTATATATACCCATGGTCAGGCTTTTGTTGGAGGAGTGATCGGGTGGAAGGACTGAGATGATGACGTGTTAGGCTGTGGTGGTCCTTGAGGGACCCCCTTTCTGGGGGGGGGGGGGTACCTCAAGCCTGGAGCTCGGGAGCTAGGAGTGAGCCTCTCTTTACACTGTCATTGAGAGGTGTCCTGGAACAGGAGTAGGAGGAAGACAGCGGGGAACACAGGAAAGTAAATCAGGAGGGATCCATGCCGGGGTCGGTTAGTGAGAAGCACAGTGAGAAGCTCTGGGAGAGACATGCCAGGATTGGATGTGGAGCCAGAGGGAGAGACTGTGGTGTTGTTGAAGTCAAGTCACTGCAACCAGGAGGGTTGGCAGGATTTGCATTGGAAGTGCTGGGAGCAGTAGTCCCCCAAGTATCAGTTAGCACAGTTATCTTCTTCATCTAAAATGCTTGCTACCACAAAGGGGACTGCAGACCCCGCCTGCAAATGGCTACTAGGAAAATGTTAGGACTTATTCAGAGTGAGGCCTAGCCATGTGCTAACAGTGACAGGAATCTAGAATTGGACAGTGAAGGAAAGCAAGTGATCTCAAGTAATGTGCTGGAGGAGATGTGCAGTAGAAGAGACTGTCAGTTTGGATTCAATTACCTTTATTTCCACTAGAAGTATTCATCATTTGGGCATCCCATGTCCATTTTCTCCATCCAAGTTTAATCCTCTAATAAAACAACAAAAACAAGCAAGAGACTGTTCATTAACTGAAGAAAGTGTGCCTAAAATGGATGTCTGACCAGCAGGGTGATGTGTGGATGCTGATACACGCAGCAACCCCACAGGGGCACCACTACGTATGTATAAAAATGCAATAAACAGAATAACATTTTAAAAAAAAAAGGTAGGCTCCATTCCAGGTATAGGTGTTTAATACATAGTTACAGCTTGAACCAACGTACTGTAACTATACTGTATATATGTAGCATACCTGGCCAATGCCCCTGGAAGCCGGAAATCACTGAAGTAGTCCAGTGACCTCCACTTGTTTCAGGGTCCCATGCTGAGCAGTTGGCCTGATGCATTGTGAACACAGGTGGTCAGCCTCATGGCACAGGTGCCAATCAGTTAGTGTTTTGCATTATTAGAAACACTGCAAAGTGTTTTCTGATTGGTTGCAATACATGTGATTGTGGCGTGGTAGTGTGGCATTATATTGTTAAATCAGGCGGTGAGGAAGCGATATAGCACATCCCCACTATCTGTTAAATGCCCTCTGAAAAGCTATCCGAACACGAATTGTTCTTCAGAGGGCACCACACTCCAACGTGAGTGTATAAAAAGGTGTGAACATGATCAGTGACAAGATATTTACAGCATATATGGCACAAGATTCAAATCCGGTCATTATTTATTTATATAGCTTCTTCCATGGAGCTGTAATGAGTAATAGCTATAACAAAGGTAGGTAGTACAGGTAATACAATACATTAAAAAGTACAAAGCCTATTACACATATTTGTTAATAAATGTGTAGCAATAAAAAGAGTCATTGGTGGAAACGGCATTTTATTAGCTTACAATCTAAAATAATAAGGGGAAGAAGCAAAAGGTAAGCAAAGTGATTAAAATGTATGCACGCTGACAAAAAAAAATGTGGTTTGAAAAAATACTGCATTATGGCCACTAGATGGAGTTGAAGAGCACTGTGGTGTAGTGGGCAGCCTAGTAGCAAAAGGGTCACTGGTTCGAATCCCAACCACGGCACTACCTGCCTGGAGTTTGCGTGTTCTCCCTGTGCCTGCGTGGGTTTCCTCTGGGTACTCCGGTTTCCTCCGACATGCTGGTAGGTTAATTGTCCTGTCTAAATTGGCCCTAGTATGTATATGAATGTGAGTTAGGCCCCTTTTACACTGGGGCGGTTTGCAGGCGCTATTGCGCTAAAAATAGCGCCTGCAAACCGACCCGAAACAGCTGTTGCTGTGTCTTCAGTGTGAAAGCCCGAGGGCTTTCACACTGAAGCGGTGCGCTTGCAGGACACTGGAAAATGTCCTGCAAGCCGCATCTTTGGCTCGCTA
Source organism: Lithobates sylvaticus (assembly GCA_028564925.1). Taxonomy (NCBI): domain Eukaryota; kingdom Metazoa; phylum Chordata; class Amphibia; order Anura; family Ranidae; genus Lithobates; species Lithobates sylvaticus. Next base: position 485,084,922 of record CM053027.1, read on the forward strand.
TAGGAGCGGTATATTTACCGCTCCTATAGCGCCCGTTCCCATTGGAAACAATGGGGCAGCGCTCCGAACCCGCCCGCAAAACGCCGCTGCAGCCGCGGTTTGCGGGCGGTATTGACCCTTTTTCGGCCACTCGCGGGGGGCAAAACCACCCCGCGAGCAGCCGCAATGCGCCGCTAAAACGCTGGTAAAGCGGCGCTAAATATAGCTCCAGTGTGAAGGTAGCCTTAGGGACTTAGATTGTAAGCTCCTAGAGAGGAACTGGTTCAGCCCTCCTGCCCCCTGCTCAGTCCAGGGCTACAGTGACTGTAAAACCATCTCTGCTCAGTGAAGACTGAGAACTGAGTGATCAGCGGTCATGTGATCACTTGGCTGAATGCTGAAGCCAAATAGGTGAAAATATATACAGTATATATATTTTTTTAATCATGCACTTCTCTTTTAACAAAACAATGTTGCCAGAGAACTGCCTCTCCTTTACCATTCTCTGTAAACGCTAGAGCAGCCTTTCTCTACCTCTTTACCCCCGAGGAACCCTTGCAATAAAATTAAGTTCTCAGGGATCCCCTGCTAAAAGCAATTCATTGGGGGTTATTGAGAAAAATGTCCCTTACATTGATGGTCAGTATGCCTCTCTTTAGAGTGTTGTTGATCACTGGTGTTGTTGCTGCTTCTGCCAAGTGGCATTTGACTCAAAACTATACAGTCACCATGGGATCAAGGGCCAATTAGTCATGGCTCAATTAAACTCTAGCAAACTCTAGAGGAACCCTAGTTGAGAATGGCTGTTCTACAGACTGTGACTTGTCAAAATCCCAGTACGTCAGCAGATTCTGAAATGGCCACATCTGAGGCCAACAACCTTGGTCAGAGTCACTTAGATCATGCAGCTTCCCCATTCTAATGTTTGAAAGAAAAACAACCTCCTACCCATATCTATATGCATTATGTACCAAGTTGCATGCAGACATGGTCTAGAGAGGTTCAGCTATTGATACAAGCCATGACTGACTGACTGCCTGCTCTTTGTATTAACATAAGCTGTACCTAATAAATTAGCCAATATGTGTAAAGGGTCTTGCGGAGAGATGGGTAAAAACCAATGAGCCCTGGTTCACACTGCCGCGACTTGTCATGCAACTTGAGAGTTCAAACTTGCATGACAAGTCACGCCCCATTTATCCGCAATGGAACTGTTCTAATAAATGCGACTCAAGCTGCTCCGACTTAGAAAAAGGATCCTGCACTATTGGTGCGATTGGTGCAATTTCAACTCGACTTGAATTGACAAACCATGATTAAGTCACGCAGGGATGTCGGATTCAAAGTCACGCGACTTTGAAGCCGCAGCAGTGTAAACAAGGGCTAAAGATCAATCTGGGGTTCCCTATTCTTCAGTACTGACCACCAGGGAGAACAGGCCTGCCAGCACCAATAACTCCAGGGAAGCCAATATTTATACACCTGCTACTCATGGAGCAGAGGAGAGCAAGCAACTCATAGCCATGAGCACTCTGAAATTAGTCCAAATATCTAGAGTAGGCACTCAATGGAGAAAAATGATGAGTGCTGTGTTGTTGCTTAACCACTTCAATACCAGGCACTTAGACACCTTCCCGCCCAAGCCAATTTTCAGCTTTCAGCGATGTCGCAATTTGAATGACAATTGCGCGGTCATGCTACACTGTACCCAAACAAATTTTTTATCATTTTGTTCCAACAAATAGAGATTACTTTTGGTGGTATTTGATCACCTCTGCGATTTTTATTTTTTGCGCAACAAACAAAAAAAGACAGAAAATTTTGCAAAAAAACAAGTTTTTCTTTGTCACTGTTAATTTTTTTTGTAAATAAGTGCGTTTTCTTCTTCAATGACGGGCACTGATAAGGCGGCACTAATGGGCACTGATAAGGCGGCACTGATGGGCACCGATGAGGTGGCACCAATGAGGTGGCACCGATGAGGTTGCACTGATGATTGGCACTGATAGGCGGCACTGATGGGCACTGATAGGTGGCACTGATGGGCATTGATAGTTGGCACTGGTATGCGGCACTGATGGGCACTCAGGTGGCACTGATGGGCACTCATAGGCGGCACTGATGGGCACTCATAGGCGGCACTGACGGGTACTTATGGGTGGCACTGATGCACACATATAGGTGGCACTGATAGGTGGCATGGATGGGCACTGATAGGTGGGCATGGGTGGGCACGGATGGGCACTGATAGGTGGCACTGATGGACGCTGATGAGTGGCACTGATGACACTGATGGGTGGCATTGCTGGGCATCCCTTTTTTAAACTTTTTTTTAAATTAAATATGATGTGCCAATCAGTGCCCATCTGTGGGCACTGATTGGCATATTTTTTTTAACATGTGGATGGCCATGGGGGATGTACCTGGCCATCCACATGCTGGGGGCTTCCCTGGTGGTCCTGGGGGCTTCCCTGGTGGTCCTGGGGGCTTCCCTGGTGATCTAGTGTGGGCATCTGAGGGGGGCTGCGCTGTCAGGAGAGCTGCCGATCGTCTCTCCTCTACTCGCGTCTGTCAGACGCGAGTGAGGAAAAGCCGATCAACGGCTCTTTCTGTGTACATCGTGATCAGCCGTGATTGGACACGGCTGATCACGTGGTAAAGAGCCTCCGCCGGAGGCTCTTTACCGAGATCAGTGTAGCGGTGTGTCAGACTGACACACCGCTCCACCGATCGCCGCGATGCGCGCCCCCACGGGGGCGCGGTGGCTGTTATCCTGAAGGACGTCATATGACGCCCAGTCAGGATAACAAAACCACTTCCCGGACGTCAATCTGCTATTGACCGGGCGGGAAGTGGTTAAAGATAATATGGGACTATCCTGTATCTCCATTCTAGTTGCAAATATTGCTTAGTAGTGTTCTTGATAGAGGTGTAACACTATTACCCCCAGAGTTCTAATAACAGAATTCCAATTTAGAACATAGCTAGGTCAGGTTATACTTTGAAATCCTGATTTATTTTCAGCCCTATGATTAGCCTTGGCATGCAATGGATTACAATCCGGCACCGGTCAGTATATTTTAAATGGAGTCAACTTAAGAGGTATAGGGTTAGGGTAAAGCAGGGCTAGATCAGCCTGTCTGATCTGGGGATGCAGTAAAAGAAAGTCAGGGAGGTATAATATCAACATGCTGTCTTTGTATCCTTTCCCCTTCTCTTCTAGTTCTCTACATCTCTATGTGGCTCCAATGAAAAGCACGTGTGTTAGGCCATCATTTCTCAACCTTTTTTTAGTCATGGCACCCTTTTAAAGTATGCAACATCCCGAGACACCCTAGTCCTGAACTTTTATTTATTGGGTCAAAGGACACTGACAGTTGCACTAGATGATGATGTCACCCACTCCTTGGTGCCACATAATAGAGTTCCTCATTTACATCAGCATCCCCCCTTCACATCAGATTCCATCCAGCACTTCAGAGTCAGCCCTCTTTACATCACTGTTCCCCTATTACATCCCCTCCTTTAACATCCCCATCCCATCAGAGTCCCCCATATTATTGGAGCCCCACTGTGACAGACCCAATCAGGACAGGGGCTTTTGGAGGGGATTGCAGGGTAGCCTCTTGCCTACTGACTATGTGCCCTGGCATTTGAGGGAGCTAAGAGCATTCGGGAAGATGTCCTGTTATATGATGCAAGATGACATGTTATTACCACATTAAACAGTCAAGGAAGCCATAATAGTCTCTGCCAACTTGAAACTCAGTGACAAGATGGATGTGAGCTGAGATTTGAACAGCCCTGGGTCTGCTTGAATACTGGTGCCAAACTGTCCGGGTGGGCACTAACCTGAGTCACCTAGGCCTGTTTAGGTGACTTGTTGTTTATTAGTTTACTGTTAATTAGATCGCTGTTAGTTGTGAGCTGTTGTTTAGCTTACTGTTTACGTTAGCTGTTTATTAAATGAACTGCTAGATGCACTGATGATATTACTGTTTAAAGTTGGCTTTGTTTAGGATAATGTGATAAAGCTCTTATCTGATTTTGTGTAGTATAAATTCTGTGTGAGTTTTCAATAAAGAGTTCCAGTTTGCACCAAAGCTAGTATCGTCTAGTCCTTGGGTGCAATTCTCAGCTATAATACCTGGTTCCAGAGTGAAGGAAGCTGTATCTTGGCGGAGGTACCTAGGCTGGGTGCCAGGCGGCCTGTCACACCCCCCATCACAACAGAGTCCCCCATCATAACAGAATCCTCCCTATCACAACAGAGTATCACCCATCATAACAGAATCCTCCCTATCACAACAGAGTATCACCCATCATAACAGAACCAATCTACATTCCCTCATCACAACATCAGTAGAGTCCCAATACTTTATGAATAGCAATGAATGAGGCTGGGCATCCTGGTCCACCCCCATGCACCATGGAAATAAATAATGCGGTACGGTGGATAGGGAAGGGCACTGTGCAGCCTTGCCTACTTGGCACAGATGAGGCTACATGCTGTGCCCCTCTACTTTCTAAAACCAATGTTATTGGGCCTGGGGGGGGGGGGCACCACTGAAATCTTGGGGGGCGAAGCCCACCCGAGCACTCCCTAGCTCCAGCCCTAGAGTAAAGCAGGATAACACAAAGACATAGCAACTCCAGATACAGTCTCTATTCAGTAAAAATATACACAGATTTCCCCATTACACAGAAGTGGCAAAACAGGTTATTCTTAGTAATGTTTCTGTGGATTTCCTGGCCCTTACCTAAAAAAAACAGGCAAACATGTTAAAGTGGTATGACATATATGATCCAGTATGTCACTAGCACAGACACAGCAGTCCTCATTCTGGGTTATTGCCTTTTGATCTTACCAGTAAGGCTAGCCATAAGCTCTTTCAGTGTGTATGGAGGACTCTCCCCCTCTGGCTCTTGTATGCAGACAGCCACGGCACCTGCAGCTGTATGAACACCTGAACAGTGACTGCATCTGATGAAAACGCATTAAAAATTCCATTGAAAATATGCAAAGACACACTACAAACATGCAGGACTATGCAGCAGCACTATAGTGAACCTATCCTACAAAAAAAACAATATTCATTGACTGGATGATTATAAATACAGCTGATAATATTAACTTGTAAAGCACAACCCATTGAAACTGGTCCTAAAGTGCAGAGGCAGCATATATTACTGCCCAGGACAATAATGAATGCATTTGTTCACATAACCTTATAACATTCATTTGTTCTGCTCTTTCTGATGAGCTTAAGGCTGGCCATACACTATACAATTTTCCTTCTTTAGATTGACCTTCAACTAAGTAGCGCAAGGGCCTGCCTGACTGCATACACATTGAAAGTGTTTAGGTTTGACCTCCTATTATATTGTTTTAGTAAATCTAAAGGAAAATTGAATAAGAAAATTGAATAATGTATGGCCAGCCTTAAGCCCCATACACACGGTCGGATTTTCGCATGGATTCTGTCCGATCGGACAATGTTGTTGAAAAATCAGACCGTGTGTATGCACCATCGGACAGTGTACGTCGTATTGTCCGACGGACAAAGTCCTATCTCCTGCTGGATAGATTTTCCGACAACACGGTCCGATCACATCAAATCCGATCGTGTGTATGGTAGTCCGACCGGACAAAGTGCTACGCATGCTCAGATCACATTACAAGACCAAAGCTATTGGCTACTAGCCTCTACGTAGTCCCGTCGTAGGCAACAAACGTCACCACGTTCAGAATGATTGGATTTTCCGACAACTTTGTCCGACCGTGTGTACGCAAAACCAACATCAGACAAAGTATGACGGACATGGTCTGACGGACCTGGTCCTCGGATAATCCACGCGTGTGTGTATGGGGCTTTATTCTTTCTGATGAGTTATTGGATCATATGTTTTGGTGACTAAATAAATCCTGCTAGGACACATGTTCATAATGCCATAATTAGTAGAACAAAAGTGACTGTTTCTTTATCACAGGGAAATGTGTAGTTATTTTTATTCAGGCTTACTGTGTCATCAGCTTCTTCCTCTTTTACATTACTTGAGTGATGACAAGACCTTTGTTCGTACTAAAGCCTTCATTCACGAGAACTTCCAGGAAACCACATTTACTGCAAAGCTTTTCTCCAACAAATGACATATATTGATCATCTGTCCAATCCTGCTCTATTATAGCTTGTTCTGAACGTTTAGCCTGGCCAGAGGTTGGGTGTACTAATATTGGCAAAATTACAAAACTATCCCAGTTTATGCCTCAGCCCACAATTTTAAAAGCTAGGCAAATTAAATAATGTTAAACGAGGGTCAGTGGAGGCATTGTGCTGGTTAACCATTTCCTGCCCGCACTTCCGCAGTACAGAGCAGCCAGTGTAGGCAAAGTGATGTACCTTTACGCCGCCGCCTACTTCTGGATTTAGGGTGCAACCCCCCCCCCCCCCCCCCCCGGCTGGCACCCACTGTGATTGTACACATAAGGAGTCAGTCAGCAAGTCCCAGCCAATCATGGCTGGGACTTGCTGATCAGGTGTGTACAATCCCAGCCCAAAACTCTGTGTTGACAATCAACCCAGAGTTCTGTACACAAAGAATGATCCCTGTGAGCCCCGTGGAAATGTCTACTTACTCTCGTTCTCAACGCTCAACGGTCTAGAGGTACATCCTACATATTGCTTATTGCACTTCTTGCACTCCACAGCGTAGACAATGTTGCTCGTGCCACAATTGATGTAATCCCAGATGGAGAATTCCCATCCAGTTGCACACGAGACAACTGTCCTATGCTGGCTGGAATGCTTAATACAAAAGTGACATGTATTATTGCCGCAAAGTTATTAACCCATAGTACTCAACTAAGTTTTATGATGTGTATGAGACTCAAACTAGGGGACAAGATATTTGGCACCAATAATTATGGCAGGCTGTAGATTTTCTAGCCCCCGGGCCAAAACACTAGGTAATATCGTGTCCCCTAGTCTGTTTGAGTATCATACACATCATAAAACTTGGCTGAGTACTATGGGGTCATACATTTGCGGCAATAATACATTGCTTTTGTATTAGGCATTCCAGCCAGCATAGGACAGTTGTCTTGTGCCACTGGACAGGAATTCTCCATCCATGATTACATCAATTGTGGCAACGTTGTCTATGCTGTGGAGTGCAAGAAGTGCAATAAGCAATATGTAGGTACACCTCCTAGACCATTGAGAACGAGAGTGAGTGAACATTTCCACGGGGCATTTAATAACAGTGATAAAAATGTATCTAATATATCTAAGCATTTCAAGTATGAACATGGTGGAAATATGGAATCTTTCTCCTTAGGTTTGGAAAGGTTTAAACAGTCTTCCCAAGGTGGGAATATTCATGACCCGTGTAGCCTAGATAATTCCCCCCATGCTATAACGACCCTTTACTCACCCCCCTTTCACTTACCCCCCTTTAAATAAGGGACCACACCGTGCTTTTCAGTCCGGCCCTCTCTTATTCGTAAGAATGAATCACCGCTATGATGTTTATCTATTTCTTAAATAGTCCTTATTAACACAATCTTTATTTTTGTGTATTATATATGCATTTTTAGAACATCCTTTTGTACATATGGCTATAGCTCTTTTCTATTACATATTTATTATTAGAATCAGGAATGTTGTTTCTCTAATAGGTGCTGTGCAAAGGTATTATTTCCTACCCGCCTTCTGTCACCATTACACCTGTTGACACTTTGTGATCAATTATCTACGTGTTCAATTAAATGTGTTACTAATTGAAGGAGGGGTGGTAACTGTTTGATATTTTTGTATATATATATATATATATATATATATATTCATATATTAATTTTTCTTAATTCACAATTCACATGTGTGATGTGAACAAGTCTTATTGCCAAAACACGTCTGCCACTGTCTTTGTACTCACTGGTATGGCAAAATAAGGTTTACGGAGTCGCCAGATTTGGCACCACAGCTTCGGCACCAGGATTGCAACTTCCAGCTTTATACTAATGCCGCATACACACGAGTGTATTTTCTGTCGGAAAAATCTTGGATGGTTTTTCCGACGGAATTTCGCTCATGCTTGGCTTGCACACACACGGTCACACAAGTTCGCTAAACTTTCGACCATCAAGAACGCGGTGACGTACAACACTACAACGAGCCGAGAAAATTAAGTTCAATGCCTCCGAGCATGTGTCAAATTGTTTCCGAGCATGCGTAGGAATTTTTGCGTGTCGGAATGGGTACAGACTATCGGAATTTCCGATCGAAACTTTTTCCGACCGAAAAATTGAGAACATGCTCTCAATCTTTTGCTGGCGGGAATTCGGGCAGCAAAAGTCCGATGGAGCCTACACACGGTCGCATTTTCCGACCAAAAGCTCTCATCTGTCTTTTGCTGGCCAAATTTCCGATTGTGTGGACACGGCATAAGGCTCCACTGCTCTGAGCAATGCATCCCTTTTGTTTGAATGTAGCAGACTACATTTTGGCCAAAGACATTTTTTTTTTATTGGATATGTTTTATAGCAGAAAGTGAAAAATATTGTTTTTTATTTTTCAAAATTTTTGGTCTTTTTTGGTTTATATCACAAAAAACTAAAACAAAAACAAAAAAACAAATAAAAAGAAACCTCTATTTGTGTGAAAAAAAATGATATAAGATTTGTGTGGATACAGCATTGCATGACTGCACGATTACCAGTAATATAAGTATATATATATATATATATATATATATATATATATATATATATATATATATATATATATATATATATATATATATATATATATATATAATATAGTGCTAAATAGCAAAATATGGCCTTGTCATGAAGGGGGTAAAATCTTGCAGTGGTCAAGTGGTTAAACTACAGTCACCTATATGTGCCCTGTCTTTTAGCTTGAAGTTCTAAGGCAAGGACTTTATGGACCCCTTGGTTGCATACAGTGTTGGTCATCTTACTTTAAAAAAGTAATTAGTTACGTTACAAATTACTTCTCCCAAAAAAGTAATTGAGTTAGTAACTCAGTTACTACATTGGAAAAGTAATTAGTTACTCAGCAAAGTAACTGACTTTTTTTTTTTTAATATTCTTAGGGGCGGGTCTAGCATTACTGTAAGCAAGGGGCGCGTTCCCCCCTGCACGTCTATTTCCCCCCCAACACATATATCTGTTTCCCCCTCTGTACCCCACTACACATCTGTCCCCCCCCCCACACACACACATATATCTGTTCCCCCTCTGTACCCCACTACACGTCTGTCCCCCCCCCACACACATATATCTGTTCCCCCTCTGTACATCTGTCCCCCCCAAACTCACGGTTCGGATCGTTGCAGAGTCACGGATCGGATCATTTTTCGGATCAGCAAATAATAATTGAATTTGCTAAAACCTTTGAAAATTCCACCACCATAAAGCCCCCACTGTAATATCCACGTCATCTCCCCAACTGTAATATTGTCTGAGTATAGCTGGGTACGGCTGGGTATCGCCGAGTATGGCTGGGTATCGCCGAGCATGGCTGGGTATCGCCGAGCATGGTTGGGTATTACCGCGTATTGCAGAGTGTGGCGGGGTGTGACGGGGTGTGGCGGGGTGTTGCGGGGTATGGCGGGGTGTTGCAGGGTATGGCCGGGTGTTGCAGGGTATGGCGGGGTGTTGCAGGGTATGGCAGGGTGTTGCAGGGTATGGCAGGGTGTTGCAGAGTATTGCGTAGTATTGGCAGGGTGTTGCAGAGTATTGTGCAGTATTGACAGGGTGTTGCAGAGTATTGCGCAGTATTGGCAGGGTGTTGCAGAGTATTGCGCAGTATTGGCAGAGTGTTGCAGAGTATTGCGCAGTATTGGCAGGGTGTTGCAGAGTATTGCGTAGTATTGGCAGGGTGTTGCAGAGTATTGCGCAGTATTGGCAGAGTGTTGCAGAGTATTGCGCAGTATTGGCAGGGTGTTGCAGAGTATTGCGCAGTATTGGCAGGGTGTTGCAGAGTATTGCGCAGTATTGGCAGGGTGTTGCAGAGTATTGCGCAGTATTGGCAGGGTGTTGCAGAGTATTGCGCAGTATTGGCAGGGTGTTGCAGAGTATTGCGCAGTATTGGCAGGGTGTTGCAGAGTAGGGGCAGGGTATGGAGGGATGGCTGCTGCCATCCGATCTCTCCCCTCCACTGTACAGATCTGTACACAGAGGGGAGACCAGCGTCATCTTAACGCCGGTTTGTTTACAAAGTGATCGCTCCGTCATTTGACGGAGCAATCACATTGTAAACGGCCGACGGGTGCACCAAGATAGCCGCCGCTCCGGAGCTAGGCCGGAGCTGCGGCCATCGGGTGTACCAAGATGGCCGCCGCTCCGGAGCTAGGCCGAAGCCGCGGCCTTTCCTAAGGCCAAGGCCGCGGAACGGCTCCGCGATCGCGGCGGGTAATTGCGGTAACGCCGCCCCAGTAATGGGAACGGCGTTACCGCGAGGGGAAGAGTAATCAGTTAGATTACTCGTTACCCTCTAAAGTAACGGCGTTACGTAACGCCGTTTACTTTAACGGCGTTAGTGCCATCACTGGTTGCATATCTGTCCACCTGCACTAAGCTGTCATAGATATACTGTAAATCTTAACTGCATAACATTGGTATCGATGATAGAAAAGTTTGCCACTTTTCTGCATTACCCCAACTCACACACAAATAACTATATAAACCTTTACTGCATAACATTGGCAAATTCTTATAATTGTGTATCACAAGTGATTGCCTTGTTTGTTTTTTTCAGCACAATTGGAAGATAGTTGTCACTCTATGACAGTAAGTACCTACACAACTGGTAGGAGCATTAGTTATTATTTTTAAAGCAGTTGTATACCCTTTTTTTGTATTTTTACATACAAGTAAGCCTGTACGATTTAGGAGATATTCAATTTACATGCAGCCGCTGACGTCAGCGGCGCATGTGCTGTGCAAGTCCGGCTGAAGGACGGAAAGAAGTGATGACATTGCGGCTCCGGCCACTCACAGCGCCAGAGCCGCGAACCCGGAAGACACGCCAAGGGGAAATGTAGGCTCCCTCGATGTGGACAGCTGTCGACACCTCATTCTAAGGTAAGTATTTCATAATGAGCTAGTATGCGGTGCATACTAGCTCATTATGCCTTTTGCCTTACAGGTTTAAAAAAAAAATTTGTGCGGGTGTACAACCTCTTTAATGAAGGCTGCGATTTTAAAAAGACTGAAAACAACTTTTGCAATGGTCTTGACATGTTAAAATGTATATGAGATTTTAATGTTTAGGTTTACATATACTTTAACCACTTCCCACCCGGCCACTGCGGCCGGGTGGGCACTTCCTCCTTCTGAGTGAACGTTCAGGAACGTCCCTCAGAAGGAGGGCAATCACGCGCGTGTGCTTTCGCAGCAGCGCGATCCCGATGCGTCACCCTGACATGGCGCATCTCCGATCGGCAGGAGGGCTCTGTGATTGGCCCTCCTGATCACATGATGGCTGTGTCCAATCGGAGAAAACAACTGTCTAAACAGAGAGCTGGTTGCTAGGCGATTGGCTCTCCTCTCCTCACGCAGAAGTTGTCAGTGAAGAGAGGAGAGGGGATTGCTGCAGCCAGCCGGTAATCAGTGAGTATGAGCTGTTTTTACACTGACCACCAGCCCAGTGTCCCCACACAATGTGAACACACACAGTGTCCCCTAAATAGTGTCCCCAAAACACTGTCTCCACACACATGTCCCCTCACAATAAAAACACCTGTCCCCACATATGTAACACTAAAATCATATGTCCGTGATCATTAGCACACACGTCAGTGATCATTGCGTACATATGTCCGTGATCACACAAACCAATTATTATACACTTAACAGGATTTTTTTTTACCAAAGACATGTAGCAGAATACATTTTGGCTTATATTTATGACAAAATTAGATTTTATTGGATTTATTTTAAAACAGAAAGTAGAAAATAGAATTTTTTTTCAAAATTTCCGCTCTTTTTTTCGCTTATATCGCAAAAACGTTTTAATTGATTTGTGAATAAATACCACCAAAATAAAGCTCTATTTGTGTGAAGAAAATGATAACATTTTATAAAAAATAATAAAAAATTGAATTTGGGTACTGAAGAATAATATTAAAATCTAATATTCTAGAATTCTTGTATCTCAGAGGCATTTCTGAATGAATAGCAAAGACATATTTAGCAAAATAGCAAAGTCTTTGTGTAAATATGTCTGTGTCCTCTCTCCTAGAGGATGTATGAAGGAGAAGTGTGTCTGTCTTTATCCAAGGCCGCATCTCCATCAATATGTAAGGTATTCGTTTCATAATAGAAATTGTAGAATCCTTCGTTTGTAAAATACTTCAAGAAAAGTTGTTTAATCTTCAGAAAGATGAGACTTACATAATGACATCTGGTAGCATATGGTATGGTGATGGCTTCGGAAAGATGTTACATTCTCCAAAGTGTAGGGTTACTTCCCTCTCTTTCCACCTCTCTTCCTCAAAAGCCATTCAACCCTACTCAATTCTTATACTGTTTCATAATGTTATGTCAGCATATCCCATAACGCCCATTCTTGCATATACGCGTATATGGCTTCAGTTTAAAGTTAAAGGGGTTGTAAAGGTTAATTTTTTTTTTTTTTTTTAAATAACAAACATGTCATACTTACTTCCACTGTGCATCTCGTTTTGCACAGAGTGGCCCCGATCCTCCTGTTCTGGGGTCCCCGCAATAGCTAACCCCCTTGGGAAGCTCTCTCTTGAGGGGGTTACCTTGCGGGCGCGCTCCCATCTCATACGCTCTGCGTCCATAGACACAGAGTGTATGTCTCGGTCCCACCCCTGTCGGCCGTGTCATTGGATTTGATTGACAGCAGCCGGAGCCAATGGCTGTGCTGCTATCAATCTATCCAATCAACGCCGAGACTCCATGGAGAAGGGGACATCGGGGACGAGCCGAGCAGGTAAACAGGCTTAGGTAAGTAAAACGTGGGGACTGGGGGGCCCGTCATTGCCATAGGATGCATTAAGGTGAAAAAACACGAGCCTTTACAACCCCTTTAAGTTACATAACATTGTCCTGACATAGTAACTCAGAATAGAAGTACCTACACAGCAAAACTACTTCTCTCTGTCCTCTCCCCTTCAACCTTCAGAGACTAACACTAATTACATTATAACATTCATGTGCTTCATATATTTTTCAGAAACTTTTATCACTTAAAATATTAATTTACTCAAAATCTTCTAACAGGTACAGTGTTGCATGACCGCGCAATTCTTATTGAAAGTGCAAGAGCGCTGAAAGCTGAAAATTGGACTGGGAAGGAAGGGGGTGAAAGTGCCCAGTGTTGTAGTGTTTAAATATGCAGATCAACAGATGTACAGTGCCTTGAAAAAGTATTTATACCCCTTGTAATTATCCATATTTTGTCATGTTACATAGTTACATAGTAAGCGAGGTTGAAAAAAGACACAAGTCCATCAAGACCAAACTATGTGTGTGATTTTTGTCAGTATTACATTGTATATCTCTGTAAGTTGTGGTCGTTCAGGTGCTTATCTAATAGTTTTTTGAAATTATCGATGCTCCCTGCTGAAACCACTGCCTGTGGAAGAGAATTCTACATCCTTACCGCTCTTACAGTAAAGAACCCTCTACGCAGTTTAAGGTTAAACCGCTTTTCTTTGAATTTTAGTGAATGGCCGCGTGTCTTATTAAATTCCCTTTCGAGGGGGGCTTGACTGAGCAGCAGATGTAGACGGTTGCATCTATCTCCTTCTCTGACGATAATCCGTGCATCTTTCCTGAAATCCACTGATATTGGTCCTACATAGACCCCTGCCGATCGGTACCGGTACCACTGCGACTGTGACCCACATCGCCGTTACTCTGCTGACACCGCAAGTATGGCAAGATGGTATAAAGATAACCGAGGCCTCGTGGAAGATTACAGGCAAGATGGCGCCTGGTCACAGCGCTCCTCCAAAGAGAAATACATGGAGGCTGCTCAGAACCTTCTCTTCGGCGGAAAGATCCTCAAAGACCAGCAGCCTTCTTCATCTGCCCAGGGAGAGATCTCTGGGGGTCAATCTGAAGAAGATGATACAGTCCCCCTGGAGCATGCAGCCAGATTGTCCCTGGTGTGGAACACAGTGAGTATTCCTAGGGACATTTTTACTATACCGCAGGCAGCCTCCCCAGATACAGAGGAACCAAAGCCCACTCTCAGGGACATCTCAGCTATAACATCCTGCAATATGTCTATCTCTGCCCTTGCTGATGAACTTAAAGGGGTGAAGGCAGAAATCTCATTTGTGTGTCATGACATGCAGAAACTGTGGGAGCGCACCTCTGCCCTAGAAGACAGAATGAGCACAGCAGAGGATGACATAGCCCCATGCAAAGGGACCTGAAATACAATTGCCATCTCACAGCCCAGCATGCCGCCCGTTTAGATGACTTAGAAAATTGCATGAGGCGCAATAATGTGCTTGCACTGGGCATCCCTGAACGGGCAGAGGGCAAAAACCCTGTCATTTTTATTGAGCAATGGCTTCTCTCTACCTTTGGCAAATAAGCCTTCTCCCCTTTATTTGCAGTTTAAAGGGTGCACAGGGTCCCAACACGCCCTTTACCACCAGGTAACCACCCGCATCCATTTCTATTCAAACGATTAAATTGCAAGGACAGAGGTGCTATCCTATCCAAAACTATTACCATGAGCCGTGCTAAGGCTATTGACAACTCCAAGATATCCCTATGCCCAGATTTCTCGGCAGAGCTGCAAAAACAACGTGCAAAGTTCTTTGATGTGAAAAAAAGGCTCAGAGATCTTAACCTACAATATGCAATGCTGTATCCTGCAAATAAGGAAAAAACTGCGCTACCCTTAGTGAAAAATAAATGAATAAAATCAGCTAACATACAAAACAAAGTCAAGGAAATATAAACGAAAAAATGTAGCGCTAAGATATACACACTATGTAATGGTGAATGTTATATAAACAAAAATTTAAGGCGTGTATACAAATACCCACAATGAAACGTGAGTATTACCAATATTGTGGAATAAGTAATATGTGCCAATAAAGAATGTGACATATGCAAAATGAACAATAAGTGCCAATAATAACACCAAAAGCAACAATGTAATGCAGAGTCCGTGTCAAGTGAAACACTGAAAATAACGAATCCTTCAGAGTAACTCAGGAACAGGAGAAGACTGGATGAGAATAACTGTAAAACAGCTTGACTGATGATATAAAAAGATTGGGTACTCTTACCGCAAGTGTCGGATACAGCTACCATACGGTATTTGTATCAAGCAGGCTTAAGCGCTGAACCTCTTGCGCCAATGGGTACCGAATCAGGCAGGCGGGAACCAAAGGTAGACACCTCGACAGGCAGGAACCAAACAGCATGCACCGCAACCGATAGACCTCTTATCGACAAGTTGCAAAGTCACCAACCGGTCCACTCAATGCGATCCCACAAACCAGGGGAAAAAAGAGAAAAATGGAAGCGACTCCAATGGTGCAGGTCAAAAAATATTTAAAATTTATTCACATTGGCATGTGACAAATAAAATCTCGAGAGTATAAAAAGGAAATGGGTCAGCAATGTGAGAAGTTTGAGACAGCTGGCCCGACGCGTTTCGACACAAATCGGTCATCTACTGGGGCATATCTCTAACCTCCCCACATTGCCAAAAATTATTTATAAGCTAAGGACCCTCATAACCCCACCCCCTTGGTCCAAAACAGGAAGTGCACACCTTTAGTTCAAACCAAGTGGGATAGGGGAAGCCAGTCGCCCTCATGATACAAATGAAATGCACATTGGACTCTGCATAGTCATGAAAGACACAATTAATAATTCACAATTAAAATAGATACTGAATGTGAGATGGATCATATGGTCAACAAATAGCTACAAATGCTGATGTCACTATATCCAGAATCACTTACCCCCAATAATGGATCAGCCGGATGGACAAACTATGTGAACCAATCAGCGGCAATAACCGAATTGCCGCCAAAATCGCTGGCGAATCAAAAGTGCTGATATAATAAGCCCAACTTAGATAGGCTGGACTATCAGTAATGTCAGTAATATACCAACATGCATGTCCCCAGTAGGTCACATATCAAACATCACCCCCTCCAAAGGCAAAAATGGTCAACCATGTGATCGCCAGAAACGCCCACCACAGCGCTCGGCGTCACCATAATCAAGCCAAAGCTGTGTTAAACACAAAGGTTATGACCTGTGTATATACCGTTGGGCCGGCGACACCCGGAAGGCATAAAAGACGCATCGCATCACATCGCGCTCTCGTCACGTCCCGCGTGACCAGAACGTGACGACGTCCAACACCATTGATGGGCACTGCGTAGACACGCATTGCGCAATTGGACCATATCAGCGTCCAGTGCGCAGTAGCGTGAAACTCCGGTCACGTCATCACGCTCCGCGCAACTGGAACGCAACGGCGTCCAGTGCGCAGTCACGCGAATCACGTGACACAACAACCGGAAATCCTATGCGTCCCAGAGACTGTTGGCACACGCAACGGCGTCAAGTGCGCAGTCGTGCAAATCACGTGACACAACAACCAGAAATCATATGCGTCCCAGAGACTGCTAGCACACAAACCAGGACAGACAACCTAAGGCATTGTTCAAAAATGGCAAATGGGGGGCAGACATCAAAACGCAAACCCATCAAAGCCAGAACAAAACGATATGAAAGTAACTCAATAAATAATATGGAGGGTACAAAAAGACCAAACATTAGACTACACATATGTATGAATGGGGGAGAAGAAAAAAAGGAAAGAAGGGGCGATAATTGTATAATATCTATTAGACATAAGGCCCATGTGACAGCCCACATAGATCAATCTCACATATAGTGTACAATGCGATACAAAATAAGAACTCCAATAATAAAAATCGATATATTCAATAAATGATATATTATTAGAACTGACACTGTTCTAATTATATATTATTAGAACTGACACTTGAACTAAAGGTGTGCACTTCCTGTTTTGGACCAAGGGGGTGGGGTTATGAGGGTCCATAGCTTATAAATTGTTTTTGGCAATGTGGGGAGGTTAGAGATATGCCCCAGTAGATGACCGATTTGTGTCGAAACACGTCGGGCCAGCTGTCTCAAACTTCTCACATTGCTGACCCATTTCCTTTTTATACTCTCGAGATTTTATTTGTCACATGCCAATGTGAATAAATTTTAAATATTTTTTGACCTGCACCATTGGAGTCGCTTCCATTTTTCTCTTTTTTCCCCTGGTTTGTGGGATCGCATTGAGTGGACTGGTTGGTGACTTTACAACTTGTCGATAAGAGGTCTATTGGTTGCAGTGCATGCTGTTTGGTTCCTGCCTGTCGAGGTGTCTACCTTCGGTTCCCGCCTGCCTGATTCGGTACCCATTGGCGCAAGAGGTTCAGCGCTTAAGCCTGCTTGATACAAATACCGTATGGTAGCTGTATCCAACACTTGCGGTAAGAGTACCCAATCTTTTTATATCATCAGTCAAGCTGTTTTACAGTTATTCTCATCCAGTCTTCTCCTGTTCCTGAGTTACTCTGAAGGATTCGTTATTTTCAATGCTGTATCCTGCCCACCTCAGGATGGTTGCACTGGGAGAGATCCACTTTTTTGACTGTCCCACTACTGCAGCACAATGGCTGGATTGAGAGGATAGAGCACTTAGAGCCGCTAAGTCGCAAAGATCTGTTCCTGCTTGAAAGATCATCACCCTTTTAAATGGAGGGGCTGTGGAGGGGGAAGAGGGGGGTTCTTTTCTCTTCTCTTCCCCTTTATAGTTAATTGGTCATAGAAATGGCCTATCACTCTTTTTTTTTTTTTTTTTACATTCCTCCTAGACAAGGCGGACAATGGAGAACATTGGAATTATCTACATCGTGGGACGAGAATGTCTCTGCACGTGTTTAGAATCGGGATACATGCACCTAGACCCTAGGGCCCCCACTGTGATACTGTTGAAGACTTTATGGTCAGATATTAAAAGGATGCTGGGGATACGGGGCTTTCTAACCCACACTCCATTATGGCGTAATATTAACTATAGATTAATACTGAAACTTAAGGGGTTTAGGAACTGGGAACTAGCGGGAATACGCTATATCTCACAACTATATGACGGGCCAAATCTCAAATCCTTTATGGAAGTGCATTTAATCATTTAGCATGTAGCATGTAGCTAGTTGTGTGGCATACCTTTTGCATACATGATTAAATGCATCCCACTCCACTTTGGAATAAACAACAAGAAAAGGAAAGATTTATGAGAATGAACAGGGTACTTGAATACGGCAAACAACGCAAGAGGGATATACAACTGAATGGGGATGCCTCACAACCATGTACAACGAACGAAGTTGCAGCGAGGTGGTGCAGGGATTAGGGAATACATCAGATGGTGAGGAGGAAATATAATGCTTCCTTGCCGCCTGTCAAACACCCTCTGAAAACTGATCCACCGTGGTTCACTCTTCAGAAGACAACATTAGTGTAACGTAATCTACAGCAATGCCCCTCAGATGTGTCACTCCAAAGTGCTTGGTATTACCCAAGAGTTCAAATGCAGTATTGTTAGTCCCCCCACCCCAGCACCTGGTCTGTGCAGCTTCTTCTACCTGGGGCCCTGATGCAGTGCTTCTCTTGTAGGTGGTTCTTCTTGAGCTGGGACCAGCTGTGCACCTCTGGTACATGTGATCCTCTCCCTTCCTCCTGGGCACCACTGAGCTGGGCAACTAGGGCTGGAGGAAACTGGGGGGGGGGGGGTCCAAGTAGAGCGGGCAGGGACTTCCAAATCCTCTTTCTGAATCTGTCCATGACGCATGACAACCCTGGCACTAGGGTTGTCGCCTCCCTAGATGCCAAAAAGGCGTTTGATTCAGTTGAGTGGGATAACTTGTGGAAAGTCATGAAGAGATATGGGTTTGGCCCAAAGTTCCAGCACTGGCTTCAACTGCTGTATAGGGCCCCTAGGGCACGGGTCCGCACCAATGACTGGCTCTCTGAGGCCTTTCCCCTCTTTAGGGGTACAAGGCAGGGGTGTCCGCTGTCCCCCTCTCTTTTCGCTCTGGCTCTGGAATCCCTGGCAAATTTGATTATGGTGTGAGGTACTGGGCCTGAGGGTGTGGTCATTGAAAGAGAAGTTGTCCTTATACGCAGATGATGCTTTACTATACCTCAATAATGCGGACCAGTCACTCATGGCAGCGTTGCAAATCTTTGACACCTTTTGGTTCTTTTTCAAGTACTAGGATAAACTGGACCAAATCCATCCTTTTTCCTATAGATGACCAGGCAGTAAGACTGGGATCTCCTTCTCAGCTGGGTATGGTGGAGGAATTTAGATACTTAGAGATACAGATTACGCGAGATACTGCAGGTTTTCATGACCGTAACCTACTTCTCCTTTTATCTATGCATAAGGAGAAATGTAAATCTTGGTCTAATCTTCTCCTAAATTTGTTAGGAAGGATAAACCTTGTTAAAATGATGCGCCTTCCTTAATTTATCTACATATTCTGGAACTGTCCACTTTGGGTCTCTAGGTCTTTTTTTCTTATAATAGAGTGCTGTGTGAATGCCTTCATTTGGAATGGTGCAGCCCCACGCTTAGCTAAAACCACTCTGTTACTTCCTACCAGATTGGGAGGGCTAGCGTTGCCCAATTTCCAGGTTTATTTTTGGGCGACAATATTGGTGTCAGTTTATTGGTGGTTTCAGGGTTCCAGAGCTAATGCAGCTATGTGTCTGGAGGCGGCCTTCTTGAGATCCCTGTTGGATCTCAGGAATTTTATCTACCGGGGACCAAAAGCTCATAACAGTGTCCCATCACCGACAAGTGCCACTTAGAAGGTGTGGAGGGCTGCTGTGAGACATTTTAGTCACCCTAGTCAGTTGTCACCGGCTCAACTCCCTTGCGGCAACCCGACATTGCCTTACCTGCGTACTGTCCCTGACCCACAGGTGTGGGCATGCTTTGGTGTTAAATAGCATATATCCTTTACTATGTGAAAAAATAAATCTTGATGAAATGGTTGTCCCCGTCTCCACCTGTACTATCCTCATGGGAGGCTATGGTCGACGCTGCCCTCCCTATGTATAAAATGACATATATTAACCAGGGATGCCCATGGAAGTTTGATAAAGTATGGTCCTCTTGGACCTCTGATTAGATGGCTGACATATGGGGTGCAAGATGGGGCTGAGGGTCTGGATTAGGAGTTTCAGCTTCATGCTATGTCCATACTCTGCTCTCAGTATATTGTTATGTATACTTGCTCTTTGTGTGTTGCTTGAGCACTTCCCCTGATGGCGTTTTTTCCCGTGTTGATTTATTGTCGATGTTATGCATTGTGTATATTTTGTTAATGTTTTCTCTGTATAATGGTAATGTGAAATAAAGCACCCCTGTTTTTGTTAAAAAAAAAAAAAAAATACTCTGGACTTAATGTGATCTGGAGTGGTTCAAGTATTCAGAATCCCATTCATCCGAGCCTTTCATAACTTTTGAAAGAGTCTATTATCGTGAAACTACAAATGAAGCTTTGAACTACTCACATTTATGTAAGCCGCTCACGTGTTTCATAATCCTCTTTTTGGTTAACTCAGAAATTATTATTTTTTTTATAACAAAAAAATACTATTTTTTAAGTGTTAAAGTGACTCTGGGCACTCAGTCATACCATAAGACTTCAGTGTGAACTAAAGAGGCCCCTAGAGTGTAACGTGTGCATTCCAAACATGGTGTAGAGGTACATTATCCACCTGACATGGTGGGATAAGATGGTAACACCTTCTAGAGTGAGCACTCAATGGATTAATAAGCAACAAGTGACTCTGAGCTTGTGGAATCTTTCTGACACTTAAAGCATGAATTCCATTTGTCTTAGCTAAGATAAAGGCCTCTTGTTTAATGAACACTTTAAAAATGTTAACTCAGTATCTGATGCAGAAAATTATGCAGGTCATTAAACGAGATCTTGTAGACTTAGCATTCCAACGTAAGTGAATCTAATTTAAAGACCCTAACCTAAAACAATATCTAAAAAAAAAAAAAATCTGAGAATATATGATTCAAGGACATGAAACGGAGTTTCGCTTTTATCCTTCGACTGAACCTTTGGAGCTTCACAAATAACCTATGGAAATATCATGTTCCCAGAGGTGCTGTTTGCATAGGCACAGTCGCCCCTCTCCTGTAACCAGTAAATTGAGGCTAACTAAGCAGATTCTGTGTGCTCCATAGGAACAGCAGAGGGATAGAGACTGAAAGCAGATATCATATTTATGAGTATTAGAGTAGAAACAGGTGTGCTTTAACCTTGGGTTTGCAAACTCGAAAGCATTGAGTACAAAGACCTTTTACAGGTATTCCATTGAATAAAGGCCAATCACTATATGATGAATGCACTATGGAAGCTATTCCCAAAAAGGTAAATATAGAGCATAGAACTAGTCATCAGTATTGTATGCAGCTGATCTTTTTCCCATTACTAACTCGCCATGCCTTAGGCTGGATTCACACCTATGCAGTTTTAGTGCTTTTCGCATTTTGCAAATTCGCACTACAGTCCATTTAACATGGTTTCCTATGGAACACATTCTGTAATGCAAATCTGCAAAATGCAAAAATCACTAAAACTGCATAGGTGTGAATCAGACCTTATTCTGCACTGTATCTATGTATGGAGGCAGCCATCTTTGTAGAGGAGCAGGGCTTTGCTTCCTCAAGTCAGAGCTACCCCACCCCCTTCCCCTAATGACTGGTGATCTGATGACTGGTTTGGTAAAGATTAAAGAGGTTGTAAAGGCAGAATTTTTTTTTTTATCTTAATGTATTCTATGCATTTAGATAAAAAGCCTTCTGTGTGCAGCAGCCCCCCTCAGCCTCCCTAATACTTACCTGAGCCCTATCTCTCTCCAGCTATGTCCACAAGTCCCTCAGCTGTCGGGACTCTCCTCTCCAAAATTAAGCTTTTATGGTTGTGGCCAAAAAGCAAAATTTTGGTCTCATCACTCTAATTGACTTTGTGCCAGAGGGTTTGAGGCTGGTCTCTGTGCTGTTTGGTGTATTGTAAGCAGGATACTTTTGTGGCATTTGCATAGTAATTGGTTTCTTCTGGCGACTCCACCATGCAGCCCATCCTTATGTGCCTCCTTATTGTGCATCTTGAAACAGCCACACCACATGTTTTCAGAGAGTCCTGTATTTCACCTGAAGTTATTTGTGGGTTTTTCTTTGCATCCCGAACAATTTTTCTGGCAGTTGTGGCTGAAATTTCAGTTGCTCTACCTGACCGTGGTTTGGTTTCAACAGAACCCCTCATTTTCCACTTCTTGATTAGAGTTTGAACACTGCCGATTGGCATTCTCAATTCCTTGGTATCTTTTTATATCCCTTTCCTGTTTTATACAGTTCAACTACCTTTTTCTGCAGATCCTTTGACAATTCTTTTGCTTTCCCCATGACTCAGAATCCAGAAAGGTCAGTGCGGCACTGGATGAAAGATGCAAGGGTCTGTCAGGAGTCCATAAACTCATTGACCTTTTATACACACACACACTAATTGCAAGCAAACAGATAACATATGAGGATGGTTACCTTTAACCACTTGCCGCCCGGCCACCGTCAAATGACCAATCACACCCGGTCACATGTAAATACAGAGATGCTGGTAATCGGCTCTCCACTCCTCACACTGACAGAGTGTGAGGAGAGGAGAGCCGATCAGCAGCATCTCCTCACAGAGGACATCTAGGCATGTAATCAGGGCACTGATAATCAGTGCCTTGATAACAATAAAGCGCTCGGTGCCCGAAGTGAGTGCCCACCAGTGCCAGCAGTGTGCCCACCAGTGAGTGCTCACCAGTGCCAGCAGTGAGTGCCCACCAGTGCCAGCAAACAGTGCCCACAAGTGCCAGCAATCAGTACCCATTAGTGATGCCAGTCAGTGCTGGCTATCACTGCTGCCCACCACTGCTGCCCATCAATACCTATCACTGCTGCCAATCAATGCCACCCATCAATGCCCATCAGTACCCATCAGTGCTGCCTATCCATGTCACCTACCTGTGCACATCAGTGCCCACCAGTGTCGCCTATCAGTGCCACATATCAGTGCCACCTATCAGTGCCCATAAGTGCGGCATATTCGTGCCTCCTCATCAGTGCCACCTAATCAGTGCCCATAAGTGCCACCAAATTAGTGCAGCCTATCAGTGCACATCAGTGCCGCCTCATCAGCGCCCATCAGTGAAGGAGAAAAATTACTTATTTACAAAATTTACTGATAGAAACTAAGAAAAACTTTATTTTTTTTCAAAATTTTCAGTCTTTTTTTTTCTTTTTTTAGGAAAAAATAAAAACCCACACGTGATTAAGTACCACCAAAAGAAAGCTCTATTTGTGTAAAGAAAATGATACAAATTTGACAGTGTAGCATGACCGCACAATTGTCATTCAAAGTGTGACAGCGCTGAAAGCTGAAAAATGGCTTGGGCAGGAAGGGGGTGTAAGTGCCCTGTGTTGAAGTAGTTAATAGCCATTCAAACCCCTTTGTGTCAACTTGTGTGCATGTTATCAGGCCAAAATAACCAGGGTATGTAAACTTTTGATCAGGGTAACTTGGGTAGTTTCTGTTGCCATTATGATTTAAAAAGAGTAAAACACAGTTGATTGATAATAAATGGCTTCAGCCAAACACTAACCATGAGTGAAATAAATGTTTTTTTGTGTTATCATTCATATTCTCTGAAAAATGGCCAAGAAATCATAAATCCCGCCAGGGTGTGTAAACTTATGAGCACAACTGTATATATTATATATATATATATATAATAAGTGAGGGTACAGCTATTATAGTAGCATTGAGGATTTTATTGATGGTACATATTTTGCACATATATGAAATATGTTTTTATTTATTAACTGCACTTTCAAAGTATGAAGTGGAGGGCGGTTGCTGTAGAAAGGGAAATAGTGCTGCATAGTAAATATTTATAATTTGGGGACACTGTCAGTGTTTATTGCAGCAGCTAGGGGGAATTACATTAAACATATACTGCATTCTGGTTTAGTAAAGCTGCCATTAAGTGCACCAACACTTCTTATAGGGGCCCCAACAATAGGTGGCAGAACAACAAAGAAAAATACCCTGACCAGTTTTTTTTTGGGGTTAGAGCACCCCTCTCCCTCTTCATTACCTCTTATTTAGTGGCCACCAGTGCATAGGAGGAATCCCTTCAGTTCTCCCACATAGAGGAGTTTGTCTCCCATGGTTGAGACGCAGGATCTTTCATTCTATTACTAGGGTAGGACCAACTAATTCGGGGTACTTTGTCGCAGTAAAGTGGGCTTAGCACTATATAACCATATAGTGTGACCAAACCCCCGTATTTTTTTAATACGTTCAGGTGTTTTTAACTAGCCCTGCAGGAAACGTCATTCTTGAATGTGTGCGCTGTAATATGTTTGCTAGAACAACATACTCCTCTCGGAAAAAACCTTCCTGCAAGTCCCCGTTGTTCCCATTTCCTTAATTTTTATGGACAATGCACATCCACTTAGTCTAAAGCCCCATACACACGATCGGATTTTCCGACGGAAAATGTCCTATCGGACAATGTTGTCGGAAATTCCGACCGCGTGTAGGCTCCATCGGACATTTTCCATCGGATTTTCCGACGGACAAAGTTTTATCTCCTGCTCTCAAATTTTCCGACAACAAAGTCCTATCGGACTTTTTCCGGTCGTGTGTAGCGAATTCCGACGGACAAAGTGCCACGCATGCTCAGATCACATTACAAGACCAAAGCTATTGGATACTAGCCTCTACGTAGTCCCGTCGTAGGCAACAAACGTCACCACGTTCAGAATGATCGGATTTTCCGACAACTTTGTCCGACCGTGTGTATGCAACATTAGTGTCGGACTAAATCCATCGGAAAAAATCCGATGGATTTTGTGGTCGGATTTTTCGACCGTGTGTACGGGGCATAAGTCTAGCATAGTTACCATCAATGAAATTTAGTAGTATAATTCCTGTGTTTGATAAATCAAGCCTTATTACTGCTCACTGCTGCACATTAGGTGACCTTGCTGCTGTTAATGCTGATCTAGATGCCAAATGTCATCTTATGCCTAGTCCTTATTAATAATCACCCTGCATTCTAAATTGTATTATTACTATTGTTAATCCATTTATATGCTTACTTTATTACTAACCATAACAGGTGACAGTATATTAAGTTTGCCTTTCTAACTGGTTCAGTGCCTGTTTTCTTTGATATAGCACTACTACTGGGTACTAAGTACTACTTTAGTGATTTTCTGTGATATTACATGCTTTGTATACTCAACCTAATGCGTTAGAGGGGCTGAAGTTCTTAACCAACAACTCATATGAGGGTAGAGCTACACACCCCACCTGCTATTACTATATAAAACGTTGATCAAGGCAAAATAGAAAAAAAAATAGTACATCTTTGCAATACATGCACATCTTCCCATGTTTTTTTCCTCTAAGCATGCTGCAAAGTACAGAAATATAACTTTTAATGTGCCAGAAATACAGCGGGTTCCTACCTTCTGCTTTCATCTGCCAAAATAGTGTATTTTGGCTCAGAACTCCAGAGCCCTCTTCATTTCTGATAAATGACAAAGAACACAGACCTGTCTTCATCTACCTACCCTGTCACCTCCATAATGCCTCCTTCTGCAGATATGAGAAGTTCATTGATAGGGTTTACATACACTTTTAACTTTCTCTGCTCAATGAAAAATGCCACAACCTAAAAACAGCACCGCACATTGTGTGTAGTATACATTGGATTCCGTAATCTTTCCTAAACTTGTGATTTGGATCTGTCCACTCCTAACTACCTAACTAAGCATTAATTCTGTCATTGTATTGTGCAGATAATCTTCTTTCTGATCCGCATCAGGGGGCAAGTTTAACCAAAGTAGATGAGCTGGGAGTGTGGGAGAAACCACACTGAAAGAATGTCAGTCACATGAGACCTGGCCAGAAACCATAGTACCTAATACAGTACATTTGTCATTCCTGTCTATATTTTATAACACAACTTTGTATTATTTTAATGCCATAGATTAAATGGGCACATAGACATTAGACTTTGTTTGCTTGAAACCTCTAATTTAAAGTATAAGTTCACCATTGGGAACATGTTACAAGTTCCCAATACTGCAGCCACTGCCGAACCCTGCCCTCTGACAGCGGTAAGGGGAGAAGTTCCCCGTACTAGCTGTCACTTTTTTAAATCGGCTCTACGCCAACAGGGCTGCGTCATTCATTCACACAGCTCTGTGTATGAATGAACCACAAGCCTGAGATCCTTTGTGGCTGTTGGCTTGTAGTTCTCAGTGAACTAACATGGTGCTGTGGAGCGCTGTGGAGCGCCGTGGTAGTTCATTGATTCTTCCTGTCAGAGTATCTGCTTGCCTGACAGATCTGCAGGGGACATGCACGGCACCAGCGATCTGATGATCACTGGTGCAATGCTTTATAGGCTTCAAAAATAAATAAATAAATGCACATTTTTTTTACCTGCAAAAAAATTAGCATTTAGAGATTCTTTAAAAAAAAGTGAACTTATCCTTAAGCCCGGGTTCACACCAGTGCGTTGCGAACCGAACTGCGCACAAAAAAGTCAGTTGTTCAGCGGTTTGTCAGCGTTTTAGGTGTGAATCAGCTGCAAATGCATTAGTAACCCCTGAAGTGTCTAATTAGAGTTGCAAATTTTTGTTCACACCGCAACACAGCTGCGAATCAGATGCGTGCCCATAGAAGATAATGGGCCTGAATTCGCACCTGATCCGGACTGCACTGCCCAAAAAACGCACACGTTTTTTCTGCAATGCGCAGTGCGAATGCACCGCAGATATGTGAAAAATTAATGTATTTTGAAATGTCCTGCGAATTGGATGCGGTGTAAGCCGCATCTAATTCGCATAGGTGTGAACGGGGGCTTAAAGGCTACCAAGGTTACCTGTGTTCTGATGCCAGAAATGCCCAACAGACAACCCAACTGTCTTAAGATCCTGCTTAAAGGTTAAAGCGTAACTCTACTTTGGGAATGGATTTAAGTAAGGGCTGGGGGTTGGCTTTGTAGTTGGCCATGTCTGTCCTTGCTGAGAGTAAGATCAAGGAAAGAGATGGAACTATAGCTATATGTCATTGTGAATTTGAGATTGAGGGAGTTGGAGGTATTAAGGTATATGAGAAAGTGATGTAGTGTATCTATGGGGCCCTGCCACAGAATCAAAATGTCATCTATATAGCGGCGGAAAGACGCTATATGTTTGGTGTAGATGCTGGCAGCATCAGTAATGAATAAGTTTCGTTCCCATCTATTTAGATGAGTTTCTAAGGATACAAATTGCCTTGACAAAGGACCACAGTCCGAAACATGTTGGCATCTTCCTTACCCTATGTACCAAGCAAGTTTATACCTCTGTCATAATGCTTTGTATGTTTTTGCTCTTCTGACATGTTATAAACTGTATCAACTCATTGTATCCTCATTGCAAACATACTATGCCTCTGAGCATTCCCTTGTTCACTGTGTACATTTTTGAATAAAAAAACATTCCCCTCTGGGTGATCTATGTAAAAAAAATAACAAACTTTGTTTCAGATTCCTACCTCTGGGTGATCTATGTACTTGACATGTGCAGGGAGTATATACAAACTTTGTTTCAGATTCCTTTAGACAACACATTATTGACAAATCTACAGCTGACTATGTCAGAACCAAATTTCCGAGAGAAGCCACCTTTTATGCCTTACCCAAGGTACATAAAAACCTTCCCAGACCACCAGGTAGACCTATCATATACCGATAATCTTAGTCGCTATATAGACAAATTACACACACACTTATATACTTGATACCACACACTTACTTCAAGACCTCTCGGACCTCCACGTCGATGCCAACACTGTCCTGGTTGCCATCGACGTCGAGGCCCTTTACAGTTCTATCCCTCATACCTTAGGACTCACTGCTATTCAACATACCTTGTCTAAAGCCAACCTCTATTCCCATGAGTTATCGCTCTTTATTATCAGAGCACTTAAATTCATTCTGACTCACAACTTTTTCTCCTTTTAATGGTTCCCACTACCTCCAGGTACAGGGCGTCGCCATGGGCACTTGTTGCGCACCGGCGTACGCCAATCTGTACCTGGGGGAGTGGGAACGAAACTTATTCATTACTGATGCTGCCAGCATCTACACCAA
This sequence comes from Lithobates sylvaticus, assembly GCA_028564925.1. Classification (NCBI taxonomy): domain Eukaryota; kingdom Metazoa; phylum Chordata; class Amphibia; order Anura; family Ranidae; genus Lithobates; species Lithobates sylvaticus. The sequence goes on from CM053027.1 coordinate 485,113,255, forward strand.
ACATATAGCGTCTTTCCGCCGCTATATAGATGACATTTTGATTCTGTGGCAGGGCCCCATAGATACACTACATCACTTTCTCATATACCTTAATACCTCCAACTCCCTCAATCTCAAATTCACAATGACATATAGCTATAGTTCCATCTCTTTCCTTGATCTTACTCTCAGCAAGGACAGACATGGCCAACTACAAAGCCAACTTTTTCGCAAACCGACTGCAGGTAACACTATCCTTGCAGCCTCTAGTTTTCACCCCCAGCCCTTACTTAAATCCATTCCCTTTGCCCAATATCTACGTGCCCGACGTAATTGTTCCACGGATACCTCCTTTGAACACGAGGCCTCCGTATTAAGGGACAGACTTCGCGCACGTGGTTATAAAAATAGCGTTTTAAAATACGCTTACAAAAAAGCGAAATCCAAATCACGCTCTGCTTTACTTATTCCTAAACCATCTGGGCCCTCCACACAACCACCCCTTAGAATTATAACCAACTACTGCCAACAATACAATGAAATTAATCAAATACTACTCAAACACTGGCACATCATCTCTACAGATAGAGCCCTTTCCCCCTTTGTTCCGCCCAAACCTTTGATCACTTATCGACGTGCCCCGTCTCTTCGTGACAAACTCATTACTAGTGAATACAAGAGTAGTAACAAATCCCAGAGACAGCTTAAGGGCACCTATCCATGTGGCAATTGCAATTATTGCAAATACCTACCTAAATCCAATCTACATAACCTTTTACCCAATGGCCAACGCCTTTTTCCTAAGCATTATGTAAATTGTCGTTCTGTTGGTATTGTTTACCTTTTAGAATGTGAATGTGGGTGCTTTTACGTGGGCAAGACGAAATTACCATTCTGGAAACGAATTTATGGACACGTTACCAGTATAAACCAAAGAGATCCCGATTTACCTTTGGGACGACACACCTCTATTGTCCACCCTGATACTATTCCCAAGATCTCATTTAGAGCTCTAGACCATATTCCCCCCCCCAAATCGAGGGGGTGATTATAACAAAGCGCTCCTTCAGAGCGAACTTCGTTGGATTTTCCATCTCAATGCCACCATACCTCCTGGCCTAAACGAGGCCTTCAATTTTAAACCCTACCTTGAGGGCTTCGAGACCGGAGTCTGTGAATTAGATCTTTAACTTATCGTCTCCCTCGTTCAAGCACCCACACCCAATGCACATTGCTTGTATTATTATTATTACATTTTTTACCCTGTGGATTGGATGCTCTTTTATAAGCATATAGGAATATATGTTCATGTACTTTATACTGTATATGTACTGACATATGTTTGTCTTTATTGACACATGTTTTTTCATCCATGTATTACATACTGTGCATTAAACTGTTACATGTTTTCTTCTCCCTTCCCCCCAATGTTTTACAAGCCATATATACCACTAGGTTGTTTATTGTATTAAAACCTCCATGTCCCCCATCGCTCACTTTGTGATCATCTGTCCTCTATGGACCAACCCACTAATATTCCACCTGCACTGTGTCTCCCCCCTCTATTTTGAATACCCGGCGCGGGTAAGACCAGGTGCGCATGCGCATTTACCCTACTGCGCACGCGTCACCCCCTCGCCTTCCACCATAGACCAGCTTTCTGGTCCACTTCCTGTTTGCGCTCCACCGCGGAGCGCACCAGGAAGTTGGCGACCGTCTGCCCCGCGTCGGTGACGTCACGACGCCGGACGCGACCGCGCCGTCATGACGCGGCCGCGCCCGGCACCGCCCCGTCAGAGGTCCATACTGGAAGGTTACCATAGCGCCTTTGTGCGCCCGCCTTCCAACAACACAGCAGCTAATCAGCACTGAGGCTTTAGGTTGGTTGACACACACCCACTCTCAGCTGTTGTCCATTATTTGACTATATATAAACCTTCCACACTCTGGCCTCAGTCTCTTGCTGCTGACTGACCAGAGTTGACCTCCTATCCTCTACTTACAAATTATACTCAGGTAAATACCAGGTCTACTTTTCTGTAGCCAGATACTCTCACTTTGGTTTTTCTTTGCTTTTGACTATTCCTATTTTATTTTATTTTACAGTGACACACTCGCTGACCCACTGTGTTCAATACAGGACTTGGGCTTTCAGCCCTAAGTCCTGTATGTTTGGACCTTGTATTCGGAGGGGGTCCCCAGCAGGTCTTTTATATCCTAGTGTCGAAGTACACTTTGTTTTATTGCATATACCCTTGATTCCCTGGACCCCACGCTCAGTGGCTCCCCCATATGACAAACAATTGAGCTTTGGCAGGACATGTGAGTACCTCATTGTGCTTTCTCTTTCTGAGATAAATCTCCTCCAGCAATATAGATTTTCTCTAGTGCAAATATAATGTATTGATATATTGAGACTAATTCTATGACCCTTCATCTATTTAGATGAGTTTCTAAGGATACAAATTGCCTTGACAAAGGACCACAGTCCGAAACATGTTGGCATCTTCCTTACCCTATGTACCAAGCAAGTTTATACCTCTGTCATAATGCTTTGTATGTTTTTGCTCTTCTGACATGTTATAAACTGTATCAACTCATTGTATCCTCATTGCAAACATACTATGCCTCTGAGCATTCCCTTGTTGAAGAAATCCATGTGTGTTTGTCTGTGCCTCTGGGCTAAGTGGGTCTAATGGGAGTGGTTTCATAATTATCAGTCAACTGTGGCAGCTGCAGGGCACTAATGAGGAAAGCTGCTGGGCCTGCATCCCTTTAGACATGTTCCTATTGGAATATATATATATATATATATATATATATATATATATATATATATATATATATATATATATATATATATATATATATATAGCCTGCACATCCAGCTTTTGTCTGACGAAAAAGTCAAATTTGGCTGGCAGGCAGCTCGTCTTACGAATTTTTCCTTCTGATTTTCGTATTGTGTGTACGAGGCCTTAAGCACCTATTGGCCAGGGTCTGGAGCAAAAAGAATAATGTGGTGGTCACAAAAAGGAAAATTAACATTTTTGTTTTCCCTTTTACTACATCAGGGAAGTTGTGACAAAATTAAATAGTAGAAGTGGGAGGACTTCCATGAAGGCTGAATTTGCAAGGCTCTTCACATCAGATAACACACATTTTATACTATCTTCAAACTGTCTCCTTTTTTGTTCACCTCTCCAAGAAGTTTGCTTGCTTTATGTGTGCAGCAGCTGGATAATAAGCTGAATGAAGCTAAGTAGTCAAGTTCTAGAATGAAGACAGAAGATAGAGGAGGCCTCTGTATGTCACCTCCACAGAACTATGGAGCTATCAGAAAGGGAGGTGGGGGCTGGGTCACATTAATATCCGCAGCAATAATTGGCAGACAATTGCTCATTATTTTCTCCAGAATGCTAAAGAAATGGGATTACAAACCCAGATCAGCCATGCACCCATCCTACACGGCAAAGATCTGTATTAAAAATAGAACACTATTTGTGATATAATTAGACAAGTTTCATACATACCGTATATCATAATTTGTATGGGTGGTATTATTTTCTTTAATCAGAACATATTACATAAAATATGGCTTGTTATGATTAAGACATGACTTGAATTAGCATGTACGGATTAGTGAACTGTTGCCAGAATATTTTATTACGTGCAACATTTCACTAGAGGCCTAAACAATGGACGACATTTATGAAACGCTGCTGAGAAAAGGTGGAAATTTTGAATATAATTTTGACAATGAAACCCGGTGCACGGTAAGGTCAACCTCTTGTGAAAAAAGTCAGATTAATTCAGGCTTTCATGAGGATAGAGGCCATTTATCAGCAGGACAGGCAGCAGCTCTTGGATGAATGTTACCAGTATCAAAAGCAGATGCAGAAAAGCAATTGCTGTTGAGACACTTATCAAAATGTTGTAACCGTACTTATTGGATCCTGTCATAGTGATAACTCTATCCAATTACGCTTGGCACTAAACCTCTAATAAATGACCGTTCAATATAAAAATAATTCTTCCTGCATCTTGTAGAAGGCTGCCATGCATGGAAAATTCCTTCTCTATGAAGTCAGCTTCACAGACAGATAGTTTGCACAGCAGTCTTTGTTACCATGGTTATGTCAATAACGCTGAACAGTTATTGATCTGCTGGGCTTGGTCTTCAGTTTCTGCTGGACTAAGTCTTCAGTGTCTAATGTCCAATACCTTTGAGAATCCAGGACTCTACAAGGTAATTCTATTTATTACTAGCTATTTATTACTAGCTTATTTTGCTGGTTGATTCTGTAGCATACATGTGAGGTTCCCAAATACTTGTCAGTGGTTTAGGCTTTGCCAATGTACATAGCTTCCAAATGTTCCTCATTTTCCCCACCATTATAGCCTTTGCCATTTACAGAAATTCCTGTCTCTTGTTATTTGTCAGTTGTCCCTAATTTTGGGCTGATGTGTAAACCTCCATAAAAAAAATGACCATGCACTACATTTAAACTTTCATACAGCTCCTAAATTGTTTCATTTGTTGTTTTTAAAAGCCAGTATGCAGGAAAAGTAGTAGTGAAAAAGCACTTGGGGTTTAATCAATCATTTCTGTGCATTCTTAAAAAAATGGGTATGTTCCTTGATTACACATTTTGTGCTAAAAGGTTTCCCTCTCTCATTTGAGAAAGTTGAAAGGTATACATGTATTTGTCCCATTTCTACAAGTTACTTACTGTACATGTTCCAGCTACCTTTATGGTGGCAGCTATATTGCCCCACTTTTGTGCCTCTTGGACCCAAAGGGCAGATCCATATTACACCTTTGCTGCGCTGATTTTAATCAAGAGAATGGCCACTGCAGAAAACAAAAGACAAACATTTTGACATATGGTTGAGTTGCTATGATTCCTAGTGTTTAGCAGGCGTCATTAGGATGACTTTGTTTTCTCACAGAGCAGGTTGTCAGACTATAGAGAAAGCTTGTCGATTTCAGTTTCCGAAATGCACACAGTTCTAATTTCCATCAACAAGGCCTTCAAAAAGATAATGTTTCCATTCAACACTTGTTGATGTACTGTATGTTGACCCAAGCCTTTAAGTATGCAAAGTTAATAGAAATAAAGGGAGAACCCCAAGTATCTTACAACGACGTACTATATCGGCCACAAAGAAGAGACATATTAAGTAAAAATATAGTATTTTATTTAGAAGACAATAAAAGTTTTGAGTGATACCCCAACAGGAGACGTGAGTATATAAAATGTTCAAATAACCAAATGGACATATACAGATTAAATGAACATGGTCCATACAGTGGTATGATATGATGTTGTCTGTGTGGTCTTTTGGTTTGTGGTGGTTTGGATGAGGCCCAGGTCTATACTCTATACTATGATAGGAGTATTTGAACAATTTTCCAGTTAGGAGTACTAAAGAACTAATGGATTACATTAGGCCGAAATGTTGTATAATTTAAACAGTATAAAAAAGACCATATGGCAGTTCTTGTCAATTTACAGGTACCGTATATACTCGAATATAAGCCGAGATTTTCAGCCCATTTTTTAGGGCTGAAAGTCCCCCCCCTCGGCTTATATTCGAGTCACCGCCGTCTGCCTACATGAACAGCTTGTCCTGCAGACAGACGGCAGTTTTGAAAAGCCGCGCCGCCTCCTCCCGCCCGTCCGTGATAGGCGGACACTAATTTTCCCAGCAGTACAGTGTTCCGCCTATCACGGATGTCCTGTCATTCTCATCTCATGGACGAGGATGAGAGAATATCCGTGATAGGCGGAACACTGCACACTGACTGCTGGGAAAACAGCGTTCCTCCTATCACAGACGAGGAGGAGGAGGAGGCGCGGCTTTTTAACTTTACAATGGCGCCGTACACGCTGACAGAGTGGGGACAGAGCGGGGACAGAGCGGGGACCGAGCGAAGACCGAGCGAAGACCGATGGCACAGGGCACAGGACGGAGGGCACAAGGACAGATGGCACAGGACCCGCAGATCGGCACAGGTAGGCTGCAATGGGGACACGGGGGGTCTGTACAGGGGACAGGTAGCTGCAGATGGGCATTGCTGACCCTCTTTTCCACTTACAGTAGCTGCTGCATTTTGTACCCTCGGCTTATACACGGGTCAATGCATTTTTCCCATTTTTTGTGGTGAATTAGGGGCCTCGGCTTATACTCGGGACGGCCTATACTCGAGTATATACGGTACTTTTATTGTAGTACTCTCTGCATCCAGGTCTATCACCAGTGTTGCCCTTGCATTTACTATGACATTTAGATATCAAAAATAATTATTTACATTTCAAGGCAGTAAGGCAATACTTAATATATAATAAAAATGTGAGTCCGAGGTAAAGGAGATTTCTTTTCTTGGCTTCATCATTTCCACAGAGGGAATTTCGATGGACCTGCAAAAAGTTAACTCCATCCTGGATTGGTCTGTCCTGACTAAGGATGAGCCCGGTGTTCGATTCGAACCCATGTTCGAATCGAGCACCGGGTGTTCGCTCGCTCGGCGAGCCCAGAACTATTGGGACCGCTCGCATCAAATTCGTGTGATGCGAGCGGCCCCGCAATGCATTGCGGCCCGCGCAGTGCAATGCTGGCTGATGATTGGCCAAGCATGCACTGTGACCCCGCATGCTTGGCCAATCACAGCGCCGGCAGCGAGGAGAGCCATAATTGGCTACAGGCAGGATGCCTGTAGCCAATTATAGCTCAGGGGCTTTAATACACGCCCCACGGTATAAGAGGCCGCCGCGGCGGCGGCCTCGCATATTATGTTTCACTCACAGTGTCAGCGTGTCAGTGTGCTGCTGACTGCTGACAACAATATGTTCTTTATTTCTGGGGATATGTGTGTGCATGCTGTTAGAACAGCATTGCAGTATCACATCTGGGGGGTGTCTATAGGTAGCCTGTGAAGGAGGGCAGGTTTCCTGTGCTTAGAACTTTCCCTGCAAAAAAAGTGTCATTTTTGCAGGAAGAAAGCTATTTAAATCACTCGCGGCTAATGAATTGATGGCTCCTGTAACACAGAGAGCTGTCATTCATTAAAAAAAACAAAAAAAAAAGCGTAGGGGTCCCCCCAAATTCAATAACCAGGCCCTTCAGGTCTGGGATGGATATTAAGGGGGATCCCAGCCAAAAAAAAAAAAAAAAAAATGGCGTAGGGTCCCCCTCAAAATCCATACCAGACCCTTGAGGTCTGGTATGGATTTTAAGGGAACCCTAGCCAAAAAAAAAATGGCGTGGGGTCCCCTCAAAATCCATACCAGACCCTTATCCGAGCACGCAACCTGGCAGGCCGCAGGAAAAGAGGGGGGGACGAGAGCGGCCCCCCCTCTCGCCTGAACCGTACCAGGCCACATGCCCTCAACATTGGGAGGATGCTTTGGGGGTCTAAGACCCCTAAAGCACCTTGTCCCCATGTTGATTAGGACAAGGGCCTCTTCCCCACAACCCTGGCCGGTGGTTGTGGGGGTCTGCGGGCGGGGGGCTTATCGGAATCTGGAAGCCCCCTTTAACAAGGGGACCCCCAGATCCCGGCCCCCCCCCCCTGTGTGAAATGGTAAGGGGGTACAAAAGTACCCCTACCATTTCACCAAAAAAGTGGCAAAAATGGTAAAAAGGACAGGAGACAGTCTTTGACAATTCCTTTATTAAAATCTTCTTTCTTCTTTCTTCATCCTTCGGTTTCTTCATCTTCTCCTTCCTTCATCTTCTTCCATCTTCTTCTTCCATTTTCTTCTTCCTCCGATCCGCTTCTTCTTGCGCTGGTCTTCTCGTCCTTCTCGTCCGGCATCTTCTTCCGTCGGCGTCGGCGTCGGTGTCTCTGTCTCTTCTTGGGCCGCTCCGCGCAATGGGAGGCTCCCGCTGTGTGAGGCTCCGCTCCGTCTGACAGGTCTTTTATAATGGAGGGCACCTGGTGACCCCGCCCCCTCTGACGCACAGGGACGTCATGGGGAATTCCATGATGGCTTTCCCCATGATGTCAGAGGGGGGCGGGGTCACCAGGTGCCCTCCGTTTTAAAAGACCTGTCAGATGGAGCGGAGCCTCACACAGCGGGAGCCTCCCATTGCGCGGAGCGGCCCAAGAAGACACCGACACCGACGCCGACGCCGACGGAAGAAGATGCCGGACGAGAAGGACGAGAAGACCAGCGCAAGAAGAAGCGGATCGGAGGAAGAAGAAAATGGAAGAAGAAGATGGAAGAAGATGAAGGAAGGAGAAGATGAAGAATCCGAAGGATGAAGAAAGAAGAAAGAAGATTTTAATAAAGGAATTGTCAAAGACTGTCTCCTGTCCTTTTTACCATTTTTGGTGAAATGGTAGGGGTACTTTTGTACCCCCTTACCATTTCACACAGGGGGGGGGGCCGGGATCTGGGGGTCCCCTTGTTAAAGGGGGCTTCCAGATTCCGATAAGCCCCCCGCCCGCAGACCCCCACAACCACCGGCCAGGGTTGTGGGGAAGAGGCCCTTGTCCTAATCAACATGGGGACAAGGTGCTTTAGGGGTCTTAGACCCCCAAAGCATCCTCCCAATGTTGAGGGCATGGGGCCTGGTACGGTTCAGGCGAGAGGGGGGGCCGCTCTCGTCCCCCCCTCTTTTCCTGCGGCCTGCCAGGTTGCGTGCTCGGATAAGGGTCTGGTATGGATTTTGAGGGGGACCCCACGCCATTTTTTTTGGCTAGGGTTCCCCTTAAAATCCATACCAGACCTCAAGGGTCTGGTATGGATTTTGGGGGACCCTACGCCATTTTTTTTTTTTTTTTTTTTGGCTGGGATCCCCCTTAAATCCATCCCAGACCTGAAGGGCCTGGTTATTGAATTGGGGGGACCCCTACGCTTTTTTTTTTTCATTTTTTTTTTTTTTTTATCAATGACTTTTTTTTATGAATGAGTTTCAATGAATCACTGTTCTCTGTGTTACGGGAGCCGTGAATTAACATTAGCCGCGAGTGATTTTAAATAGCTTTTTTACTTTCAAAAATGACACTTTGCGCAGAGACAGTTCTAAACACGAAACATGCGCCCCTTTACAGGCATACTATGTACGAAATTTAAAGGAATATTACACTTTTATTGTTTCATTTAAGCATTATTAAAATCACTGTTTTTAAAAAAAATTTTTGCATTGATACATGTCCCCTGGGGCAGGACCCAGGTCCCCAAACACTTTTTATGACATTAACATGCATATTAGCCTTTAAAATGAGCACTTTTAATTTCGAACGTTCGCATCCATTATAACTAATAGGGTTCTAAAGCTCGCACGGACTTTAGGTCCGTCGCGGGTTCTGGTGCGAGCCGAAGGGGGGGTGTTCGGCTCATCCCTAGTCCTGACAGACAAAAAGAGTGTGCACAGATTTGTGGGCTTTACAAATTTCTATTGAAAATTCATTAAGGGATTTTCTTCCATCCTTTGTCCCATCGCTCAACTCACGAGGTCACATACCCGGTTCCAATGTACTGTTGAAGCACAAATGGCTTTTGACAAGCTGAAGCTCCTTTTTACCTAATCGTGCGACACCCTTATCCAGCATTACCTTGTATCCTTGAAGTTGATGCTTCTGAGAATGCTGTGGGAGCAATTTTCTCTCAGAGATCAGGAACAAAATCGGTAATGCACCCTGTAGACTTTTTCTCAAGAACACTAAACCCTGCCGAAAAAAAAAAAAAAAAAAAAAACTATGATGTTGGAGATCGTGAGCTTCTGGCTATTAAATCGGCTCTGGAGGAATGGCGCTATCTGCTGGAAGGTGCAATGCATTCTATTTTGACCTTTACAGATCATAAAAACTTAGAATATCTTAGAACAGCCAAAAGACTGCGGCCTCGACAGGCCAGATGGGCACTGTTTTTATCTAGGTTCCTGTTTCACATCACGTTCCGCCCCGGGTCTAAGAATGGCACGCCGGATGCTCTGTCACATATGTTTTCAGAAGTGGAGGGGGCTCCCCCACAGGACACCATTTTGTCTGCACAAAACTTTTTACTTCTGCAGACAAACCTCATGACCCAGATCAAGCAGGCCTCAGGGCAGGAGTTACCACATCAAGGAGCGAATTTGCAAAATAAAGATGGACTCATTTGGTTTCAAGACAGAGTTTTTGTGCCTGAAAGTCAACGTCTGCAGGTCCTTTGATTATGTCACGACCATCCATTAGCAGGACATTTTGGATCCCAAAAGACTATAGAGCTGTTACAACAAACTTTTTGGTGGCCGAAATGGAGGTCTGACTATGAAAGTTATGTTAAGGCCTGCACTATCTGCATACGTAATAAGAGCAACAGGAATAAATCTGGGGACTGTTAAGGCCACTTCCTGTACCAAAAAGACCATGGGAAATGATCTAGATGGACTTTAATGTTGAACTACCAGTATCAGATGACTTCACCTCCATCTTTGTGCTCATTGATAAATTATCCAAGATGGCACATTTTGTTCCTATGAAAGGAGGAGGCCTTCAGCGCAACAAACAGCCAATACATTTATCAAGGAGGTGGTGAGACTTCATGGCGTTCTAGCTAGTATAGTATCCGATCGGGGGGTGCAGTTTACATCAAAAAAAGAGAGAGCTTTGCGAGTCTCTACAAATTGAACTTTGCTTTTAGTCGGCCTATCCACAGACTAATGGACAAACTGAGCGTACCAACCAGACATTAGACCAATACCTCAGATGCTTTTCTTCCTTTTCACAGGATGATTGGGCACATTTGCTACCTCTTGCTGAGTTTGCCTATAATAATTCCATGCATAGTGCCACAAATCAAGCTCCATTTTTTGCTAACTATGGATTCTTTTCTTCCTTTCTTCCTGACACAGTTCCTGATTTACCTGTACCAACAATTCAGGATAAAGTTAAGTTCTTTCTGGATAACAACAAGAAATTTCAAGCTGCTGTGGCTAAAGCTCAGGACAACAACAAGAAGATCTTCGACAGAAGAAGAAAGGGGGATTTACTCCTTAACCCAGGAGACAAGGTCTGGTTGTTAACTGTAAACCTAAAACTGCCATGTCCATCAAAGAAACTAGGGCCTAAATATATTGGTCCCTTTTCAGGAGATGGAGCAGCATATGAACTTTTCTTACCTGAGTCCGTCTTACAAGATTCACCCTGTGTTTTAATGTGTCATTGCTAAAACCTACCGTACCTGACCCTTTCCCAGATCGGGATCCAGGACTTCCAGCACCAATTGTAATGGATGGGTCTGAGGAATATGAAGTAGAAACTATCTTGGACTGTAGAAAGAGACAAGGGACTGTAGAGTATTTAATTAAGTGGAAAGGTTTTGGTCTAGAAGAAAGTTTCTGGGAAGCAGAGTCCAATGTGCACGCTCCAGAACTTCTGCAGGCTTTTTTCACAGCTCATCCAGAAAAGAAGCTTCAAGTTGGCATCCGGAGGCTGCCCGTAAGGAGGGGGCACTGTCAGAGAAATCGTGTGCATAATCGTACACAAAGACATTAAAGAAGATGTGTACTTGCTAATAGGAATTCTCGAGTGACAGCTAGAGGTTCCATAAACCCCACTCATGCGCACAGGAATTTGCGAGTGACAACTAGACATTCCTGACTTTCTAACATATTCTGCGCACGTGCGCATTAGGGTGAACATGCGTGAGTACTTGGCGCCCTCTTGCCTATATAAACTGGCTCCATAGACCAGAAGATTGCTGAGTGGTCATCAGCTTCTACCATCTGTGACCTCATCCTGTGCTTGTTCTTGTTTATACCTGGCCTGTTTGACTCTGCTTGTTCCTGGTTCCTGATACCTGATTGCTGACCCAGCTTGTGACTCGACTCTGCCTTCTGCCTACTGTTCCGGGACCTTCTCTGCTCACTTGATACCGACTCTGGCCTGTCCTGACTCCTCTCTGGATCCGATTCGTCGTTACTTCTGCCTGCCTGAACACCCGAGACCCTGCATTCACCTGCTCTCCAGCTTGGCTGCCGTCTGCTGTCCTGCACCTGCCACTGTGTACCTGCATCTGCCAGTCCACCAGCCTGCCTGCTGTTCCACACCTGTTGGCGTGTATCCGCATCAGCCTGTCCACCAACCTGCCTGCTGCTTGGCACCTGCTGCAAGTGTCTTCTCTCCAGGATCTCCTACCAAGCACCCATGCCACTCCCTGCCCTGTTATATCCTGTCATCACCTTCAAGAGAAACAGGACAAGAGGTGTAAGGGGAAGGTAAAATGGCTTGTTTTACAAGGTGGTCGTATACAATCACTTTAATGGAAAATTGTTACTTTAGTCCTTATACAGTATCTCACAAAAGTGAGTACACCCCTCACATATTTGTAAATATTTTATTATATCTTTTCATGTGACAACACTGAAGAAATAAACAAACAAGATATTTGGGGTGCACATCCTAAAAGATGCATTAAAGATGGTGCAGCCATAAGACCATACAACAGAACAAAATATTACAGCGCACACATACAAAAAATACATTTACCTACTACGCTATCTATAGACTGGGAGATCCTGCTTCTCTGAATCATGGGAGCCATACACTCCTCTATATGGGAGAACTAAAGGTCTCCGCCTATGACCAGTCTATGGATAGCATAGGACCCACTAATCATGGGGTACTTTGTCGCAGTAAGTGAGCTTAACCACTTCAGCCCCGGACCAATTGGCAGCCAAAGGACCAGGCCCCTTTTTGCGATTCAGAACTGCGTCGATTTAACTGACAATTGCGCGGTGGTGCGACGTGGCTCCCAAACAAAATTGGCGTCCTTTTTTTCCCACAAATAGAGCTTTCTTTTGGTGGTATTTGATCGCCCCTGCGGTTTTTATTTTTTGCGCTATAAACAAAAATAGAGCGACAATTTTGAAAAAAATGCAATATTTTTTGCTTTTTGCTATAAGAAATATCCCCAAAAAATATATAGAAACATTTTTTTTTCTCAGTTTAGGCCGATACGTATTCTTCTACATATTTTTGGTAAAAAAAAATCGCAATTAGCGATTATTGATTGGTTTGCGCAAAAGTTATAGCGTTTACAAAATAGGGGATAGTTTTATAGCATTTTTTTTTATATTTTTTTTTTTACTAGTAATGGCGGCGATCAGTGATTTTTTATTGTGACTGCGACATTATGGCGGACACATCGGACATTTTTGACACATTTTTGGGACCATTGTCATTTATACAGCAATCAATGCTATTTAAATGCATTGATTCCTGTATAAATGACAGTTGTAGTGAAAGAGTTAACCACTAGGGAGAGGGGAGGGGTTATGGGCTGTGACGTGTGTGTGTTTTTTTACATTAGGGGCCGGGGCTGACGTCTGACGTCATTGATCGGCTTTCCCGATGACCGGGAACAGCCAATCAATGACAGACAGAGTAGGAAGCGCGGGGAGAGGTTTGTGTACACATACCTCTCCCCGTTCTTCAGCTCCGTAACCCGATCGCGGGACACCAGGGCGATCTGGTCCGCTGGTCCCGCGGCCGTGGTCACGGAGCTCCCGACCGGGTCGCGTGCGCGCCGCTGGCGGCGCGGCGCGCACGACCCACGGGCAGGCATTTAAAGGGCCACGTACAGGTACGTGCTTTTGCCTGCCCGTGCCATTCTGCCGCAGTATATCTGGGTGAGGCGGTCGGGAAGCGGTTAAGCACCATTTAGCAATATGGTGTGACCAAATCCCCATATTTTTTGATAATGTTTTTTGAAAATGTCTTGGTGTTTTAAAATAGCCTTGCAGGAGGTAAATGTATTTTTTGTATGTGTGCGCTGTAATATTATGTTCTGTTGTATGGTCTTATGGCTGCACCATCTTTAATGCATCTTTTAGGGTGTGCCCCCCAAATATCTAGTTTGTCTATTGTATGGATTCTGACCAAATCCTTTTGGGCATGAGCACCCCACTCCCTCATCAGTGCCTCTCATTAGCGTCATTAGGTGGAGACCTTTAGTTCTCCCATATAGAGGAGTGTATGGCCCCATGGTTCAGAGAAGCAGGAACTACCAGTCTATGGATAGCGTAGGACCCACTAACAATGGAGTACTTTGTTGCAGTAAGTGGGCTTAAGCACCATATAGCAATATGGTGTGACCAAATCCCCATATTTTTTGATAATGTTTTTTGAAAATGTCTAGGTGTTTTAAATAGCCTTAGGAGGTAAATGTCTTTTTTGTATGTGTGTGCTGTAATATTTTGTTCAACACTGAAAAAATGACACTTTGCTACAATGTAAAGTAGTGAGTGTACAGCTTGTATAACAGTGTAAATTTTTTGTCCCCTAAAAATTACTCAACACACAGCCATTAATGTCTAAACCGCTGGCAACAAAAGTGAGTACACCCCTAAGTAAAAATGTCCAAATTGGGCCCAAAGTGTCAATATTTTGTGTGGCCACCATTATTTTCCAGCACTGCCTTAACCCTCTTGGACATGGAGTTCACCAGAGCTTCACATGTTGCTACTGGAGTCTTCTTCCACTCCTCCATGATGATGGGTTTAGGTCTGTAGAAATGCTTGGCCAGTCCCTCACCGTCACCTTTGCCCCCAGCTTATTTAGCAAGGCAGTGGTCATCTTGGAGGTGTGTTTGGGGTCGTTATCATGTTAGAATACTGCCCTGTGGCCCAGTCTCTGAAGGGAGGGGATCATGCTCTGCTTTAGTATGTCACAGTACATGTTGGCATTCATGGTTCCCTCAATGAACTGTAGCTCCCCAGTGTCAGCAGCACTCATGCAGCCCCAGGCCATGACACTCCCACCACCATACTTGACTGTAGGCAAGGCACACTTGTCTTTGTACTCCTCACCTGGTTGCTGCCACACACGCTTGACACCATCTGAACCAAATAAGTTTATCTTGGTCTCATCAGACCACAGGACATGGTTCCACTAATCCGTGTCCTTAGTCTGCTTGTCTTTAGCAAACTGTTTGCCGGCTTTCTTGTGCATCATCTTTAGAAGAGGCTTCCTTCTGGGACGACAGACATGCAGACCAATTTGATGCGGTGTGCGGCGTATGGCCTGAGCACTGACAGGCTGACCCCTCACCCCTTCAACCTCTGCAGCAATGTCTATTTCCCAAAGACAACCTCTGGATATGACGCTGAGCATGTGCACTCATCTTCTTTGGTCGACCATGGCGAGGCCTGTTCTGGGTGGAACCTGTCCTGTTAAACCACTGTATGGTCTTGGCCACCATGCTGCAGCTCAGTTTTAGGGTCTTGGCAATCTTCTTATAACCTAGGCCATCTTTATGTAGAACAACAATTCTTTTTTTCAGATTCTCCGAGAGTGCTTTGCCATAAGGTACCTTGTTAAACTTTCAGTGACCAGTATGAGAGATTGAGAGTGATAACACCAAATTTAACACACCTGCTCCCCATTCACACCTGAGACCTTGTAACACTAACCAATCACATGACACCGGGGAGGGAAAATGGCTAATTGGGTCAAATTTGGACATTTTCACTTAAGCCCCATACACACGGTCGGACAATCCGCGGACCAGGTCCGTCGGACCATGTCCGTCATACTTTGTCCGATGTTGGTTTTGCGTACACACGGTCGGACAAAGTTGTCGGAAAATCCGATCATTCTGAACGTGGTGACGTTTGTTGCCTACGACGGGACTACGTAGAGGCTAGTAGCCAATAGCTTTGGTCTTGTAATGTGATCTGAGCATGCGTAGCACTTTGTCCGGTCGGACAACCGTACACACGATCGGATTTGGTGTGATCGGACCGGGTTGACGGCAAATCTTTCCAGCAGGAGATAAGACTTTGTCCGACGGACAAACCGACGAACACTGTCCGATGGTGCATACACACGGTCTGATTTTTCAACAACCTTGTCCGATCGGACCAAATTGATGAAAAAGTCCGACCGTGTGTATGGGGCTTTAGGGGTGTACTCACTTTTATTGCCAGCGGTTTAGACATTAATGGCTGTGTGTTGAGTTATTTTGAGGGGACAGCAAATTTACACTGTTATACAAGCTGTACACTCACTACTTTACATTGTAGCAAAGTGTCATTTCTTCAGTGTTGTCACATGAAAAGGTATAATAATATTTACAAAAATGTGAGAGGTGTACTCACTTTTGTGAGCTACTGTATAAGCATCCATTACAGTGCAGAAGTAAATGGCAACTTCCAACTGCTCTAGATGCATCTAGCATGAAGGATTAATAATCCATGTATTATGGGGGTACTGGTGATAGTGGAGTGGAGTAATTGTAGTGATAAACTTGAAACTATTGTTATCAAAATAAATGTCCCAAAAAATTATAATAGGTAATAAAAGCCCACCATCTTACTGTGACTTCAAACACCAGCACAAGGAATGTGATCTCTCTTAGATCTTCCATACCTCAGCAATCCTGGTGCAAAATGGCTTGCCACCCATCCCCCCGCAGTCGGTGGGTCGGTCGCAACCTCCCCCACATTGCTCGATCGTCAGCCCATCCAGCCCCACACTTACCTGATCTAGGTTGCGGGCAGTGTTTCCACCTCGTCTGCATCACCCAGCGTCTCCTGCTCCTCGGCTTCACAGTGGCTTCCCCTGTGTCTTCTCCTCTCGGCCAATCGGGTCTCCGCTTCCTGATTGTCCGGGAGGAGAATCAGGAAGACAATAGCGAATATTAATTCGTTATTGTCACACAAGTGGGCAGGCTCAGGACGCAGTGCTCTGCACCCCAAGCTCACCCTTTTTTGAAGCCAAATAGAGCTTCTAAAAAAAATACCCCATTGGAAACCACGCATCCAGCGCCCTGCTTGTAGATTAGAGGCCGGACGCATGGATTAGGGGGGCGGCGCCCTTACGCCCCATATGGATGGGCCGCCATTGCCCACAGTGACACCAGTGCTCCCCACTACGTGACAATTCAATTTGCTCACCTTCACAGTTTGACCTCTTACCCTAAAGTGAGGTCAAATAGTGCTTTTTCACCTTCGCTCAGGGCTGATACATGGATATAGAATGGATCCCTTGTTCAATGTCATATGCAGCTCAAACCTGCATCACATATGTAAGAAAAAAAGGAACTTTTAGTGCTCACTGTATTTTATAAATCATAAAAGCAATGGGTATAAAAACGCTCACAAAGATAAAAGCTTAAAGAGGAACTGCAGTCTGCTCACATGATTTGTAATAAAAACAATTTTGCCATTTTGAAGCTTCCCTCCAACCACTTTGCATATTATTTTATATATACTGTGATTCTGTACTTGCCAAATATGCTGCAGAAATCTGTCTGCAACCATTTTAACTGTGGGCAGCTGGAGCTGCTGCCTGTTTACTTCCTGGATTTACACAGACACACAGAGGCACGCCTCCAGCTCTGCAGCCCTGCACCCTCCCTTCCTGGCAAACTCTCACGAGAGTGGGAGAGAGGGAGCTGTGCGTGATGTCATAACCCTAGGCTTTTTACCAGACAAAAAACAGGAAGTGGGCTGTATAAGGTATTTACTGGCAGAAAAAAAATGTTTTACTATCCAAAGTTAAAACAACAAGGGCAGAAGATTTAATAGATGGAAAGTTGAAGAAAATGACTCAAGGTCCGCCTGAAAGCAGAGTTCCGCCGAAAACAAAAAAATGTAAAGTCAGCAGCTACAAATACTGCAGCTGCTGACTTTTAATAATCAGACACTTACCTGTCCCAAGGTCCAGCGATGTGGGGGAATGACGCCTCGCTCATCTCCCCCTCCTCTCTTAGGTACGTGTCCCAGATGATTGCCGAGAGGGGGGGGGGGGGGTGATCTTCCTTCCTGCGCTGTGGAGCCTGGGAGGTAGTGGGAGCTGGAACCCTCCAAAAAGAGGCATAAAAAATGACATGGCGAATGTGGCATGTCAGGGGGGTCACCCTTCCTTAAAGCGGAAGCTCCATTTTTGGGAACATGTATATTGCAATGCTTAACAATAGACAATAGTGGTTTACATGTACCAGTCTCTCACAGCTCAGCAATCCCAAAATGACAGTGTGGTGATGTTATTATCAGTGGCTCCGCACCTATACACGTTACGTATGCTGGGCTGGACTGCTACTGAGCCTGCCTTCTGAACTACAGGACGTACAGTCAGTACAAGAAACACACCACATCATATTTTCTTGCAGACAGCAAGGAACCATGGGATATATAGTCATTAGAAATTGAACGTAAACAGCCGAGGAGAAGCTGCAAAGAATGCAAAGAATCCAGGAAGTTGTGGAAAGACATGGCCAGCAGACAGGCAGAACTCACTACATGAAAATAAAAAATAAGCTTATTTCGGATTGTAAAAAATAACAATTGTTTGTATTGTTAGGACAAAGCTGATGTTATAACATTAAATTGTGTGCTGTGATTATAGATCTTTTTTGACAGTATGGATAGAAGGTGCCCACTTTTTAATTTAAAATGGCGAACCTCAAAAGTTTGCCCAAGTATGGGGTATATGGATAGAAACACTTGGACTAGCACCTTTAGACCTTAAATTCAAAATGTTATTGCATTAAAGCCTATGTTCCACTAAAATAAAAAACATAAAAATCAACACAAGGGACATAACATACAGTTAGGAGTCACTTGTACTGACTATTATTGTTTTAGGAGAAATCTCCCTCCGTCCTAAGCCCCTCCCCAGTGTAATCTTCGATGCGGCGGGGGTTAATACAACTAAAAAACTGTCAGGAGCTCTCATCAAGAGAGCTTGACTATGCTGACACATCTGCCATCTATGAATGGGGGACGGGCAGGTGATTGCTCCCCCCCCCCCTCCTTTAGATCTCATCTCTTGGATAAGAGGTAAGGCATTGGGTACACATTCCTGTGAATATGATAATATATATATATATATATATATATATATATATATATATATATATATATATATATATATATATATATATATATATATATATATATATATATATATATATATATATATATATATATATATATACACATACACAATCACATAATTGTTGACTAATGTAACTTAGTTCCCATATTGGTTAGTGGTCACCACCACATTACACATTATAGGATATGAATATTTTCTGTGGTAATGCTGGATACCAATGCCACAATGCGTAATATCACACTATATCTGTTCTGCTTACATTTCCTCATTTGTCATGTTTTTTTTTCTTGCAGTGTCATTTTACAATATGTAAAGAGAAAGAAGGGTTTCAAGGTTTGTTTGTGTCTTTTGTATTCTTGAAAAATACAAAATGTCTGAAATAAATCTGATTAAAAATTAAAGGCTTTTTTACGGGACCATCTCTTCAAATGTATGGTTGTTATGTTGGACCTTTTAAATACATCCCTTTAGAAGTATTTACCCTTGGGTAGTATCTCACCAAAACTGAAATTCCTATTGAAGAGGATGCCTAAAAATCTTATTTGCATCTTGGTGTCGACACATGAGAAAATCTGTGAGTCAATCACACAAACAGGAAATTACATTTCAGTGGGAATTCCATACACCAACGATGTACATGTACATTCTGTCTCCAGGTTACTTTTTTCACAGAAAATTATAGCAGCTGCCGGGAAGGTAATTTTAATAATATTAAAAAAATACAATATGGCTTGTGTTGCAAATGTACTGTATTTGCCATATTATTATTATTTTTTTTTTTTTTTTTATGACAGTGGTGCCTTTAAAGGGGTTGTAAAGGTTCGTTTTTTATTTTCTAAATAGGTTCTTTTAAGCTAGTGCATTGTTAGGTTCACTTACATTTTCCTTCGATTTCCCTTCTAAGTGTTTTTTCTTTGTTTTCTTTGTCTGAATTTCTCACTTCCTGTTCCTCCTCAGTAAGCTGTTCAGTAAGCTGTTCTGGCTGACTAAACACCGCTCGGATGATGGTGTGAAGTTTACTGAGGAGAAACAGGAAGTGAGAAATTTAGACAAAGAAAAAAAAAACATTTAGAAGGGAAATCGAAGGAAAAGTTAGGTGAACCAACAATGCACTAGCTTAAAAGAACCTATTTAGAAAATAAAAAACAAAGCTTTACAACCCCTTTAAGCTTATTGCTGCTTCCAGTTTTACACCCACTCCTCAGGTCAATGCACATATTTGCCAGCACAATAATTCATCACATGCCTGACGAAGGGGTCCTGCGTGGCTCCAAAACATTTTACTTGGTCCTTTGTGACACATTCTTTCTGCAACAAAAGCTTCGGACTATATCTGATGATGCTTGGTGTGCTGGCAAATATATGCATTGACCTGAGAAGTTTCCAGCTTCCAGCTGGTAGTTGCTGCAGCAACCACTACTACTGAGCCTATGTGCAGGGACGTGTGCGATGGGAATATTGACAATTACAATAGTTTTGTATTAGGCATATAAATACAATTATAAAACAGGCCCAGATAGCCAAGTATGTCATCTAACTTTAAGCATAATACAACAAAGATATTCACTCCAAGGTTGAATCATAGCAAAAAACATGCATGAATATAGGTGCAATGAGTTACACTTAAAACGTATAAGAGCTGATGTTCAGAAATACATACAGGAATTCAGTACCCTTAATAGTGTAATGAAAAGGAAAGCTGAGCCAGACCCTGGTGAAAAGAGATAGGAGGGCAACAAAAACACAGTTTCGGGGATATAAAAACCCCCTTTCTCTAGGACCCCCTACCTAATTTACAATTGGAGCACAATATCCCTTATATACAATGGCTGCCATAGTCAACTACTACCAGCCAGCTGTATGTTACATCACTTCCGGTTCCTGTTTCCAGGAGTGACATCACTTCTGGTTCCTCCCTGCTCCCAAGCTTTGCCAACCATAGCATGGCTGGATCACATGCCAACCAGCTTTTGAAAGGGCCTAGTTTATCTAAGCACAACAGAAAAAATTTAAATAAAGATGCATTTAATGTGGTACAAATAATGCTTAGCAATACTGACTATAATGCGGCGTACACACGGTCGGAATTTCCGATGGAAACAGTCCGATGGGAGCTCTTCATCGGATTTTCCGACCGTGTGTGTGCCCAGCGGTATTTTTTTGTCGGAATTTCCAACGGACTTTGAATTGAGAACCTGTTCTCAATTTTTCCGACGGAAAACCTTTCTATCGGATTTTCCGATCGTGTGTATGCAATTCCAACACGCAAAATTCCGACGCATGCTCGGAAACAATTCGACGCATGCTCGGAAGCATTAAACTTCCCTTTTATAGTGCTGTCGAACGTGTTTTATGCCGCTGTGTTATTGACCGTCGGAATTTGGTGTGATCGTGTGCAGGCAACACAGCTTGAGCGGAATTCCGTCGGAAAAACCGCCAGAGTTTTTTCCGACGAGAATTCTGATCGTGTGTACGCGGCATTACACCCACTTCTGGATGCTAGGGCAGCAATAAATGTGTGTGTGTCTGACAATCCAGCTGTCAGAAGTGACTGTACAAGCCTCCCGATCTCTTCCACCCACCTTGGCAGCAGTTGATCTCCCCTTGCATGCACCCCCACCATATTTCCCAATTTCCACGCTCCCATTTGCTGACCCAGGACCAGCATGGCAGGTGCTGCTGGTTGAAAAATGAAAAATATTTTATACATATGTATATATTATATTACCAAAAGTATTGGGACACCTGCCTTTACAAGCACATGAATTTTAATGGAATCCCAGTCTTAGTCCACAGGGTTCGATCTTGAGTTGGCCCACCCTTTGCAGCTATAACAGCTTAAATTCTTCTGGGAAGGCTGTCCACAAGGTTTAGGAGTGTGTTTATGGGAATGTTTGACCATTCTTCCAGAAGCGCATTTGTGAGGTCAGGTACTGATGTGGATGAGAAGGCCTGGCTTGCAGTCTCTAATTCATCCCAAAGGTGTTCTATCGGGTCACTCTGTGCAGGCCAGTCAGGTTCCTCCACCCCAAACTCACTCATTCATGTCTTTATGGGCCTTGCTTTGTGCACTGGTCCAAATCATTTGGTGGACGGGGGACTAAGGTGCAGGGTTATTTTTCAGGCTTTTGGCTTGGCCTCTTAGTTCCAGTGAAGGGAACTCTTAAGACAACAGCATAGCAAGACATTTTGGACAATTTCATGCTCCCAACTTTGTGTGAACAGTTTGGGGATGGCCTCTTCCTGTTCAAACATGACTGCGTACCAGTGCACAAAGCAAGGTCCATAAAGACATGGATGGGCGAGCTTGGGGTGGAGGAACTTGACTGGCCTGCATAGAATCCTGATCTCAACCCGATAGAACACCCTTGGAATAAATTAGAGCAGAGACTTTGAGCCAGGCCTTCTCGTCCACATCAGTGCTTGACTTCACAAATGCGCTTCTAGAAGAATGGTCAAACATTCCCAGAGTCCTAAACACTCCTAAACCTTCCCAGGAGAGTTGAAGCTGGTATAGCTGCAAAGGGTAATAATATAATATATAATGAACCCTACGAACTAAGACTAGGATGCCATTAAAGTTCATGTGCGTGTAAAGGCAGGTGTCCTAATACTTGTGGCAATACAGTGCCTTGAAAATGTATTCATACCCTTTGTAATGTGCTACATTTAGTCATGTTACAGCCAAAAACGTAAATGTTATTTATTGGGATTTTTATGTGATAGATCAACACAAAGTGGCACATAATTGTGTGAAGTGGAAGGAAAATGATAAATGGTTTTCTAAATTTATTACAAATAAATATCTGAAAAGTGTGGCGTGCATTTGTATTCAGACCCCTTTTACTGTGATACCCCTAACTAAAATCTAGTTGAACCAATTGCCTTCAGAAGTCACCTAGATAGTAAATAGAGTCCACCTGTGTGTAATCTAATCTCAGTATAAATATAGCTGTTCTGTGAAGCCGTCAGAGGTTTGTTAGAGAACCATAGAACCACTCCATAAATCTGGCCTTTATGGTAGAAAGTTATTGTTAAAAGAAAGCCATAAGAAGTCCTGTTTGCAGTTTGTGAGAAGCCATGTGGAGGACACAGCAAACATATGGAAGAAGGTGCTTTGGTCAGATGAGACCAAAATTTTACTTTTTGGCCTAAAAGCAAATAGCTATGTGTGGTGGAAAACTAACACTCCTCATCACCCTGAACACACCATCCCCAAAATCCAAAAACGTAAAAATTAGAAAATCTGAAATAATAGCTAACTATTAAATTATAGGTATTGGAATTTCCTTTCAAATTTGGCTGTTAGTGAACGTAACAAATACGAATTTATCCGAAGTTTACGAATTATCCAAAATAACAAATGATGTATCTAAATGAATGGAATCCTTATGGGTGGAGCTCCAAAGGGATGAAGCTAAGGGGAAAATTAATACTGGGAGTATGCTATAGGCCCCCTAACCGGAGAAAAGGGGTGTCACCGCTCCAGGAGGATCATCTGATAACAAAGTTCTTCACCCAGTTAGAGAGGCCACAGGTTCCGGCAATGCTTATAGCAATGAATGGAAAATGGTTCTGGACAGCTGCACTCCGAAAAAAGCCTTTTATTCAAAAAACACGAAATCCAAAATTACATATCACAGCAGAACAAGAAACCTGACGCATTTCACATTACACACAGTGCTTAGTCATAGCTTGAAAGCTATGACTAAGCACTGTGTGTAGTGTGAAACGCGTCGGTTTTTTGTTCTGCTGTGACATGTAATTTTGGATTTCATGTTTTGTGAATAAAAGGCTTTTTTCGGAGTGCGGCTGTCCAGAACCATTTTCCATTCATTCCCCCTAACCCGAGGGAGGAGGGGGAGACGGATCATCATAATGGGGGATTTTAATTATCCAGACATAGACTGGGAGGAGGGAACGACGCATTCTTCTATGGCTCGCCAGTTCCTAAATGTCTTCCAGGACAATTTCATGGTTCAGATGGTAGACGCACCAACTAGAAATAAAGCGTTACTGGATCTACTGATTACCAACAATACAGACCTGATCACGGATGTGGAAATATGGGGCAATTAAGGAAACAGCGATCACAGGTCAATTGGCTTCAGTATAAATCACACAAATAGGAAAAATAAGGGGAACACAAGACACTGAATTTCAAAAGAGCCAACTTCCCTAAACTACGAACCTTGCTAGAAGGCACGAATTTGGATAAAATCTTAGGAACAAAGAACACAGAGGAGAGATGGGTTTGCTTTAGGAGCATATTAAATAAGGGCATTATCCAATGCATCCCATTGGGTAATAAATTTAAAAGAGTGAAAAAAAGTACTGGATGGCGTAACTCCAGTGTAAAAATGCATATAAAAGCAAAGGAGAAGGCCTTCAATAAATAAAAAAAAAAGGTCATCAGCATTCAGACTTTAAAAAGAATGCAACAAGAAATGTAAGGGTGCAATTAGGGTGGCTAAGATAGAACACGAAAGACACATAGTGGAGGAGAGCAAAAAAAATCCCAAGAAATTCTTTAAGTATGTAAACGGTAAAAAAGGGAGGAAACAAGCTCCAAACCATGTTGGCCCCATAAAGAATGAGGAAGGACATCTGGTTACAAAGGATGGGGAGATGGCGAAGGTATTGCATTTATTCTCCTCACGAGGGAATCGGGGGGCTTCAGTAACCAAAACTGCACCTTAAGACACATCACAGGAAGCACCTCCATGGTTAACAGAGGACAGAATTAAAATTAGACTTGGGAAACTTAACATTAATAAATCACCGGGACCAGATGGCTTGTATCCAAGGGTACTTGGGAAACTCAGTTAAGTAATTGCCAGACCATTGTTCCTAATTTTTACAGACAGTCTACTAACTGGAATGGTACCAGCTCATTGGAGAAAAGCCAATGTAGCACCAATATTTAAAAAGGGCCCAAAATACATCCCTGGGAATTACAAACCAGTTAGCCTAACATCAATAGTATGCAAGTTCTTGGAGGGGATGATAAGGGACTATATACAAAAATTTAGTAATGAGAATGGTATCATTAGCAGTAATCGCCATGGATTCATGAAGAATCGTTCCTGCCAAACCAATCTATTAACCTTCTATGAGGAGGTGAGTTGCCATCTAGATAAAGAACCATTTGACAGTTCCCCATAAACATTTACTGTACAAAATAGGGTCCGTTGGCATGGACCCTAGGCTGCGTACATGGTTTGAAAACTGGCTACAAGGACGAGTTCAGAGGGTGGTGATACATGGGGAGTACTCGGAATGGTCAGGGGTGGGTAGTGGGGTCCCCCAGGGTTCTGTGCTGGGACCAATCCTATTTATTTTGTTCATAAACGACCTGGAGGATGGAGTAAACAGTTCAATCCCTGTATTTGTGGACGATACTAAGCTAAGCAGGGCAATAACTACTCTGCAGGATGTGGAAACCTTGCAAAAAGATCTGAACAAACGAATGGGGTGGGCAACTACTCTACATGGCAAATGAGGTTTGATGTAGAAAAATTAAAAATAATGCATTTGGGTGGCAAAAATATGAATGCAATCTATACACTGGGGGGGGGGGGGGGGGAACCTCTGGGGGAATCTAGGATGGAAAAGGACCTGGGGGTCCTAGTAGATGATGGGCTCAGCAATGACATGCAATGCCAAGCTGCTGCTAACAAAGCAAACAGAATATTGGCATGCATTAAAAAGGGGATCAACTCCAGAGATAAAACGATAATTCTCCCGCTCTACAAGACTCTGGTCCGGCCGCACCTAGGGTATGCTGTCCAGTTCTGGGCACCAGTCCTCAGAAAGGATGTACTGGAAATGGAGTGAATACAAAGAAGGACAACAAAGCTAAATCAGGGTCTGGAGGATATTAGTTATGAAGAAAGGTTGCTAGCACTGAAATGATTCTCTCTGGAGAAGAGACGCTTGAGAGGGGATATGATTTCAATTTATAAATACCATACTGGTGACTCCACAGTAGGGATAAAACTTTTTCGCGGAAGGGAGTTTAACAAGACACGTGGCCACTCATTAAAATTAGAAGAAAATGAGTTTAACCTTAAACTACGTAGAGGGTTCTTTACTGTAAGAGCGGCAAGGATGTGGAATTCCCTTCCACAGGCGGTGGTCTCAGCGGGGAGCATCGATAGTTTCAAAAAACACCTGAACGACCACAACATACAGGGATATACAAAGTAATACTAACATATAATCACACACATAGGTTGAACTTGATGGACTTGTGTCTTTTTTCAACCTCACCTGCTATGTCATGAATTAATAATAAATAATAATAATACATTTTTATTATTTATTATTAATTTGTTCCTTTCTATTTGTTTAGATGCGG
This sequence comes from Lithobates sylvaticus, assembly GCA_028564925.1. NCBI lineage: Eukaryota > Metazoa > Chordata > Amphibia > Anura > Ranidae > Lithobates > Lithobates sylvaticus. Next base: position 485,139,432 of record CM053027.1, read on the forward strand.
CATTCGTTATTCCGGATAATTCGTAACTTTGGAAAAATTTGTATTCATTACGTTCACTAATGCCGCGTACACACGATCAGACTAGTCCGCCGGACTTTTCAAATGAACTGACTTGCCCACACACGGAGTAAAGTGACTCCAGGTAGACGGGACTAGCGAAGGAAGTCAATGTCGCTGCCTCCATCGGCGAGATTGACACCTTGCTAGCCCCGTCGCCTGGTATGGATTTAAAGGGGAACCCCCTATGCCGTAAAAACGGCGTGGGGGTCCCCCCAAAGTCCATACCAGACCCTTATCCGAGGACGCAGCCTGGCCGGTCAGCAAAAGGGGTGGGGACGAGCGTTGATGAGGACAAGGGCCTCTTCCCGACAACCCTGGTCGTTGGTTGTCGGGGTCTGCGGGGGGGGGGGTTTATCAGAATCCGGGAGCCCCCTTTAATAATAAGATCCCGGCCCCCCACCCTATGTGAATGAGTATGGGGTAAATGGTACCCCTACCCATTCACCTGAGGGAAAAAGTGTTAATAAAAAAAACACAACACAGGTTTTTAAAGTAGTTTATTAGACAGCTCCGGGGGTCTTCTTCCGACTTCGGGGGTCTTCTTGCCGGGCACCTCCGCTATCTTCTGCTCTTTTACCGTTCTTTTACTAGCGGAGGAGCCCGGCTTTCTCCTTCGTCGCCGCCGTCCGGGGGTCTTCTTCCGACTTCGGGAGTCTTGTCCCGCTCTTCGTTTCTTCTGCCTGGCCTCCGCTATATTCTTGCAGCTCTTTTACTAGCGTTGGCCCGGTCTTCTTGTTCGCCGCTGACGCAGAGGATGCTGGGACTGTGACATCATAAGGAGCGGGGGTCACCATGTGACATCACCCGGTGACCCCGCCCCTTGTGCCTATATAAGTCGCCACGCAACGTGTCCCTGGCATTACAGGCAGAGAGAGCGTTGTGTCAACATCGGAAGGAAGAAAAAGAAAAGAAGAAGGCGGCGACAGCGGCGAACGAGAAGACCGGGCCAACGCTAGGATAGTCCGATCGTGTGTACGCCGCATAACAGCCATATTTGAAAGGAAATTCCAATACCTATTTATTTTCGGGTTTTCCCATACCTATTTATTTTCAGGGTTTTCGAATTTATGAATTTTCAAATTTACGAAATTAGGAATTTACGAATTTTCGAATTGCGATCCTAACGAATGACCCGAAAAATGAATGAAACTAAAACTAAAACGAACAAATTTTTCGGCAGTGCAGCAGTGCACTGTCTAGTGGAGATGCTTTTCTTCAGCAGGGACAGGGAAGCTGGTCAGAGTTGATGGGGAGATGGATGGATCCAAATACAGGGCAATCTTAGACGAAAACCTGTTAGGCTAGTTTCACACTGGGGCGTTGGGGGCGCTGGCGGTAAAGCGGCGCTATATTTAGCGCCGCTTTACCGTCGTTTAAGAGGCGCATTTCGGACGCTCGTGGGGCGGTTTTACCCCCAGCGTGCGGCCGAAAAAGGGTTAATACAGCCCGCAAACCGCCGCTGCAGCGGCGTTTTATGGGCGGGTTCGGAGCGCTGCCCCATTGTTTTCAATGGGAACGGGCGATATAGGAGCGGTAAATATACCGCTCCTACAGCGAACCAAAGATGCGGCTTGCAGGACATTTTTCAGCTTCCTGCAAGCGCACCGCTTCAGTGTGAAAGCCCTCGGGCTTTCACACTGAAGACACAGCAACAGCTGTTTCAGGTCGGTTTGCAGGCGCTATTTTTAGCGCAATAGCACCTGCAAACCGCCCCAGTGTGAAAGGGGCCTTAGAGTCTGCAAAAGACTTGAGGCTGGGGCAGAGGTTCACCTTCCAGCAGGACCCAAGGCCGGACTGGAAATAAAAACCAGCCCTGGAAAAAATTCCATAGCATTATTATACCAGCCCAACAGCAGACGTCATTATTTTCTTGTTCATAAAAGGGAAAAAACATGCATTTTAAAGCACAGAGATCACCTTCCGCAGAAAGAATACACTACGGTAAGGGGGGGGGGGGTGAGTTACTGATATAAGTGGGAAACCTTTATGTCAGTGCCCCCTTACATTACTGTATTCACTCCCCCCTTACATCAGAGACCCCCCCCCCCAGACTGGCCTGGCGGGGCTGTCACTGACCTCCTTTCAGGTGCACTGTGCAGGGCTCAGTCAGTCGGCTCGAGTTTGGTGGCTCTGGTTTTATCCTATATTCTCCTCTCCACAGTCCACACATGTCTGACTTCTCTCGTAACCCCCATCGCGGAGGCACTCCCACTCTTGACTCCTCTCCAGACACCCTCAGAGACTGCTGACATGATACAGGAGATAGTCAGAGACTGCAGACATGATACTGGAGATGATCAGAGACTGCGGACATGATACAAGAGAAGATCAGAGACTGCAGACAGAGATCAATGCAACCTCCCCGTGCCCATCAATGCAGCCTCACTTTGCCCATCAATGCAGCCTCATTGTGCCCATCAATGCACCCTCACTGTGTCCATCTGCAGCCTCACTGTGCCCATCAATGCAGCCTCATTGTGCCCATCTGCAGCCTCGTCAGTGCCCATCAATGCAGCCTCACTGTGCCCATGAAATGCAGCCTCATCAGTGCCCATCAATGCAGCTTCACTGTGCCCATCTACAGCCTCATCGTTGCCCATCAATGCAGCCTCATTGTGTCCATCTGCAGCCTCATCTGTGCCTATGAAATTCAGCCTCACTGTACGCATTAATGCAGCCTCACTGTGCCCATCTTCAGCCTGATCCGTGCCCATCAATGCAGCTTCACTGTGACCATCTGCAGCCTCATCAATGCCCATCGATGCAGCCTCACTGTGCCCATCAATGCAGCCAGCCTCACTGTGTTCATCTGCAGCCTCACTGTGCCCATCAATGCAACCTCACTGTGCTATTCAAATATAGCCTCACTGTGCCCATCTGCAGCCTCACTATGCCTATCAAATGCAGCCTCACTGTCCCCATCAATGCAGCCTCACTGTGCCCATCAATGCAGCCTCACTGTGCCATTAATGCAGCCTAACTGTGCCCATCTGCAGCCTCACTCTGCCCATCTGCAGCCTCACTATGCCTATCAAATGCAGCCTCACTATGCCCATCAATGCAGCCTCACTGTGCCCATCAATGCAGCCTCACTGTGCCCATCAATGCAGCCTCACTGTGCCCATCAATGCAGCCTCACTATGCCCATCAATGCAGCCTCACTGTGCCCATCAATGCAGCCTCACTGTGCCCATCAATGCAGCCTCACTGTGCCCATCAATGCAGCCTCACTGTGCCCATCAATGCAGCCTCACTCTGCCCATCTGCAGCCTCACTCTGCCCATCTGCAGCCTCACTCTGCCCATGAAATTCAGCCTCATCATTACCCATCAATGCAGCCTCACTCTGCCCATCTGCAGGCAGCCTCACTGTGCCAACAATGCAGCCTCACTGTGCCCATCTGCAGCCTCACTGTGCCAACAATGCAGCCTCATCTGTGCCCATCTGCAGCCATGCCTGTGCCTTGATTACACAGAACGGGTAACTCCCGCGGCGCTGTGTCATGGAGCTGGGGTCTGAACTTTTCGGTGGACGTCCACTCACTGTAACAAAGCCCGCCTCCTAGACCGTGATACACGGAACACTGATTCAATTGAATCGGTGTTCCGTCTATCACGGTCTAGGAGGCGGGGCTTTGTTACAGTGGCCGAACATTTCAGATCCCAGCTCCATGACACAACGCCGTGGGAGATACCTGTTCTGTGTGATTACAAAGGGAGGAGAAGGAGGACTCTGCGCTGCAGTCGCAGTTCAAAACAGCCCTAGAGCAGGTGGCCTACCGGTAATTTTCCCAGTATCCCGGTAGGCCAGCCCTGCAACGACCCTAAACATACAGCCAGAGCTACAATAGAATGGTTTAAATCAAAAGTATATTTATGTGTTATGCCGCGTACACACGGTCGGATTTTCATACGGGAAATGTTCAATGTGAGCCAACAAAACTTGTTGTCGGAAAGTCAGATCGTGTGTACACAAGTCCGTAGCACAAAAGTTCACGCGTGCTCTGAATCAAGCAGAACTTTATAGTCCCGTCCTACGTCTTGTACGTCACCGCGTTTGGAATTTTTGGCCAACATTTGTGTGACCGTGTGTATGCAAGACAAGTTTGAACCAACATCCTTCGAACACGGTTTTGTTGACGGAAAATCCGATCGTGTGTACGCAGCATAAGAATGGCCAAGCCAAAGTTCAGACCTAAATCTAATTGAGAATCTGTGGCAAGACTTAAAAATTGCTGTTCACAGACGCTCTCCATCCAATCTGACAGAGCTTAAGCTATTTTGCAAAGAAGAATGAGCACAAATTTCACTCTCTGATGTGCAAAGCTGGTAGAGACATACCCAAAAAGACTTTGAACTGTAATTGCAGTGAAGGGTGGTTCTACAAAGTATTGACTCAGGGGGACTGAACACAAATGCACACCACACTTTTCACATATTTATTTGTAAAAAAAATGTGAAAAACATTTATGATTTTCCTTCTACTTCACAATTATATGCCACTTTGTGTTGTTCCAACACATAAAATCCCAATAAAACACATTTACATTTTTGGTTGTAACATTAAAAAATTTGGAAAATGTCAAGGGGTATGAATACTTTTTCAAGGATATGTATATCAGTTTACCAATCTTTAGATGTGATGGCTATGTTAGTTTTTCTTTTTTTAGTCTTTCTCCTTTATTTTCCCTGGTGAACCTGCCAGTAAGATATTTCCTGTTTTAGGGGGACAACTCTCATTTACTGTACTAGAGGAGCGGCAATGTCACCCTAGGCTGGTCTCTGTATTTGGACTACAAAAACATGTACTGCAGGTTTGTGTGGATTCTATACAACAGGATGAGGCTGAGGGGTTGGATTGTTGGTCTGGTGTGCAGAGAAGCTTTCAATTCGGTGTGCAGTAGTAGTCTGTGATAAAGCTCTGCAGATACTAGTGGAAGGTAAAGCCCAGTAGATACTATCTAGAGATAATTATCAATAGAATAATAGGCAGGATGTTTTGGGTGGCTAGAGACACCAGATTAAAAAAGCTTCTTATCCACTGCACTGGGTGATGTCACGTGAATGTTATGCAAACTACACAGCTGAAAACCATATTTGTGTATCCTAGGGAGAGGGAAGCAATGTTAGTTTAGGCAGGTAAACACTGTATGCATCATTAATGGCAGTGCAAAGCTCAGATACATTGGACAAACATGGGAGTGGAGTATTCACACCGTGTGTAGAAACATTTGCCTTTTATTGTGACCTTACTGTTGGGGGCCACTTGTCAGCATTCAAACGTGCATGCCAAACACTGCTTTTTGTGATTAGCCTGAAAGGAGAAGAAGGGTCAAAGTTCTTTTGGCCCTGCTCCTCCTGGGGATCAAAGTAGTGCACTCAGTTCTGCACTCTTGTTACTCGTATTCAGCCGGACCAGGCTCTGCAGAGATGCCAGCTTTAATGTCAGGACCTGCCCACGTGTCTGGACTGGCATCAGTGAGCCACTGAGAGCCTGAGCCAGCCGCTCCTGCCCCCTTCACAGCTCAGCACTCCAGTGAGCACTGAAGGGGCAAAGCACAGAGCCAGAGACTGAAGTCACTGCTCTCTGCCCACTGAAAACCAAGAACTGAGCGATCGGTGGTGATGTGATCGCTCAGTTCTCAGTCTTCGAAGCAGAGGGGGGCAGATGCAACATCGGATCTATGCTGCATCCACCTAGGTGAGTGTATGTGTTTGTTTTTTTCATATACCTCACTTCTCTTTTAAAACAAGACAGTAGTGGTAGTCTCCATATTTCTGCCCTTATAGTCTCCTTTAGATCTGTCCTGCAGGTTACATTTTGTATACATACAGTAGGTACATTGTTCCAGCTTGGTCCAATGTAACTTTACATAAGTATATCATACCTGGCCAAAGCCTCTGCTTCCATGATTTCCAGCTTCCAGGGGCATCAGCCAGGTATGGTATATACATAATTACATTGGGCAAGCTAGACCAATGTAACTCTGTGTAAAATATCTATACCTGGAATTCTTGTTTACTCACTTGTTGTGAAAATGCTAGTTGCCTGGCTACCATGGTGACCCTCTTCTCTTGCTTTATTACTTTAATATAATTATACTTTTCTTTTCTCAGCAACAGGTTTCGTATCATGTCAGTGCAGATGCTGCTGTTATCTGCTATACACCATTTCCTTTTATCTTGGCTACAGCAATTGCTATGCTAAGTGTTAACAGCACAATCTCCTCCTTAACCCCCCTCTAGTAAGTCTAGGAAAATCTCGCCTTTAAAGCTGGTGGACTTTGCCTACAAGCAGCCTGTGTTTGCACCACCAGCACAGCTTCCAGATAAAGGGAAATAGTTTCCTTGTATTCTTCCATCTGACAGCTGCTTTGACAGAACCCAAGAGCCTGCTCCACCTAAAACACGGGGTATCCCACAGGAGAATTCCAGGGGACTGCAAAGGTAAGAGCTGAAATGTAGTCTATACTGTGCACGATTCATGTGACTGACAGGCACAGCTGATACATACTGTTAATATTTAACTCACTTTCTCAATGTGTGCACAACACTGGAAGTGAAACTGAACTGTCACTTACAATTCAGGATAACACAACAGGAAAAGCTTTGGGCTGGACTCATATCCTTTCATTTTTGCTTGATTCGTTTTTTTTTCTATTGGAATAAATAGAAACGTATCAAAAATTCATCTCAACGCATGCCTTAAAAAGCATTGATGCACGTAAAAACGTAAACAAAAACGCATCATGATGCATGTCAGTGTGTGTTTGATGTGTATTATTACAGGCTTTGACATCAAAAACTGCATTGCAAGCCATGTTAAAAAAGAGCAACAGCACAATGAGATGCGATTTTATGTGCTTTCATTGATTTCAATGGTAAAGGCATCAGGTGAAAATGCATAATTGTAGCCTTATAGAGCCTATCAAATGTAGGCATTGTGACTGTATCTACTGAAGTCACTTGTTTTAAGTTATAGAAGGTATACTGTATAAAGCACCATATTTATCTTGGGTTATCTCAGAGAAGCAATACCAACTGCCAGGAAATTCAAATTCAGCAAATTACCTATTCCCTGAGAAAGAAGAGATGGTACTGTCGCAGGGTACCCATAGAATAGTGATGAATAAGCGTAACGCTTCAAATTATTGGGTGAGAATTACCTTGTATAGGTTACATAGAGAGGGTGAAAAGTAGTCTTCTGTGCAATGGAAGTATGTGTTATTGCACAGAGCACCAGTTGTCTCATGTCCTCTACACCAGTGGTCATCAACCCTGTCCTCCGGGCCCACTAACAGGCCAGGTTTGCAAGATAACTGAAATACATCACAGGTGATATCATTTGCTGCTCAGTGATTGCAGTATTCTAGTCTGCATCTCCCCAAGGTAATACATAAAACCTGGCCTGTTAGTGGGCCCTGCCATGCAAAATCCATGGTAATGAAAAAAAAATGATGTCTGTATCCAAAGATATGTGAATGTTAAATATTTCTAGTGTACCAGTAGCTAGTACTGCTGTGTAGGGTAAAAGAAAGAGATCGTAAATGAGATTTCCTTTTTGAGGAGAAGCCACAAAACTACTATGTTTTCTGTTGCCTGGAAAAAGGACAAACAAAAAAAATAGCGATTATTTGTAGTAATAATAATAATAGTGTGTAGGAATCCTTGCATAAGCTGCCGTGTCCCCAGTCTAAATTTAGTTTTTTCAGCTTGGTGGTAGCCAACCTGGCCTTTGTTTATTAGGTTATCTGGGACCATTCTGTTTCTCCTAAGCCTAAAAACATAAACAAATAGGAGAAAAAAAACAGAGGTGCTGCTCGCCCCAATGAACACACACAAAAAAAAATTGAATTCCCCCAGGTGCTTTCATGCAGCAAGAAGTAAGTCAAACAAACACAGAGGGTGTCAAAAAATGTATGAAAATGTTATTGTTACAAAAATTTTAATCAACATATTGTTTAAAATATGAGCTCTGGTATCATCATGTCACCAATACAGTAAACCCCCCTCCATCGCTGGGGTTATGTTCCGGACCCACCCGCGAAAAGCGAAATAGAAAGACCCTATTTAAATACACCCTAGGCATGTTTTGTTAATTTTTTAGTAGCATTTAAAGGTCTTTAACACACTTTTATGCAATAGAAACACATTAAAGATAGAGAGAGAGATCAAGAGGATTTTTCAAACACAAAAATATTGTCTTAACAGTACAGTATACTGTACAGTACAGTAAAAAATAGAGTACATAACTGCGAAAATGGTGAAATATTACCACAATATCAGAATAACAGGTCCTAATTACAATACCGCGATATACCGGGACCGCAATAACTGCACCGCAATATAGCGGGGGTTTACTGTATAACAAAAGCATAAAGATAACCCTGAAAGTGGAAGGTCTTAACTATATACAGAGAATTTTCAAATGGTGATACTGCCAGAAAGAACACCACACGCGTTACAATTACAAGAAGCACAATCTTCATCAGAGGGAGACATATGATTTTAATCTTACAACAATTAGAAAATACAAAATCTCAATAAAATGGTTTCCATTTGTCATCGAGTACACTTCTAGCACAGGGAAAATAGACCTAGACCAAAATCACTTTGACCACGAGGGCAATGCAGGTCCCCTGGGGCTTGCAGGAAGCCACATGGATATAAAGGTGCATCTCATAAAATTAGAATACAATCAAAAAGTAAAAAAAAAATTTGTAATTCAATTCAAAAAGTGAAACTATATATTTTATATAGATGTGTTGCACACAGAGTGATATCAAATATTTCTTTCTTTTACTTTTGATGATTATGGCTTACAGCTAGTGAAAACACAAAATTCAGTATCTCAGAAAATTTGAATATTACATAACCAATAAAAGAAAAAAAAAAGGATTTTGAATACAGAAATGTTGGCTTACTGAAAAGTATGTCCATGTGCAGTATAGTATGTACTCAATACTTGGCCAGGGCTGCTTTTACATGAATTACTGCATCAATGTGGCGTGGCATGGAGGCGATCAGCCTGTGGCACTGCTGAGGTGTTATGGAAGCCCAGGTTGCTTTGATAGCAGCCTTCAGCTCCTCTGCATTGTTGGGTCTGGTGTCTCTCATCTTCCCCTTGACAATACCCCACAGATTCTCTATGAGGTTTAGGTCAGGCAAGTTTGCTGGCCAATCAAGCACAGTGATACCATGATCATTAAACCAGGTATTGGTACTTTTTGCAGTGTGGGCAGTTGCCAAGTCCTGCAGGTAAATGAAATCAGCATCTACATAAAGCTGGTCAGCTGAGGGAAGCATGAAGTGCTGTAGAATTTCCTGCTAGAGGGCTGCGCTGACTTTGGACTTGATAAAACACAATGAACCAACCCCAGCAGATGACATGGCTCCCCAAATCATCACTGACTGTGGACACTTTACACCGGACCTCATGCAACTTGGAGTCTGTGCCTCTCCACTCTTCCGCAAGACTCTGGGACCTTGATTTCCAAATGAAAAGCAAAATTGACCACAGTCTGTGATGATTTGGGGAGCCATGTCATCTGCTGGTGTTGGTCCACTGTGTTTTATCAAGTCCCAAATCAGCGCAGCCCTCTACCAGGAAATTCTAGAGCAAGTCATGCTTCCCTCTGCTAACCAGCTTTATGGAGATGCTGATTTTATTTTCCAGAAGGACTTGGCACCTCCCCACACTGCCAAAAGTATCAATACCTGGTTTAATGATCATGGTGTCACTGTGCTTGATTGGCCAGGAAACTCGCCTGACCTAAACTCCATAGAGAATCTGTGGATTATTGTCAAAAGGAAGATAAGACACCAGACCCAACAATGCAGAGGAGCTGAAGGCCGCTATCAAAGCAACCTGGGCTTCCATAACACCTCAGCAGTGCCACAGGCTGATCGCCTCCATGCCACGCGCAATTGATTCAGTAATTCATGCAAAAGAAGCCCCGACCAAGTATTGAGTGTATACTGTACACGGACATACTTTTTAATAAGTCAACATTTCTGTATAAAAAAATCATTTTTTTTTATTGGTCTTATGTAGTATTCTAATTTTCTGAGATACTGAATTTTGGGTTTTCATTAGCTGTAAACCATAATCATCAGAATTTAAAGAAAGAAATGCTTGAAATATATCACTCTGTGTGTAACTTTATAAAATATACGAGTTTCACTCTTAAAATTGAATTACTGAAATAAATGAACTTTTTGATGATATTCTAATTGTATGAGATGCACCTGTATGCTGCGAAAGAGGGGGGAGAGGCACGCACCTGCAGTAATGAATGCCAAAGATAATAATGTGAGGAGGTAGGCAAGTACACTGAATTTAAACATGTAATTCATTCTATGAAGCTATACACTAGGTGCTAGCACCCAAATTGTTCAATGGTATTAACATACCAACCATAGAATGTTAGGCTGAATTTGCTTAAGTGCAAATTTAAACTATCTTACAGTGACAAAGCCCCTGTAAAATATGTATTCATATATCAGAGGACCCAGGTCCAATACACAAAAGTATATACAAACATATGTCAGCAAGTCCAGCCCCCATAGGATGTTATATCTATGGGTAATGAAATACAGACAGTGTAACTATCCCAGAGGAAGCCTCATATTCAAAAAGCAGGGAATATTCACTGGTTTATTGTTTAAGGCTCCATAGGTATGGATGAATTGTATGCCCTTGAAAAGTTTTATATGCACACCAGCTATATAGTTTTCTCAACTATCTGTACCCTATTCATGCTTTTGGTATCTAGCTCCATGAGGATCTGTCCTAAACTTCTCCTCTGGATGGCTCATATAGTTTCTCATATTTTTAATTTCAGCTGGTGTGCATTTAACTCAGTACCACTAAGTCACAGCAGATTTCAGCAGCCAGCAGCCTTCCGCCCACAGCAAAATAACAGGATCTCATAGAGCTGGACTAAACACCCTGTGTGTGTATAAGGCTTTATAGTCCGTGTAACTAGGGCTAGTGGTGTTCCCTTTAATTACATACTGTGCCAAGAGGTGCCCCTCCTTTACATCCCCAAAAGCTGAAAGGTAAAAGTCACCCCTGTCGCCAGCATTTCTATTACTAACTAACCACAGATCCTGTTCCTTAGTACTGATACGGCTACTATAGGTTATTGTCCCTGAACAATCCAATTAATGATCATTATATTTTTGTGTATATTAGACAGTTACTATCAGGGTCATCTACTTATGTCTCTCTAGCATCTTCCCTTTCAGTGACTCTATCATACATATTTATTCTGCACTGTATTCTTTACAAGACTCTCCTCACGCTGCCAAGGGCACAGAATCCCGTCAATCAGAAAACAAAAATTCCTGGCTGACATCTTTGTATAACACCTTAAGTTATCATTTCTATACATAAACAAAGCTATACAGTATGTACCAGGAAAAAAAAAGACTGTCCATCTTTCGGAAAAAAGACCCTCTGTTCCTCTTTCATCTCCATTTGTCCCCTCTTAGTTTGATGTATATATCGTTTAAGCATACTGCTAGTACAGAAAAATAACTTCAGAGGTGCCAGAAATAAAGCATCCCTCTTAGCGGAGTCCAGGGTAGCTCTGGTAAGGTAAACAGCTGGAGGGATCCAAGGACACACAGGAGACACCCACCAGAACTGGGTAGCTGGATCTTCCGGAGAAGTTGCATGCTATTAAACTGTGGCCTGGGTTCCCACATGCCAGTTCTGACAGTGGAGGGCCTCTCAACTGGCTGCAGATCACTTGCCCTAGCACTCTACTCTCCGCTCATCCTGCGTAGTTGCTCTGTGTTTATATTAGAGATTTGAAGGCTTGGAGTCTGATGACTCGCTGCTGGGAGGAGGATCACTATGTGCTGAGCTGCAGAAATGAAAGTAAAAGAGTTGCTATGGGCAACGTTGAGGATCAAAGTGAATGTATAATTAGTTAGGGGTAGTAAAAGGTGTAGTAAAAGTAAAAGCAGGTGGTTGAGCTGCAGTTTTATCACCCACCCAAATAATTAATATAGCATGTCAAATTGACAGGGGGCACCACCTTTCAAACGTACTCATTCAAGTCAATAGGGCTGCACTGCGACCATGAGTCAAACACATACAAACAACTGTGAATCTGGCCTTAGTTTTGAATAGAATATGGATACATTGTATATAGGAAGTGTTCTCAAAATAAATGAAAAGACATAACTGAGAAAAGCCAAGGATCGGAAGTAAACCACTCTTCTAAGCGAATCAAACAATAAGTGCTATTATTAATTGTTTTATTGCTATTATATATATATATTTGAATATCCATATCCTTCCTGACCACAGTTCTGATTTAACCCTGACCACAGTTCTGGTATACTAAGCAAAACATAGACAGAATGGCAAAATACTGCATTAATTGTGCAGACAAATATGAGCTATTCAGAGTTAAGTGTGCTGATGTCATATCCATTTATGATTGGTTGCGTTATCACACAATTCTTTGTTTTAGTATTTTTGGTATTTGTACTGCCCCGTTAAACAAGCCCATTTGTTCTTGTTTGCTGTTTATAGTAATATTTATAGAACCGTTATACATTGAACTGCATTGTTTTTTTTTGTGGCTACAGCCCCATGTCGTTACATTGCATACACAGTTGTTAATTTAATACTTTATGCATCTGCCAGCTGGAGATGTCATATTTCATTGTGTAGTATATATATTGGTTTTATGAGCTTTATTTGTAGAGTTTTGTTCCCTGCTGATCTGTCTTCTATTATTTTTATTCATGGCACTAGCTCTTCTTTAATAGTCCACGTCTAATTTTTGGATTATTGATGCTTTGATGCTTGTTAGCTGCATGTTCTGCATTGATCATTGCTGTCTCTATTTTGTACATGACTTGAATATATATATCTCTAATTTTGTGCTGCAGGAGAATGAAGGTTTTCAAACAATGGTTACATTTGGGCATGGAGAGGCAGATATAGTAAAAATGCTCTAAGTTAACATTTATTTAGTATTTATTACAAGTATTTAAATAGCAATGACAATTTATGCAGCACTTTATATACTGTGCATACACTGTCCATCAATCCCTGTCCTCAGGGGGCTTACATGCTAAGGTCCCTATCCCACATATATATACATCCTACACAGACATGTAACATCCTCCTAGGTAGGTGCTAGAAGAGAGTATAGTTTTTGATATTTCTCCTTACCAGGAAGATGGTCAGGTAAACATTACAGTGCTCTCTGCCTACCAGAGAGCAAGATCTATTGGCTAGGTCTGGTCCTTGTGCTCAGGTGCAGCCCAGCTTGTTCTGACTGTCCCTCATTGGTCCAATAGGGAGGCATATTGGACAGTTTGAGGGGACCTGACAAGTGAGTGTGCAGGCTTTGTTACAGTCCTGGCAATTGGCAGAGGAAATGTGCTGCATTGAATGTTGGGATACTGTATATAAAGCCAGAGTACATGTGCTCAGAGTTAATTGAGCTGAGGTACAGAGTCCAGGAGGGAGGGGGCAGCTGCCCTCTCCTCCACGGGTGGTTGACCCAGGTGCCTAGAGAGAGAGAAGCTGAACCCAGGGGTCCTGCAGAGCTGACTAGAAGGGAGACACTATGAAGGATCTGATTCTGCCTACTGTGAGTACAGATCTGTGTTTTTGGGGCCTGTCCAGTGAGGGCCGCCCACTTCAGCTAGAAGAGTAAGAGGACGGGTGTCAGTAAAGGGAATGCTAGAGAGTGTCCTGAAAATAAGGTACTGCATCAGATCTGCTGCTAGTGAGAGCAAGAAGACTTAATTCCTCCATACATGTGGCTGTATGGTTAAAGCAGTGTGACTGCTTCCACAAGTAATCCGATGAGGTCAAGTGAAATTTGTTCTTATCCATTGTGAATAGTTCCAGTTGGAGTATCCCATTAATCCCTTCTCCCATCCAAGTTCCAAAATAAAATACAAAAACACAAATACCCTGGACTGATCATTGAGTAACGAGCAAGCGGGAGAAGGGTTGGCAATGGCTAAACATGTACCCAAGAAACATTATGTGTTCTTAAGTAAAATGCTGAAGTGTCAGTGAAAGAAGGAGGTGTTACACTGTGGAGGAAAGTGATGTCTGCTCAACAGTAATCCGTGCAAGTGTGCTTTCAAGTTGTGTTCAGGAAAGCAGTAACCCGGGATGCAGGTATTGGCGCATCAGAGGTTGTGTCTGTACATGTGCTGGGGCTAGCAACAGCGGGAAAGTTTCCAGCAGCAGAGAGGGAGTGAAGGGTTTACTGTACCGCGCGGGTGGAAGCGCGCTAAAGATATCTACCTAGCAGGAGGAGCCACCGCCGTATAGTCAGCTAGTCTGGGGCCGTGGGCAGAGTAACCGCTCATGGGCCGCCAATCACAGGAGGGGAAGAGAGCTACGATGTCACTTCGGCCTTCGGGTGTAGCTGCAAAAGTGTCACGTGCGAGGAGTAGCAAGATGGCAGGTACCGGAGTGAGCCGGAGTGGGAATGCTATTGCATGTGTTGGCAGAGAGCCTGAGGAGCAGACTGAATCACAGAACCCAACCCTGTAGGATACAGGGGTCAGACTAATGCCCAAGGGAGGACTAGCGCTGTGCAGTGAAGGAGACACGGAGCATCTCAGGCTGGTAGGTAGCAAGTGCCTGAATGTATCTGTAAGACTGCGAGCGTGCAGTCAGTGTGGGCACTGCAGTGACATGTTGCTGCGGCTAGAGTAGAGTGATTGTCTGCCCAGAAGATTGTCTGTAAACTGGGAAGTAGGAACCACTTCAGAGACACTGACACTCATAGTGGCTATTCCATTTGGGAGAGGACGGGGAGTGTCGAACACCGCTGGGGCCTGGACCAGTGGTGCACACCCGCACCACCATCTCCCAGACCAGGGAAACCCATGTATCAGAGGTGCAATGTCTGCAAGTCGTGAAGGCTAAATCACGGCCACAGGGTGCATCAGTGACAATCACAGAAACCAAGAGATTAGCTCTTAAAGAGGCAGAGGGGCTTCAATGGATCCAGAAGTGGAAGTCCTCCAGTTTGTCTAGTGAGGAGGCAGAGAACATTTATGTGGGGTCGCCCCGGTTCGAGCACCGATTTGGGTCCCTTGAAGGGGGAATCGGTGATTGAGGATCTCATCGTCGGATGTCTTCTTCTCCCGCGCTCCTCCTGTCTTCTGCTATGATTGGACGCCTATCGTCCAATCACAGCGCCTGTGACTTCAGCCAATCAGGTGACAGGTAACAGACCTGGCAACCTGATTGGCTGAGAGGCGGGTCTGTGTAAGGGCATAGATGCCAAAACAAAGATGGCACCACTAGTTTCCTGATGACGCATTATTCATGCGAAATGTGTTGAGGCATAGTGGTGCGATGCATATGGATAATTTGATATTCACATTTGATGGACATTTCTTGATAATATGATTTTAATACTGAATGCTGAAACATTTGCACAGCAGTGCGCCTGCTGTTTACACTTAGGGAAGTCTATTAGAGCACACCACTCTAATAAGGTCCCCTATTAGAGCTTTTACAGCTCTAATAGGGGCGCTTCCAGAAACACCCCCCCACCCCTGTAATTCAGATGCCCGGCGCCCGATCAAGTGCTGCCACTGTGCTCCAAACGCTGCCACTGTGCCCCTTAAGTGCTTCCACTGTACCCCTTAAGTGCTGCAGCGGTGACAATAGATAGATTCATGCAATGCATGAATCTATCTATTGGTGATAGAGCGGTGCAGGAGAGTGGGGGCGGCGCTCCTGCGCCCTCTATGCACGCACCACCACTGCTGGCTACTAGCAGTTAAGAATAAGGCCCAGGCTGATCATGAAGGAATGTGTTCTTACCCATTAGGTATCTTCTGATTTTCTGTCAGAATGGCTCCTAAAGTGTCATCTAATTTTATATTTATTAAAAATAGTCCTACTTAACATTATTGACATTGTCATATCTTTACTAAACAAATGATATAAATTGATAAAGGGCAGGAAAAAATATGTAAACATTTAGGATAATGATATCTTGAAATGAGGGCAACTGAAGTCAACACAGACAAAAATATAAATGTTTTTCTTTAGTAGCATAGAGAAAGGCTAGAACCCCTGTCAGCTTATTTCTACATTAGTGCTTCTCTTTTTAGGAACGTTGCCATGTAAGGAAGCAAACGCATTTGAACACAGCTGCTTCCATTCAGGAGCCCTTCTGACCCAGATGTCGTTCATAATCTGCCAGCATAGACATACACAGTGCACTGTGAATGGAATATATACGACTGACTTGTCTTAAGCATTGACTGGGGAATTCAAAGAGTTTTAACGGCACTCTATAATTCTGTCGTGCCTCCGCGTGACAAATGTCGGTTCCTGCCCCTTATTCATGTACTTGTTGGAAACAAGGTTTCCAAGGCTTCATTAAGAAATAAATATTTTTAGTTTGCAGAGATCACTGTGGCCTGTAGATGGCAGTGGGCTTCTGTTTAATATTGTAATTGTCTATTGAAACAAGTATTAAAAAAATAGATCAATATAAAAAAAAGGTAAAAAAAATCACATGTAAACATGATTTAGGTTGGCAAATAAATCATAGAGTTAAAGTCTTGTTAACTGACTCATACTACTAAATGTGGCTTGGAAATCTATTTTTTTTTCTCTGGGCTAGAAAAGGGTTAAAAACTAGTGAATTCCAAGCTACTTTAAGGAGATTTGACAGGAGAATGTCAGGGCAATTTTCTGTGATTTAAAATTTGAAAGAGATTAGGTTAAGTCATATGACATGGATCTAACACACAAGAGTAACTCATTAACAAACAAACTATGCTATTTTAGAGTCGCTGAGTCAGAGCCTTGACCTTAGTCCCATTTAAATGATGTGGCTTCTTCTGAACGGGCCATTCAACTAAGACATCCCAAAAATAAACATGAGCGGAAACTTTTATTTTTATACAGGAAAGAATAAAAAATACCTCTTTACTGCTGCACAGGTCTGACAGGAGAGTCACTGAATATTTAGGTCAGCGTAAAGCAGTTCAACTATGGAAGTTTACACACTTTTTCCATTGACTACTTCATTGATAGTTTAAGGAGCTTGCTAAAGTAAGATGACAATACTGTTGTTATTAAAAAGGACTGTGGCTATTATCTCAGCTGATATGAATATCAGTTAATCTGTTATTAAACCCTCAACAGTAAAATCAGTCTGTATATGCAGTAAAGCATGCTTGTTATACTCACTGTAGAACCTAAGGGGTTAATCCTCCACAGTTTGATCCTGTCTTCCTCCCCTTCCACTGTCCCTTAACCATCTCCTGATAAGACAGATGCCGCATACACACGATCGGACTATCTGGCCGACTTAGGACAATTCGACCGTGTGTGGGCTCCGGCGGACTTTTTCTTCCCTAAAGAAAGAAAGACTTGACGTTTTTAAAGTAGTTTATTAGGCAGCTCCGGGGGTCTTCTTCCAGCTCTTTTACTAGCGTTGACCCGGTCTTCTCGTTCGTCGCCGCCGCCGTCTTCTTCTCTTCTTCCTCCTTCTTCTTAATAAAGGGGGCTCCTGGATTCTGATAAGCCCCCCACCCGCAGACCCCGACAACCAACGGCCAGGGTTGTCGGGAAGAAGCCCTCATCAACATGGGGACAAGGTGCTTTGGGGGGCCCCCCTTCCCCAAAGCACCCACCCCCCATGTTGAGGGCACGCCATCAGGATGGGGAGGCGCTCGATCATCCCCACCCCCTTTCCTGACCGGCCGGGCTGCGTGCTCGGATAAGGGTCTGGGTCAGCATGTTTACCGATGATGCCTCTGCCTGCCGTTTCTAACTACGTTTCTGACTTCCATGTACACCGACCACGGCCTGTTAACCGACCATGTTTTTGCCTGCCACTTGGACTGATCTTTTGCCCTTTACATTAGTTAGTTAGTACACAGGGGTCTCACATATGTGAGGGGCTTCAGAATTGCATGAGTAGAGAAAATCAGTTTTTGGTTTTCTGTGTTCCCAGAACAGGGTCTGTTGTCCGGAGGCTTCAAAGAGATTTGGGTGGGAGAAGCCTCTACCCCTGTCCCCCTGCACCTAAGCTCGATGGTCCTTCCTGCTGCCTGGACCAGTACTTTGGCTGTGCTGACCATATCGCTGCCTGTAATGACCCAGGACTTTATGGACCATGTTTCATCCTGCTGCCTGGACCAATACTTTGGCTGTGTTGGCCATATCTCTGCCTGCTGCTTCTACTGACTATGGGCAGTATTTTTGCCTGGACATGTCTGCCTGCTACCTGGACCAATTGCTTGGGCTGTGCTGACAGTATCTCTGCCTGTACTAACTATGGACAGTATTCCTGTCTGCTGCCGGGACGATTGCTTTTGCTGTTGCTAACCACATCCCTGCCTGCTGCCTAGACCGATGCTCACCTCTGTGGACCACTGCACTACTAAAACCACTGGTAATCTTTTGTTATTTGGTATATACATGCTATGTGTTAGAAATATATGAAGGGCCTTCAAAAATGATATGTGTAATTTATGCTCCTAGAACGCCTGGGAGTGCTACTTGGATGTTGGGCCTCTGTATATGGCCAGGCTGTGTAAAAGTCTCACACATGTGGTATCGCCAGGAGGAGTAGCAGAATGTATTTTGGGGTGTCATTTTTGCTATGTACATGCTGTGTGTTGCAAATATCCTATAAATGGACAACTTTGTGTAAAAAAAAAAAAAAAAAAATATTTTTTCTACATATCCCCAAAACTTCTGGAAAAACTTGAACCGTTCAAAAGACTCATTTTGCCTCATAGATTATAAGTGGGGGTGTTTTCTTTCCAAAATGGGGTCATTGTGTGGGCAATTCCATTGCCCTGGTGCTTCAGAGCCTTCGAAAGTGTAATAGGTGGTTGAGAAATGAGATGTGTAATTTATGCTCATAGAACGCCTGAAGGTGCTACTTCAATGTTGGGCCTCTGTATGTGGCTAGGTTGTGTAAAAGTCTCACACATGTGGTATTGCCATACGCAGGAGGAGTAGCAGAATGTATTTTGGGGTGTAGTTGCAAGTATGCATATGCTGTGTGTGAGAAATAACCTGTTAATATGACAAGTTTGTGTAAAGAAAAAAAATATATACATATTTCTTAATTTTCCCAAGAATTGTGGGAAAAAATTACACCTTGCCTCTTACTAAATACCTTGGACTTCCCAAAAAGGGGTCATTTGGGGGGTATTTGTACTTTCCTGGCTTGTTAGTGTCTCAAGAAATGAGATAGTTTGTCAATACATCAATTGTGATCAGGTGTGATCAATTTTCAGTGATTGGCCCCTTAGCTTGTAGACCCTATAACTTCCACACAGACTATATAATATCCACTAATTTGGGTTATTTTTACCAAAGATATGTAGCAGCATTAATTTTGGCCCAAATTTATGAAGAAAAATTACATTTCCAAAATTTTACAATAGAAAGTGAAAAAAAAAAACATTTTTTTTTTTCAAAAATGTCACTCTTTTTTTCACTTATATCACAAAAAAAAAATCAACGGTGATTAAATACCACTAGCTCTATTTGTGAGAAAAAATGATAAAAATGTTGTTTGGATACAGTGTAGTAATTGTCATTCAAAGTGTGAGAGGACTGAAAGCTGAAAATTGGTCTGGGGAGGAAGGTGTACAAGTGCCCTGTATTGAAGTGGTTAAGGGTGTGCACACTTATGCAACCATATTATTTTATTTTTTATTTTTACTTCCCTCCATTTAAAAGATTTCAATTTGTTGTTCAACTGAGTTGTACAGGTTTTATAGGTCACATTAAGGCCCCTTTCACACTGGGGCGGGAGCGGCGTCGGCGGTAAAGCAGCGCTATATTTAGCGCTGCTTTACCGTCACTTTAGCGGCGGTTTTCGGCCGCTAGCGGTGCGGTTTTAACCCCTGCTAATGGCCGCCCGCAAAGCGCCGCTACAGCTAAAGTCTTGCAAGCAGCATCTTTGGGCTGGTGCGGGAGCGTTGTATACACCGCTCCCAAAACGCCCTGCCCATTGAAATGAATGTGCAAGAGCCTGCAAAGCGCTTTGGCAGTGCCGCAACACGGGGAGCTTTTACCCTTTCTTCAGCTGCTAGCGAGGGTTAAAAGCACCCCGCTAGCGCCTGAAAAGTGCCACTATAACAGCGGTAAAGCATTGCTAAAACTAGCAGTGCTTTACCGCTAACGCCGGCACCGCCCCAGTGTGAAAGTACCCTAAGAGTGGAAAAAGTTCTGAAATCACAGAAACCTGACATTTTAACAGGGGTGTGTAGACTTTTTATATCCACTGTATATTGCTCAGTTATATATTGTCATACCAGTCTTACAGGCTTCTTATTTTAAAACTAGGTGTGCCATTCACAGTTATTTGTTTTTACTGGAGGCATTCTATGTATGCTATGTAAACGCATTGTGCAAACCTGCGCTCATATTAAAGGTCGAGGTCTCTGTCCATTAAGTCTCACTAGACTCAACGTGCTCCACCAGTGTCTAACTGCGGCATCCTCTAATAGAGATGAGAGAATAATACAAACTTTGCTCTGCCTGGTAATTTTCAGCTTTCACATCAAAAGCTCATTCTGCCAGTAAAACTCTGTTCAACTAGGACCATCTGATTTGCCAGGGAAGTCTTTTTCTAAGAATCTAAGTACATCTCATAGCCAGTTACCAGTCAGTTACCAGTCACAAAATGTTGATTTGCTAAAAAAGTAGAGCATGTTTACTTTACAAAGTGAATTTTAAATTAGAATTTTGGGATACACCTAACTAGTCTTAAGAATGTCCCTCCGCCCGCCTAACACCTATGCTGACTAACCCCTGTAAGAAAGATGTATATACTTACTTATTTTCAGCCTCCACTTGTCCGGTCATGTGATCCGTCTCCCCTGTGTCAGCCAGCTGCAGGGGAGAGGAGGGAGCGCCGACAAGAAATGAGCCAAAGGAGCCTATGGATGATATCTCTGCTTCAGGCTTTACCAGCTGAGGTTGAGCACTCTCTCCTCTCCCCTGAAGCAACCACTGGTTGACACGAGATCATGTGACCGAACCCGATTGGGCTGGAAATAGGTATGTAATTCAGATGCCCGGCGCGCGACAAGGTGCCGGACACCTGAATAGGGGGCAGCAGCGGTGACAATAGATAGATTCATGCAATGCATGAAACTATCTATTGAAGATAGAGCGGTGCAGGAGAGTGGGGGCGGCACTCCTGCGCCCTCTATGGACACACCGCCACTGCCTGTGTCCAAATTTATATGGACCTAACCATACATCTTTCTTACATAGGCTAGTAAGCATAGGTGTTAGGAGGGGGAAGGGGCATGTTTAGGATAAGTTAGGTATAGTCTGCAATTCCTTTGCTCAGCTTGTGAATGAGGTGAATCTGTATTCCCCTTTAATACTGAATCATATGCACGGAAAATGTAAAAATCTGGATTTCACGATTGGACAAATGAAATCAGCACAGCTTTACCTCATTGACTGTCTTAAGTATAATTCGCTTTGCTTTGAACAGCCTATACTGCTTTAGTTAATAAGCCCCAATATCTCTAGAACCCTCCAGAAATGTTATGTCTTTACAGTGCTAAAACAGGCAAATCTCGTCATTCCTGGTACCTCGACTTCTATGAGACTGGACTTCTAAGACTATGACGTATAGACTTCTATGGGGTGAATCTACCCCTGTCTCTCAATAAGAAGACACAGCTAGATGAGCCCCACAGACCTCTGTGAGGCTCTACTGTGCACTTGAGGCTAGGAATAGAGGACTTGTGGCATTGAATGTCAACAAACATGAGAGTCTGTGGGCGTCAGATCTCAAGGAATATGTATCTGCAGAGAGGGAGGGTGGGATCTGTTGGGTCAGAGGAGGGGGGCTTTGTCTGAAAGTGCACTTATTCTTGAAAGGTCTTGAATGGAGATGGAAAAGCTTTTTGCTTACATAATTGCATTTACCACAGCTGTGAATTTATGTTTCACTTGCCTGATACCAAAATAGCAAAGTAACTGATGGAACAAAATTGACATATTGTCACATGATATTCCTCGCTGAAAAAGCATCATTTTATATTGTGAAACATGGGCTATAAATGTACCTGGACTTTGTAATGGCCAATAAAACGTCTAAACAACACAATTAGGCATTGCCTGTGCAGATTGGTCTATGCTGCTCTTTTTGTGCGTATCTGTGCAGAGCGGCCATTGGTCTTTAAGAATTGGGTTTGTAGTCATGCTTGTATGAGTGTATTGTAGTCCAATACACATCCTGCAGGGTCCAGCAGCTCAGGGTACTTAGTGCAACTTGTTTGCATTAACATTTATCATGCAGCAATACCAACTGGCAATTAGTTCATGATAAATTGAATGTACCCAAGATTGTTCTAAAAAAAATGTTATATTCTTGCAACACCCTTTTAGCATAGAATTCTAAGTAAATTTAGTTTTATCTGTAGTCAAGTGTGCAGTGATTGTTGTTCTGGTCTGTTCAGGTTTTCACAGGCTGGGGGTTTGATTGCTTTCCCCTGTCCCTGGAAGAATCTTCCAGAGCATAGGGAGGTAGGCTCAAATGACCCACCTGAATATTTAACATGGCCTAGTCAATCTCTGAAGAGGGGTGTTCAGAAGGTGGCTAGGGAGGTATAAAATTATTTGAAACTCAAGAGAGATGGTTCTTTCCTTGTCAAGTAGGGTACCAGAGCCTCTGGGCCAGCAGCCCCATGGGGCAGCCTGTGGACTGTATAGCTGTTCTCTGAGGTCTCAGCTGTGTCAGAGCTGAGGACCTGAAGAGATCTTTCTGAGGACCTAGCTGTAGGACTTCACCTCAAGGGATATGGTCTGTAGAAGGATTTGTCTCCCTCACTGGACCGTGTCCAGAGGAAGCTAGAGGGTGTTTAGCTTTCCTGGGGACTTGTTTCTGACCTTGAATTGTGATCAATGGTGACTGTGTGCTTTTGGTATGTAAGTGCCAGAGGTAGCAATAGACTGAGACAGCTCTCATAGGCTCTCGGAATATTGGCCGTTCCCCTGTCCTCAGCTGAATTCTGGAGTGGGAGCCCAGAGAAGAGTGTCCTCTTATTACTGTGCAGTGTTTTGTAGTATCCAATGCCCTAATCCCTCTCCTGTTTGATGTTCTTCAAGCAATACATTTCAAAAAGACTTTCCCTAGATTGAGTTATTGGATCTGGAGTGTATGGATAAGTGCTTGTGGAAACAGGTAGCCTCTGTACCATTGGGAAATACAAGCTATTATCAGTGGCCCCTGCGAGGGTAGCTCTACATTCCAGAGTGTTATTGTTTCAAAATGGCAGAAGTACAACTTTTTTTGTATTTCAGACAATAAATGACCTTATATAAACATTATGCTGGAGAAGTATGTTACCTGTACTTACTGCTAGTTTATAAAAATTATGAATTCATATATTTACTTTGCCTTCCCTTCATTTCATAGCAGTAACACAAAAATATGAACCAATGACATCCATATGAACTTACAGTATAGAGGACCTTATGCTGGTCATACAAATGCAATTTTTCACGTGATTTCAGACAATTTTAGATTGCAAAAATGATCTTAGAACTTTCATGTGACTATTCTGTTCAGGTCCGGCTGGGGTGGCCGTGGCTCCTTTGGTCTCTATGGTTGCATGTCCTCTCTGGGTCAGGCTTGGCTCCATTTGAGTAGATGATGGGAGACAATTGTACCCTTCACATCATGGACTGCTTTTAATTGTATTTCTGGCTGGTCAGCTTTGTTCGTTACAAGTATATACCCAAGACCTTTTACACCCCTGAACAAAAGGACAAGGGCAAAGTGTTAGACATGGGAGCCGTCAAAAAATTTGTTTAGTTTCGTTCCGTTTTATTTTGTATTCAAAAAAATTCGTAATACGTATACGGAATTTAATTAGGATTCGTACGAAATACCTTCAAGAAAGCTCAGAATTCTTAGAATCATGGATTGGCCCTGTATTTAATGGTTATTTGTAAAATACATATTTTTCTGCATAAGGTTAATATAAAACATCAGTTTATGTCATTATTTTTTTAATTCTTTTTATTAATCATTTGCAATAACAAATATGTTCTATTTATCTCCTCCTTAATACATACAGTATCTCACAAAACTGAGTACACCCCTCACATTTTTGTAAATATTTTATTATATTTTTTCATGTGACAACACTGAAGAATATGACACTTTGCTACAATGTAAAGTAGTGAGTGTACAGCTTGTATAACAGTGTAAATTTGCTGTCCCCTCAAAATAACTCAACACACAGCCATTAATGTCTAAACCGCTGGTAACAAAAGTGAGTACACCAAAAGTACACCAAAAAAAACGTACACCAAAAGTGTCCAAATTGGGCCCAAAGTGTCAATATTTTGTGTGGCCACCATTATTTTCCAACACTGTCTTAACCCTCTTGGGTATGGAGTTCACCAGAGCTTCACAGGTTGCCACTGGAGTTCCTTTCCACTCCTCCATGACGACATCACGGAGCTGGTGGATGTTGGAGACCTTGCACTCCTCCACCTTCCATTTGAGGATGCCCCACAGATGCTGAATAGGGTTTAGGTCTGGAGACATGCTTGGCACCTCCATCACCTTTACCCTCAACTTCTTTAGCAAGGCAGTGGTTGTCTTGGAGGTGTGTTTGGGGTTGTTAATATGTTGGAATACTGCCCTGCGTCCCAGTCTCCGAAGGGAGAGGATCATACTCTGCTTCAGTATGTCACAGTACATGTTGGTATTCATGGTTCCCTCAATGAACTGCAGTTCCCCAGTGCTGGCAGCACTCATGCAGCCCCAGACCATGACACTCCCACCACCATGCTTGACTGTAGGCAAGACACACTAGTCTTTGTACTCCTTACCTGGTGCCACCACACACGCTTGACACCATCTGAACCAAATAGGTTTATCTTGGTCTCATCAGACCACAGGACATGGTTCCAGTAATACACGTCCTTAGTCTGCTTGTCTTCAGCAAACTGTTTGTGGGCTTTCTTGTGCATCATATTTAGAAGAGGCTTCCTTCTGGGACAGCAGCCTTGTAGACCAATTTAATGCAGTGTGCGGAGTATGGTCTGAGCACTGACAGGCTGACCCCCCCCCCACCCCTTCAACCTCTGCAGCAATGCTGGCAGCACTCATACGTCTATTTCCCAAAGACAACCTCTGGATATGACGCTGCACACGTGCACCCAACTTCTTTGGTTGATCATGCAGAGGCCTGTTCTGAGTGGAACCTGTCCCCTTAAACCGCTGTATGGTCTTGGCCATCGTGCTGCATCTCAGTTTCAGGGTCTTGGCAATCTTCTTATAGCCTAGGCCATCTTTATGTAGAGCAACAATTCTTTTTTTCAGATCCTCAGAGAGTTCTTTGCAATGAGGTGCTATGTTGAACTTCCAGTGACCAGTATGATAGAGTGAGAGCGATAACACCAAATTTAACACACCTGCTCCCCATTCACACCCGAGACCTTGTAACACTAACGAGTCGCATGACACAGCGGAGGGAAAAATTTTCACTTAGGCTGCTTTCACACTGGTTTGCAGGCGCTATTGCGCTGAAAATAGCGCCTGCAAACCGACCCAAAACAGCTTTTTCTCCAGTGTGAAAGCCCTGGGGGCTTTCACACTGGAGCGGTGGCTAGCAGGACGGTAAAAAAAGTCCTGCTAGCAGCATCTTTGGAGCGGTGAAGGAGCGGTGTATTCACCGCTCCTATAACGCTCCTACCCATTGAAATCAATGGGACTGCCGGCAAAGCGCCACTGCAGCGGCGCTTTGCGGAGGTTTTTACCCTTTTTCGGCCGCTAGCGGGGGTTAAAACACCCCGCTAGCGGCCGCATACCGCGGCTAAAACGATGGTAAAGCAGCGCTAAATATAGCTGCTTTACCGTCGCCGCCCGCACCGCCCCAGTGTGAAGCCGGCCTTAGGGGTGTACTCACTTTTGTTGCCAGCGGATAAAACATTAATGGCTGTGTGTTGTTATTTTGAGGGGGCAACAAATTTACACTGTGATACAAGCTGTACACTCACTACTTTACATTGTAGCAAAGTGTCACATGAAAAGATATAATAAAATATTTACAAAATTTTGAGGGGTGTACTCACTTTTGTGAGATACTATATCTATTTTCTATACATCTACATACTTACACTGACATGACTCACAAGGAAAAACGAACACACGGTATATCTTCAAATTGATTCATTTTCCTAAATAATCAGTTTATATCTTAAATCCTTCTTCCCCCAAAACACCAGTTTATAAACCGGAAAATGAAACTCAATCAATCAACCAATAGAATTCAAATGACATTACATTAAAAATGAATGAGTAGCAATAGAAAGAGGAAGTACTATGATAACCACATACAGTAGCTTTCTTTTTTTTGCGAATGTTGCATAATTAATCACTTTTTGTGGTGTGCCCTTTTTATTTCACTTCCCTGCTTTATATTATATTATATTATATTATTCTATATTTGTTTAGGTTCCATGAAGGTTATTGCTAAATGTATAACATGTAAATGGGAAACTGTCTTTACAGACAAGACACATACTGTATGACATAACAAGCAGCAAATGCCATCGATTTTTATGGTTATTTGATTTCATGGTAATCATGTGCTTATTTTTGTAAACAATATTTACATGCCGCATGTACTGTGCACACCACAAAGAAACATTGTATTTAGCTCATATGACGCCTTTCAAGCTGAAAATTGCATTTGGTTTATTTTGATGAGGTTTCATAGATGACAATTGAATTGTTTATGTACGTAGTGTAATAACACATAGCAACCAATTCGATTTCACTTTGTTGAAATCACATTAATAAAAGATGATTTCTGATTGGTTGATATGCGTTACTGAGATATTCATGATACTCTTTGCCTTACTGAAACAAACTCTTTGATAAAATGAAGTCTGTAGCCGAGGATCCTTTTTCTTTCACCGCTCATATCCCCCTTCTTCCAGAAACTTGTCTGTAAAGCTGAACTCCAATCAGACAAAAAAGACACACATGAAAGCAGCTCTGTATTCATAAATACATTATTGAATTAATTTTAATAATGCAGAGTAAGCGCCTGAATTTGGCTTGGTACAAGCTTCTTGCGATCCCTGTACAGCAGAGGTCAAACTGGGAGAGGAAGAAGCAGCACAAAGATTCCAATCAGTTGTGCTGCAGTGCAGTGTACATGTTTTAGTAGGGAACATGCAGAAGGAGGAGAGATCAGAGTGACAGAGAGATAAGCTAAGTTGGGTGTGGCTTCTTCTTTTACTGTCCATTCATAGACTGTGTGACAAATAAGGACCATTCATTTTAATAAACTGCAGCGGAGAAAAATCCGTTCTCTTTCTCTGGCAGACAGGGCTATGCTGTCTGTTATGCCCCGTACACACGAGCGGAAATTCCGCCAGCAAAAGTCCGATGAGAGCTTGCGATCGTGTGTATGCTCCATCTGACTTTTGCTGGCGGAATTCCAGCCAGCAAAAGATTGCGAGCATGTTCTCAATTTTTCGGTCGGACAAAGTTCAGATCGTAAATTCCAATCGTCTGTACCAATTCTGACGCGCAAAATTCCTGCGCATGCTCGGAAACAATTTGAGGCATGCTCGGAAGCATTGAACTTCATTTTCTCGGCTTTCAGCTAGGCCTGCCTAAATTTACCTGCACTGGCTGAAACAAAAAACAACTACCTCTAGCAACCTACCTAAGGTACTACACAGGCTTACCTGTAGGTACAAATGGTGTAATAGAGTTTACAACCACTGGAATATAGGCAAGGATTAAAAGGTAAAGATGCTCCATACTCAGTCAGTGATGGAATAAGGGTTTAATATCACTTTAAAGAGGAAGTAAAGCCTCTGTAAAAAAAAAAAAAAAAAGACACCCTGCAAGGCAAAGGCATAATGAGCTAGTATGCATAGCATACTAGCTCATTATGAAAAACTTACCTGAAAACGAAGCCCCCGAAGCCGTCCTTATCTTCAATCTTCCTCGCCGCCATGCAGGGCCGGAGTGACTTCCGGGTCTCGCCGCTCCAGCGCTATCATTCGCTGGAGCGGCGATGACGTCACTCCCGCGCATGCGCACGAGATCGGCATATTGCCGTGAGAGCGGCATATGCAGTGCGCCGTAGACAGCGATGCCTTTTCATCGCTAAATATCTCCTAAACCATGTAGGTTTAGGAGATATTTATTGGACCTACAGGTAAGCCTTAATCTAGGCTTACCTATAGGCCAAAGTCATGTGGAAGGGTTTACTTCCACTTTAATAGTACTGTTATATTGTTTTAATTACTGAAAACAATAATATTATTTGCAAAAGAAATATACTTTTTATTTATGATGCTTTAAATTTCTCTACTTGTTTTTACACGCAGGCGTTTATAAGGGTTCCATGTGGTTCTACGTGCTTCTTATCGCCATCATATGGGTGGTCGGATGGTTCCTGCGAGATCGACAGACCATTTCACGAATGTCTGACAAACATGTCTTTATCACCGGTTGTGACACAGGCTTCGGAAATCTGCTGGCCAAGCGAATGAACAGAAACGGTTTTCATGTCCTTGCAGGATGCCTGACACAGTCAGGAGCAGATGACCTGCAAAAAGCTTGTCCTATGGGACTGAAAACCACTTTGCTGGATGTCACCAACTGTGAAAGCATCAAAAAGGCTGTGCAATGGGTGAAAGCAGAAGCGGGAAGTAAAGGTAAAAAATAAGACGTCAGCTGATGATGTAGTAATTATTGTGCCCTGAAAATCATTCTTCACAGAAGTGAGCAGGAAATTTATACGATTTTTCTGAAACTGAATTGTATACATTTACAAAGGAATTTTGTTGTAAAATGTATACAATTAAAGTTTATAAATTGATGTTTTATATCATTTTTTTAGAAGAAATGCACATTTAAAAGGAACGTATAGACTTTTAAATATGTTTTTGCTAAATCTGTTAAAATTACCCTGTCATGGTGACTTATAAAAAAAAGTCAGCCCTGTATTAAAAGTCCATGAATACTTTTTTTCCGAGCAGCCCTTTTCTTGAAATGCCGCCTCTTTACGGCTCTTTCGCTGCTACCCGTATTTCCCCAATCTGGTTGTGTGAGTATCTGTTCCCCCTGCCACTCATAATGGTTACTTCTGCCAGCTCATACATCACTGCCAGATGTACAAGCTGGCGGGAGAAACCACTGCATGCAGCAGGAAAGAAGGTACTTGATCCACCCAGAAGGGCTGAATACCTGCAGTGGCTGGGAAACAGTGAGTGAAGAGGTGGCTTTTAAGACATGGGCCTCCAGAATGGTTAGTATACATGGACTTCTTTTGAAGGGCTTGTTTTGCTTTGCGTCTATATCTATTAAGTTCTTGTGGTAAAACCAAGGAAGCCTAGACTTCTGAAGTGTATCAATGCTTTACTAAACAGGGAAAAATCTGCACATACAAACTGTAGGATGAACAATACAATACAACTTATATCTTCAAATATAAGCATGTATAATATGTACACATTAAGTAAACTAAACAATTACTCAACTTAGGGGTTAAGATGTCCTTCATAGTTCCTTGTTCAAAGTCCAACTCACACCAGCGTCTCCAATGTTATCCAGCTCCTGGAAAACCATCTTGTCCTTTGTCCTTCCAAAACACAACTGTCCCCCTGTCCCAAAACACATGTCTCTTTCAAACCCTCTCCATGCCCCTCCCACCCACTTCCTGCAAACACCAACTCATCTTCAAAACCTGGCTATCTGGTTTATTTACATATCAATGGAGGGGGAAAAGGGCCTTTGTAGACATGCTGTTACTAAATCTAAACTCTATATTTGCAATAAAGTCACTATACAAATGCCCATAGCAACACAGGGCTTCTTTTATAACTGATAATAAGCCCAGGTATATAATGTTTGGCATCAAGTGGACCAGCATTCTCCAGTGTTCCATCCAAGCTATGACTAAGCACTGTTAAGTGTGAAACGTGTCAGCTCATTTGTCCCATTTTTTGCTGTGGCTTGTATCTGTTGGACTTTTTATAATAAAGGCTATATTCTGGAGTGCGGCTGTCCAGAACTTCCTTTTTGCTTCATGTTCCATTGGAACAGTGACTAAGGCCTCCTTCACATTTGTGCATTTTAGTAACACATGCTAACACCTGTTAACACATGATCTTTGGTGTATTGCTTTGCGGTGGCATTAATTTAGAATGACATCCAAATGCATTATTAAAGTGATACTAAACACACACTGTTTAATTTACTTCATGCCTTCTTGTAATTAGAATAACAGGTTGGTGAAGCCTCCATCAATCAAGATATAATATCCCACCCCCATTGTGTTTAGCTGGTTAGTGGGCATAGAGGAGAAAGGGAGTGGACTGTCAGTTACCACTGTGTATATACCCACATGTGTGACTCTATAGTCACATGGGCTGCTCAGATGCGAAAGGGAGGAAATGCTCAGGGCAGGAAATACACTGAAAACTGAGCATGTGCACTAGCTGCCAACACTGCTCTGCAAAATCCCCAACTGCAGTGAGGACATGGATGTAGGAGGAGACAGAGAGCAGCAGGATCAAGCACATTTTTTGCAGAATACAGAAACGGCCACTAGGGGGCGCTTACGTGCCCCCCCCGCTCGCTACCCGAGCTGATGCGAGTGCCCGGCGGTTTCGATCACCGCCGGGCTACCGCGATCGCTCAGGGCACACGGAGAACCGGGAGCTGTGGGTGTAAACACACAGTTTCTGGTTCTCTGAGCAGGGAACTGACAGATCCTCTGTTCATACAGAGTAGGAACAGCGATCTGTTAGTTTCCCTGCACAGTCCCATCCCCCCTTCAGTTAGAACACTCCCTAGGATACATATTAACCCCTTCACTGCCCCCCCCAGTGTTAACCCCTTCACTGCCAGTGACATTTTTACAGTAATCCATGCAATTTTAATCACACTGAGCGCTGCATTAATGCCAATGGTCCCAAAAATGTGTCAAAAGTGTCCGATGTGTCCGCTATAATGTCGCAGTCATGATAAAAATCGCTGATCGCCGCCATTACTAGTAAAAAAAAAAAAATTATTAATAAAAATGCCATAAAACTATCCCCTATTTTGTAGACGCTATAACTTTTGCGTCTATAACTTTTGTGTCAATATACGCTTATTGCAAAAATTTTTTTACCAAAAATATGTAGAAGAATATGTATCGGCCTAAACTGAGGAAAAAAAAATTTTTTTATATATATTTTTGGGGGATATTTATTATAGCAAAAAGTTAAAAATAATGTGTTTTTTTCAAAATTGTCGCACTTTTTTGTTTATAGCGCAAAAAATAAAAACCCCAGAGGTGATCAAATACCACCAAAAGAAAGCTCTATTTGTGGGAAAAAAGGACTTCAATTTGTTTGGGAGCCACATAGCATGACCGCGCAATTGTCAGTTAAAGCGAAGCAGTGCCGAATCCCAAAAAGTGCTCGGGTCTTTGACCAGCCAAATGGTCCGGGATTAAGCGGTTGACACAACACATGTTAATGCACAACATAATGTGAGTTAAAGTAGAAGAAAAGTCAAAACTATGACTATGGCTATGGGACAGGAAGTGAAGAAAAATGCCCCTAACAGGACACAGATGGCAATAAACCTGGCAAGGATTAAAACCCTTATTCCGCGTACACACGATCGGAATTCTTGTCGGAAAAAGCTCTGACGGTTTTTCCGACGGAATTCCGCTCAAACTGTCTTGCCTACACATGGTCACACCAAATTCCGACCGTCAAGAACGCGGTGATGTACAACACTGCAACGAGCCGAGTTCAATGCTTCCGAGCATGCGTCGAATTGTTTCGGAGCATGCGTAGGAATTTTGCGCGTCAGAATTGCTACAGACGATCTAAATTTCCGTTAGAAACCTTTTCCGTCGGAAAAATTGAGAACATGCTCTCAATTCTTTGCTGTCGGAAATTCGGCCAGCAAAATTGCGATGGAGCATACACACGGTCGCATTTTCCGATGAAAAGCTCTCATCAGTCTTTTTCAGGCCGGAATTCCGATCGTGTGTACGCGGCATTACTCTATCCAAAATGGAAAAAATATTGTCCTTAGTTCTACATTAACATGCGTGTGTTAATGTGCCACATCTGATCAAAGAAATATCAATGGGCCCTAGGTACTTTGCACTTCTGACTTGTAGTCAGGAGTCTTGGGCTCAGTTCCTGCCAGGATGCTAATTACCTAGAGCTTGTATGTCCTGCCTGAGCTAGTGTGATATTGGTGCTCTATTAACTGGAAGGCTAATAGGTTTCTTACTAGCTCGTGTTAGTCTGTAGGACTGTGCTAGAGACACCAGATTATAATTTCCTCTGGATTGGGAACTGATGTGAATGTTGCTATGTACTCTGAAAAAAATTGAGGTTTATTATTATTATTATACAGGATTTATATAGTGCCAACAGTTTGGGCAGCGCTTTACAATATAAAT
Organism: Lithobates sylvaticus; assembly: GCA_028564925.1. Taxonomy (NCBI): domain Eukaryota; kingdom Metazoa; phylum Chordata; class Amphibia; order Anura; family Ranidae; genus Lithobates; species Lithobates sylvaticus. Next base: position 485,171,966 of record CM053027.1, read on the forward strand.
GGAGACAATACAATTTGATACAAGAGGGTTAGGAGAGCTCTGCTTCTGCAAGCTTACAATCTAATGCCTCATACACACGCTCGGATTATCCGAGGACCAGTTCCGTCGGATCCTGTCCATCGGACTTTGTCCGATGTTGGTGTTGCATACACACTGTCGGACAAAGTTGTCGGAAAATCCGATCATTCTGAACGTGGTGACGTTTGTTGCGTACGACGGGACTATGTAGAGGCTAGTAGCCAATAGCTTTGGTCTTGTAATGTGATCTGAGCATGCGTGGCACTTTGTCCGTCGGAATTCTATACACACGATCGGAATTGGTGTGATCGGACTTTGTTGTCAAAAAATCTATCCAGCAGGAGATAGGACTTTGTCCGTCGGACAATCCGATGGAAACTGTCCGATGGTGCCTACACACGGTCGGAATTTTTGACAACATTGTCCGATAGGACAGAATCCATCCAGAATCCGACCGTGTGTATGGGGCTTAATAGGGAGGGGCTAGTGGAACAAAAGGTAATAACTGTGAGGGAAGAACTGATTGGAGAAATAAACAATTCAGTTGTTAGCTGACAGCAGGATAGGTTTCCCTGAAGAGATTAGTTTTCAGGGATCGCCTATAAGTGGACAGAGTAGGAGATATCTTGTTAGATTGGTGTAGAGAGTTCCAGAGGATGGGAGAGGCTCTGGAGAAGTCCTGGGCACAGGCATGTGAGGAGGTGACAAGGACGCTAGAGAGAAGGAGGTCTTGGGTGGAGTGGAGACAACGGTTTGGGTGAAATAATGGGACAAGGTTATTGATGTAGCTTGGGGCAAATTTGTTAATGGCTTTGTATGTTGTTGTTAATATTTTTAATTTTATTTGTTGGGCAATCAGGAGCCAGTGGAGGGATTGGCAGAGAGGGGTGGCAGATACTGAGCGATTAGTAAGGTGGATGAGTCTGACAGCAGCATTCATGATAGACTGAAGGGCCATATAAGTAAGATTTTACTTGTCACAACAGAGGCAGCACCCCAAAACTTGATGTGGGTTTCTATTTGGTGTTTTGGCTTTTCACTCTATTAAATTTATACTTGACTGACATAACTGAATCCTGTCAAAATGTTATCGTAGGGCATCCCGCAAGCCTCTGAACTTAATGTACCTGCAGTATTCAAATTTCAAGTTTCATGGGCTACACCTTCACCTCATCCCACAATCCAGTACTCATCCAATAATGCAGTGTGGAAGTTTCAGCAACCATTAGAGAGGCACCCTATTGTGTCATGCTTCAGGTTCACATCACAATTTCTGCGTTCCAAATGCGTTTCTGCATGCAAATGTACATGAATTTGTTATGTGTTCTGTGCGTATTTGATGCATTTTTGATTTGTTTTGATGTGTTTTTCCCCTTTTTCATCTCTTCGATCTTCAATGTTTGGGGGCCTATTAAACCAGCAGTAGCAGGCTGCACCTAGTATTCCTACTTCTGTTCATTTTATTAAAGGGTAACTAAAGGCATTTTGGATAAAGTAAGGGAGGGTTATAACCCTGTCAGTGTTTTTGTTATTGTCCCATTGCGGAGATTTCCCTTCATTTCCTGTCTCATAACTAAGGCTGGGTTCAGACTGCTGTGATGCGGGAACGCTGCGAATCTACTGCGGGTTCCCGCATCGCATGTCTCCCGCCGGCAGTTCACACTGCCCTATGCGAGCTGCTGGTAGTGTCAGTGAAATGTTAATGACGCCCCCATATCAGCTCGCATATCGCAGTGCGATCTACAAACTCAGACAGGAATCGGATCGCATGGTGAAAACACCCATGCGATCCGATTCTGCTGCGGACCAAAAAAAGGGTCCTGTGCGAGTTTGGGCCGAATGCGATGCGAATTCAGCCATACTATCTGTATGGCTGAATTTGCATCGCACAGAGATCGCATATGATTTGCACTGCAGTGCGGTGCGAATCATATCCGATCTCCCACATCGCAGCAGTCTGAACCCGGCCTAAAACAGTAAGCGAGAGGAAATACCTCCAAAGTGAGGGAATCGCGGGGTGTTACCAGGGTCCCCAGAACTAGTGTCCTCTTTGGAAGGTTTCCCCTCTATTACTGTTCTGGTGTCAACCCAAAATTTGGGATTTTCTTTTACTTTCGATGATAACGTTAAACAGGACAAATAATGGGGGCACAGACAGCAATACAAATGGACAGGTGTTCTAATCCCTTTCCACTCTCCAAAGCTTTAATTATACATTAAATATTACCTGAAGCTACCAGAGTAAAGCTGAGTAGAAGACCTTTATCATATGTCCATGTTGGGGTGAACTCAGTGAGCTAAATGTCTGGTATGGAAGCAGCTTTTTTTTTATACATGATGGCCATCATTGAACCGTGTTACTTTCTATTTTTAAAAAGCTAACAACATTTTTTTCTTTCTATAGGTCTGTATGGGCTAGTCAACAATGCAGGCATTGCAAACCCAATAGGCCCTACTGAATGGATGACAGTAGAGGATTATCGAAGGGTTATGGAGGTGAACACGTTTGGCACCATTGGAGTGACATTAGGTTTCCTACCCCTAGTAAAGCAGGCACAGGGCAGAATTGTTAACATGGCCAGCGTACTCGGGAGGATATCAGCGAATGGAGGAGGTTACTGCGTCTCTAAATATGCTGTAGAGGCTTTTTCAGATAGCCTTAGGTAAGCCTATACTGAGTTTCTACACTTTAACATACAAGCCCTAATTCAGGAGTCTCAAACTGGTGGCCCTCCAGCTGTTGCTAAACTACAAGTCCCATGATGCATTGCAAGGCTGACAGTTAAAAGTATGACTCCCACAGACAGAGGCATGATGGACTTGTAGTTTAGCAACAGCTGGAGGGCCACCAGTTTGAGACCCCTGCCCTAATTTAAGGCTCAGTTCCCTCAAAATGATACTGAAGTTATAGGTGGAGCCTAGTGGGTTGATCCTAAAAACTCCAGCAGTCACACCTGACTGTGTTCCTGTCCTTTGGGTAGCTCTAGGTTTTCTTGCCTATCTGTTGCATTCTTCATGACAAAAAAAATCTGTCAGGGAGATTGGGACACTTTACAATTGTCAGAGAAGGTGTGCAGGCCCAAGAACTGAAACAAAGATATTCCATCAGCCAGGGCCATCTTAACAGCATCATGGGCACCTGGGCAAAGTAATGCACTGGGGCCCCTACAAGCCTGTCCCAATTTTCGCACCTACTCTCAAGAATTAAAGTATAATTCCTCACTATGCCCAACATTGGAGCCTCACTGTGCCAACATTGGAGCCTCACTGTGCCAACATTGCAGCCTCACTGTGCCAACATTGCAGCCTCACTGTCATTGCAGCCTCAACATTGCAGCCTCACCGTGCCCAACATTGCAGCCTCACCGTGCCCAACATTGCAGCCTCACTGTGCCCAACATTGCAGCCTCACGTGCCCAACATTGCAGCCTCACCGTGCCCAACATTGCAGCCTCACCGTGCCCCTTGCAGCCTCACTGTGCCCCCATTGCAGCCTCACTGTGCCCAACATTGCAGGCTCACCTTGCCCCCTTTGTAGCCTCACTGTGCCCCTTGTAGCCTCACTGTGCCCCTTGGAGCCTCACTGTGCCCCTTGCAGACTCACTGTGCCCCCATTGCAGCCTTGCCAGGGTGGAGGAAGAGAGAGGGTGGGCCGGATCATGACTGGAGGAAGAGAAGAGACGGAGATCACAGAGAGCGAATAGCACATTGTTACAGCTTACATGAAATTGCCTCTGCTCTGCTCGCCGTCACACACAGCCCTGCCTCCTCCTGACCCCACTTCTGTGATAGACAGAACACATCCCAGCATTGGACCCACATTCTATCACAGGCGCAGGGTTAGGAGGAGGCGGGGCTGTGTGTGACAGCGAGCAGAGCGGAGGAAATTCCAATAGCTTTGCTCTAGATCCGACTGGCCCTGATGGGGCTCCATGTGCATCTGGGACCCCTGGGCTACGCCCAGGTGTGCCCGCTCAGTAGGACGGCCCTGCCACCAGCAGATTAAGAAAAGACGAGGGATATAAAACTATAAGGTAGTTTAATTGTTTAAATGTTTTAATGATATTTAGTTTAATTGTTTTACATTTTTTCCCATCTATTGTTCAAAGCGTGGGTGGTGCCTTGGGATTCTAGTGTTTGCCAGAATCAGTTTCTGCCAGGGTCACTGATTCCAGAGCTGGCTCAGGGTGCACGCATTGGGTTTGAATGGCAAAAAAAGCGCATGGTTGGGAGGTCAAACTCTTCCTTAAGGGTTTGGAACGTTTTCAGTGTGCGTCTGGTGAAATATAACACAGTTTATGGTCTGGGATACTTAACAGTTCTGACAGTTGGGGGTTTTAGGCGTGTGGGCATGGAGGGGAGGGGCCCCAACCAGGGCGAGCGCCGCGTGCCAGACCCTGCTATGGTGTACCAGCATGTGTCTCTTGTCTCTCAGTTTGGAGAGGCCTTGGTGTTTGCAGAATGCAGCTATGCACAAATGCTGTGAGGCTATGTAATATAGAGTCAGGTCGGGCAGGGCGGCGCCGATTTGAGGGCAGTTTGTCTGGAAGAGCCCCAAATGAAAGTGTTGAGGATAGACTCCATGTTTTGGAACATGCGGGCCGGGACAAAGAGTGGGGCGTGCCAGAAAAGGTAGAGTAGCTTGGGGAGGAGGATCATCTTCACCAGATTGAGTCGGCCCATAACTCCTAGGGGGAGTCTGGACCAAACCTGCGTCTTACGTTTTAGGAGGTCGTATAAGGGTTCTAGGTTTAGGGAGACGTAGTCTGTGAGGGACCGGTGCAGTGCACCCCCAGGTATTTGAGTTGGCAGGTGCGAACTAGTGGTAAGGCCGCTTGGGTGTCCGTGGGGGCAGTAATGTCTATTGGGAGGATCTGGGATTTGGACCAATTTATTTGCAGTCCCGAGAAGGCGCCGAAGCTTTCAATCAAGTGCAGAGCTGTTATTAAGGAGGGTCCTGCATCTTCCAGGTAGAGCAGCATGTCATCTGCGTATAAGCTGATGACCTCGGTTATCCGACCCATGCGCAGGCCCCGGATGCCGGGGTGCGCTCTGATGGCAATGGCTAAGGGCTCTACTGCCAGAGCGTACAGCAAGGGTGAGATAGGGCAGCCCTGGCGCGTTCCACGGGACAGCGAAAAGGGGTTAGATATGCGGCCATTTACCTGGATTCGGGCAGTCGGGGCTTGGTAGAGGAGCTGGAGCCACCTGATAAACTTGGGGCCAAACCCGAACCTGCGAAGGCATTCCCACAAATAGCTCCATTCCACCGAATCGAATGCCTTAGCAGCGTCGAGACTGACCACCACCCTCTGGCCTATGTTGTCGTGTGGGGCTTGGAGATTCATAAACAATCTGCGAAGGTTAAAGGCCGTGTTTTTGTTGGGCATAAAGCCAGTTTGGTCGGCGTGTATAAGACTGGTGATGACTTTGTTTAATCTAAGGGCAAGCACTTTAGCCAGTATTTTAACATCTAATTGGAGGAGGGAAATGGGGCGGTACGATTCTGGGTAAAGGGGGTCCTTGCCGGGTTTTGGGATGAGGACGATAAGGGCTTCGCTCATGGTGCGTGGGAGGGTGTCAGTCTCGTAGATGTGGGAGTACAGGGAATGAAGTTTGGGAAGGAGGGTGTCTTTGAATTGGGAATAGAATTCCAGGGGGAGGCCATCTGAACCTGGAGCTTTGGAAGAGGGTAGGCTTGCTAGCGCCTCCGCGATGCAGTCCTCGGTTATAGGGGCATCAAGGTTTTCCATTTGGGTGTTTGATAGGACAGGGAAATCCACATGCTGAAGGAGGGCCTGCAGCTCATCGGGTGAGCGGTTGGCTCTGGAGGTGTACAGGTTGGCATAAAAGCGTCTAAATTCCTGGGCCACCTCCTGTGGGTCTGTGAGGACAGTGCCGGTGTCCGATTGGAGCTGGACCACAGTAGGGGGGCAGTGATCCAGGTGGGCCATGTAAGCTAGTATTTTCCCCGCCCTCTCCCCGTGTTCATACACTCTCTGTTTGGTGAAGAAGATCCCCCTCTTAGCTTTTTCGAAATGTAAGTGGTCAGTGAGTCTGGATTGTATGCGTAGGTTTGCCGCATTGGGGGCCGTTGGGTTGGCTAGGAATATTTGCTCGAGGGAGTCTAGTGCCTCTTCAGCCTGGTGCAGCACAAGCTTTGAGGTGGCCTTGTGTCTATTTATGCGAGTTGACATGATCATGCGGGCGTGCAGTTTAAAGGCCTCCCAGACCGCCCCGATGGGGGCCGACCCAGCATTGGTTTGAAAAAAGTGTGTCCACTCCTGTTGGATGTTTTCTAGGTCGGTAAGGACCGAGAACCAAAATGGGTTCAGCCTCCAGGTACGTGTCGGGGGGGTGGAGGGCAGGCGGAAGGTGGCCCAATAGGGTGAGTGATCCGATAGGATCCTAGTGCCGAACCCTGCATCCTGCAGGAGTGGGATAAGAGTTGGTGAGATTAGGACCATGTCTATACGTGACATTGCAGTCTGGGATGGAGTGAAGCATGAGAATGCTTTGGTGTCGGGGTGTTTAACCCTCCACGTATCGGACATGGCAAATTCAGCAATGAATTTCCCGAATCTGGTAGGAGAAGAGTGGGGTGCTGGCATGGTGGGATGGTGCAACCTGTCTATAGAGGGGTCCACAACAGCATTGAAGTCCCCGACCCACATGGCGGGCACAGTGGGGTGTCTAGCCATGAAGTCAACGCCTTCCTTGAGGGCTGTGAATTGGAAGGGCGGGGGAATGTAAAAGGCGAGGAGAAGGAGTTCCAGACCCCCTATTGTCACATGTAGGAACAGGAACCTACCCTGCCGGTCCGCCTGTACAGTGTGTAGTTGGAATTGGGCTGATTTAGCCACGAGGATGGCGATGCCTCTAGAGTTATTTGTGTAGGGGGCCTGGTAGTGCCATCCCACCCACGGTCTTTTGAGGGAAAGCTGTAGTTGACCCGTAATGTGGGTCTCCACTAGCACCGATATATCTGCCTGCATACGTTTGAGGTGGGAGAGGACGGCCAATCGCTTGGGTTTGGCCCTGATACCTCTCACGTTCCACGTGGTTATCTTAAGGTGTGCCATCATGTGGTGCGTGGTAATACATGCAGCAGGCGGAGCGGCAGGGGGGGACCCGAACCCCCTTACATATAAAGTACAAAGTTTGAGTATTGTGGTGTACATATGCTAGAATCTGCGATGCCCATCTCCAGGCGGGGTCGCGCGAGGGGAGCCCCCGGCGACCAATGCCTGGACATGAGCAGTTAAACAGCCAAGACATCATAATACATTGCATAACAATCTTTACAGTACCCGTCAGACAATGTGAAAGCAAAAATGCAAGGAAAAAAATAAAAGTAAAAATAAAATCAGGAACAATGGTGCGGGGAAAGGGGTGGCAAAAAAGACCACAAACAGTAGCAATGAAGCTGTTGAATAGAGCCCCAGAACCAATGGGGAACGTGCCTACTCTGGACCAGCGTGGCATGGTTAAACTGGTGCAGCTCTCCACCACGGTGGGAGCTGAGGCTGGCCAGGGAAACAGTGCTTGAGGTGTCAATTCGGTATAACGTGGGGGCAAAACAAAGTTAGCTGAGGTGCACGGCAGAGCCCGCATGGCTGGCATCCGGGTGTAGAGGGGGGAAGGGGATGGTGAGGGAGCAGCCGCACGAGTCCTTCGTGGAAGGAGCATGAAAGAAACAAGGGCAGTTGGGGGGACCAAGTCCGGGGGGCAGGGGACAGTCCAGGCAATGGTGGGCTTGTAGTGCGCCAGGGGGACAGAAGGAGAGGGGAAGCACGTGGGTGGGGAGCCGGGAGAGCGCTGCACCGGGCCTCCAGTGAGGGGCAAGCACAGGAGTCAGGGGAGGGTTCAGGCCGAGGCCTACTCACGGTTCGTTGTGCAGGATCTGTGATGCGGCGTGGCGGGCCTCGGTGCGGTCTACAAGCCAGGGGTTAAGGTAACGGTGGATTAGGCAGCATCTTCTCCCCGCTCCAGCCATGCAATGACCGCTGAGGGGTCCTCAAAGAAGTGGGCCTTGCCGTCTCGGATGATCCAGAGGCGGGCGGGGAACAGCATCGCATAGGCAAGATGGCGGTTGCGGAGCTGGCGCTTGACCTCCGTGAATTGCGCCCTCTTCTTCTGAACCTCCGCTGAGAAGTCCGGAAAGACGGCTATGTGTGTGTCTCCAAATGGGATGTTGCCCTTCTCGCGGGTGAGGCGCAGCACTGTGTCTCGGTCGCGGAAGTTCAGCATCTTGGCGATGAAGGTGCGTGGCGGAGCGCCGGGTGGTGGGGGTCTCGAGGCCAAGCGGTGCGCACGCTCCACCACAAAGGTGGAGGAGAAGGCCTCTCTGCCGAAGTTCTTTACCAGCAACTGTTCTAAGAACGTAGGGGGATCTGATCCCTCCGATCTCTCCGGCAGGCCGACGAATCTGAGGTTACAGCGGCGCAACCTGTTCTCCATGTCGTCCTGCTTACTCAGGACGACGTTCAGTTGGTGTTGCAGCCGTTCGGTGGTGACCTGCAAGGGGGGGATGTCGTCCTCGACCTGCCCCAGTCTGCGCTCCGTCTCACCGACCCTCTCACGCAGCTTGTGGAGATCCTGGCGGATCAAGGAGATATCGACTTTTACCTCCTCAATTCTGGAGGTGAGGGTGGTTTGGCACAGCGAGACGGCTTCCAGGATGCGAGTTGTGTCTCCAGAAGGCGGGACCTCCTCGCCGGAGCTGTGCGCGGCGCCATCTTCCTCCGCTGGGTCCGGTTCGTCTGCCCGATATTTATTGAGCCTGGCGATCGCCCCTTGGGCTCTCTTAGGCGGCGACATGCAGCTTCAGGCCACGCCCCTAGTTTAATTGTTTTACATTTTTTAATTGTTCAATTGATTCTAGTGTCTTCTAAAAAAAAACACAGAACCCCCCCCCCTTATGTTGTTGAAATGAGGAGAGCGGGAGAACTATGCAAGGCTGACAACACTGCTTGGGATTTCAGTGCAGCAGAGATAACTCTGTCAGCCATGACAGGAAGTTAGGCTGGCCATAGACTATGCAATTATGATGATCATTAGATTCCCCTATAAACACAGTCAGTGTTGATGATGAATCCCTTCTGCTGCGCTATTGTATTGCTGGATGTTTCTCTGCCATCAGAATACAATGATCACTGTATTAAAAACCTAAAGGGCAACTTCTATATATATAACACAGTTGAATACTATATAAGGTATGATGACATTGGGGGAGCAGGCCTTGGGGAGGGGGGTGATGACAGCACACAGCACGACTAGTTTTGGGGGTATTAACCTCCATAGTTCTGTTATTATTTTATCTTTTTGTTCTTAGTTTTTTATTGTTATTTACCACACCATATGTTGTTGGAAGATATGCACCACGATTATTACAGGCAGTGGGGAAAAAAAGCTGTACTAACATATGCTTAATTATAAGTAATTCAACTTGGAAAACCCTGTATAATACCTGTATTCTGATGAATAGGTTCAAGAATGTACACTGTATATGATGGTTCGTTTTTCTTTTTGTATGTACACTTGGCAAATAAAACCGTTATAAAAAAAAACCTAAAGGGCTTTCAGTGTTAATCGGTATATGTGCAGGTATTGCAGAGATGTAAAAATCATGATGGTGGCCTTGTAAGCTCTCTAAGGGCCTGCCTCTGATACAATTTACTGGCTATAATTCTAAACCCTTCAAGACAAATTACTTAAAAGATGATATTTAGTTCTATAATTTCTTTAAAGAAAATATTCGTAAGACCTTCCAAATGCTGCAAGAAGAATATGTAATCTCAAAACAGATTTTTTTTCAGTATTTACAACTGCACCATACCATTACTTGCTCAATCAAAGCTTTGTAAACTCACTTATGTTACACCAATTTAATTATGCAACTTGTGCTGAAAATATGAAGAGCTTAAAGTGTTACTAAACCCAGGACCCTGCATTCACTATATCTCGTCTCCCATAGTAAAATGAACATGGATATGCAATTATTTTAGTAAAATTTTCAATCAGCAGTATATAGCAGTCTTGTGATTTCTATCAGTGTGCAGCCAAGCACTGGTTAAAGCTTGTAGGAGGAGATTTCTGACTGTCCTATGAGACTGCAAGACCCCTGACTGTCTGTTTAGACAGTGGTAATTGGCCCTGTGCTGATCACATGCACTCCCCCAAGTAAAAATAAAAGTCTCCAGCAATACAGACCAAACTGAGCATGTGCAGCCTGACTCTATAGACTCTGTCTTATCAGTAAATTATCAGGGGGCAGTGAAAGAAGGGGATGATCAGAGAAGCCAGGATCAAACAGCCTTTTGACACAGTGCAGAGGATTAACCCCTTAGGTTTCACAGTGAGTATAACAAGCATGCTTTACTGCATATACAGATTGATCTTACAGTCGTGGGTTTAGTAACACTTTAATATCTACAATATACAAAATCATCATGATACATAGTCTACTGAATGCTTCTCTGCAGGAAGGGCTAGTGACATACAGAAACACCTGTGGTAAATGTGAAATAGAATTGAGTACTTTGTAACATATGATATTGAAATTCCCAAATTGTTTAGGTAGTAAAGAGGTAAACTAAATACTAAAACAGACCTACATAATGACCCAAAGATTTGTGTGCTGGGTCTTATAGATTTAGAAAATTACGCAGTGCATGCATATACTACTATTTTTTTGTTTTTTTACCGTATTTCGTGCATGAAAAATAATAGCTCAGAAATGGATATCGCCTACTCCAGTGGTTCTCAACCCTGAACACAAGTACCCCCCAACAGGCCATGTTTTGGGAATTTCTCTTAAGCCCCATACACACACTCGGATTATCCGAGGACCAGGTCCGTCGGATAATGTCCGTCGTACTTTGTCCGATGTTGGTGTTGCATACACACGGTCGGACAAAGTTGTCGGAAAATCCGATCATTCTGAACGTGGTGACGTTTGTTGCCTACGACGGGACTACGTAGAGGCTAGTAGCCAATAGCTTTGGTCTTGTAATGTGATCTGAGCATGCGTAGCACTTTGTCTGTCGGACAACTCTACACACGATCGGATTTGGTGTGATCGGACCGTGTTGTCAAAAAATCTATCCAGCAGGAGATAGGACTTTGTCCGTCGGACAATCCGACGTACACTGTCCGATGGTGCATACACACGGTCGGATTTTTCAACAACATTGTCCGATCGGACAGAATCCATGCGAAAATCCTACCGTGTGTATGGGGCTTTAGATAAAATAGCTGTCCAAAATACCAAAGCCATTGACTCCGATTTAAAGCACCTGTGCAAGATAAAGGAAAACCTGCAAACATGGCCTGTTGGGGGTACTTGAGGACAGGGTTGAGAACCACTGGTCTACTCCACCCACCTATCAATTGTGGAAGCAATTAGTAGAATTTACAATGAAAGTAAGAGGGCGCCAACCTACAAATGTACAGTAAATCCCCTACTTACAAACAAGTTCTGTTTCGGGAGCTCGTTCGTAAGTCCAACTTGTTTTTTTTTGCACAATTAATAGAAATTGTTATCCATAAAAAAAGCTAACATATCAACATAAGGGTTGTCCACAAAAAAATGTATTAAGAGACCTGATCCAGCATTTTTACATTTGATTCTACTAAGCTGCTACAATAATCTGCAGATTCTTGTGGCTGGAATGACAGGTGGCTGCGAATAGTTGCGGCTGCGGATAGTTGCAGCTGCTCTGCCTGTACCCAGCAATGACAGGTTGACAGTCTGCCGGTCTTCATATGTATACGCGCTTTAAAGTGATTGTAAAGGTTAATTTTTTTATTTATTTTTTTAAATAACAAGCATGTCATACTTACCTCCTCTGTGCAAGGGTTTTGCACAGAGCGGCCCTGATCTTCCTTTTCTGGGGTCCTCCGGGGGTGCTCCCTGATCCTCGTCCGCATCGGGTGCCCCCATGGACAGCCGCATTCCCTGGGGGCACAGACAGGAGGATAAGGCCCCGCCATCGGCTCCCGTGTCACTGAATTTGATTGACAGCAGCCGAAGCCAATGGCTCCGGCTGCTATCAATCTATCCAATGAGTACCCAAAACACCGGCTGGAGCTGCTGAGCTCGTTCTTGCTGCTGGAAAGATCAAGTACAGGTAAGAAAAAGGGGAGCTCTGCGGGGCAACTGCACCACAGAAGGTTTCTCCTCCTTTAAGCAGTTACCTACATTTAGGGACAGATGTCTATCCATGAACACATTTGTGTGTGCACCCAAGGTTGAATATCTATCTCTAACTGAAGATGACTGCTCAATGCGTGGATATATGCGGACAATGCTTTATACAGGCTGAGCAGATGCACCTGTCAGCGCAGTCGTGAGAATCTACTGATTCTTGCCACTATCCGTGCCTGTCCGTATCCATGTGAAGAAAGCCTTATAAACATATCAATTAGAGTGCAAAGACTGTATGACTTAGAAAATGACTGTTATCATATAGCAACATTGTACGCTCTGTGAAAGTAAACTTTTTCCTTAGGCTCCATTCACACCAACGCTTTTTGCTTTTTTTTGCAGAAACGCAGGACATTTTTTTAACATGGGTTCCTATGGAACACGTTTATGTCAATGCATTTTGGAAAGGGGACAGGGACGTTTTTAAATGCAAAACAGTGCTTTTTTTTAATTTTTGGTTAATAGGCTTCAATGGAGAATCTGTAGAAAAGCATGTAGTGCGGTTTTACCACGTTTTACTGCAATTTTGCTGTGATTTGCATTTTTTAATCTGCCCTACAACAAATCCCCCCCCCCCCCCCAAATAAAGCATAAAAATGCAAATCGCTGTAAAATCGCTGCAAATCGCAGTTGCAAAACCGCAAAAAGCACCACAGAAATGCTCAAAAGCAACATGCATACATGCCAGTCAAGCCTAAAAAGAAAGGCAAGACAATGATATGTTCATTTCAGCCATGTAGAGCTGTTAGAGGGGAAGAAACTAGTTTACCTGGTTAAATTCAAGATTTTTTTTTATTTTTTATTCTACAGAAGGGACGTGCAACACTTCGGTGTTAAAGTCTGCATCATAGAGCCCGGCTTCTTTAAAACAGCGGTTACCAACTTGGATGCCATTGAAAAGTCTCTGCAGCAGCTTTGGGACCAAATGCCCCCTGAGACAAGGAAGAGCTACGGGGATATGTATTACAGAAAGTGTATGTTTCTGACCATAGAGTCTTATTTGACAAAATGCTAATTTTGCTTATTAAAAGTGCGCCGTGGCCCCTGATGCCCAATTGTAGTATTGATTATGTTGCCAGAGGATGATATTTATTGATTTATTTTTTTATTATTATACACGATTTATATAGCGCCAACAGTTTACACAGCGCTTTACAATGTATAGGGGGACAACACAATTACAGTACAATTCAATACAAAAGGTACAGGAGGGCCCTGCTCGTAGTGCTTACATTCTAAAGGGAGGGGGTGGTGGTACAAAAGGTTATAGCTTTACCTTTACTAATTTATCTTTACTAATTTGATTTGTAGCACTGTACTTATTGATTTGATATAACTGTGATTTGTGTATGTGGGAATCATATAAAGTGTGAGCAAGCTACTAGGACACAAGAGATAGGGGAGCAGTGCAGGAGTACGTCCAATTCATTTATAATGTGAGGAGTGTAGAAGCCATTATGGTGCTTCAGTAAGTCAGTGTTCCTCAAATGTGTGTTAAAATGACAACATGTGAGACTTGAAGACAGGTTTGGAAACACTGTAGTAATATGTATTTCTTACTATGAATCCCTAAGGCTGTCCATACATTATACAATTTTCTTGTACAATTTTTCTTTATATATAACCAAAACCATATAATAGGAGGTCAAACCTAAACACTTTCAATTTGTATGCAATAAGGCAGGCCCTTGCACTACATAGTTGAATGTAAATCTAAAGGAAATTTAAGAAAATTACCGGTATATAATGTATGGACAGTCTTAAAAGTGAATTGACAATGTATGACCAAAACTCAGTAAGGATTAAATAGTCCAATAAAAGGAAAATTCAATATATATATATATAAGTGAAGAGTGAATAAAAGTCCTTGATAGACACCACCCTTTGATGTGATCCACCACCACATGAATAACGCACTTACCGGAGGGCAAGCTTGGACAGAGGCGGCTCTCTAATTAGGCCAATTAGGCGATGGCCTAAGGCCTCGCCCTCTTAGGGGCCTCGCCGCCCCCTAGTTTGCCTAAAGAGCCGCCTCTGCTATCCTCCTGCATCAATCCTAGTACAGTCAGCGCAGCGGAGCTTGGTGCCCACCTTGTTCAGTTTACAAACAGTCCTTCCTCTCTCTGCTCACACCACGCCCCATCAGATCACTGCCCAGGACTCTCCACTCCTGTCAATAAAACTCCATTGGACAACTGCCCCGCCCCTCACCACCCCGCCAGCAAATGCTGTCCGTCCCTTGAGCCGATATATTGTGCAAGGGCCAGGGACAGCTAGCAATTCAGCAGGATCGTGAGGGGGCGGGGCTTCGGCGGTAGGGGTGGGGACTTGGCGGTGGGGGCGGAGCCAATTCCAGTTCACTCGTAGCCTGTCTGTGTGCAGCCGAGCTGAGGATGTGCTGACTGGGCTGAGGGGACAGAGCCTCTGTGTGTGAGGTACATGTGACTGGGGGGGGGTGAATGTCAGGGGTGAACATGTGATTGGGGGTGTGTGCATGTCACTGGGGGGGTGTGCATGTCACTATGGGGGGTGAACATGTGATTGGGGGTGTACATGTTGGGGGTGTGTGCATCATCATGTCACTAGGGGGGGTGAACATGTGATTGGGGGTGTGTACATGTAACAGGGGGAGGGGTGAACATGTGATTGGGGGGGTGTGCATGTGACTGCGGGGTGTGTGCATGTCACTAGGGGGGGGTGTGCATGTGACTGGGGGTGTGCATGTGACTGCGGGGTGTGTGCATGTCACTAGGGGGGGTGTGCATGTGACTGGGGGTGTGCATGTGACTGCGGGGTGTGTGCATGTCACTAGGGGGGGTGTGCATGTGACTGGGGGTTTGCATGTTACTGCGGAGTGTGTGCATGTCACTGGGGGGGGTGAACATGTGACTAGGGGGTGTGTGCATGTGACTAGGGGATGTGTGCATGTGACTGCGGCGGGGGTGTGTGCATG
The DNA here is from genome assembly GCA_028564925.1 of Lithobates sylvaticus. Classification (NCBI taxonomy): domain Eukaryota; kingdom Metazoa; phylum Chordata; class Amphibia; order Anura; family Ranidae; genus Lithobates; species Lithobates sylvaticus. Next base: position 485,187,145 of record CM053027.1, read on the forward strand.
CGACTGGGGGGTGTGTGCATGCGACTGGGGGTGTGTGCATGCGACAGGGGGAGGGTGAGCATGCAATGGGAGGTGCAAATGTGACTGTGGGTGTGTGCATGTGACTGAGGGGGGTTGTGTGCATGTGACTAGGGGGGGTTGTGTGCATGTGACTGGGGGTGTGTGTGCATGTAACGGGGGTGTGTGCATGTGACTGAGGGGGTTTTGTGCATGTGACTGGGGGGGTTGTGTGCATGTGACTGGGGGTGTGTGTGCATGTAACGGGGTTTGGCATGTGACTAGGGGGTGTGTATGTCACTGGGGGGGGTACATGTGACAGGGGTGTGTGTGCATGTAACGGGGGTGTGTGTGCATGTGACTAGGGGGTGTGTGCATGTGACTGGGGGAGGGTGAGCATACAGTGGGAGGTGCAAATGTGAATGGGGGTGTGTGTGCATGTAACGGGGGGTGTGTGCATGTGACTTGGGGTGTTCATGTGACTGGGGGGTGTGTGTGCATGCAACGGGGGTTTGGCATGTGACTAGGGGGGTACATGCGACTGGGGGTGTGTGCATGTGACTGGGGGGGTACATGTGACTGGGGGTGTGTGTGCATGTGACGGGGTGTGTGTGCATGTGACTGGGGGGGTACGTGACTGGGGGGGTACATGTGACTGGGGGTGTGTGTGCATGTGACGGGGGTGTGTGTGCATGTGACTGGGGGGGTACATGCGACTGGGTGTGTGTGCATGCGACGGGGGGAGGGTGAGCATGCAACGGGAGGTGCAAATGTGACTGGGGGTGTGTGTGCATGCGACGGGTGTGCAAATGTGACTGGGGGTACATGCGACTTGGGGGATGTGCATGTGACTGGGGTTTACAGTCAGGTCTGCTCAGCCCTCTGCCAGTGTGCCAGCCTGTGATTGACAATCCGGGTCCCCCTGACCTGACTCCACCCCACCCTCATCCCCAGCCACCCAGGGTTCCACTGCGGTGGTCGGGAGGTCCCAGCTCAGCCCAGTGCCAATCCTCAGCCATGGTGGGCAAGGCGCTCTTCATTCTGCGCTGGCACTGCTCAAGATCGGCTTCTCTACGGCTATCTCCCACCAGGAGCTCTTCCACTATGAGGAGTCCGAGGGGACCTACTGCTGCCCAACAGGGATGATGAAACCTCCGAGGTGGTGAAATTTCGCACAGCCCCTTCTCTTCTATGAGGCCGAGTTCAAGAAGCTCTATGTGAGTACAGTACTGAGAGACACAGAGGACTGACACCAGCACTAGCAGAGTGTACACTGACACCAGCACAGAGAGAGCGAGAGAGAGGTTGCTGACATCAGCGGTGAGATAGAGCACACTGCACTGAGATGGAGTGCCCCGACACCAGTACTGAGAGCACTGACCAGTACTCTTATATGCAATTCAATTTTATTGCTTGAATTATTTTTTCCCTAAGACCCCTTTCACACCTAAGCGTTTTTCAGGTGCTACAAAAATAGCGCCTGAAAAAAGCGGGTCCTTTAACTCCAGTGTGAAAGCCGGAGGGCTTTCACACTGGAGCGGTGCGCTAGCAGGGCGGTAAAAGTAAAAAAAAAGTAAAAGTCCTGCTAGCAGCATCTTTGGAGCGGTGAAGGAGCGGTGTATTCACTGCTCCTATACCGCTCCTACCTATTGAAATCAATGGGACACCGCGGTAATACCGCGGCAATACCGCCGGCAACGCACCGCTGCAGTGGCGCTTTGCGGGGGTTTTAACACTTTTTCGGCCACAAGTGGGGGTTAAAACCGCCCGATAGCGGCCGAATACCGCAGCTAAAACAACGGTAAAGCAGCGCTAAATATAGCACTGCTTTACTGCCGCCGCCCGCACCGCCCCAGTGTGAAAGGGGTCTTATGGACGCGAGTGGGGCCTCATTTCTAAGTTATGCCTAAGGCCTCACAAAGACTAGAGCCGCCTCTGAGCTTGGATAAGCCTGTATGATGGATTGACATCCGGACACCAAACCAGCAGCGTCACTTCTCTGTAGTCAGCACCAAAGTTAAACCAGGATCCCTCACTTCAGCAAATATGCAGACCACACATCAAACAGGGACTCATAAGGATGGAAAGACGCCAACCCTAGTGTGAATCCATATACACAAATTTATAAAATATTAAAAATTGCACTTACACAAAGTAGGTAAGGAAAAGACATCCATAAAAACAGTTCGCCGGCCGGCTTGCAAACACCTGTTCACATACGAGTTGCGATGACGTCAGCTGGTTTGGTGTCTGGATGTCAATCCATCATGCAGGCTTATCCAAGCTTGCCCTCCGGTAAGTGCGTTATTCGTGTGGTGGTGAATCACATCAAAGGGTGGTGTCTATCAAGGACTTTCATTCACTTATATATATATATTGGATTTTCCTTTTATTGGACTATTTAATCCTTACTGAGTTTTGGTCATAGATTGTCAATTCACTTTTATGTTATATCACATGGTTAATTCACTGTTTTTTTTTTTCGGTTAATTTGCACAGCTTTTTTCAGTTTTTATATATTTCTGTTTTGTGCATATCTCACATATTTGAGCTGCTACTGATAGGGTTTGCTAAGATAGCACAGTATTTTTTCTTATTTCTATGGATAGTCTTAGATTATTAGCCATTACAAGCCAATCTTTCTTTGTTATCGATTATACATCTACATGTTTATAGGCAGTCATAACCTGTGAAGAGCTACATCAATCTTTTGCATGGGTATGCTGTGTACACAGTAAACTGACAAACTACTTTAAAGTGATAGTAAGGGTTCCCTTTTTTTTGATCAAAATAATAAACATGTTATACTTACCTGCTCTGTGCAGTGGTTGTTCCCTGCCGGCACACCTGGCTCCTCTACTTTGCCGAGTGCCCTCATAGAAAGACACTTTCTATGGGGGCACTCGTGCAGACTTGATCCCAAGCTGGGCTGTTTGCATCTACTTAGACACACAGCATGGCTCAGGCCCACCCCCCGCTCTCTGCTCACAGGTTTTATTTCAGGTGGTTATACCGGGACGATGCATGCAGCTAACGTAGCAGTACCGTTTTTTAAGGCTGGCAGTCAGCTCTCTTGTAAAAGCCATCCTAGCAGCTAACTAGCAGCTGGACTGCTCTTACAAGCAATGGGAGGGGACATACCCCTTCCCGCCACCCTTCGCAGCTTGCCCTGGCTCTCCCATCCCACCGGGAGACCTGAGCGACCAGCCAGCGCATGCCCTGGTTGGTCGGAAAGCCGAACAAAGCTGGGATCTGCTATGGTAACCCGAATGCAATCACCTGACATCACTTCCAGTTTACCTGGATGTCAACGCCGCCATTTCTAAAAAAATCGAAAGCATTCAAAAACACTGATCTTGGTGTTTTGAATGCTTTTAAAGACAGGGGAGGAATTTGGGGTCATATAGACTCCAGATCTCTCCATAAAGAGTACCTGTCACTTATGTTTTTTTTTTTTCTTTCTTTCTTTCTTTCTTTCTATGAATTTGTTTTATGTTTTTTTAGTGGGTAGTGGGGAGGTGAGGGGTGCATGAATAAACAGGCTTCTCTTAACTGTTTTTGATTTTTTGTTTCTTAGATATGAAAGTCCAAAGGCTGATTATGAATTTCATATGTGATCCTGACATCTCCAAAGTGCCTAAATGCATCGAACACGCCTTACAAGCAAGATACCCTCGTACAAGATACAGCCCAGGCTGGGATGCAAAGTTGGTGTGGCTACCGGCTTCTTACATGCCAAGTTTCATTGTGGATGCGGTTCTTGCCTTAGTTCTTCCCAAACCTGAACAGCGAGTGTGCTAGATCACATGAGAAGCTTCCAAACCTTGGTCTTATCTAGGAAGTTTAAACATACTGCTGTCATTGCTGAATATCATCTTCTTCATAATGGACAAAACCAACTTTGTACTGAAATCCTATGACATCTATTGTGGTACTAGAAGTATTTTCACCAAATCAAGATAAGATAAAGTGTGTCTTTATTCTCAGCTATTTGTGGTTGGAGGACTTGTCCTCCTGGATGCTTATAAATTCTGGCAAACCTAAATTACGTAATTTCAGACAGTAAATAACATCATTCTCAATCACATTATCTGTACCAACTTTCCGTGTTTTGGGATAAACTGCTATGAACTTATGACTTTTTTGTGTTAAATGCAATAGTTCTAGATGAATAGAAAATAACAAAATTAACCCTATCAAATAACACGACATTAATAGACCATGTCTACAGTATTTTCCCTGCTTAAAACATTCAGATAAATGTTCTGTATAATACATATCTTCTATGCTTAACTGGTAGCCAAGTGACAATTTTTGTAATAAAACTGAATTCACAAGACCATTTTATTGTGGTTATTTTAAATTAAACTTAAAGTGGAACTTTACCCATAACAACTTGATAAAAAAAAATGTTCTTTAGCAAGGGCAAGGGCATCACAAGTTCTTACATCTGATACACAGTTATAGTTCTGTAGCATGTCAAAGAATCACAAGAAGGAATTGAATTCAAATACTTACTGTAATATTCCTTTCCTGGCGAGCTCCATGGCAGCACGGCTGGGTATAGGCTCTGCCCCCCCCCCCATGCCTCCATGACTAAACTCATAAAAATTTGAGCCCACCTACAGCCTCAGCGTTCTGTAACTAGTCCTACCAAGCTGGGTGGAATCTGTGCTGCCATGGAGCTCGTCAGGAAAGGAAAATTACGGTAAGTGTTTGAATCCAATTTTCCGTTTTCCTGACGGCTCCATGTCAGCACAGCTGGGAACTAACTAGCCAAAACAGGGGAGGGATCATTGTACACACCCCTCAATTCTGTCTAGGCTCTCCCAAACCAAACCCGCAAAGTAGTTCTGCCATATAGACCCAGCTCACACGATCAAAGGCTTTTTCGGCACCCATAGGTAAAACTAGACAAGGTGCGTGAGCAGGACAGTAATCATTTGGTTACAAACATTAATGTGAGCTGTAAATTGCCTCCAGAATTGCTTCTGCTTCTTCTTGCCGGAGGCCGTCATTTTGCTGAATCCCAGAGCCTCTGAACCGCAGTAAACGATAACACGGAACTAAACCAATTAATTTAACGGTTTCAAAAAACTGTTTGAAAAAACGGATTGATAACTGTCACATTTGCTTGTGTCCTCAACCATACTATCAAACCATCAAATGGCTGGTATCATAACTGTTCACCTGTGCAGCACCATGGCAGTTGCAGATCAAACAGAAGATCCTTGGCTGTAAAGGATCCGACTCTACAAATCCAGCAGTGCCTAAAAATGCCTAATAATGGAGAGCAACTGAGCATGTGTAGAGCAAGGTGAGACAGTGTATTATTGGATTTTAAACAGTATAATCACTTATTTTTTTTTTTTTTTTTTTTTTAAATAATCACTTATTTTTAATGTTTTACATATACCTGCAAAAGAGGCCAGCTTGAAGTGATCTAGCAGGACCTAATTTTCTAACTAAATTTCCACTTTAACCACTTCCCCTTCCTGACCAGGCCATTTTTTGTGATACGGCACTGCGTCAATTTAACTGACAATTGTGCGGTCGTGCGACGTGGTAGCCAAACAAAATTGACGTCCTTTTTTTCCCACAAATAGAGCTTTCTTTTGGTGGTATTTGATCACCTCTGCGTTTTTTTTTTTTTTTTTTTTTTTGCGCTATAAACAAGAAAGGAGCAACAATTAAAAAAAAAAAAAAAAATGTCTTCATCAGTTTAGGCCGATATATATATACTTCTACATATTTTTGGTGAAAAAAACGCAATAAGCGTATATTGATTGGTTTGTGCAAAAGTTATAGCATCAAGGGGATAGAATTATGGCATTTTTATTATTTTTTACTGGCGGCGATCAGCGATTTTTATCGGGGCTGCGACATTGCAGCAGACAGATCGGACACTTTTGACACTTTTTTTGGAATCATTGACATTTATACAGCAATCAGAGCTAAAAATAGCCACTAGTTACTGTATAAATGTCACTGGCAGTGAAGGGGTTAAATCTGTTCCCTCAGCGTGTGTTCTAACTGTGGGGGGATGGGAGTGACTAGAAGAGGAGACATATAGCTGTCCCTAACTAATAGGAACACACGATCTGTCTCTCCTCTCCTGACAGAACGGTAATTTGTGTGTTTACACACATAGATCCCCGTTCTGTCTCTCATGCCCGCGATCGCGGGTGACCAGCGGTCATTGCCACCGCCGGCCACTCGCAAAGGGTAACCCGCCGTGCAGCAGGAATGTGCGCGCGCCTGCTAAGGCTCTTAAAGGAGCCGGCGTCCCTATTTGTCGTTATGCACAGGGCTGCCAACATACCGACGTATATGTACATGTGGCGGTCGAAAAGTGGTTAATCATGCATACTGATTCTCAATTTTTCCTTTTTCTAGCTTCATGGTATTTTATTAATAAATTCTTAATCTATACTACTTACATGTTCTTCAGAGGCTTAAAAAGTATATAGATATTCACTTTCACCTCTATGCCAGTCTTAAAGTAAAGAACATGTAATAAAGCTTTATGCAGCCATGTACAGTATCTCACAAAAGTGAGTACACCCCTCACATATTTGTAAATATTTTATTATATCTTTTTCATATAACACTGAAGAAATGACACTTTGCTACAATGTAAAGTAGTGAGTGTACAGCTTGTATAACAGTGTACATTTTCTGTCAACTGCTGGCAACAAAAGTTAGTATACCCCCTAAGTGAAAATTGGGCCCAATTAGCCATTTTGCCTCCCCGGTGTCATGTGACTCGTTAGTGTTACAAGGTCTCAGGTGTGAATGGGAAGCGGGTGTGTTAAATTTGGTGTTATTGCTCTCACTCTCTCATACTGGTCACTGGAAGTTCAACATAGCACCTCATGACAAAGAACTCTCTGAGGATCTGAAAAAAAGAATTGTTGCTCTACATAAAGATGGCCTAGGCTATAAGAAGATTGCCAAGACCCTGAAACTGAGCTGCAGCATGGTGACCAAGACCATACAGTGGTTTAACTGGACAGGTTCCACTCAGAACAGGCTTTGCCATGGTCAACCAAAGAAGTTCAGTGCACGTGCTCAGCGTCATATACAGAGGTTGTCTTTGGGAAATGGATGTATGAGTGCTAGCATTGCTGCAGAGGGGGAAGGGGTGAGGGGTCAGCCTCTCAGTGCTCAGACCATACGTCTCACGCTGCATCAAACTGGTCTGCATGGCTGTCGTCCCAGAAGGAAGCCTCTAAAGATAATGCACAAGAAAGACCGCAAACAGTTTGCTGAAGACAAGCAGACTAAGGACATGGATTACTGGAACCATGTCCTGTGGTCTGATGAGACCAAGATAAAAGTATTTGGTTCAGATGGTGTCAAGCGTGTGTGCCAGCAACCAGGTGAGGAGTACAAAGACAAGCGTGTCTTGCCTACAGTCAAGCATGGTGTTGGGAGTGTCATGGTCTGGGGCTGCATGAATGCTGCTGGCACTGGGGCAATGCCAACATGTACTGTGACATACTGAAGCAGAGCGTGATCTCCTTCCTTCTGAGACTGGGCCACAGGGCAGTATTCCAACATAACGACCCCAAACACACCTCCAAGACAACCACTGCCTTGCTAAAAAAAGCGGAGTGTAAAGGTGATGGACTGGCCAAACTTGTCTCCAGACCTAAACCCTATTGAGCATCTGTGGGGCATCCTCAAACGGAAGGTGGAGGAGCGCAAGGTCTCTAACATCCACCAGCTCCATGATGTTGTCATGGAGGAATGGAAGAGGACTCCAGTGGCAACCTGTGAAGCTCTGGTGAGCTCCATGCCCAAGAGGGTTAAGGCAGTGCTGGAAAATAATGGTGACTGCACAAAATAATGATACTTTGGGCCCAATTTGGACATTTTAACTTAGGGGTGTACTCACTTTTGTTGCCAGTGGTTTAGACATTAAGGGCTGTCTTTTGAGATATTTTGAGGGAACAGCAAATTTACACTGTTATACAAGCTGTACACTTACTACTTTACATTGTAGCAAAATGTAATTTCTTCAGTGTTGTCACAAAAATGTAAGGGGTGTACTCACTTTTGTGAGATACTGTAAATCTTATTTGTACAAATGAACCATAAATCATGCAAAGTAGAAGTAACCATATGATCTCTTTAATAATCATAAAGACACACAGAAAGTTTAGGTCAAGTAAGGGCCAGTTACATTACTTTGGCTGTCGGCAGAAACCCTAAAGGCTAGGTTCACACTTATGCAGGTTGCAGTTGATGCATTTTCCAGGTGCGTTTAGTGCATTTGACACATTTCCAATGCATTTTTTATGCATTTTGCATTTTTGGGAGATATCTGTTGTCATATATGAGAAACCAGCAAAAAACGCAGCAAAAATGCATCAAAAACGCAAGCACTGCATGTTCTTATATGTTTCTGGGGCATTTCCCTTGCAGTCTATGGAACCAAAATTGCAACCTGCTGTGGGCAATAAAAGTCCTTTCCAAAAAATGCACTGGTTGAAAACGAACAGATGTGATTATGACCCACAGGAAATCATGTTAAATGGACTGTAGTGCATTTTTGAAAAACTGAAAAGCACTGCAAAACATATAGGTGTGAAGGAAGAGGAAAAATCCAGAGGTAGTCTAGGTTTGGGTTACGTAAAAGAACACTCTGTCCCACATTTCAACTATGCTTCACTTAGGGTCCATTGATGTTTCAGCATTCTTGTGCACTGCACTGGAGAGGTGTAAATAAGTACTTGAAGTAAACCCATCATAAGAGAAACATGGGAGCCACCATTTCTGAAAATGATAGTCCCTTGGCTTCAGTATTTTGAGTCCCCACTGCAAGAACCTTAGAACAGTCAGGCACTTAGCATTTTCAGAAGGACTGGTCAGCAATGGCAACTGTGCCAGGCACTATAGCCTGCTAAACCCAGCTAGACCTAGAGATCACTGTGCTGTACTGCGGTAGCCTGTTGCCAGCTGAGATATGCACAGCAAGAGGAAGAATAGAGGCGTGCACATGTGCAGTAAAGCTTCAGAAGAGCAGGCCACGAAAACACAGTAGCGACCTTGCAACAGAGCTTGTGACAGAAGACCTGGAATAGGCATCAATTTTAAATGGCCAGTGCACCAACTGCATGTCTGTGACACACCATTTGAAGTGCTGCAGCCCGTGCTCCTGTGCAGCCTAAGTCACCAACACCTTGGAACAGACTTTAAGGGCACTTGCCCTGTACATACCACAGCAGACAGCTTTGCACTCTGCGCAGGATTTAAGGAAACATCTGGCGTTGCCCTTTACTATTGGCATACTTCAGGGACAAGGCGCACTTGCTGCCAGACTATAGCTCAGGAGCTTTATAGCAGCCTGGGGCTTACACAACACGTTGAGCCATGTGCCAAGCTGAGTGCCCATGCAGGATTCAGTATTATTTATGGCATGTCCCTGCAGCTTTCTTTTTTTGCCAGTGTCCAATCACCTGAAGGTAACTGAATATAACTCATCCTTAAAGACTAAAGACCCTGTGTCCTGCACTGCATGACTAAGAAAACAGGATTTTTGACTTACCTGTAAAATCCTTTTCTTGGAGTACATTACGGGACACAGAGCAAGTATTCAGGAACATAGGGTTCTGCTGCTGCCTTCAGCGGATTAAATACTGGCAAGCAAGAATTATAAGGACAGCCCAGTATAACCCCTTCCATGTCCAGCATGCCTCAGTTCCAGCATGTCTCAGCGAAGTAATAGTAAAGTAGATCATAAGAACAGGGGGGGATTTCACAGGTAAGTCAATAGCCTGTTTTCTTAAACTTACATTATGTGACAAATATTCAAGAACAGGCCCACATAACCAATATATTAACAGAAGGAGCACAATAGCGCTCAGAGAGTAGCTAGAAACCCCTATACAACTGAAACTGGCATCGGAGGAGGCCTGAACATCCCCCTGGTAAAACTAAATAAGCACATGAATAAAAGACAAGGTGGCAGTCTTGCAGAGAAATAGATATCTGATGCCAAAAAGCCCATAAAGGGAGCAAACTTTTACTTAAAGTAGAATTCCAGTTCATTTTAAGGTCCCATGCACACTGGATGTTTGCCCTGCTCTTCTAAATGCCAGGAGAAAAGGAGTGTAAAAAATGTGCCTAAAGCAGGCAAACAATCTTCGATTGGTACTGTAGACTTATGGTGACCTCAATTACACCCTCTCCTGAGGGTCGGTTAAAAAAAGATGTACTGCGCCACTTTCTGGCAGCAGCTAGGACGGTTATACCCAGACATTGGAAGTTGACGAGCATGCCTTCCCTGGGGAATTGGGTAGTTGAGGTGGACAGAATTAACGATTTGGAATGACTGTTGTCACAGGAATCGGGTAAGGAGGAACAATTCTCCAGTACATGGACCTCGTGGTCTATGTTTTGTTATTCCACGCGGTTCATCTCCTAGACTGAGGGTGATTCTTTTGTTAACCTAGGTCAGTGGTTCTCAACCTGGGGGTTGGGACCCCCTTGGGGGTAGAATGATGATTTGCCAGGGGTCACCGAATCCTGGGCTGTTCCTGAAGCCCACACTGCTCTCCCAGACTTTTTGTGACCGCCCAGCTGGGCTGTTCCTGGAGCCTACGGCCGCCCACTCAGCCCCTTTGCAGCCGCCCAATCTGTTCAGGGCATGACTGGGGGGCAGAGACTAGAAGTCAGCTGACTGGTGAGGAATGTGAAGTGGGAGTGGCTAAAGGAGACCCTATCCTGATTTCGACATAAGTGTCACTGCTACGAGACACCACAAAGTCGGAGACACAGTGAAGCCGGAGACACAGTGAGTAACACTACCTGTGATTATAGTTGCCATTAAAAATCCCCACTACAGTTCTCAGATCAGCAGATGACCTTGATCAAGAGCACCTAAGTTGGCCGATCAGAACTCCCTGTCAGCACTGAGAAGTATGAGAAGGAATAAAAATAGAGAATACATGGAAGGGAGAGGAAAAGTGGGAAAGGAACAAAGAAAATGGGAGAGAAAGAATATGAGAAAGGGGTGTAGAGAGATAAAAGGGAAAGAAAGGAGAACAAAGAGAAAGAGCGGAACACCCTAAAATGTACCATAAGGGGTTTTAATACTGTACGAGTGGAAGGGACTCGTAATGTCCATGGGTTAGGGGCACAAATTACTTGTCTTGCCTTGGGTGCCGATAACCGATGCTACGAAAATAATTTTACTGTCAGGGGTCCCCACAACATGGGAAATTTTATCAAGGGGTCTCGGCACTAGTAAGGGAACCACTGCCTTAATGGGTTCTATACAAGTGGGCACCGCGTTTTCAAGTGAGTAGTGTTCACTGAGTTCTACTGTGTTTTGAAGGATGTTAATTCATGTTTCCAGAAGGATGATCAAGACTTGCTGCAAAGATCTCAGTGTAAAAGTCAGCTGGATCTCAGACGTTGCAGAAACCTGAAGGACTGGACGTGTGGTGAGTAGGGATGAGCTCAGGCATGTTCGCCATCTGAAACCACCTGAGCAATCCCACCAGGAAGTTGTCACTGTATTGGGCCAATAATAAGTGGCTGAGGCATTCCCCAGCCCACATCTGCATGTAAACTAGGGGCGGGTATATGTGTGGCTGTGGGGTGAGGAATGCCGCGGCTGCTTATTATTGACCCAGTTCAGTGACAGTTTCCTTGTGGGAACACTTAGGTGGGTTCGGACAAGGATCTGAAAACGCCTGGGCTCATCTGTAGTAGTGAGTCTTTTCAGTGGATATTTCAAAGTTTTAAGTGTTTTGTGTGAGTGTATGTGAAAGTGTGTTATCATAAGGTAATGAATGCTACAGGTCAATGAAGCTGATTGGAAGGTAGATAGGATTGCTCTTTGTTCTATAGAGGAACAATTTTCTTTTTGTTTGTTTGGAGTCTGAGTTGTGTGAGCGATTGTGAGAACTCGAGAAAATAATGCTCTGTATGCTACTCAGTGCAGTAACATTTGTACCAAATGAGCTCTGTCTTGTGTTGATTGTACAGTTGTGAAATGGAACTTACGTATAGGTATGTAAATAATAGGAATATGCCTCTGCCAATTATCATTCATGTGTAGATGAACCACTTAAAAATCAGTGTGATGTCCTATTGTCTCAGTGACATAGTGACAGATTACTGACAACTTACAAAAAAATGAAAGAAAGATTGGCTTAAGAAATTGCAGTACTGCTTAAAAATTAAAGATACATCTGAGCAAAAGGCAGAGCAGTGGGAAGCAGAAAGTAGGCAACTCAGGGACAGAAAACAATGGTGGAAACCTTCTAAAGGTTGCAACTGCCTCCAGTATTGAAATGGAGCGATTGTTGGCTACAGAAAGCAATTTGTCAAAAAAAAAGGTGAGCTGCAAGAACAATTTCAGAGGTGCAATGCGGACTGGGTCATGAAGAGCAAGCTTGTGGCACCCGTACTGCGTGAATTTTGTCTTTGCATCTGCATCCATCCCAAACTGCATGCGGTCAACCTACGGAAGTGAATGTAGATGCAGCGGCTACACAGCCACATGTCAAAATCTGACATACAGGAGTGGGTCGCAAGTGAAAGCAAGGTCCATAAAGACATGGATGAACAAGCTTGGGGTGGAGGAACTTGACTGGCCCGCACAGAGTCATGACCTCAACCAAATAGAATACTTTTGGGATGAATTAGAGCGGAGACTGCGAGCCAGGCTGTCTCGTCCAACATCAGTGCCTGCCCTTACAAATGTGCTTCTGGAAGAATGGTCAAACATTCCCATAGACACACTCCTAACCCTTGTGGACAGCCTTCCTAGAAGAGTTGAAGCTCTTATAGCTGCAAAGGGTGGGCCAACTCAATATTGAACTCTACAGACTCAGACTGGGATGCCATTAAAGTTCATATGTGTAAAGGCAGGTGTCCCAATGCTTTTGACAATATAGTGTACATTTAATGATGCACTTAGCAGATGCCGTGTTGAGGATGATTGAGTTGCAGTATATTTTGCATTGTTCTAAAGTATCTTTCACTGTATATGTCTGTGAATGTCAGTGTTTTACGATGCCTCATGGGATGTGTAGTTCCTCAACAGCTGGAGGGCCGTGGTTTGGAGATCCCTGTTCTAAAGTATCTTTCACTGTATAGGAAAGTGTACAACTGTCCTGACATGCCGGCCATAGTAGAATTAAATCTCAAAATCTCGATCAGTAAAGCAGTGACCAGCCAATCTATGGGCAGGCTGGTTGTACTAAAGTCGATCCATCTATCGACTTCAGTACAACCAGCCTGTCAGATGTTTTTCATGCGATCACTGCCTGTAGCTATAGCTGCCAGCAATAATCATTTTCTGATGGCAGAGAAGGCTCCCTAACGGCAGAACACAATAGCGCTGCGGGAGGAATTCCCCTTTCAACACTGACTGTGTTGATGGTGGAATCGAAAAAATTTCTTTCTTTCCACCTGTAGTGGAAGGAAAGAAAATTGCATAATCTTTGGGCTGCGGATGATGCAGGCTTCATATACTCAATGGTTAATAAATGTGAATAGACCTACTAAGATTGGCCTTAGGAATGCCATTTTTTAGCATAGTTTTTCCAACATACTCAGGGACTGGTGAGAAGAGTCCAATGATAGGTACAAGTCAGGTGCAGAAGTATCTGCAGTAAACAAAAGGTACTAAAAGGTAGAAATTCTTCAAATGTTACTATTGCAACAGGCCAGGGCACAGTCAGAGTATTTGTAGAACCCTAATATTTTCAGCCTTGTACAGGGAAATAAATGTATCTAATGCCTCGTACACACGTAGGGACTTTTGCTGGCGGACCTAGTCCAGCGGACAATCCCGCGGGACTTTCCAGCTAGGTCCGCTGGACTTTCCGAGGGTGTGGACTTGCCCACACACGCACGGACTTCTCCAGCGGATAATCCGCCGGCCAAAAGTCCGCGGGACTTTTGAAAATGAACGGACTTGCCCACACACGGAGCAGTCCGTTCATTTCGAACGTAACTTCAGGTTACGTAGCTAGCGTAGGCAGTAAATGCCGCCGCGCTAGCTCCGCAAGCTGGCATGGATTTAAAGGGAATCCCCACGCCGAAAAAACGGCGTGGGGGTTCCCCCCAAATCCAAGTCAGACCCTCATCCGAGCACGCAGCCTGGCAGGCCAGAAAGGGGTGGGGACGAACGAGCGCCCCCCCCCTCCTGAGCCGTACCAGGCCGCGTGCCCTCAACATGGGGGGTGCCCTGGGGAAAGGGGGGCCGTGCGGCCCCCCCACCCCAAAGCACCTTGTCCCCATGTTGATGAGGACAAGGGCCTCTTCCCGACAACCCTGGCCGTTGGTTGTCGGGGTCTGCGGGCGGGGGCTTATCGGAATCTGGGAGCCCCCTTTAATAAGGGGGCCCCCAGATCCCGGCCCCCCACCCTATGTGAATGAGTATGGGGTACGATGTACCCCTACCCATTCACCTAAGGTGTAAAATGTAAAGTACAAAAAACACACACACACTTTTGAAAAAATATTTTATTGCACTGCTCCGGGGGTCTTCTTCCGTCTTGGGGGTCTTCTCGCCGGACTCCTCCGCTCTCTTCTGCTCTTTTACCTAGCTCTTTCACGAGCGGGGGAAGTCCGGCTACCTTCTTCGTCGTCGCGGCCGTCGTCTGGGGGTCTCGATCCGCCTTCGGGGGTCTTTCGGGGGTCTCTTCTGTTCTTGCGGCGGTCGTCGTCTTCCGCGCCGCCGGCGCCTTCTCCTTCTTCTTGTTCTTCTTCTTCCGATGTTGACCCGTCGCTGTCTCTGCCCGGAATGCCTGTGCCGCTCTGCGCTGAGACTTATATAGGGACATGGGGGACAGGGTCACATGTTCATGTCACATGGTGACCCCGCCCCCTTGCGATGTCACAGTCCCAGCATCCTCCGGGACTGTGACAACACAAGGGGGCGGGGTCACCATGTGACATGTGCATGTGACCCTGTCCCCCATGTCCCTATATAAGTCTCAGCGCAGAGCGGCACAGGCATTCCGGGCAGAGAGAGCGTCGGGTCAACATCGGAAGAAGAAGAACAAGAAGAAGGACAAGAAGAAGGAGAAGGCGCCGGCGGCGCGGAAGACGACGACCGCCGCAAGAACAGAAGAGACCCCCGGAAGACCCCCGAAGGCGGATCGAGACCCCCAGACGGCGGCGACGACGAAGAAGGTAGCCGGACTTCCCCCGCTCGTGAAAGAGCTAGGTAAAAGAGCAGAAGAGAGCGGAGGAGTCCGGCGAGAAGACCCCCAAGACGGAAGAAGACCCCCGGAGCAGTGCAATAAACTATTTTTTCAAAAGTGTGGGTGTTTTTTTTTTTTTACTTTACATTTTACACCTCAGGTGAATGGGTAGGGGTACATCTACCCCATACTCATTCACATAGGGTGGGGGGCCGGGATCTGGGGGCCCCCTTATTAAAGGGGGTTCCCAGATTCCGATAAGCCCCCGCCCGCAGACCCCGACAACCAACAGCCAGGGTTGTCGGGAAGAGGCCCTTGTCCTCATCAACATGGGGACAAGGTGCTTTGGGGTGGGGGGGCCGCACGGCCCCCCTTTCCCCAGGGCACCCCCCATGTTGAGGGCACGCAGCCTGGTACGGCTCAGGAGGGGGGGGGGCGCTCGTTCGTCCCCACCCCTTTCCTGGCCTGCCAGGCTGCGTGCTCGGATGAGGGTCTGACATGGATTTGGGGGGAACCCCCACGCCGTTTTTTCGGCGTGGGGAGTCCCTTTAAATCCATGCCAGGTCACGGAGCTAGCGCGGCGGCAGTAACTGCCTACGCTAGCTACGTAACCTGAAGTCACGTGCTAAATGAACGGACTTGCCGATGAGCGGCAAGTCCCTTCATTTCAAAAGTCCCGCGGACTTGCCCACTAATGGCGGGATTGTCCGCTGGACTTCCAAGTCCAGCGGATAATTTGAAAACAAAACTTCAAACTTTAGTCCGCCGTACTTTGGCCAAAAAAAGTCCGCCGGCGCCCACACACGAGGGGATTATCCGCTGGACTTCAGTCCAGAGGATAATCCCGCGGGATTGTCCCTTCGTGTGTACGCGGCATAAGAGGAACACCTCCACCCAGAACAAAAAACACAAGGTGCAGGGGCTTGGTATAAGAGATAGCCAGTAGAATCACAAAGATCTGATGGGCAAAAAGAAGAGGTAAGAGTTAAAAGATAGCTACCAGCAGCAGATGACAAATCACAATACCATTTTTCATAACGCTGGCCACAAATGGATTGAAATTTGGTCGGTTCAGCAGGGACCGGCTGAATATTGATCCATGTGTGTCTGTCCCTGTTCAAAAGAAGTTGATCATTAAATCGACTTCTGTCAAATGAGAATGCTGGAAAACATTTCTTGATCAGTGGCTGCGGCCGCTGATCAGTGTATTCTGACAGCAGAGAGTCCCGCTGTCGGAATACAGGGGTTGGGGTTCCTCCATCCAGCTCGCTTGTGTGAATTAAAGCTTCCTCTTAAAAAAAAAAAAAAAGAATTAAAAGTCAGAAGCTACAAATACTGCAGCTACTGACTTTTCATAATCAGACACTTACCTGTCCCAGGGTCCAGCGATGTGGGGGAACAAAGCCCCGCTGGTCTCCCCCTCCGCTCGGCGGCTCCGGCATTTTAACTGTGGGCACCTGGCTGTGGCTTCACACCCGGGCACCCACTGCGCATGCATGAGCCACGCTGTGACTGCCCGCGCAATCATCTGGGACCTGTCACGTGTCCCAGATGATTGCCTAGAGGGAGGGGGGGAGAGTTGATCTCCCTTCCTGCGCCGAGGGAAGTGACGTCAGGAGCCCAAGTGCCGAAGAAGGCAGATTTCTAGGGACCACATAGAAACAGGCATAAAAAGGTAAGTTTAAAAAAAAAAAAATCTTTTCCAAATGTTTTATTTTTTTCATGCACATTAATGACATTTTTTTTTTGGGTGGAACTCCACTTTAAGGAGTTTGTTCAGCTGGTTGACTGAAAAAAAGCTTGTCAGCTTTAGTAATAGGGCAAAGTTTATAAATACTGCGTGCTTAGTTTAGGAAAACATACATTTATTCCACTGGCAGTACTGGTAACTGGAAACAGCTTAGGGAATAAAATAAATAATAATAAGCTTGAAGTAGTTGTAAAGGCAGAAGGTTTTTTTATTTTTTATTTTAATGATAAATATCTCCTGATTGGCTGAGACACAGCAGTGGCGCAATTGGCTTCCGCTGCTGTCAAAATCAGTAAGCCAATGAGAGAGGAGGGCGTGGCTGAACCGCAGACACACGGAGCTGCGGCTCGGCTGCCCCCATAGCAAGTTGCTTGCTGTGGGGGGCACTCAACAGGAAGGAGGGGCCAGGAGCGCCGACGAGGGACCCAAGGAGGATCTGGGCTGCTGTGCAAAACCACTACACAGAGGAGGTAAGTATAACATGTTTGTTATTTTTATAGAAATACTTTAGTATCACTTTAATTGTTGTGATAATTGTGTGTAATTGTCTTTGGGTTTTTTTTTTTTTCTGGGGTCATTGAAAGTCAAACATTGTAAATATTGTTTGAGTTTTGTTCACAGGTCTCAGGCACCCACTGTAAATCACCTGGTTTATTTAAAATCCTTGCCGCTCGTATCTGTGAGCCGGCGTGGGTTCCACTGAAGTTGGACATGACAAGACTGGAAATACCACCGCTACAAGGACCTCAAATGCATTTCACCGGAAAGGATGACTTCCTGATGATGCCTTCCAGGCGATTTACAGTGAGTTCCACTACAAGGCACAAGGAAATGTGAGTTTACTGGCTTATGTTTTTATAAGAAAAGTTTTAAATAAACGTACCGCACGATTCTTTGGTATTGTTTTTTAATTTTGGGATATCCCTGTTGGTGACATTGGATGTATGCTGAGCCCATACCAACATAAAGGAACATAAAAGCTGTGAGGGTCCTGGGTCCTGGTGCCTGCTCTCTCCTCGGCACCTACTTGCTGAAGGAGGCAGGCAGTGAAGAAGCTGCTGAGAACCAGAACCTTGATGAGTATTTCAGAAGATTTTTTTTTTTAGGGGGGGGGAGAAAAAAAAAAATAGTCCCTCCATTTCACAGCCTCCTAGGTCCCCCTGGCTGAACTGATGGTGCCTTGAAGATTTGAGTCAGACCACCAACGAGCCACAAGGAAAGGGGAAAGCACAAAGAAAGTGCCTGCCCTTTGGATGCCTTGTGAAACTTACAGGGCCCCCCTCCTCCCCTTAAAGTGAGGAGACCCAGTGGTACTCCCTTAGCAGCCCTGCTTATAAATATTCAAAGATAGTGCAGTCCAAGCAAAGGTTGCACAGATGCAACCCTGCAAAAAAAAAAAAAAAAAGTGTAACTATTGCTTCCCACCTTCAGCTTGTGACTTAATGTGTTGCAGCCAGCACTCAAATGTAACTCCTAGGCAATGGTCTTTAAGAAGAAATATAAAAATTTCCTCTTACATAAGCATTCTCTATTAAAACACATTGCAAAATGCTTGTCTTGACACAGGAAAGGAGGGCGATTTTAGGCTTACAACATTTACGAGAAAGGAAGTGACACTTCTAGGCACTTGTTTTTTTTTTTTTTTAACAGACCTCGGCTGTCACCCTTTTATATATGTCCTTCTCCAAGGGTGGTAGCTACATGCATGCGATTAGTAGGCCAGTCCAAAACAGTAAAAGAATAAAACAGGCGCCTATTCTATTCTTTTTGCATGTTGGAGACCAATTCTGCACCCCTACTACAGGCTGCCCTTTTCCAGTGGACTGTTCATCTTGTTCCAGAACACCAATGATAGTTCATTAGACTCTACAATAGTACATACATCTTTTTGATGAGAGTGGATTTATCTGTCAGTGCCATCCCTTGTTGTTCGTTTAGTCACAAACATTACTGGGCAGAGAATATGAAAGATTAAAAAAGACTTAAAAGTAACTTTACTTTTTTTTTTTTATTTTAACAAAACATTCCCCTCTGGATGTACATTACAAGGATTTTAACAAACTTGTTGCATATTTCTACCTTTTGTCATGCTGAATAGAAACATGTGGTTTTTCTATGGCGATGTGGTAAGTGAGTCTAATGGGAGTGGTTTCATAATTAATCGCACTTGCAGGGCTCTAATAAGGACAATTTTAGGGTCCGCATCCACTTAGATGTGATTTTCTATTGGGAGTATCAAACCAAAAGTTACATTTTGCTATAGGGGATGCCTGGAATCTGACTTGAATCAGAGTGTAGACTCCTGGGAATAAAATTTATAAATCAGTGAGCCAATCACATAAGCAGGGAATTGCATATCTGGGTGGCATTTTGTGTACACCTCAAGGTAGCCATATTGCATTTAACAGAAAAAAAAAAAAAACAGCACTGCAGACTGGAAAGGTAATTAATATTATTAGCAATTGTATATGCTATTTTTTGTATGCATATCCCTCAATGGTGCTTTTAACCACCTGAGATCCAGGCCAATTCTGACATTTTTCTCCTACATGTAAAATTCCAAATTTTTTTGCTAAAAAATTACATAGAACCCCCAAACATTATATATGTTTTTTTAGCAAAGACCCTAAAGAATACAATGGCGGTCGTTGCAACTTTTTATCTCGCACGGTATTTGCGCAATTTTTCGAACGCGTTTTTTTCAGAAAAAAACAGTTTCCTGCTTTAAAAAAAAACAAAAAACAGTAAAGTTAGCCCAATTTTTTTGCATAATGTGAAAGATGAAGATACGCCGAGTAAATAGATACCCAACATGTCACACTTCAAAATTGCATGCGCTTGTGGAATGGCGCCAAACTTTGGCATTTAAAAATCCCCATAGTCGACGCTTTAACATTTTTTACTGGTTACATATATTTTGAGTTACAGAGGAGGTCTAGGGCTAGAATTATTGCTCTCGCTCTAACGTCCGCGGCGATACCTCACATGTGTGGTTTGAACACCGTTTTCATATGTGGGTGGGACTTACGTATGCGTTCGCTTCTGCGTACGAGCTCACGGGGACAGGGCGCTTTAAAAAAATTTTTTTTTCTTTTTATTGTTCATTTTACTTTATTTTTTTAGTTCAGCAACTTTAAAAAAAAAATATATATATTTGATTACTTTTATTCCTATTACAAGGAATGTAAACATCCCTTGTAATAGGAATATTACATGATCGGACCTATTTACAGTGAGATATGGGGTCAATAAGACCCCACATCTCACCTCTAGGCTGGGAAGCCTAAAATCAAAAAAAAAAAAAAAAAAAAAAAAAAAAAAAAAAAAAAAAAACACGATCACCGCTTCCCAGCCGCGGTGCCGCCGGTTTTTGAATGCAGAGGCCGGGTGTGACGTCATAACATCGCGCCCGGCCTCCGAACGATCATAGAGACTCCGGCGACCATCTGGTCCGCCGGAAATCTCTATGATCGTCATCCGGGGGCCGGCGGATCCCGAGTCCGACTCACCGATGGAAGCGGTGAGTCGGTAGAAGCACCGGAGGGCCGCCCGTAAGAACGATCAAGCGGCGGAACAGCCGCTATGATCATTCTTATGGTGCAGGGAATCGCCGGCTGAAACCGGCAATATCTGAATGATGTCTGTAGCTACAGGCATCATTCAGATATACCCCTGAGACCAAAAAGACGTCATATGACGTATACTGGGTCTCAGGTGGTTAATTGAGACAAGTACACACTGTCATTTCTGTCTGCTGCTTCAATCGTCTGCTATCAGCATGAATCACTTATGACAAGTGCTCCTGACACTGAGAAAAATGGGGGTGACCTCCAGCAGATTGACAACATCAGCTCTGTTACTGTGTGGAGGGGGGACCCCTTCCCTCCAATCAGCTCACTGAGCTCTGCAGAGCTAAACTCCAGCCCTCTGCCCCCTGACAAGCTTTATAAATTCAGCACTTTGAACAGATGTAGAGATGGCTGCAGATACACAGGGATGAAACAAATCCTCCTACATAAGTTGTAGCTGTTCATCACCTGAGGTCAGTCACTTCACTGGGTATACAGTATCTTACAAAAGTACACCCCTCACATTTCTGTAAATATTTTTTTATATCTTTTCATGTGACAACACTGAAGAATTGACACTTTACAATGTAAAGTAGTGAGTGTGCAGCTTGTACAACAGTATAAATTTGCTGTCCCCTCAGAATAACTCATCACACAGCCATTAATGTCTAAATCCCTGGCAACAAAAGTGAGTACACCTGCAAGTTGAAGGGAAGGACCTCCAAGGTGATATTCTCTGAAATATTGCCTGTGCCATGCGCAACACAGGAAAGGCAGGGGGTGATTAGAGAGCTGAATGTATGGCTAAAGACCTGGTGCAGGGAGGAGGGATTTGGGTTTCTAGAGCACTGGGCTGACTTTTCATTGGGGTGCAAACCTATATGCCAACGAGGGTTTGCACTTGAATGGAAGGGGGTCTTCTGTGCTGGGGGGAGATGTTTATGGGAAGGCTGGAGGAGTATTTAAACTAGGATTGAGGGGGGGATGCATTAAGGTGAAAAACGCAAACCTTTACAACCCCTTTGTGACAGGAGTGACTTTGTGGAACTCAGCTTGCCCTGGAAAGTTCTGGAGGCTCCTTGTCCAGCTTCCCTGGGCCCTCTTATGTGTAAATCACCCTGTGTCTCTAGGGCACAGGGTGAATGGGAACCCCACTATAATCTGTGCTAGTCAGATTCAATGCTGTATATATAATGTGTGCTGTCTCATGCTGTTAGACTATTTGCTGTGATTTTATTTGGGGTGTGGCTGTATTCCAATGTTCTATTGTGTCTGTCTGCCTTAGATATTATGGTATGTTTATTTCTATGGGGGGGGGGGGGGGGATTCCTCCAGCAGCCCCCCTGTTAAGACTGTTTACTGATGAGAAGTTAAACACACCGGACCTGTGTGTCCATTGTCATTGGACAGTTTAACCTGTCCTGTGTTCCAAGGGTGGGGTGATGGGGAAGTGTTTGGAAGTGGGATCTGTATAACATGTGCTTGAATAAAGTAGTCTGTTGGTTTTTACCCTACACTGGTGACTGGGTGAGCTAAGGGGTCTTGGATTGTGTGGTACCGGACAAAGGAAGCATTTACAGCGGACGTCTTGAGTACGGGATCCGTAACACCCTTTAAAGTGTTTGTTAACCAATGCCAGAAGTCTGCCATGCAAAATAGATGAGTTGGAAGCTCTGGTGCATGAGGAGCACTATGATATAATTGGTATGGCTGAAACTTGGCTTCAATCTTCACATGACTGGGATATTAATATTCCTGGCTATACACTCTTTCAGAGAGACAGGGTAAAGAGGAAAGGTGTCAGGGTCTGTCTCTATGTGAGACGCGATCTCAAAGCAAGCATGAAAGAGACATGGTTGACAGAGAGTGTGATGAGTCTGAAGCATTACGGGTGGAACCGCATATAGATGTTCAACGTTAATCATTGCAGTTTGTCATAGACCACCCAATGTTAACAAGGAGGTGGCGACTCAGCTCCTTGCCCAGATGGAAAGGGCTGGGACGGTGCTAATAAAGGGGGATTTTAACTACCCAGAAATTGACTGGAGTACTGGCACTGCTGGGACAGGTTAAGGACAAACACGTATAAACCTATTACAGGACAATTTTATGGTCCAGTTTATTGAGGCCCCAACTAGAAATGAAGCTCTGTTGGACCTGGTAATCTCAAACCATGCAGAGCATATTACTAATGTTCAGATAAAAAGAAACACCTGGGTAGCAGTGATCATAACATTTCATTTGATGTTAGCTGTAAGCAAGAAATACATACGGGAAAGATAAAAACACTCAACTTCAAGAGCAAATTTTCCAAGGATGAGGGCTGCTCTCCAGGACTTCGACTGAGAGGAAATATTGGCATCAATGAACACAGAACATAAATGGGAATTCTTCTTCAAAAAAAAAAAAAAAAAACTATTTGGGACCTCACTGTACAGTATATTCCATGGGCAATAAGTTTAAAAGGCTAAAAATAAAATGTGGCTCACAGTCAAAGCTATAAAAATAAAAGTTTAAAAAAAAAAAAAAAAAAAAAAAATTGTTATATAAAAATGAAGGAACACTAGTGCCGTTTAAATGTTACAAAGAATTTAACAGAATATGTAAAAAAGGAAAATCAAGGATGCAAAAAATTCAAAACTAAACGACAGATTGCAAACATAGGACAAACCCCCCCCAAAAAAATTCTTCAAACATATTAATAGTAAAAAGGTCAGGTCTGAGCATGTAGGCCCTTTACAAAATAATCTAAAGTGGGTGACTTGGGACAAAGCAAAGGCAAATGAATTACTTTCTTCAGCTCTGTATACATAGGAGCATGGGGAAGCTAATGCCCATAATGGGGGTGGTAGTGACAGCCCCAAATGATCCACAATGGCTCAAAAGTGATATGGTCCAGAAATATTTAGACAGCATAAAGGTGGATAAAGCACCTGGACCAGATGGCATCCACCCATGGATCCTAAAAGAACTGAGCTCTGTAATTTCAAAGCCATTGTATCCAATTTTTAGGGACTCATTAATGACAGGAATAGTACCACTGGATTGGTGCAGGGCGAACGTGGTGCCTATATTTAAAAAGGGAACAAAGTCTTTACCAAGTAACTATAGATCTGTTAGTATATCTCTATAGTTGGGAAGATACTGGGGCGTTTAATAAAAGACCACAGACAAGTTCTTGCTGGGAAAAAAACAAAACAAAAAACTAATGTTAAGCAACAGACAGCATGGATTCATGAAAGAGAATAAGTTGTCAGACAAACCGGATTTCTTTTTATGAAGAGGTAAGTAAAACCTTGGACTGATTTTGCAAAATCGTTCGATACAGTTCCGCACACACAGCTCATGTGTAAGGTAAAGTCTACAGGCTTGGAAATAGGTTGTAAATGGATAGAAAAACTGGCTAAATGACAGAATTCAGATAGTGGTTAATGATTCTTACTCTGGAGTACAACTGGGGGAATCCATAGTGGAGAAGGATCTAGGGGTTTTGGTAGATCATAAGCTCAATAATAGCATGCAATGCCAAGCTGCGGTTTCCAAAGCGAGCAAAGTCCTTTCTTGTACTAAGAGGTATGGACTCCAGAGAGATAGTTTTGCCCCTGTACAAATCGTTAGCAAGACCTCATCTGGAATATGCAGTTCAGTTTTGGGCACCAGTTTTTAATAAGGATATTGGGGAACTGGAGAGAGTGCAGAGAAGGGCAACCAAACTGCTAAGAAGCATGGAGGAACTAAGCTATGAGGAAAGATGAGAGGAACTGAATCTAGTCACTCTTAAGAGAATACAGGGCACTATAAAGCAACATGTTACAATCTATAAGGGGACCATATACTGAACTTTGTGTTATTCACTTTACAGTCAACACAGAGGACAAGGGGGAACTCTTTACATCTAGGAGGAAAAGATTCTCTCTAAATACGGAAAGGTTTCTTCACAGTAAGAGCTGCGACAATGTGGACTAGACTTCCTCCAGAGTTGGTTTTGGCCAGGAATCTGGGGGTAATCAAGGAATTTTTTCCCCTGCTGTAGCAAATTGGAGCATGCTCTGCTATAGTTTTTGCCTTCCCCTGGATCAACTGTGGGTATAGAATTTGGTACATTGGATAGTAAGATTTTTTTTTTTTTTTTTTATATATGGTTGAACTGGATGGACGTGTCTTTCAACACGACTAAGTTAAAACGTACAAACTGTACCCAATTAGCCATTTTCCCCTCACTGGTGTCATGTGACTTGTTAGTGTTACAAGGTCTCAGGTGCGAATGGGGAGCAGGTGTGTTAATGCTCTCTCTCATACTTGTTACTGGAAGTTCAACATGGCACCTCGTGGAAAAAGAACTCTGAATAAAAAAAAAAAAAAAAAAAAAAAAATAGTTACTCTACACATAAAGAGGGCCTAGGCTATAAGAAGATTGCCAAGACCCTAAAACTAAGCTGTAGCAAGGTGGCCAAGACCATACAGCGGTTTAACAGGACAGGGTCCACTCAGAAAAGGCCACGCCATGGTCGACCAAAGACATGCACGGGCTCAGCATCATATCCAGAGGTTGTCTTTGAGAAATAGACATACGAGTGCTGCCAGCATTGCTGCAGAGGTTGAAGGGGTGGTGCCAGCCCGTCAGTGCTCAGACTATACGCTGCACACTGCATCAAATTAGCCTCTTATAAGGATGCACAAGAAAGCCTGCAGTTTGCTGAAGACAAGCAGACTAAGGACATTGATTACTGGAACCATGTCCTGTGGTCTGATGAGACCAATATAAAAACTTATTTGGTTCAGACAGTATCAAGCATGTGTGGTGGCAACCAGGTGAAGAGTACAAAGACAATTGTGTCTTGCCTACAGTCAAGCACGGTGGTGGGAGTGTCATTGTCTTGGGCTGCTGGCACTGGCTCCCTTCAGAGACTGGGCCACAGGGAAGTAGACCAACATAATGACAACCACTGCCTTGCTAAAGAAGCTGAGGGTAAAAAAGGTAATGGACTGGCCAAGCATGTCTCCAGCCCTAAATCCTATTGAGCATCTGTGGGGCAGCCTCAAAACGGAAGGTGGACGAGCACAAGGTCTCCAACATCCACCAGCTCCATGATATTGTCATGGAGGCATGGAAGAGGACTCTAGTGGCAACCTGTAAAGCTCTGGTGAACTTCATGCCCAAGAGGGGTTAAGGCAGGGTTGGAAAATGGTGGCCACACAAAAGGTAGGAGCACAACATTTCTAATATCTGAAGGATAATAGAACAGTTTGTCAAAAAAAGATGAGCCTTAATGTGTATATATATGTATATATATAATATATATATATATATATATATATAATGATGCTTCCAACATCAAAGACATAACAATTTTTTGTATAAGAATATACACATAGGAAAAAGTATTCACATACCGTTTACAGGAATATTTCAGTGTAGTTAAAAACAGTGGCTGGGAGAAGGAGCTTCTTAGCCTGAACTTCTTGGGATGGTAGACTTTGATCAAGGGTTGGTGTCCTTGTGTTGGATATGACAACTCCTAAGGATTATGTCATATGTCTAAAATTTTTTTTATTGGAATCCCAAAACTAGTTGCAAGTATCTTGGCACGATAACAGCAGGGGGCGCCTGTGAGACACACTGGGGTCGGGTATGAAAGCCCTGGTGGGTTGAAACATGTATAAGTAGTTGTAAATAGACAGATATGGTATATGGGTGCTATATATTTGTTCTCACAGTCCTGTATTGTAGATCTGTGAGCGTGTCTTCATCGAACTTGCACTGGTGGTTGAACACCATTAAGCATTCAAAAACTATGGAGAGAAGGTCAAAGATGTCCAGATGAAAAGATCATAGTCACCAATGAATGTCCCTCCCAGGTAGTCCCCACAGTTAAATCCCTATAATGTTGGAATGTAGTGGGACATATGGGTATAATATGGCTATCTCTCTCAGTCCGTGTTGTCCATTACAGGAACGGCTCTCATTACAGTTGCACTCAGGACTGTCATAATGGCTCATTTATAGTTGTATATAGCATTTGTATCCCATATAGACCCCAGTTTGAAAATAGGCAAATCGTGTCCTTAGGCACGCCATCAGTGTAACCGAGACTACAGTGCTGGATAAAGTATAGGGATCCCACCCGAAGAACAAGATGGACATAACGTGTAATAGTTTGAATTGTAAGATTTCTATTTACCTGTTGAACTGTTTGTACTCCGCTCGTCTCCTCCTCAGACTGGCAATTGCAGTCTGTTGGACGGGACGAGCGGTCTATTTCAGTGAATTCCCCGCCTTGCAATCAGCTGTTGTGAGTACAGCTGATTGCCGTGTGGAGGGGAAGTGACAGGTGCTTCGTGTTGCCCGGCCCCCCGAGGGCTGCGCGCGCACCCGGGTCCCACGACAATTAAAATAGCAGTGTACGCTCGCCGGGTGAAGCAATATGGAGTCCCGGCGTCGAAAAACAACGCCGGGAACTCCTGCTATGCCGCCCGTCCATTGGATAATGGGCGGGCGGCTGGGCGTGCCGGGCGGTCCCTCAGAACCTCCCACAGCTCGTACCGCCGCCAAGTATATGCAGAGTGATGGGTAAAATGACATCTTGAAACTCCTTCAACCAGACATTTTGCAGCGATTCTACAATAAATTGAAGGGGGAGCGGAATTTAATGGAGAGGAAAAACAATGAAATCGATTACATAGATTGATCATAGCAGTTTAAGCATAAAAGTACAAAAAGCACAATTATATGTAGAAAATGGAGTATATGGAATTATACATATCAAATTAGTGGCATATGAAAGTACAAAAAGCACAGTTATATGTAGGAGGTGGAATGTATGGAAATATACATATCAAATTAGTGGCATATAGAAAGTAAAAAGAGAATGTATACAAATAGAGGAACATCATGGATTTTTTTGTTGTATGAAAGGAAATAACTGGATGGTATATTGGTGTGTATGTATATATATATATATATATATATATATATATATATATATATAGGATGTTTCTACTAGTACTTAAATAGTAATAGTGCATATATCTACGGCCAGATATCTTACTTTATGTCCTGTGCATTATGTGCATATAGTACAGGGATCATATCACATTGATGCCCTATTCCTACTTATCCTTGAGCAGAAATAGTGCATGTATCTACGGCCAGATATTTTGCTTGATATCCTGTATATTATGTGCATGCAATGCAGGGATCGTTTCACTTGATGCTCTATATTTTATCTATACTGTGCAGAAATCCAAGGCAGAACTCTGCTGGAGTACCTGGATTAAACAGATGTATTTATCCAATGACGAAGGTACAGACGCATGCACAGTAGAAGGTTGGTGTAAGGAAAAGCAGGAAGACCCAGATATTTAGTCCAGTGAGAACACTGGAATAAACGGGAAGAGGGAATGGCTATATTATAGATTATCTACAGGCTGATGGAGTTTATCTATTTTTCCATCCCACCGGAGGAAAACCCTTCCAAAAACGGTTTAACCTGTCCTGTGTTCCAAGGGTGGGGTGATGGGGAAGTGTTTGGAAGTGGGATCTGTATAACATGTGCTTGAATAAAGTAGTCTGTTGGTTTTTACCCTACACTGGTGTTGTCTGGTGACTGGGTGAGCTAAGGGGTCTTGGATTGTGTGGTACCGGACAGAAGAAGCATTTACAGCGGACGTCTTGAGTACGAGATCCGTAACACCCTTTAAAGTGTTTGTTAACCAATGCCAGAAGTCTGCCACGCAAAATAGATGAGTTGGAAGCTCTGGTGCATGAGGAGCACTATGATATAATTGGTATGGCTGAAACTTGGCTTCAATCTTCACATGACTCGGATATTAATATTCCTGGCTATACACTCTCAGTGAGACAGGGTAAAGAGGAAAGGTGTCAGGGTCTGTCTCTATGCGAGACGCGATCTCAAAGCAAGCATGAAAGAGACATGGTTGACAGAGAGTGTGATGAGTCTGAAGCATTACGGGTGGAACTGCATATAGATGTGCACCATCGTGCTTCCAGTTGGAGGAGAGATTTATTCCAATCTCCTCCTCTCAATCCGAGAGGAGGAGATTGGAATAAATCTCTCCTCCAACTGGAAGCACGATGGATTTTTAAGCTTAAAGCTACTCAAACCCCAGGCCTCAATGAGGCAATCTGGTTTAAACCGTTTTTGGAAGGGTTTTCCTCCAGTGGGATGGAAAAATAGATAAACTCCATCAGCCTGTAGATAATCTATAATAGCCATTCCCTCTTCCCGTTTATTCCAGTGTTCTCACTGGACTAAATATCTGGGTCTTCCTGCTTTTCCTTACACCAACCTTCGACTGTGCATGCGTCTGTACGTTCGTCATTGGATAAATACATCTGTTTAATCCAGGTACTCCAGCAGAGTTCTGCCTTGGATTTCTGCACAGTATAGATAAAATATAGAGCATCAAGTGAAACGATCCCTGCATTGCATGCACATAATATACAGGATATCAAGCAAAATATCTGTCCGTAGATACATGCACTATTTCTGCTCAAGGATAAGTAGGAATAGGGCATCAATGTGATATGATCCCTGTACTATATGCACATAATGCACAGGACATAAAGTAAGATATCTGGCCGTAGATATATGCACTATTACTATTTAAGTACTAGTAGAAACATCCTATATATATATATATATATATATATATATATATATATATATATATATATATATATACACCATCCAGTTATTTCCTTTCATACAACAAAATAATCCATGATGTTCCTCTATTTGTATACATTCTCTTTTTACTTTCTATATGCCACTAATTTGATATGTATATTTCCATACATTCCACCTCCTACATATAACTGTGCTTTTTGTACTTTCATATGCCACTAATTTGATATGTATAATTCCATATACTCCATTTTCTACATATAATTGTGCTTTTTGTACTTTTATGCTTAAACTGCTATGATCAATCTATGTAATCGATTTCATTGTTTTTCCTCTCCATTAAATTCCGCTCCCCCTTCAATTTATTGTAGAATCGCTGCAAAATGTCTGGTTGAAGGAGCTTCAAGATGTCATTTTACCCATCACTCTGCATATACTTGGCGGCGGTACGAGCTGTGGGAGGTTCTGAGGGACCGCCCGGCACGCCCAGCCGCCCGCCCATTAGCCAATGGACGGGCGGCATAGCAGGAGTTCCCGGCGTCGTTTTTCGACGCCGGGACTCCATATTGCTTCACCCGGCGAGCGTACACCGCTCGTCAGTGAAGCTTGATGTGCCGGCGGGAGCTGTGGGCGTGCCCGGGTCACGATGCGTAACCATGGATTGGTGCGTGGGACCCGGGTGCGCGCGCAGCCCTCGGGGGGCCGGGCAACACGAAGCACCTGTCACTTCCCCTCCACACGGCAATCAGCTGTACTCACAACAGCTGATTGCAAGGCGGGGAATTCACTGAAATAGACCGCTCGTCCCGTCCAACAGACTGCAATTGCCAGTCTGAGGAGGAGACGAGCGGAGTACAAACAGTTCAACAGGTAAATAGAAATCTTACAATTCAAACTATTACACGTTATGTCCATCTTGTTCTTCGGGTGGGATCCCTATACTTTATCCAGCACTGTAGTCTCGGTTACACTGATGGCGTGCCTAAGGACACGATTTGCCTATTTGGGATACAAATGCTATATACAACTATAAATGAGCCATTATGACAGTCCTGAGTGCAACTGTAATGAGAGCCGTTCCTGTAATGGACAACACGGACTGAGAGAGATATATATACAATGGGCTCAATAACATTTACACATATAAATACAGCCATATTATACCCATATGTCCCACTACATTCCAACATTATAGGGATTTAACTGTGGGGACTACCTGGGAGGGACATTCATTGGTGACTATGATCTTTTCATCTGGACATCTTTGACCTTTTCTCCATAGTTTTTGAATGCTTAATGGTGTTCAACCACCAGTGCAAGTTCGATGAAGACACGCTCACAGATCTACAATACAGGTCTGTGAGAACAAATATATAGCACCCATATACCATATCTGTCTATTTACAACTACTTATACATGTTTCAACCCACCAGGGCTTTCATACCCGACCCCAGTGTGTCTCACAGGCGCCCCCTGCTGTTATCGTGCCAAGATACTTGCAACTAGTTTTGGGATTCCAATAAAAATTTTTTAGACATATGACATAATCCTTAGGAGTTGTCATATCCAACACAAGGACACCAACCCTTGATCAAAGTCTACCATCCCAAGAAGTTCAGGCTAAGAAGCTCCTTCTCCCAGCCACTGTTTTTAACTACACTGAAATATTCCTGTAAACGGTATGTGAATACTTTTTCCTATGTGTATATTCTTATACAAAAAATTGTTATGTCTTTGATGTTGGAAGCATCATTATATATACATTAAGGCTCATCTTTTTTTGACATACTGTTCTATTATAATATCCTTCAGATATTAGAAATGTTGTGCTCCTACTTCTGAAGAAGGAGGAAAGTTGCAAAAACCTCCGAAACGCGTCAGGTGTGAGTCAACGCCTACATAAAAACATACCTATATACTGTATGTATGAATCGCTGTTTGAATATTTCAAAAAGCTTTTACATTGCCATATTGTCAAATGTGTTTGTATATAATTTGCTGTAATAAAACGTTTTTTCTTAAATACATAATATTCTATATTATATCTGGGGTTATACATCCTACATGCCTTAAAAGTCCAAACCCTTAGGGGACCCCCTTTTGTTCTTCACTACTTTACATTGTAGCAGCATGTAATTTCTTCAGTGTTGGCACATAAAAAAAAAAAAAAGATAAAAATGTACAAAAATGGGAGAGTGTACTCATGTTTGTAAATG
Organism: Lithobates sylvaticus; assembly: GCA_028564925.1. NCBI lineage: Eukaryota > Metazoa > Chordata > Amphibia > Anura > Ranidae > Lithobates > Lithobates sylvaticus. The sequence goes on from CM053027.1 coordinate 485,218,499, forward strand.
CTTACATACAGTATCTAACAGTTTAACGTGAAAATGCCAATACATGGACATAATGAACCAAGTGATGATTCTGTAAATCAGTATAAAGAATATATTAAATACGGATTATAATAAAAAAAAACAGCCATTAACCACTTGCTGACTGGTGTATGTGTATGCACACACACACACACACACACACAGCAGAATGGCACGGCTGGGCAAAGCAACGTACCCGTACATTACTTTGAATGTCCCTCCGTGAGCGCACAGCCGACACGCGAGCCTGCCGTGGGGATACCCGTGACCGTGTCACGGAGCTCAAGACCAGGTAGATCCCAATGTAAACAGCATCTCCCCGTTCTGTTTAATGCCAGAACACTGATCGTCTGCTCCCCATCATCGGGAGCAGCGACCAGTGTCCACTTCACACAACCCCATCCCCCAGACAGTTATAAACACTACCATAGGACACTTAAACCCCTCCCTAGTGGTTAACCCCTTCACTGCCAGTGACATTTTTACAGTAATCGACGCAATTTTATAGCATTGGTCGCTGTATTAATGCCAATGGTCCCAAAAGTGTCAAAATTGTCCGATGTGTCCGCCATAATATCGCAGTTACGAGAAAAAAAAAAAAAAAAAAAGCCGTAAAACCATCCCCTATTTTGTAAACGCTATAACTTTTGCGCAAAGCATTCAAGGCTTATTGCGATTTTTACCAAAAATATGTAGAAGCATCGACCTAAACCGAGGGAAACAAAAAAAAAACAACAACAACACTATGGGATATTGATTATAGCAAATAATGCGTTTTTTAAATTGCCATTTTTTGTTTATAGCGCAAAAAAGTAAAACCGCAGGGGTGATCAAATACCACCAAAAGAAAAGCTATTAGTTGGGGAGAAAGGACGCCAATTTTGTTGTTAGGGAACAACTTGGCGCGATCACGCAATTGTCAGTTAAAGCGACGCAGTGCCAAATCGCAAAAAGTGCTTTGGTCAGGAAGGGGGTAAATCCTTCTGGGCTGAAGTGGTTAACAAAAACAGCAGGAACAAACCAGTCAATTAAAAAAAAAAAACAGACAAAAAGGCCGTTATATCACTTTATTCTTGGCATTTACATTTTGTGCTTTGTAGAAAATAGAAATTGTAATGGGAAAAGGGCCTAAAGGGTACTTGCCAACTTTGACTAAAATATATAAATTTTCCGTAGGCATTGCTTATGGCACATAGGCTACATATACATTTTATACAGATTTTCCAGACCAGTAACCCACATTTTTTGTAGTGAGGCTGGTACAGAATATAAAGGCACTGAAGGAATGTAGCAATCTGCTTCCAAAGTTTCCTAAAGCCAAGCTCAAAATTTTATAAATTATTTTCAAATACCACTCTTAAGTTTTAAAACAAGAAGTACATATGACAACTGTTTGCCTCTTTAGGAATACCAGCAACAATCTTAACTCTTGTAAAACATTTAGACTAAAGTACAGCAACAAAATAAATTCAAAAAAAGCAGAGTAAAGCAACAGCTGCAATAACTCAATGACAAATACATATAAAAACAACTTTTTTGTAACCAAATTCACACAGAAGTGACATGCTGTGCCATTTCAGATCATAGAATGGCTTGTGCAAATGTGTTCACAATAGGGAGGAGAGCAAACGCTAGTTTGTCTTAACATGGCAATATGGGGAAGTGACATCACGGCATAATCTTGTGCACGGCGCCAGGTCACATCACTTCATATCCACTGCGAATTCCCTTCATTAAGCAGCAAGCAAAGACTATACCCAAGATCTATTAAAAAAAAAAAAAAGTCAGGGGCAAGGGAAGGAAAAAAAAATAATAAAGTTGAACAGGTAGGTGGCACACAAGATATCAGATATTGAAAAGGCACAACTTCCATTTTTTAGAAGGCAGTGAGGAAATCCCTCCAAAGTGTCACCATTGGAAGATTCCCCCACCCCTCTATTCTTGCTCTGGGGACAACACAATTGGGATTTTTACTTTCAATGAAAATGGTAGACCGGAAAAACAGGGTGAATCTCCCCAATGGGTGGGCACAGACAGCAATCAAAACCCAATAGAAGAAGTTGTAATACCTCTCCATGGAGAAAAAAAAAAAAAAAAAAAAGTAAAGTTTTGCCAAACTCACACTTTAATAAAAACCTGTAGAGACTATGGATGCCGCCACAACTGCAGCATCCTCTAGCTTCAATACATCCATGCGAGTGACTCAAGTGGGTTAGACAGACTAAAGCTATGGTACTCACTTTCCTGTCCTAATTAGGTCTGACATACCCAAAGCATTTCTATAATTGGCAGAATTCAGTACTTGTGTGGTTGGTGGGTATTGGCATACATCTTCAGTATTACTAGCAACTTGCTTAGATCCAAGCTGGAATTCTAGTACACAGATATACAAATGTCTTCCTATGGGGTGAGCTACACAAGCAACATTAAGCACTGGTTAATGGTACACATTTGGAGCACTGCCATCAGTGGTGACCCATGCCAATAACTAATTACTTAAGTGCAACGAGCTACAAAAAAAAAAAAAAAAAAAAAAAAAGCTGTAGGAGCTTCCATCTTCACCTAGTCTTCCTTAGGGGCTGAGCCGTGATGACATCACTCCCACAGCAGTTTTGAATAGATGGCACAGACTATTCAGAACCCAGTGTGCATGCGCAAGTGACTTCACTGGCTGCTGCTAAATATCTCCTAAACTGCATTTTTGAGATTTACTGTGTGTACAGGTAAGCCTTGTATAGGCTTACCTGTAGGAGAAAAAAAAAAAAAAACCCCACCTGACTTTACCACTTTAGTCCAGGTTCACACTGCTGCAGGACTGAAATTATGCAAGTTCAGCTGAACGCACACAATTTCATTCCTACATGTGAGTGACGATTAGAGTGATCTGTGCAGTTTCCTCCACAGAAGTCTATTGAGGAAATTTTTAGCGGCTGATTTGACATGTCAAATCGCATCAATGTGACCCAGGGCTAAAAAGACATTTCTACCTCAATTATAGCCAAGAAAAAAAAAAAAAAAAAAGAAAAAAAAATTAAGCCTGCATCTAAACTTTCCCCGTTTGGCTCTACAAGAGGCTCTGCTAAAAATCCCAAAAGCCCTAGCATACAACCCAAGAGAGGCAACCTCACCTTAGAAAGCAGAGCCAAGAGTGGCAACAGTACTCAGTGGGTCTGCATTCAGATAAAAGCAGGAACTTGGGAGGTATTCAAACCAAAACCAATCTGCACAGCCCTTCAAAAATAAAAGACTGGGTTGCAGCCAACACAAAATTAGGCGATTCCACTTGTTAATAAATCAAAAATATACTATGGTGTAGCACTACCCTTAAATGGTACCCATTAACATGCAAGTACATCTAAAATCACACAGAAATAGAAGAAAGTCCTAAAGTGAACATTAAAGTCAAACTGACTTCCAGACAGCAGTGATGAAATCTGTGAGAAGGCCGTCAATTCCCTTCTCCAACCAAATATGAGGTGAGAAATGTGCATTCCACCAGGTGACAAATCTGCTCATCTCCTCTGTCCTCCAATCATAAAATGAGACAAAAAAAAACAGCGCTTTTTGCCCTTGGCAGGGCTGATGTGGCTGCGAGGGATGGATCTCTTCCACGATCCTCACTTAATACCATACAAGGACTAAATATACAGTGCAAAATTTTTTAGGTGGGTGTGAAAAAATGCTTTAAAAAGAAGAATGCTCTCAGACATAGAAGTGTTTATCAATTAACAAAATGGAAAGTAAATGAATAGAGGAGACATCAAAAATTTGGTGTGACCACACTTTGCCTTCAAAATAGCATTAGTAGTTCTAGGTACACTTGCCGTTTTTGAAGGAACTCGGCAGGTAGGTTGTTCCAAACATTTTGGAAGCCCTAACCAGATCTTCTGTGGATGTAGGCTGTCTCAAAGCCTTCGGTCTATGTGATCCCATCACTTTCAGAACTTCACACTAGATGGTTCTTAATGGCATTGGCTGGATGTTTGGGGCAATTGTCCTGCTGCAGAATAAATTGGGTCCCAATCACACGCCTCCATGATGATATGACATGGATCAGTATCTGCCTGGATTTTTCAGCATAGAGGACACCATTGATCCTGACCAAATGCAGCCTCAAACTTGCAAGGAACCTCCAGACACTCATTGTACCACTGTCCAGACCTTCAGTGCACGAATTCGAGTCTGAGAATTCTGGAGTTTTGGCAAATGGAGTTGGAGATTATCAGGATCAATGGGGTCCTAAATGCTGAGAAATACAGGTAGATACTTAAATCATGCCATTAGGGAGGCATGCAATTGGCCACCAATTTATTCTGCAGCAGGACAATGACCCCAAACATACAGGCAATGTCATTAAGAACCATCTTCAGTGTAAAGAACAAAGCCCTGGAAGGTTTGGCCCCATGGAATCCTGATCAACATTGAGTCTTTCTGGGATTACATGAAGGGCCAAAAGGATTTGGGGCAGCTTACATCCACACAAGATGTGTGGTTAGTTCTCCAAGATTTTTGGAACAACCTACCGGTCTCATTCCTTCAAAAAAACTTTGCGCAGGTGTACCAAGAAGAATGTGGTTTTGAAGGTAAAGGGTGGTCACATCAAATACTGATTATTCACAAAAAGTAAATTAACGTAAATGGAGAAATTCAAACTTTTTATAGCATTTCAATTTACAGCAGCCACATCAGCCCTGCCAAGAGCAAAAAGCGCTTTTTGACCTTATTTATCATTAGGAGGTCAGAGGAGCTAGTGAGCAGATTTAATGGTCATGTGGTGGAATGCACGTTTCTCATCCAGAAATTACAGAGTGGCAAGATTTTCACTGATGTCTGAAAAGTCAGTTTGTGGACATTGTAAGACTCTTTAGGTCTTTGATAATCTATTCCTGTATGATTTTTAGATGCAATGGGTTACCTGCACCATTTAGGTTTAAAAGGTAGCGCAACACCATACTATATGGATTTAGATTAGAGGTATTCCATGAGACACATGGAGTAGTTGTCACTTATCCAGCTGGCCCCACAGGATTTCAGGCAGTGCCCTCACAGAAGGGAGTGCCCAATGACTCATTTAGCTACAGCCATTGTTCATTACAATTTTTTTTAAATCGGGGGGGTGGGGTTTTTAGGTCTGACTGTATGAAAGAATTTACAAAATTATGCAATTCCTTTAAGCAAGATTTTAAAAGAAATACTGACCTCAAAGAAAGCAATTCCCAGGGCGACTCCAGCAATGATGCCTACATACTTTTTGATCCAATCATCGATACCCTGAACACATCCCTGTATGAGAGTAAGCAATGCACTTAAGCAGACAGAAAACTTCTTTAAAGAACCAAAAATTAAATATATCAGTGGTTATGGTTGCAAGACATGTGCGCTACCACTAGCACATGTGCCTGGTAATGTGCTTATGGAGAGAGTTAGAACAGATTAAAAGCATAGGAGGGGCCATTAACAGTGACATCATTTCCGCCTACGTCACTTCCAGTGTGTGGGGGTGCACGCTGGAGGATAGAGGAAGTGGGGCAAGCAGGAGCCATCTTGAAATGTGCCCATACAAGACCCATATTGGATGCTGGCATATGACATTTTTAAAGGCAAGTACGCACTTGAGTGGTTTTAATTTATTTAGTAAATAAAACCTGTTTGTTAATTTATCCTAGGAAAATAAGTGACAAAAGTCAGATAGGGAAGTAGCAGTTTGTAACAGAAGTATGTAACAAAATGTTTTGACCCACTTAGGAATTTAAGGGGCCACTGCATTCTGGAGAGTGCAAAAAAAAAAAAAACGGATTATTGGAGGCATTTTATAGATCTACAGCACGGTTTCTTAAAGAACACGGACTAATAAATATTTCATGTTTCAGCATGAGCTGTTCATCACTGAAGTACATTATATTGCCACAGACCAGAACGTTATATATTTTCACAAAGTATTAGGCACAGTGGAAATACGCACTGACAGCTATACGAGCTTTGTGGTCGAGTGCAAGTTCACCTTACAGATTTTCTGTAATAAGGTGAACTTAAACTTTAAGCTCTCAGTGAGAAAAACCTTGTACGATATACAACCTCCAGCAAAACTACATTTTTGAAGGACACTCAGTTTTGGCCAAGGCTGTTTATATTGCCAATAGATACATATTTAAAACTTTGTGTGCTTTTACTGCATGAACCACCTAGTTTTATTGTAGCACATCATCCCAATGACAAAACACGGCCCTGGAATATGTATTTATACCAAAGCGGTGCACTGTTTAGAGATCACGAAAGTAAAAAGTAAAAATGTAAATACAGTTGCCAACAGAATCTGTGGTGCAAGGTTTTAAATTCTCTTCAGGCTTGTCTCAAGCATTACTAAAATGGTGTTATGTAATACTTACATTTGTATTAATGTTGGTTGAATTCTTGCCACAGCCAGTTACAATGACCTTGCAGCATGTGTCAGGAACGGTGCCGCTGCCTTTAAAAGGAGCATAGTTATTCCAGTCACTGGAGCTATTGGCACCACAGCAATGGAACTGGAAAAGAAAAAACAAAAACTAAGACGCCAATCTTTTAAATTGCTATAAGTGAGAAATATTCAGATCAGAAGGTGAAAAGAAACTGAAAAACAAAAACAGACACTTCTGTAGTCTAGCTTTGGTATACTATCCAAGGCTTCAGTTTGACATTTTAACCACTTATCCCTAGATGGATGTCATATGGGCTTTAAGTTGTAAAATCTAAATGCCTGAGGTCAGATTCATAGCGGACCAGATGGTCCCCAGCCATCTCTATGACCTTCGGAGGCTGGGAGCTACATGCCAGCGCTGACAGATGTAAACCTGGCCTTTAAGTTGGAAAGCCAAGATACTTTTATCTCAGGCTTTCCAGCATGGAGAGATGGGGTCTTGTAGACCCCACATCTCTCCGCAAAGAGGACCGGTCATGTCCGATTCCCATCTTTCTTTTTTTTAAAGCGCCCCCATACTCGTGTGCTTGCACGCAGAAGCGAACGCATATGTAGACGCCATTCAAACCACCAGTGAGGTATTGCCAAACTAGCGCAAGACCTCCAACTCTAAACTGGTAAACATTTCTAAAGCGTAGCCTAGGGAGTTTAATTGCATTTGAAAAATTGCTGCACAAATACTGTGCGACCAAAGAAAGAAAAAAAAAAAAATTGCAACAAGCGCCATTTTATTCCCTAGGGTCTCTGCTATATAAAATAAAAAATAAACCCACCACACAATTGAGGGCTCTGAGTAAATTTCTGTGTGAGTGCCAGAATTGGCTTGGGCTAGAAGTGGTCAAGATGTCCGAGACTTCACTGACAGGCATATATGACCTGCAGTTGACCCTCTGTACATGTCAGACTGGTTTTGCATTCTCATACAAGTCCAAGGTCAAATACCTGTTGAGCCAGGTCCAAACGCCATCAAGATTAAGTAAAAATCTTCCTGGAAGCACACCAGCACTTTAAAAAAACTGGCTTAAGGCAGCTTTAGAGGGCAGTAAAGGGAAATCCCCCCCAAAGAAAGCGGCAGTGTCAGGGTTTCATGAACCTGTAGGCACATGGCAACTCCAGTTCATTGATCAGTAGTTGGGCTAAGGAGGTGCATTTTATATTCCAGGCTTGCTTTACTCTAGGAAAAAAAATAAAATAAAAATAACATTCCCCTTTGCAGATGACCAAATTCTTCCTTAGTATTATAATACAGTATTTATATAGCGCCAACAGTTTGCGCAGCGCTTTACAACACGAGGGCAGACAGTACAATTACAACACAGGAGGGATCAGAGGGCCCTGCTCTTTGGAGCTTACAATCTAGAAGGGAGGGTCAATTGGAACAAAAAAAAGGTAATACTGCGGGGGATGAGCTGATGGAGAAAATGAAAATACAGTTGTTGTTAGGTGTGGGTAGGATATGCTTCTCTGAAGAGAAGGGTTTTCAGGGATCGTCTAAAAGCTAATAAAGTAGGAGATAGGCGGACAGATTGGGGTAAGGCATTCCATAGGATTGGAGAGGCTCTGGAAAAGTCCTGGAGGCGAGCATGGGAGGAGGTGATGAGGGAGCTAGAGAGCAGGAGGTCTTGAGTGCAATGAAGAGAACGAGTAGGTTGGTATTTAGAGACTAGGCTATTGATCTAGCTGGCGGCGAAATTGTGGATGGCTTTGTACGTAGTTAGTATTTTGAGTTTAATTCTTTGGCCGAGTGGAAGCCAGTGGAGGGATTGATAGAGGAGTGGCAGACAGAGTGATTGGTAAGGTGGATGAGTCTGGCAGCAGCATTCATGATGGATTGCAGAGGTGATAGACTATGTAGAGGTAAGCCAATGAGAAGGGAGTTGCAGTAGTCGAGGCGAGAGATGAGCGAATTAAGAGCTTTGTTGTGTCATTGGTTAGAAAGGAGCGTATTTTGGCGATGTTGCAGAGGTTGAGGCGGCATGATTTGGACAGTGATTGGATGTGTTGCTTGAAGGAGAGGTCAGAGTCCAAGACTACACCTAGAACCTTGGCATGCGGGGATGGACTGATAGTTGTGCCATCGATTTTTACAGAGAGATCAGGGGAAGGGGCATATGGAGGAGGAAAAATGATAAGTTCTGTTTTTGATAGATTGAGTTTGAGGAAGTGGTGTGACATCCAGATGGATATATCTGATAGTAGATTAGTGATACGTGAGGAGACAGAGGGAGTGAGCTGAGGGGTAGAGAAATAGATTTGAGTGTCGTCAGCGTAGAGGTGGTATTGAAAGTTTATCAGTTGACCCAGGGAGGAGGCGTAGATTGAAAAATAGAAGAGGTCCAAGAACAGAACCTTAGGGGACCCCAACAGAAAAAGGAAGAGGAGGAAGTAGACTTGTAAGAAACGCTAAAGGTGTGGTTGGATAAGTAGGAAGAGAACCAGCGAAAAGTACAGTCACGGAAACCAAAGGTGTGGAGTTTGAGGAGGAGGGGGTGGTCAACCGTATCAAAAGGCAGCAGAGAGGGCCAGGAGTAGGAGTACAAAATAATGTCGATTGGTTTTGGCCGTTAGTAGAGCATTTGTTAGTTTTAGGAGGAGAGCAGTTTGTGGAGTGTTGAGGACGAAATCCAGACTGAAGGGGATCAAGAAGACTTATCAGTGAGGTGGACGCTCAGTCGGTTGTAGACCAGCCGTTCAAGGAGTTTGGATAAGAAGGGGAGCAAGGAGATTAAGATTGGATGGGTCCAGTGAGGGCTTTTTAAGTATGGGTCTGACAAGTGTTTTAGAGAGTTGGGGGAAGATGCCAGAAGAGAGGGAGAGATTGAAGATGTGGGTTAGAGAGTGTAGCATTGAGCCAGAGGGTGAACGTAACATTTGTGAGGGAACAGGATCCAGAGGGCAGGTGGGCATTATCAATTAGTTTAGCAACTTAGTCTATAGTAGTGGGGTTGAAAGAGGGAAGTAATGATTGTGCCTGTGGGCATGAAGTGTAGCAGAGTAGAGATATAGCCAATTAGTTACAAAAGTTGAACTGGAAGGAAGGAAACCAGCTTTGTAATCAACTCCTGTCTGAAGACATAAGGGTCACACTGAAGCATAGCAACTGAGTTTACTCACCGGTTCCCACACTGCAGTGTAAATCACTCTTGTGCAGCTTATACCCAAGGATCATTGGCTATAGTGTAGGCAGCAATCACACCCCGAGTGACAGGTGGGAGGCTATGCAAGAGTGCCAAAGATAGTGGATAATGCTTTCAAATTCATTGGAAATCTGTGGCCCTTTGCTGAAACATTTTTGGATGCCTGATTGTGGGGGGGGGGGGGGGATCATGGACTGTACTAGGGCTGCACCGATACCACTTTAAGACTGAGTAAGCTCGCTGATACTGATAGTTTGTATTGTGCTTTGAAAACTGTCACATGACAGACTAATGATATCTTTGCAGCACTGATAAGTTGCACTGATATGCAGCACTGAAAGGTGAAACTGATGGGCAGGCAGTGGCAATGAAATGCAGCACCAATTGCACTGGCAATTGCTGGCAGCCTGGTATGAACGGAGAGACAAATAACAGTTTACACTTTCTCCAGTATACAAGTGCTGCGACGCCCATCTTGGTACACCCTGCATTCGGCCTCAGTAAGCAGCAGTGGACATCTGGTTACAACCAGCCCATATAGTTAGTGAACTATATGGGCTGGGTGTAACCAGATGTCTGCTGCTGCCTTGGGACTGCTGCTTACTGAGGCCAAGTGCAGGGTGTACCAAGATGGGCGTCACGCTGTTCAATCTCTGGAGAGCGGGGGCAGTCAATTCTGTTAACGAATGGGATGGCCCAGATAACCGATGCAGCAACCCACACCCCTGCCAGGACTCGCTCTCCACCTCTTCATGCAAAAGGTATAGGCTCAGGCATTGGGAGAGCAAATACTCCTAGATTGTACATCATGGCGAATACACCGTTACATCAGCTGATACTAGTGGAGATGGCAATCGCCTAGATCAAGTTTGTATGCAAGAATTAACCTTTTTGGCGTTTTACAGACCTGGCCATAGGAGGGATCAAAAATTGACCAGTCCCTGCTGAACCAGCCAAATGTTGATCCACCTATGGCTGGCATAAGATGTTCAAAATCTGAACACGATTAGCAACCTTGTGACTATTCCATCACACAAGTGTTCTCTGGCTTGAAGGAAGAGACCAGTGGGCCAGGCGTCTAGAGGTGTAGCAGGATTCACAGCGTCACTGCATGCATTTTAAGATCAGAAATGGCAACCACATTTCTTCTATCAGCACGTTTTCTTTATAAGATCTCACAGAACCACTTAAAATTGTACCCATTATGGTTAGGTCACCTGTATGCAACAATGTACCCTACTTGTGCTTTCATTAGTGCCAATTTTTAGTTAGATTCATTTTATGAAGTTATGATTTTTGATGTTATGCCTGAACACCACAAAAAATAGGAGATTATATATATATATATATATATATATATGCGCCATAGTCTTTAGCTTTTTGTGCGGTCCAATTTTTCCTCCTCCCCTGGGACTCGTCCTGCTCCTGAGCTCTTTGAGGTTGTTTCTTTACCGGAAAGGACTTTCCCTTCAGCTGTCCTGTCTAGGATGGTATCTAAATCAGGACCAAAGAGAAGGTTGCCCGAAAAGGGAACCCCACAGAGCTTACTCTTAAATGCTGCATCGCCTGGCCAGGTCTTCAGCCACAATGCTCTTGACGAATTTGTCAAGGCTGCTGATCTAGCCGACATTCTAATTGCATCTGCCATATAGGCTACCTTGAAAGGCAAGGTAGTGAAAGAATTTAATAGCTTTTGTTTGGGTGAATCCGCCAACACATGAGCTTTTAGCAGGTTAACCCAGTACTCCAGGTTTCTAGCTACACGTCATAGCTGGTTTCCACCTGATCATGATTGATGAGATAGTTTGCTCAAAAGATTTTTTCTACCATTGGATCCCTTAGGTTCCAAAGGCTAGGTCGGTGGACTGGGGGGGGGGGGGGGGGGCTAGGGTGTTCCTTCTTTATGGAATCTGAAAGGACAGAATGTACTGGAAAGTTATACCCTTAGGCATGCAGTTAGCTCCTTTTTCTTTGCTTAGGCATAGAGTAGCATGTATAGCTCGAAGCCCAACCTCTTCCAGGGATAGTTCGAACTTGGAGGGTGCGGCTTCCGAACAGTCATTGAAAGGAGCGGGGGAGGGGGACTGTCTTTCCTTGGTAGAAGGTCCTTCAGATAGAGAAAGTGAGCCCAGGAAGACTCATGTGGAGGGCTGACTAGCAGCCAGATTAACCAATGAATCACAGAATGACTGAATCATGGCATAGAGTTCTTTACTGAGGCAACCAAGTCACAGATGGAAGCAGATTCCCTTGACCAAGGAAGCAATGCAAGTGCTGCATAGGGCTTTCTTCCAATTCTTAGCTTTGCATGAGGGGTACCTCTTTTTGCTGGAGTCAAAGCTTTTTGGGCTAAGAGGAAAAAAAAAAAAAAAAAAAAAAAACAGGGTTTTTTGGAGACACTCTGCCTATAGATCACCCAAAAGGTGCACCAAGAGGGGTAGAAAAAGCCTCAAGTGCCCAGACAGGCCCGCCCACCCACCAGCAGGAGGAGGACGAAAGAATACCGGTACCCCAAGTAACGGATCTGGCAGATTTAACACCTGAGCCTTGCTGGTGCCTGCAGATCCCACCGCGTCCCATATACGCCGCTGCCGGTCTCCCATAGTGCCGCTGCATGTGGAAATAAGCACCAGCTCCTGCCTACTCCCCTGCGCAGCCGAGACTATTCTCAGCCCCTGCAAACAAACAGACGGTAGTGCACACGGAGTCACCACTCATAGGAGACTGGAGCGGGTCAGCTGCATGTTCTCAGACTCTCCCTGAGCTATGGAGGGGTGAGAAGCCCATACCTACCACTGCAGAGGCCCTGTGAGGAACCCCCTGTCTCAGGACCACTTAAGAGACCATGGCACACCACAACAAAAAATGGTGTGGGGTGGCCTCCCTTTAAAGATTTAGGAAGGAGTCACAAAAGACGCTTTGGGAAAAGCTTGTTGTGCAAAACTTTAGGCCCTTATTTACACCATGTAAAGACAGGTTTTTCTGCAAGGGCACAAGGGGAGAAAAAAAATAAAAAAAATACAAAATTATACATACACAGACATCACATCAAGGGCTTGTTCACACCATACGTGCATGAACAATGTGAAAAAACGCGCAGACTGGCAGAGAAATTAGTTTACAAGAACGTCAGTTATGTGCCCTATTCACACCAACGTGGAGGTCATCTCAGTTTGTCCAGTGAAGAAAACTGCATACTGTACACATTGCAGATTCCCGAGCAGAATTAAAATGAAAAATCTGCACGCGATAGTGTTGTGGTATGCACAGTAGAGTTGCATGTTTCTGGCTAAAGTGAGAATCGCAATTTTTTGCTTAGATAACAATTCTCACATTAACCACCATCTGACCGCCCACCGTCAAATGACGGCGGAGCGGTGCAGCTATTGTGGCGGGCCGCCGTCATATGACGGCGCTCGCTTTTTGGCCACTAGGGGGCGGGCGCGCGCGCGCGCCGTGTAGCGATGACCGTCAGGCACCCGCGATTGCCCGGTAATCGAGCAGGACGTGGATCGGTGTGTGTAAACACACCGATCCACGTCCTGTCAGAGGAGAGGAAACCGATGGTGTCCCTTGTACATAGGGACACCGATCGGTCCCCTCCCCCAGTCAGTCCCCTCCCCCCACAGTTAGAATCACTCATATAGGGTACATTTTAACCCCTGCAGCGCCCCCTAGTGTTAACCCCTTCCCTGCCAGTCACATTTATACAGTAATCAATGCATTTTTATAGCACGGATCGCTGTATAAATGTGAATGGTCCCAAAAATGTGTCAAAAGTGTCCGATATGTCCGCCGCAATGTCGCAGTCATGATAAAAATTGCAGATCGCTGCCATTACTAGTAAAAAAAAAAGCTATAAATCCATCCCCTATTTTGAAGACGCTATAACTTTTGTGCAAACCAATCAATATATGCTTATTGCGATTTTTTTTTACCAAAAATATGTAGAAGAATAAGTATCGGCCTAAACTGAGGAAAAAATTTGTTAAAAAAAAAAAAAATGGATATTAAATTATAATAAAAAGTAAAAAATATTATGTTTTGTCAAACTTGTCGCTCTTTTGTTTATAGCGCAAGAAATAAAAACCGCAGAGGTGATCAAATACCACCAAAATAAAGCTCTGTGGGGAAAAAAAAAAAAAAAAAGATAAAAATTTTATTTGGGTACAGCGTTGCATGACCGCGCAATTGTCATTCAAAATGCGACAGCGCTGAAAGCTGAAAAATGGCTTGGTCAGGAAGGGGGTGTTCGTGCCTGGTAGGCAAGTGGTTAAAAAGAAAAAAAAAAAAAACAAAAGTTGGGTTAACTTTACTGTTTTTTTTTTTAAATCATTAACCACTTGCCGACCGCCCCATGTACATATACGTCGGCAGAATGGCACGTACAGGCAGAACCACGTACCTGTACGTGCCATTCTTCAGGCGGTTGGGGGGTCCGATCGGACCCCCCTCCGCCGGCGGGGACGGTCGGCATCGCTTCAGGAGCGATCCGGGACGAGGGGACGGCCAGTGGTTTCTGGCCACCCCCTCGCGATCGCTCCTGGCGAATGAAAAGCTTCCCCTTCCTGTCTATTGTATAGACAGGAAGGCGGAAGTGATGTCACGCTCGGTGCGCCGGTCTATGTGACCGGAGACGCCGAGCGGCGAACATGTAAAGGTTAGTGCACAACAGTACACTGACACCAGTACAGTTAGGCACATATTCCACCCCCCTGTCACCCCCTGATCACCCCCCAGATCACCCCCTCCCCCCCCAGTCACAGTGTCACTAATTGCAGTGATCATTTATTTACTGATCACTGCATTTAGTGTCAGTGTGACTGTAATAACTGTCAGGGCAGTTAGTTTTAGGTCCTAGGTAGCCCCCTACCCCCCCCCCTAATAAAGGTTTAACCCCTTGATTGCCCCTAGTTAAACCCTTCACCCCCTTTTGCCAGTGTCACTAAGCGATCGTTTTTCTGATCGCTGCATTGTGTCGCTATGTAACCATTTTTTTTTTTATTTTAACCGCCATGTTTTATATAGGTTCATAAATAGTTTTATAGGTCAGGTACCCCCATATTACAACCTAAATAAAGGTTTTAACCCCCTGATTGCCCCTAGAGTTAACCCTTTCACCAGTAATCACCGTATAACTGTCACTGGTGACGCTGGTTAGCCAGTTAGTTATTTCGTTATTTAGGTTCCCCGTCAGGTTTTTATATAGCGTCAGGTACCCCCATATATTACCTAATAAAGGTTTTAACCCCCTGATTGCCCCTAGTTAACCCTTTCACCCCCTTTTGCCAGTGTCACTAAGCGATCGTTTTTCTGATCGCTGCATTAGTGTCGCTAGGTAACCAGTTTTTTTTTTAGGTTAACCGCCATGTTTATATAGGTTCATAAATAGGTTTATAGGTCAGGTACCCCCATATTACAACCTAAAGGTTTTAACCCCCTGATTGCCCCTAGAGTTAACCCTTTCACCAGTGATCACCATATAACTGTCACTGGTGACGCTGGTTAGCCAGTTAGTTATTTCGTTATTTAGGTTCCCCGTCAGGTTTTTATATAGCGTCAGGTACCCCCATATATTACCTAATAAAGGTTTAACCCCCTGATTGCCCCTAGTTAACCCTTTCACCCCCTTTTGCCAGTGTCACTAAGCGATTGTTTTTTTGATCGCTGCATTAGTGTCACTGGTGCCGCTAGGTAACCAGTTTTTTTTTGTATTACTGTTACGGGTGACGCTGGTTAGTTAGCTTGTTTTTTATACTGTCAGGGCACCCGCCATTTATTACCCAATAACGGTTTAACCCCCTGATCGCCCGGCGGGTGATATCAATTAGGTTTTAGGGTCAAATAAGGTCTGCGTCGCCCCAGGTTAGTGCCAGTACCGCAAACACCCACGCGCAAAGCATACACCTCCCTTAGTGGTATAGTATCTGAACAGATCAATATCTGATCAGATCTATACTAGCGTCCCAGCAGTTTAGGGTTCCAAAAAAAAACGCATTGTTAGCGGGATCAGCCCAGATACCTGCTAGCACCTGCGTTTTCCCCCTCCGCCCAGCCCAGCCCAAGTGCAGTATTGATCGATCACTGTCACTTACAAAACACTAAGCACACATAACTGCAGCGTTCGCAGAGTCAGGCCTGATCCCTGCGATCGCTAACAGTTTTTTTGTGGTAGCGCTTTGATTCAGTCGCTTCAGTCAGGAGCTTTTTTACCTGTGAATCTCAAAAAAATAAAAAAAAATAAAATAGTTGTCGTTTTATTATCTCTCTCTCTCTCTCTCTCTCTCTATTCTCTCTCTATCGTTGCTCTTTTTTTACTCCATTCTATTCTGCAATGTTTTATTATGTTTTATCATGCTTGCTTTTCAGGTATGTAATTTTGTTTACTGTGTTTCAGTGTTAAGCATTTTTTTGTTTTCAGGTGCGCCATTCAGTTGCAACGCGGATTTATTTATCTTGACAGCAACAGCGTTTGCTCCCACGATACATAAAGCCGCGACTCCAACGCTGTAGGAGGTGATTTCACCACCACAGTTAAAAAAAAGAGCATATATGCCGAAGCATGGGGGCAGCAGGGGGGGGGGGGGGAGGAGCGATTGGCTCCTAATGCCACGTACATACGGTCGAAATTCCGACCGTGTGTACACGGCATAACTTTTGCGGGAGGATGCCCCCATGCATCGGCATATATAAATGGTGCATGTATGCCCATCATTAGAAGTGGGTGGATGAAGGGAGGTATTCTAATGGTGGGCATACCCACCAATCAATCTCTTTTTTTCGTTCAGCCAAGAGGCTGCATGAAAAAAAAAAAAGATTACAATATATGTCCAGTATGTTGCTGGACTTTGAATGGTTATACCAGAATGATGCCTGCAGGTTTAGGTATCATCTTGGTATCATTCTTTTCAGCCAGTGATCGGCTTTCATGTAAAAGCAATTCTAGCGGGTAATTAGCCTCTAGATTGCTTTTACAAGCAGTGGGAGGGAATGTCCCCCCTCCCGGATATAAACCGCGCCATTGGGAAATTGGGAAAGCATTTTATCACACCAATCTTGGTGTGGTCAGATGCTTTGAGGGCAGAGGAAAGATCTAGGGTCTAATAGACCCCAATTTTTTCAAAAAAAGAGTACCTGTCACTGCCTATTGCTATCATAGGGGATATTTACATTCCCTGAGATAATAAAAATCATAACAAAGAAAAAAAAATGGAAGGAACAGTTTAAAAATAAAATAAAAAAGCTAAATAAATAAAAAAAAAACAAAAAAAAAAAAAAAAAAAAGCACCCCTGCCCCCCCTTCTCTTGCGCAAAGGCGTACACAAGCGTTGGTCTGGCGTCATATGTAAACAGCAATTGCACCATGCATGTGAGGTATCACCGCGAAGGTCAGATCGAGGGCAGTAATTTTAGCAGTAGACCTCCTCCGTGAATCTAATGTGGTATCATGTAAAGGCTTTTAAAGGCTTTTAAAAATGTATGTAGTTTGTCGCCACTGCGTGTTTGTGCGCAATTTTAAAGCATGTCGTGTTTGGTATCCATGTACTCGGCCTAAGATCATATTTTTTATTTCATCAAAAATTTGAGCAATATAGTGTGTTTTAGTGCATTAAAATAAAAAAAAGTGTATTTTTTCCACAAAAAATGCGTTTGAAAAATCGCTGCGCAAATACTGTGTGGAAAAAAAAATGCAACACCCACCATTTTAATCTGTAGGGCCTTTGCTTTAACAATATATATATAGTGTTTGGGGGTTCAACGTAATTTTCTTGCAAAAAAAAAATATGTTTTCATGTAAACAAAAAGTGTCAGAAAGGGCTTTGTCTACAAGTGGTTAGAAGAGTGGGTGACGTGTGACATAGGCTTCTAAATGTTGTGCATAAAATGCCAGGACAGTTCAAACCCCCCCCAAATGACCCCATTTTGGAAAGTAGACACCCCAAGCTATTTGATGAGAGCAATGTTGAGCCCATTAAATATTTTTTTTTTTTTGGTCCCAAGAGATTGAATAATGAAAAAAAAAAATATATATATATTTTTTTTACAAAAAGTTGTCACTAAATGATATATTGCTCAAACATGCCATGGGCATATGTGGAAATACATCCCAAAATACATTCTGTTGCTTCTCCTGAGTATGGGGATACCACATGTGTGGGACTTTTTGGGAGCCTAGCTGTGTACGGAACCCCAAAAACCAAGCACCGCCTTCAGGCTTTCTAAGGGTGTAATTTTTTTATTTCACTTCTCACTGCCAATCACAGTTTCGGAGGCCATGGAATGCCCAGATGGCATAAAACCCCCCAAAATGACCCCATTCTGGAAAGTAGACACCCCAAGCTATTTGATGAGAGGTATGGTGAGTATTTTGCAGATCTCGCTTTTTGTCACAAAGTTTTGAAAATTGAAAAAAAATTTTTTTTTTCTTTACTTTCTTCATTTTCAAAAACAAATGAGAGCTGTAAAATACTCACCATGCCTCTCAACAAATAGCTTGGGGTGTCTACTTTCCAAAATGGGGTCATTTGGGGGGGGTTTGTGCTATTTTGGCATTTTATGGCCTTCGAAACGGTGATAGGTAGTGAGGAGAGAAATCAAAAATTTGCACCCTTAGAAATCCTGAAGGCGGTGCTTGGGTTTCGGGGCCCCGTACGCGGCTAGGCTCCCAAAAAGTCCCACACATGTGGTATCCCCATACTCAGGAGAAGCAGCAAAATGTATTTTGGGGTGCAATTCCACATATAACTATGGCATGTGTGAGCAATATATCATTTAGTGACAACTTTTTGAAAAAAAAAAACTTTTTTATTTTTGTCTTTATTCAATCACTTGGGACTAAAAAAAAAAATATTCAATGGGCTCAACATGCCTCTCAGCAAATAGCTTGGGGTGTCTACTTTCCAAAATGGGGTCATTTGGGGGGGTTTTGTACTTCTCTGCCATTTTAGCACCTCAAGAAATGAAATAGGCAGTCATAAATTAAAAGTGGTGTAAATTCCAGAAAATGTACTCTAGTTTGTAGACGCTATAACTTTTGCGGAAACCAATAAATATACGCTTATTGGCATTTTTTTTACTAAAGACATGTGGCTGAATACATTTTGGCCCAAATGTTTGACTAAAATTGAGTTCATTACATTTTTTTTATAACAAAAAGTAGAAAATCTTTTTTTTTTTCAAAATTTTCGCTCTTTTTCCGTTTATATCGCAAAAAATAAAAATCACAGAGGCAATCAAATACCATCAAAAGAAAGCTCTATTTGTGGGAAGAAAAGGACGCAAATTTCGTTTGGTTACAAAATTGCATGACCGCGCAATTACCAGTTAAAGTAGTGCAGTGCGAAATTGAAAAAAGACCTCTGGTCCTTTGGCTGCCAAATGGTCCGGGGCTGAAGTGGTTAAACTGCATTCCCCCCCCAAAAAAAAAGTGTTTGGGAAAGACCACTGTGCAAATACAGTGAGACAAAAAAAATATTACAACAATCGCCATTACCTAGGGTCTCTGCTAAATATACATCATTTTTGGGGGTTCCAAGTAATTCTTACAAAATACAGATTTTAACTTTGCAAGAGACAAGTGTCAGAAAAAGGTTTAGACTTTAAGTGGTTAAACTTCCTGCATTTACACATAGAAGTTTATCCCTTTGATTTAAGGAGGAATAGTTACAACGTTTCCATTTATCTTCTAGCACAGACAATATTAAAAACTTGGCATACTGCCCGCTTTTTCTTTTGACAGCTGAGGGAGCAGAGAAGTCTACACTTGTTTCATGAAAGAATCAGGAAACTCAGCAAGTGATTGTTGGGGGGGGGGGTGAAGCGAGATTGCAATTTTTAACCAATTAATTGTGCAGCTCTAGTGAACAGGGCACGGAACAATTGTTTTGTGCCCATGCAGAAAAACTGACATCTCTGCACCATGGTGTGAAGGAGCCCCAAGGGCTTGTTCAAATCATACGTGGATGAACACCACGTAGATTCCACTTGCAGAGACATCAGTTTTCATGAGCGTTATGTGCCCCGTTCACACCAATGTTGAGGTCATGCGATACCAGTGTTGTGGTGTAACAGGGCACATAGAGAACAATTCGTTTTTCTGCAAGGGCACAACACAGATGCTTTTACACCATGGTGTGAAGGAGGCCTAAAAGCTAAAGCCCATAAAAATAAAGGCTTTAGAATTATACCATAAAATAAAAAGCAAAAAATGAATGCAAATGTTAAGAGGGTGGTCGGAAAAGGACCCTTAAGACAGGGCTCGACAAACCCCGGGCGCATTTGCAACTAGAATTAGCGACCTGGCGCGGCATCCTGTCTCCATGCGCACCCCCTCCCCCCGGCGTGATCACGTTGGGCCGCGCCGGCCGGTAATTGAGGCCTTCTGCAGTCTTATGCTTCCTTCTGGAATCTGGCAATTTGGTATGACAACCAGCAATGCTAATGGAGCTTCCAATGCCCGTTTTCACTTTCCGCCCATCATTCCCTTTACTTTGGGGGTTCTAACATTATATTTATATTTTTTATTTTAACACCCTAGAGAATAAAATAGCGGTCGTTGCAATACTGTCACACCGTGTTTGGGCAGCGGACTTACAAGCGCACTTTTTGGGGAAAATATACCTTAATTAAAAGATAACAGTAAAGTTAGCCCAATTTTTTTTATATCGTGAAAGATAATGTTACGCCGTGTAAATTGATACCCAACATGTCACACTTCAAAATTGCATCAGCTCGTGGAATGGCGACAAACTTTTACCCTTTAAAATCTCCATAGGCAACGTTTAAAAGATTCTACAGGTTGCATGTTTTGAGTTACCGAGGAGGTCTAGGGCTAGAATTATTTCTCTCGCTCTAACGATCGCTGCGATACCTCACATGTGTGGTTGGAACACCGCTTTCATATGCGGGCGCTACTCACGTATGGGTTCGCTTCTGCATGTGAACTCGGTGGGATGGGGCGTGGTTAAAAAAAATTCTCCTTTTAACGTTTATTTTTTTTAAGAACAAAGTCTTGTAATATAAAAAAAAGCATGACAGGACCTCTTAATTATGAGATCTGGGGTCAGAGACCTCAGATCTCATATTTACACTAAAATGCAAAAAAAAAAAAAAAAAAACAAGTCCCTTTAAGAGCTTTGGGCAATGACTTGGAGACAGGTGGGGGGGGGGGGGGGGGGGGGACGCGCGCATCTTCCCCTCACTTGTTACTCTATGTCAGGCCAGGGACAGGTCCGGATCGCCGTTACCGACCTGGCTCTTAACTTTTTTTTTTTTAGCTGGCTCCTAGATTCCAAGCAAATTTGTCAAGCCCTGCCTTAGTTATCCTCCTGCCAAGGGTTCTAAAAATGAGTACCACCAAGTCTGTGCCAGGCTGCAGTTGGATGGGGCTGAATGCTGTACCTCCTGGACACAAAATACAGAGGCACGCATAGCGGCTAGATGCCAAATATAAGGGACCTAAAGAAGGTTTAGCCACATTTAATCATGTTTACATGCGATTAGAGTGTTCGCATTTTGAACGCATGGGAAATGAAGTGAATTGAACACACACGACAGTGTAAATGTCAAAAAGGAAGAGTGCATCTCATCAATCAAGCGGATTGTGAAGAGAAAGAAGAATTCTTATGGCCCCCTTCCACACATGCACATCTACAGTTCATTTGAAAAAAATAAATAAAAGTTTGCATCAGTTTCTCTTTTTTTCACATCTGCCAGCTAGAATCCTTAACCACTTGAGTCTCAGAGCCATTTAAAAAAGGAATTGGATGAAAAACAGATGTAAACAGGAGAAAATTACCAGTTAAACTTACCGGTAACAGGTTTTCTAGGAAATCTTCCAGGACAGCAAGCCTACTTAGGTGTGCCGTCCTGGAAGATGACTGGAGAAATAGGGCTTTGATCCGTTCCAAAAAAGAAAAAAAAAAAAAAAAAAACGATGATGAAAGCAGATGTAAAAAGGGGGGAGGGAAGATGATCATCCATTTAAAATCAATCTTTCCATAGAGATGCATTGATGTCAGTTCTATATCCGCCAAATGGACAAAAAAAAAAAATTAAGTGTTTTTCAAAAATACTAGTTGTTTGGACAACAGATTATAAATCATTTAACTCCTTAGTGCTGACCGTACGCACATATGTAGCCTCAGCTTTAAGTTATACCGGGATGATGCCTGTAGCAATCACCCCAATACAGTTTTTTCTTTAAAGAGTGGGCCATCGGCTCTTTAGGGATAACAACCGATGTGGCTAAAAGCCACTCAGTTGTTATCCCGAAGGAGCAGGAGGGAACGTCCCCCCTCCTGCCGCCCTTCCCCCCGGGAGACCTGAGCTATGATCCGCCACTTCTGCCAGCTAGACTGGAAGGAAGAATTTCCCAAAAAAAAATTGCATTTGAAAGACCACTGCACAAATAGTGTGACATGAAATATTGCAACAATCATTTCTCTAGGGCCTCTGCCAATTCTAATAAAACATTTTTTATAAAATATATTTTCGGGGGTTCCAAGTAATTTTCTAGCAAAAAAGTACAGATTTTACCTTGTAAGTAACAAATGTCAGAAATGGGCTTAGGCATGAAAGGGTTAAAGCCCTGAGTGTGCTGATGAGGTTAACGATAAACACAGATAGTGTGAAGCAAAGAAAACAAAATTTGAACTGGTTTGAAAGATTAGGGATAGAGCTGGGTTTCAGTTTCTGAAGACCTGCTCTCCCTTGCCTTAGAGTGAAAGTCCACCCCAACAATAAAATCTCTAAATCTACAGGCATCCATGATTTAAGCCTAACCTATCAAGCCCTGTGTCTATCGCTACACATAGACTTTCAAAAGCCGGTCTAGTCTCCAGTGGCGGAAGCTCTGCAGAGGAGACAGCCAACAGCAGGGAAATAAATGGGACAATTACCATAGAGTTACTATGGGGCTTCTGTTGTAAACTGGCTTTTCTGCACCCACCTCCACAGTAGAGCCACAGCCGACAGCTCAGCGTGGTACTGAAAAAAAAAAAAAAAAAAAGCGATTTCTTCTTTACAGGGCTAGATAGGTTTGTCTTAGATTGTGGATGCCTGTAGATTTCAAGATTTTATTGTTAGGATGGACTTCTACTTTAAAATGTCTACATTTAAAGTACTCTAGGGGGCTTGTAGTGCAACAGGCATTTCATAAAAGTCTGAATACACCCATACACAATGAAAAGTGTAGGTTGTAACTTCCAAAGCTTGTACACATCTGTGTGGTAGACTTACTGTTCAAGATGTAAAGTGATCAATAGCTGTGCATCCAGGTTGAGGCATGCTGCAAGCAGCAGATTTTACAATGCTATTTTTAGGATAGATTTTACTACACAGTACATTCAATTATCTTTCCAGCCTAAACAAAAAGGTGCTGACAATTGTGCCCTTTTTACTGTAGCAAAAGAGCACACAACTCATAAATCCCCTGATAAGAACAGTCAGGTTGTACAAAATGTTAGCCGTGAACCTACGTTTGCAGTTGTGAGAATGATGCAACTTCTACCGAGAATGGTCAAAGAAAGTGTTTAAACTCCTGTAGCACATTAAAGTTATGTGAAGAGACCATTAGATATGCAGAATTTAGTATGCAAAAGAGGGGAAAAAAAAAAAAAAAAAAAAAACACACCACACATACAATAGTTGGAATACTCACAGTTTGCTGAATGCCATCCATTGCCTCCTTGGCTTGTTGTGAAGTGTTGTATTTGCTAATGCTGTCATTTAAGGAATCTCTGAAGACATCTTGAACCTACAAATAGAGCGATTTTAGTGAACAGGGATTTTACAGCTGCAAATTAGTAACCTCACTGGATATTCAGTGTATAGCTTACCTTATTGCGGTAAACATATCCAGCAATTGCAGCAGCTATTTCAACCAGGAAGATTATACCCAGAAAAACAGCAAACTGGTAACAGGAGAGTGGAGGAAAAAAAATAAAAAATTAGAAAAAAAAAAAAACACACACACACACACACACAATTGTATTTAAGACCACCACAATAAATCTACATGGTATATGATCTTACCGTGGTCACCATGCAGTAGTTCTCCTTTGCAGCTCCACAGCATCCAAAGAATGAAACGAAGAAGATGACAACCCCAACCACAATAAGAACGATAGGCGCTCCTGATGCTGAAGCACTGTTCATGGTCAGCGTTGAGTTAAGATAGACCTGCACATAGATGCCCAGTCCTACAAGAGCAATGCCACAGATCTAAGGAACAAGATAAAATATAGTGAGACCATGCACATCATTTATACCAGAGTTCAGCTTACATGAATACTGTTTTTTTAGTGTACACACCTTCAGAGCCCGCATTTTGGAAACAAATGTGAGAAGATTGTGAACCATTGTAACTTTCTAAAATTCTGCATGAGTAGTATGGTGTACTGGGAAGTCACAGTGCTGCTTGAGCAGCAAACAAAAAACAAACATGTTAGTCATTATGTTGACCACCATCATCTTTGGAGCCATTTCAGGCCTAATAAAATTAGTTATACTTCCTCTGGATGGAGTATCAAGCCGATACCGTCAAAAATCAGGCACCTAAGGGCCTCTTCACATTAGAGCAGTAAGTGGCGTTTTTTCAATGCTGGAAGGTGGCAAAGTCACCGCTAGGTACCATAGAAGAATAAAAAAGTGGGGGAGGTGCAAGAAAAATGCAGACATGCTAAAACAAAGCTCACTAGATGGAACCGCACAACATATTGCTTTCCGATGACAAATTAAATTTTTTTTGTATTTGCAAAAAAGATGCAATGCGCTAAAACATGCATAATTTGCATGGCTATAATTTTTAAAAATCTTACAGCTGTCCGCATTCAATCAGCACTGCAGCCAACAGGTATTGCTGGGGTGTATTGACAGAGGACTGAAGAATGCAATTACACAGAAAAAATAAACCCTGAACCATGTATGTGTACTTGTGCTAGTAAGGCATCAGAAGGGGGGGGGGGGGGGGGTAATGCATTCAAATCCATGGGAAATTGATACTTCAAACATTTTAGCTGCCATAGTCTTTGTACTCAAGTGACAAACCCCTTGAAAGAAAGACTTAACCAGTTTTGTATGAGGCCAGTCAGAACTACACTGGCGTTTAATACAATTGCAGCATTGCGATTCGGACGTTAGATGCTGCATGTTGGCAGGGCTCCATGCAGTGCTCTGCCTCTTAGGGAGAAGCACAGAGGAGAGCCTGTGTTTCGTCAGATTAGGTGCCCCGTCAGATTTCGTAACGGAAGTGACGTTCTGTTGCCACCATCTTGCTACATCCAGCACTCATCCCAGTAAGGATACAGTGAGAAGGCAGCAAGTGGGCATCTTGTTACACCCACTGCAGTTTTGCATTTCACACCAACATTAGACAAAGCCAACAGTGAAATGCAGTATTTAAAAAGCTGTCTGACCGTTTAGATGTTGAATTTTTAAAAACAGCTAGCCTGCTGATATCACAGGTTTGGAAATCTGACAGAACATTGCTGATTTGAAGGTAAAAAGAAAAAAACCCCAAACAGTCTGAGGGATTCAAAATACTGAATACATTGCTCATAAGTTTATATACCCTGGCATAATTGATTTCTTGGCCATTTTTCAGAGAATATGAATGATAAACAAAAATTTCTCATTCAGTGTTTGGATGAAGCCATCAACCCTTTTTAAATCATAATGGCAACAGAAACTACCCAAATGACCACAATCAAAAGTCTACATACCCCAGTTCTTAAATGAAAGCTTGAAGTCTTTTGTAAATGAGGCTCTACTTCTCATATGGTAAAGCTGCCTATTCCTCTTGGCAAAAAGCCTCCAGTTCATGCAAGACAGCCCAAGAATTTATGGTAACTGCACATTTGAGATCTCCCCAGAGCGGCTCAATAATATTGAGGTCAGGAGACTGAGATGGCCACCCCAGAACCTTCACTTTATTTTGCTGTAGCCAATGACAGGTAGACTTGGCCTTGTGTTTGGGATCAAGGACATTCCAACATGACAAAGTACGTCCCATGCGCAGCTTCATGGTTGAAGGATGCAAATGTTCCACCAGTATTTTTGATAACATACTGCATTCATCTTGCCATCCAAATTTCCTGTGCCCTTGTAGCTCACACATCCCTAAAAAACATCAGCAATCCACCTCCGTGTTTCACAGTAAGAATGGTGTACCTTTCATCATAGGTCTTGTTGACTCCTCTTCAAAATGTAGAGTTTATGGTTTTGGCCAAAAAGCTCAATTTTGGTATCACTCCAAATGACTGTGCCAGAACATTTGAGGCTTGTCTGCTGTTTGGCGTATTGTACGCAGATACTTTGTGGCATTTGCCTAGTAACGGGTTTCTTCTGGCAACTCGACCATGCAGCCCATCTTTCTTAAAATCTCTCCTTATTGTGCATCTTGAAACAGCCACAGCACATGTTTTCATAGTTCTGCATTTTCACCTGAAGTTATTTGTGGGTTTGTTTGAATCCCAAACAATTTCCATGGCATTTGTAGCTGAAATTTTAGTTGGTTTACCTGACCGTGGTAGGAATAGAGTTTGGCAGTCTCAATTCCTTGGATATTTTTTATATTTCTTTCATATAGTTCAACTACCTTTTCCCACAGATCCTTTGACAATTCTTTTGCTTTCCCCATGACTTAGAATCCAAAAATGTCAGTGCAGCACTGGATGAAAGATGCAAGAGTCTGTCAGGAGTCCAGAAACTCATTGACCTTTTACACACAGATCACAGGTGAGGATGGTTACCTTTAATAGCCAATTTCAGTCAACTTGAGTGCATGTTATTAGGCCAAAATCACCATGGAGGGTAAACTTTTGATCAGGGTCATATGGGTAGTTTGTCATTATGATTTAAAAAAAGTGAAGTTAGTCGATTGATAATAAATGGCTTCAGCCTAACACCAACCATGAGTGAAATTTTTTTGTCTCATCATACCTGAAAAATGGCCAAGGAATCATAATTTCTGCCAGGGTATGTAAACTTTTAAAGCACAACTGCAAGCTCAGTTTACGGTTAAAAAACAAAAAGCAAGACGCCAGTGGGTGTAACAAGATGTCCTCTTGCCGCCTTCCCACTGCATCTTGTGGACAAGTGCAGGGTGTAGCAAGATGACAGTGACAAAGCATCACTTCCCTTACAAATCCTAATGCGTTGCCTAATCTGATGAAACACCGGCATGGTGGCTAAAACCGTTCCCTTCACTGAAGAAAGTCAGCTGATGAGCCGACATACAGTACAGTGGGGGGGGGGACATGACTCAAACAAAACTGCAGATGATACACTAGTTTTGGTCACCGTCTCCTCATGATCCTTGAGCTACAACACAATTGATTGGCTCCATGTACTGCCCCCCCCCCCCCCAACCCAAGCTCTGCTGTACAGAGATTGCAAGAGGCTTATACCAAATCAAATGACTCACTTGCTATGCATTTAAAACAAAAAGGCTTTTGTAGATATAAAAATTGATGCAGCTCTGTCTTCATGCATATTTCCCCTTCAAGGCAAGCAGTGCAAGTGGCTAAATTAGACATTATCCTTCTGTAGTCCCTGTACAGCACAGCTAAGAGTTGGAGAGGAGCAATAAGCCAATCAGTTCATGTGCCAATGAGGAGTATGTGGAGAGGAGAAAGTGACTGAGCTCATTAATGTGCCGCCTCTTCATTGTCAAGTCACAGGTAAGTCCAGGTGAGTGTAGGCTCACAGAAATCATGTTGATTGGTGCAGGCGGTGGTTGAAAAGTGATGCAGGGGACAGGTCTGCATAAAGCAAGTACAGAGGCAAAAGTGGCTTTTCACTTTTTTGGGTGAGTTTTAGATTACATGATGGTCCGAAATCATCCAGATGAAATGACAATAGTTCCATAGACACCAAGAAAACATTACACAGTCTACGACACAAATCTGGTACTGTTATATGTACCAAGTACAACTGTCAGGTAACACCCAGTACTTTGGGAACACAGTATTTACCTACAGCCTTATCTATAAAAAAAGGTTAATGTTAGATGGGATGGCACACGCCTTTGCTCTACCAACAACCCACAGTAATTATGTGTTCAAAAGGTGGAGGCTACATATCTTTACAGTAATGAAGCAGTGCAAGACATAGGCCCAAGTCATACTTCCTTAGTAACCGCATTTCCTGGAACTTTTTGTCCAACTCTAGGGATGATTTACAAAAAAAGTAGGAGCGCTCACTTGACTTCAAGGTAGTAGAGGCCACAGAGTATCCTTAGAGTGGTTCTAAAGGCTCAATGTGTCTACCTTTTATGCAAGATATAATATAAAATCCTTGGTGTGGAGTTACCCATGCCACTACATTTAGCAATAATCCTAAAAGAAAAAAAAAAATAATAATTTATATTATAATTAAATAGGCTGCAGTGTAAAGGTCCTCCAAGGCAGATTCCCACCAACTCTTGCCTTTGATGGCTGATATTCTAGCACTGCAGTGACAACTGAGGTCTACACTGATCAGAGAGCCTGCTAGAACTTTCCTTCTGCCGATGAAGCATTTCCTTCCTACTAGTCATTGTTTAAGGCAGGGTTGTAGGTCTGACATGAGAAAGCAGTCTTCCCCCTCTACCAAAAGAGCCCACAAATCTGTCCTGGGGTATACATTAGCTGTAGCTGGTCTGATAAATCAACATAGAATATTGTACTCACAAATAGGGAATTATATACACACACACACACACACACACACACACACACACACACACACTATTAGGGGGTTATTTACGAAAGGCAAATAGACTTTGCACTGCAAGTTGAGTCGCTGTAAATCTGATGGGGTAGATCTGAAATGAGGGGAAGCTCTGCTGATTTTATCATCCAATCATGTGCAAGCTAAAATACCTTTTTCTATGCATGTCCTCACATTTATAGTGACTGCACTTCTAAGTGCATTTGTAGTGCAAAGTGGATTTGCCTTTCGTAAATAACCCCCATTGTGCCATTTGTCTGCACTGACTAAAAAGGATTGCAACATCCCAACTTACCATAGTGTCCCAAGACTAGGCTGGGAAGGGTCCTAAACCAGGACTCGACAAACCCTGGTCGCCCGGGCGCAATTGCGCCTAGAATTGGGGTCCTGGCACGACACAGCTGCTGTACCCCGTCAACCTGTGGACACCGACCCCCGCCGCGCGATTGCATCGGGCCGCGCCGGCCAGAAATTTAGGCCGCGGCTTTGCGGCCTTCTGAAATCCTTCTATGGCGCCATCTTGTGGTGGCCGTTGGTATTGCAACACCTCTAACATATGCAATGTTAACCACTGGGCACTTTTCAGCTTTTAGTGCTCTCACTTTGAATGACAATTTCTCAGTCATGCAACACTGTACCCAAATTAATTTTTTGTCCTTTTTTTCACATAAATAGAGCTTTCTTTTGGTGGTATTTAATCACCGCTGGGTTTTTTATTTTTTGAGCTATAAATCAAAAAATACTGAAAATTCGGTAAAAAAAAAAAAAAAAAAATTTGTTTCTCTTAAAATGTATTGGCAGAGTATTGCACAGTGCTGGCAGTGTAGCTGTCACTGACCAGCGCTGTGGGCACTACACATCCAGCCCACAGCGCTGGTCCCATCTCTCCCCCTCAGCTTCTCACCTCTCACTGTACCGATCGATACAGAGTGGGGAGGGAGGAACCGGCGTCATGTAATCGCACCGTCATTTGACAGAGCGATCACGTGGTAAACGGCCGCTATCGGCGTCCGTTTACCGCGATGCGCCGGGTGCTCGGGACCTGGCGGTCACGGATGTTCCCGAGTGCGCGCCCCAGGGGGCGCGCAGGAGCAAGGTTCTAAGAGGATGTCCTACGGTGCCCAGTGCCACCTGTCAGTCGTTGTAAAAAAAAAAAAAAAAAAAAAAAACCTGGCTCCTAACTTTTTTAGCTGGCTCCTAGATTCCAAGCAAATTTGTCAAGCCCTGTCCTAAACCATGTTGTATTGCTCAACTGCACAGAAGCCAGAATCTTCAGGACCTGGGTATGCAGTCTAGAATGACTACCTAGAAAATTAAAATATTTCTCCAAAGCACATACCTTTTTGTGTAAGTGTAGCAAAGAAGCTTCAATTGTGTATTCGCAAGCCCCCATGCTGCATACATGTCACAGCTGATGTCTTGCCACCGTTTTGGGTGTGACCACCATTCATTAAAATAAGGGATGTCTGATTTTTTGCCTACATTTATGGGGAATTGTTACCCATTTGAACATGCACTGTAAACAGATATTCACAGGCAAGTTCCCAATTTGATCACTTCCCATTGCTTGATAGTGAGACTTATACCTACCACAACCACTTTATACATACCCCCTTCTCCACCCCCCCTCCCCATGTTCAGTCTAAACTATACACATAATTGGCCCTTTAGTGGGGTTACCCTTTTTTTCCTAGCCTAAAGTGGTTGCCAACCTCTGAAATTAAAAATGAACAAAGCCTCAAAAAAAAAAAAAAAAAAAAAAAAAAAAAAAAAGTGCAATTGCCTTGTTCCATAGAGCCTAGTGTGAATCCCGGCTGTTCATTCTTCCTCTGAAATCTAAGCATCACTCACTTCTGACTATTTTTGGACGCCAAGCACTTCATGGTGAAGGCCTGCCAACCCCTCTAGCACACAAGTAATTGACAGCCTAAATTTGCATGTTTCCCACTGAGGCTGTATAATGGGGGCAATCCCTCCAATCAGGGAGGAGATTACCCATCTCTGCAGTAGAATGCGACATCTAAATCAGTCTTTTGCAAGCTGAAAAATACCATCTGATCTGTGTATTGGTGGGCTCTATAGGAGAGGGCTACAGATAAATAGCTACTAAAGCTGGACGATTCAGCCAGTTCAGGAGGGACCAGCCGAATTGAGGGCAGGACAAGGAGTGTCACCTCATTTGTGTGGATAAAGAAATTAAGGCCACCCCATAAAAAAAATAAAAATAAAACCACACCCCCCTTATGTGCTTTACCATGGTGCATCACTTGAGGCTAGTCATTGCAGTGGGCTTATGTGAAGGTTTATCACTTTAAATAAGTGCCACGGAGTCACAGCTGCAATCTGTCTGGTTGCTTTGTTGTACAGGTCCATTTTTTTTTTTTTTTTTGAGAACTATAGTTTGTATGAATAAAAACTACAATTACAATTCACAAGTCTTTCCCCCTTGATACAGAACAGTGTAGCAGATAATCATCCTATTGAAGTGGTATGACCAGTTTTCAAAGAAGAATGTTACAATTCTTATCTGTAGGCCTTCCGGCTAATCCCATCCTGTTCATGTGACAAACGCAACCATATTTCTTTCTGAACATGAAGGAAACCAGTCCCCAATAGCAATTTGTAGGAATGAGAATCTATCACCACGTTATAACCACCCACTGATAGGAATGTGTGCCGTTTAGTAGCATTTTCTGGTCAGAGCAGAAATGGTCAGCTCACTGACCTTAGATGGGGAAGGGGGGGGTAATAAAACCGAGTAGCCATGCTGCCCAACCTGCAGCCTTTTGGTACATCATGTGCAGCCCTAGGATGTCTGACTAATTTCCTCGATTAGGTCTGCAGTTTGACAGATCTATAGCCATACACATGCCACTATTAGGCACACCTGTTCAAATGCTTGATAACAAATTGCTAATCAGCCAATCACATGGCAGCAACTCAATGCATTTTGGCATTGACAAACTTGAGCATCAGAGTGGGGAAAATAGTTGTTGGTGCCAGACAGCCTGGTCTGAGAATTTCCAAAACTGCAATCTACTGGAATTCATGCACAACCATCTCTGGAGTTTACAGAGAATGGTCCAGAAGAAAGAAACTATTCAGGGACCAGCAGTTGTGTGGACAAAAATGCCTCATAGGAGGTCAGAAGAATGGGCAGACTGGTTTGAGATAATAGAAAAAGGCAACAGTAACTCAATAACCACTCATTACAGCCAAAGTATGCAGAATACCATCTTACACAAACACATTGCATGTTGAAGCAGATGGGCTATAGCAGCAGGCCCCCCTGGGTGTCACTCCTGTCAGCTAAGAACAGGAAACTGAGGCTACAATACGCATCGGCTCATCAAAATTGGACAATAGAAGATTTGAAAAATATTGCCTGGTCTGAGGCGTCTCGATTTCAGCTGCTACATTCAGATGGCAGGCTCAGAATTGGGCGTAAACATGAAAGCATGGATCCAGCCTGCCCTGCATCAATGGTGGGATATTTTCTTGGCATACTTTGGGTCACTTAGTACCAACTGAGCATTGTCTAAAGGCCACGGTCTACCCGAGTATTGCTGCCGACAACATCCATCCCTTTACGACTACAGTGTCCCCATCTTCTGATGGCTACTTTCAGCAGGATAATGCTCCATGTCACAAAGCTCAAATCTAAAAACTGGTTTCTTGAACATGACAACGAGTTCACTTTACTCCAATGGCCTCCAGTCAGGAGCCAATAGCTGCTATCTATCCAATCAGGACACAAGACACAGGCTGGAGCTGGTGTGCTTGTTCCCGGTGTGGGAAAGACAGGGTTCAGGGGGGAAATTTGGTGTGCAAACCCAGTGGAACTAGCACTACAACATATCCAAAGATGAGGTTCCTAGCACCATGTGGCTCAGATGCAGGGCCCCAAAGTCAGTACAGAAAATGTCAAGCATTTTTCTGAAGCTGAGAATGATATTTTCCAAACCGACTTTGGGGCCCTGTATCTAGGAACCCCATCTTTGGATAGGTTGTAGTGCTGGTTCCACTGGGTTTGCACAACAAATTTGGGGTTCCTAGCACCAAGTGGCCCCGAGATATGGGGCCCCAAATTCGGTCAACTGTGTCCACCTGCAGCAATGTCATTTTGGGACCCTTTGGGTCGAGAGACCCCGAATTTTGGCTGCAGCCAGGAACCCTTAACTACCAAATTTGAAATTCGGGGGACCTATGGCAAATGCAAATGGGTATTGTTGACCCTCTTTTCCACTTAACATGTATGGAGACACATGAATTCTGTGATCAGGCTTCAGATATCACATGAGCTTACAGAACAGCAATTTCATCACAGGACTGCAGGCATCACATAAGCCTCTATAGCCATGTAAAGCACGAAAGGTTAAGGCTACGAAAATATATAGCCTGATAACATAATAGAATCAAGCAGAAACAGCTATGGAATAGAAGGTGGGGGGGCACCCACACAGTCTTCTAGGAAAAACACTGTCCTATTACTCAAGGGATCACAAAATATCAGCTCCTAAACCAGGTCTTGTACAGACCTAGGAATCAGAGTTAAAATGACTGGAGTAACAGGATGACATCCTGCTGTAAGACAACCCATGTATGCTCCATTCATAGAAGTCATACTATTGGCTCCCACAATGAAAAGCATTATGATTGAAAGACCATGTCATTCCTCCCCCCATTTTTCATTGTGGAAACAAGTACAGAATACTATATAAAATAAAAAGCTAGAGCTGCACGATTATGGATAAAACGAGTAAAGATTTTTTGTGCTGCGAATAAAGATCACAATACTCATGATTTAGAACATCTTTCACATTCTAAAAAAAAAAAAAAAAAAAAAAAAAAGCTAACTTTACAGTTTAGTTTTAGTAAAGTCATTTAAGTACCCCCCCCCCCCTTTCAAAAGCAGTGCGCCCTAAAATATTGCAACAATCTAAATTTTATTCTCTAGGGCAGTGGTGGTGAACCTCGGCACCCCAGATGTTTTGGAACTACATTTCCAATGATGCTCATGCACTCTGTAGTGTAATTGAGCATCATGGGAAATGTAGTTCCAAAACATCTGGGGTGCCAAGGTTCGCCATCACTGCTCTACGGTCTCTGCTAAAATTTGGGGGTTCCAAGTAAATTTTCTAGCAAAAACACACACACACACACACACACACACACACACACATGCTTACAAGTTAAAAATCAGTAAGGCCCCTTTCACACTGGGCGGGGAGCCGCGGTGACGGTAAAGCAGCGCTATATTTAGCCTGCTTTACCGTCGTTTTAACCGCGGTTTTCATCCGCTCGCGGTGCGGTTTTACCCCCCGCGAGCGGCCGAAAAAAGGGTTAAACACCCCCGCAGAGCACCGGTATTGCCGCGGTGTCCCATTCTAATCAATGGGAAGGAGCGGTATAGGAGCGGTGAACACCGCTCCTAAGATGCTGCTAGCAGGACTTTTTTTGTCATCCTGCTAGCGCACCGCTCCAGTGTGAAAGCCCGCCGGCTTTCACACTGGAGTTAAAGGGGCCGGAGTTTTTCATGCGGTGAACAGGCGCTATTTTTAGCACTGCACCGCATGAAAAACGCCCCGGTGTGAAAGGGGCCTAAGTGTCAAAAAAAAGGTTTAGTCTAACCACTTAATTCTGTGTCCCTCGATGAACAAGAACTATACCTGTTGATCTTTTAATAACCACATCCAAGTACAGAAAGCTGCAATAATGACTTTTGTTACTAGGTTTCAGTATACAGTACTTTAAAGAATTTTAAATGAGATGCCACCATTAAGTCAGAATAGTTAATGCAGAGCAGCAGTGCCTCCAGCTGCTTTTTATCGCATTAGTAAATATTGAAATAGGCGGTTCCTAGGTAATGAACACTCAATGGATACCAAGTAGAAAAGATAACCGATCTACAAACCTCAAGCTGCGAGGGGAAAAATAAAAATAATTCACAGGTCTCACAATAGCCCAGCTTTGTCAGAGAACATGTGCCATACTGAAATTAGCACAGGCCACATGCTGTACAGCAGCTCTTCAGTTCATAAGCCATTTACCCATTTTATCTACACAATACAGAGTAGTTAACCTAATGGGCATCAGCAGGATTTTAAAAGTCTACAGGCAGGCCATAACTTAGCTCATGTTCAATTGGTCCCTTGTACCCAAGGTCTCAGATGATACTGTTCCTCACCATTCCCACAATGATATATCAATAAATTATACTCATTTCCCCTCTTCCTCTGGGAGGGTTCCTTTGTTTCTTCTCAGGTGAGAAAGTATTCTCAAGCCCATGCAGCAATGTCCATCCCAGAAGCATGCCCATTTTCAATGCAGTGCCATCTGAGGGCCAGAGATCAGGCATCCAATATTGCATTTCGATCTTGTCCCTTGTGCTCAGATTTCTCCAGATTCTGACACTTGATATTATGTACTGTAAATGAGGCTATAAAGTCTTTGCAATTTTAGGTTGAGGATTACATTCTAAAATTGATCAATTTCTAGATGCAGCTTATCACAGATTGGGTATAAAAAGAGCCAGTGTTTCAGAAGTAAAAAATGATGGCCAGGAGTTTCACCAATCATGTCACTGGCATGTTGCCAATTAGTTACAAAAATGTTCTTCCTTGTCAGTACCACTTTGCCAGCTTTTTGTTGCCGCCCCAACTTGACACGTTGCCATAAATTTCAAAATTAGTTTCCTAAAAATGGTACAGTCTCAGTTTAAACATTTGATATTCCTCTATTGGGAATAAGATATTGGTTAATGGAAACCAATGAATTCTGTTTTTATGTAGATTTTACAGTGTCCCAACTTTTTGGAGCAAACCATTTCAGAAGAAGTTTTTCATAAAGTTCACAGCAAGCACACCCACCACTTTAGATTACATAAAGAGAAGGAAGTTAGGTAGCAATATTTATCGATGGTTGTTTAACCAGGGTGCTGTGAAAGTCTGTTGACACCGACTTATGAAATATCCCCGTAACAAAACACAAAGAAAACCCAAAACCAAGAGCATACTGCTGTATACAGCACTAGTCATTTCCCAGTGAGCCATGACATGCAGATTCTCTTACAAGATGATTCTATAATTGCTACGTGTCCACTACTCTACTTCTGACTCCAAAAATAATGTTTAACAAATAAATCATTCATTGTGTTTTAAACAGAAAGTTTACAGCACAATGGAAGATTCTAGGTAGGTTATATTTTAGATAGACTAAATGCAAGTCATTACTCATTAACATGTTATGCTCACATCAATAGATCGCAGCAGGTATCAGTCTAACAATATTGGAGTAAACCTGCCACCAACTATCGCTGTCAGCAGGACATCATTTACAACCTGCATCCTGTCATGTGAGCAGCAGAGGACTCATCTACAAGGGGGGGGGGGGGGGGGGGGGGGGGGGGGGGGGGGGACAAAAACAGGATTACTGCCAATTGAAATTCTGTTTAGTAGAAATCCCAGTGAGACCGTTTCCCAGATACTGAGCAACTTTTCACAGCAGTCTGAAGCTGGTATTTCTATAGTCCAATCAAATGTCATCAAACTCTGAGGCTCACAAGAACGGCAAACTAGCAATGAAAACTAAAAGTAGCGTATCGCTGCACAAGCTTTATGTCACTCAGTGAAACATTAGCACCTAGTATACAGGAAGTAGTCAGCAAGACCTAGTGAAGTATACAACCAGAAACACTAGTCAAAGGTTGTCCCTTTCTGGAAGGGCAGCATTCTTCACCAATACAACTTAGTGTGGGGGGTAGAAGTACTGCTTTACCGATAGGCTATAATGGAAAGCATACCAACCCAGACACCCGAGAACATCAGACATGTGATCATTGAGCAATCATTCCACAGTGAAATAGAACATCTGTTGGTAGCATCTCCCAGTCATTTGATTTAGGGGGATTCAATGCAAGTTAACATACACTAAATCTAACTTTTCATATATAAAATAGTGCGCTAAGGGCCAAGAATAGTGTTGACAATTTGAATAGTTCATTTGACAAAAACAATACTAGCAAACTGCTGATAGTGACATGACAATGGGTCAGGTCACCAAAGCACTGAACTTGCTGAGGCTGTCCAAATGGGCTCCTTTGGATCCCAGATCACTCTTATTAAAGTGGAACTTTAGTCTCAAAGTGAAGTCCTGCTAGATCTCTTCAGGCTGACCCTTTTGCCAGTATCGCTTAAGAGAAAAAAAAATAAAAAATAAAGTGTCAGTACTGTTTAAAATCCAACGTGTCATT
The DNA here is from genome assembly GCA_028564925.1 of Lithobates sylvaticus. Lineage (NCBI taxonomy): Eukaryota > Metazoa > Chordata > Amphibia > Anura > Ranidae > Lithobates > Lithobates sylvaticus. The sequence goes on from CM053027.1 coordinate 485,255,073, forward strand.
CTGCACATACTCAGTTGGCTCCCCATTTTTTGGTACTGTGCTTAAAATGTAGAGGCCAATCTTCTGACAGTCAAAAGACTTAGGCTACTTTGACACTGGGGCAGGCGTCAGTAGTAAACGCCGCCATTTTTTAGCAGTGCTTTACTATCATTTTAGCGGCGCTATTAACCCCCCGCTAGCAGCCAAAAAAGGGTTAAAAAACCCCACAAAGCACTGCTGCAGCGGCCCTTTGCCGGCAGCGCTGCCCATTGATTTCATTGAATGGTCTGCATTCTTGGTTTTATTTGGGAAAAGCCCAGGGCTGTGCAAAAGGCAACACCCAATGACAAAGTATAAAGTATGACACCAAAATTGGCTAAAGGATGCAGGGAACATTACCGGGCTGGGATAGCCACCCTGGGAACACTTTGGGGTGGGGGGGGTGCAGGCATTCCCTTACCAAACTATCCAGGGATCTGAGAATGCATGTGTGCTCCGACAGCTACTGCTCTCACATACACACAGCTGACATGAAAAACACACCATGCACAACTACCTTCTAGCTGCTAGAAAGCAAGCGGCTGTCCATGCATGTGCAGCGCACACTCCATGCCAACCATGGGCAGCTGGAGCAAGGGGGCACAGAATAGGCGCAGGGCAATATTCCACTTTAAGTCATGCATAACAGTTGAAGAGGTGCATTTCTACATCCTTGCCCTGGTTGCTGAATGAACCTGTCCCAGTAATGGAGATGATAAAAAAAAAAAAAAAAAAAAAAAAAACACAAACTTCCACTTGGGTGGGAACCTGTCAAAACTAGGTACCCACCCCCAAGAAGATTACATGCCAATTGGGGCAGGGGGGGGTGCTTAAAGGGCAAGTTCACCATTAAAGAAAAATCTGTAAGGTGAACTTACACAGGACCCCCTCAACCCTAGTCTTGCAGCCTAGTCTTGCAGCCCTTGAGCGTGGCGATCTCCCGTTCTGAGCCCTGCTATAGCCACGTCATGGGTCCTGGAAAACCGTGCAGCTTAATCTTCAAAATGTACCCCGTCAGGAGATACATTTGAGAATTCTAATTGGTTGGCGCCGACCAATCAGAACCCACATGCAACCTGTCAGTACCTGGCGGGGGGGGTTGGAGAGAATAGTTTTGCTCACTCATCGCTTTTTGTAACCAACTATTATATGGACTACAGAGTTTCCAGCTCAATCCTTTTACTTGAAGACTGAAAGAAGAGAGGGGATTTCTAAGGCCTGGACGCGCCTATAGCATCGCTCTGAATGGGAGATCGCCGCAGTCCAGGTCAGCGGACTCATTTTCTGTAAAGGTGAACTTACACTTGAGAGGGTTGTATAGGCTCTTTTTTTTAAACATACTTCCCTCCACTGTGCAGTTAGTTTTGCACGGTGTGGTCCCTCGGCTCCTCCCCGCAACAGCTAACGCCCCTCAGGGAAGCGCTCTCCCAAAGGGGGGGGATTAGCTTGTGGGTGCACTCCTGTGTGATACAGTTGGCAGCCATAGGCGCCGGCTGCATCACTCGGCCCTGCCCCCGACACACCACATCATTTGACAGCAGCAGAAGCCAATGACTGCGCTGCTACCAATCATCCAATGAAAACCCACAGGAGCTGGGGGAAAGCAACGCAGGATCGCACCCAAAGGCCCCTTTCACACTGGGGCGGTGAACCGCGGTGACGGTAAAGCAGCGCTATATTTAGCGCTGCTTTACTGTCGTTTTTACCGCGGTTTTCGGCCGCTCGCGGTGCGGTTTTACCCCCCCGCGAGCGGCCGAAAAAGGGTTAAACACCCCCCGCAGAGCGCCGCCGTAGCGGCGCTTTGCGGCGGTATTGCCGCGGTCTCCCATTCTTTTCAATGGGAAGGAGCGGTATAGGAGCGGTGAACACACCGCTCCGATCCCGCTCCAAAGATGCTGCTAGCAGGACTTTTTTTTTCATCCTGCTAGCGCACCGCTCCAGTGTGAAAGCCCGCCGGCTTTCACACTGGAGTTAAAGGGGCAGGATTTTTTCATGCGGTGAACAGGCGCTATTTTTAGCGCTGCACCGCATGAAAAACGCCCCAGTGTGAAAGGGGCCTAAGAGATTCAGGGCTCAGGTAAGTAAAATGGGGGGGGGGGGGGAAGCACGCACAAGGTGTTCTCACCTTAAAGTGGAAGTAAACCCTCCTATCGTTTTCAGCCAAGGAAGCTGCCATCTTGGCCTCTGTTCAATCTTCAACTGCCATAATGCTGCACATGTGATCAGTTATGACACCAGCCATTGGATAGTTTGGTTGAAAGTATAGTCAATGTGACAGTTAGCATTTCCAGCATGCCATTTTTTTTTTTAAACTATTAAATCAAAAAAAGGTATTACCACCACTTTAATGTATTAAGGTGAAAAAAAAAAACAAAAACAAACAGCTTTACAACCCAAAGCTTCCATTTTTTTTGGGTGGAGCTACACTTTAAAAAGACAAAAATCTTTAGTTACAATTGTACGTTATCACTCACATCTGTTTCCACCATGTAATCTCATAAGCGGATCCATCAAAATAGGATTGGATTTGTAAACAGAAGCATATCAGCACTGCCAATCAATTCAAAACGATTGGATTATATGGCACCCTGGCAGATCCACTCAGTTTGATGACAACCAATCAAAATTGAAGGGAAGTAATGGCTAGTTGATCAGTTTGTGGATTTGGTAATTTTGAGCAAGTCACAGTAACTGAAGCAGAAAAAAAAAACAAAAAAAAAAAAACCCCCCCACACAAAAGGGGGGGGGGTGAATTGAAGCACGTATGGCCATTACATTAGTGAATCGCCCTCCGAGTACACGCTGAATTAGTCATTCCTAGTGTAAATAATTGGCTTTGCAAGCAGGAGGTGACACGGCATGACGTTGGCAGGCTCAGCAGATGCTGGCGCTCCTCCATACCTGTCTGGGGGTGGGAGGCTCTACATACAAATCCACAACATATGTATCGCCCAAGGAGGGGCACAGACATGGCAGGCTGCTGGTCATGTGATGAGGGGCAGAGGTGAGTCACTGTTTACTCCAACCTGGGGGGGCTGAGGAAAGTAAGGGGGAGACTTACCCAGAATATCAAGTTGAAGAAAAAGAGAAGATACTTGACACACTTCATTCCTCCCTCCACCGCCATCCTGCTGCCTGTCTGCAAACAAATAAAGAACAAGTTCACCTCAGGAAGTGCGCAGTAATAAAGTCCTGGTAACCCCCGACCATTACCCCCCCCGGATAGGAGCACTTACCGCCCCGGCCGCTCCTACAACAAGCTCTCTTAATAAACTGTTGCTCCTTAACACCGTCCGCACTCCCCACTGATCTGCTACTTATGGCGAAGCTGAGCGTACTCCACCCCTCCCCCCCCCCCCCCTCTCTCCTGCCCCCGCACTGCACGCCGGTCATGTGACCCGTCCTCCTGAGAGTGCATGACGTGTTTACCTAGGGTGGCCGAGTGCTGGGAAGCCCCGCTCCTCCTATGATCAGGACATTAATCATAGTTCTTCTCAGGAGGATTGCTCATTCCCAGCACAACTTCCTTCTGGAGCTCTCACACTTGTACAAGGGAATTCCTCCTATGGAGTGAATAGTATAGCTACCAGTGTTTGTTGCCAACCTCCAGTAGCATTTATTACCCAATAAACATTGGAAATGTACTGACACACCACCTTTTTTTTTTTACTGACAATCTAAAAAAAAAAAAAAAAAAAGACAGAACTGCTATTAAAAACTAAAACAACCAATATTTAACCGTCAAATGACAACCGGGCGAGGCCGAGGCTTGCCACCTCATCCCTTTAAAACCGAACACATATTAACCACTGGCCGACCGCTTCACGCAGATATACTGCGGCAGAATGAAACGTACAGGCAAACCTGTACGTTGCCTTTTTAGAGGCGGCCAGCGGCGGCGGCAGCAAGCTCCATGAGTAGGAGCGCGGGTCCTGCGGACTCTATGTCCGGGGGGATACCCGCGATCGTCTCACAGAGAGGAAGAACGGGGGAAATGCTGATGTAAACAAGCATCTCCCGTTCTGCCTAATGACAGTGTCACTGATCACAGCTCCCTGTGATTGGAGCAGAGATCAGTGACGTGTCACACACAGCCACGCCCCCCACAGGTAGAATCACTCCCCAGGACACACTTAAAGCGGTAGTAAACCCGCTGAAACTTTTTTTTTCATACACCTGTAAGGGTAAAGGCATAATGAGCGAGTATGCACCGCATACTCGCTCATTATGAAATATTTACCTTAGAACGAGGCATCGGTAACTCACCTGGTCCACGCCGAGGTAGCTAGCGGGGGTTAAAAGCACCCCGCTAGTGGCCAAAAAGCTCCGCTAAAAATACAGTAAAGCTCGCTACAAATAGTGGCGCTTTACCGCCGATGCCCCCAGCGCCTCAGTGTGAAAGTGCCCTAAGCGTTTTACATTCAAATAGCAGCTCTCCACCCCTAATTTCCTCTCCTCCCTCCAGTGATTTCTATTGGCCGAACAAAAACAGCTGAAGCTCTAAAACACTTGTAATACGCTTTAAAAAAGTCTTTAAAAAGCTGCAAAAACGCTTAAAAAAGCGCTTGAAAAACGCCAGTAAATTGATACGCTCAGGTGTGAGTGGATCCTTACCAATCGAGGTAAACAGCCAATGACAGCATCTCTTTACCACTTGATCAGCTGTGTTCAATCACAGCTGATCGCGATGTAAACACACTTCCCGGTTATTGGCATTCCTTTCCTCACGCTGTCACAGCATGAGGAGAAGAGAGAGCTGATAACCAGCTAGTGTGTCAATGTCCTGATTATCAGTGCAGCCCCAACAATGTCCATCAGTGCTGCCTATCAGTGCCAACCAGTGCCCATCAGTGCTGCCAATCAGTGCTGTCATTCAGTGCCCGCCCTGCCCCCTCTCTCTCCTCATTGGCTCACTGACTATGATTGACAGCAGTGAGAGCCAATGGCGCTTCAATGCTGTCTCAACCACTTGTGCAACATCGCTGGATTGAGATGGGCTCAGGTAAGTATTAGGGGGGCACACAGAAGGCTTTTTATCTTAATGCATAGAATGCATTAAGATAATAAAACCTTTTGACTTTACAACCACTTTAAATACAACCAAAAGAAAGTTCTATTTGTGTGGGGAAAAAAATAATAAAAATGTCATATGGGTACAGTGTTGTATGACCGCACAATTGTCATTCAAAGTGCAACAGCGCTGAAAGCTGCAAATTAGCCTGGGCAGGAAGGGGGTGAAATTGCCCAGTAGGCAAGTGGTTAAACAGTAAAAAAAACGATATAGAAACCCTGACTAGACATGTGCAATTCGTTTAGTTATTTTTTTCGTTTTTTTTCGTTCGTTCGTTTTCTAACGAATGAACGAATCGAACGAATCCGAATAACGAAACGCTCGAATCGTACGAATCCGATTAACGAATCATTCGAATCGAACGAATCCGAAAAAGAACGAAAATCCGAAAAAAAAAACAAATTAGAAACAACGAATGTACGAATGAAGAAAATCCGAAAAACTAAAACAGGAACAACGAAAATGAACGAAAAAATTCGTACATTCGTAACTTTTTTTTTTGTTGTTGAATTGGTAATTTTCCGTGTCCCTTACAATGGTGCTGCTTAATGTGCTTCGAATGGGTTGAACAAAAAAATTCGTACATTCGTAACTTTTTTTTTCGATTCGTAACTTTTTTTTTTCGATTCGTAAATTTTTCTTTTTTTTTTCGATTCGTAATTTTCCGTGTCTCTTACAATGGCGTTGCTTAACGTGCTTCGAATGGATTGAAGAAAAAAATTCGTACATTCGTAACTTTTTTTTTCGATTCGTAACTTTTTTTTTTTCGATTCGTAAATTATTAAAATGTAATAATAGCATACACATTACAGAAAATTATGAATTATGCTCTGATTACGAATCTACGAATGTTACGAATGTTACGAATGTACGAATAAATACGAATGCGTCCGAATTTCGAATAAACGAATAAACGAAAATTAAACTAAAGAAAAAACGAAGCAACGAAAAATAACTCTTACGAATGTACGAATCGTTACGAATACGAACACCGACGACTTACGAATGTACGAATCGTTACGAATCAACGGAAACGAAAAAAACGAAACGAAAATAAACAAATTTTTTTCGGAAACTAAAAAAACGAAACGAAAATAAACAAATTTTTTTGTTGTGCACATGTCTAACACTGACACTACCCATAACAAGTCATCTGCTTGGTTTACACTTAAAAGGTCATCACAGCATGACAAATTATCAGCCCCTAATATTTAAAGACGGTAGTAAAAAACTCACGGATTTTTACAAACTGTCAGTAAATTTACCGAAGGTTGGCAACCCTGATAGGTACAGATGTATGTACACGAGCAGCCATAACTTTATTACCACTGACAGGTGAAGGGAATAACACTGATTATCCTATTACAATGACACCTGAAAGCGGGTGGGGTATATTAGGCAGCACGTAAACATGTTGTCCCTGAAGTTGATGTGTTGAAAATCAGAATAAAATGGGCAAACAAAAGTAATTAAGTGACTTTGACAAGGGGCTAATTGTAATAGCTGGACTACTGCGTCAGAGCAACTCCAAAAGTGCAGGTCTTGTGGGATGTTCCTGGTCTGCAGTGATCAAAGGAAGGAGAACTGGTGATAGACATCCATGGCTCGTTGATGCATGGGGGGAGCAAAGGCTGGCCCTTGTAGTCCAATCCAACAGTAGTGCTAATTGATGAAAAAGTTCAAGTATAATTAAATGCACAACTTTTCTATTTAATTTTGGATGGAGTAGAAATAATTAGAATCCCTGTCAGGTTTTTATTGCTGTCTGTGCTCAGATTCACCCTCTATTTGTGCTGTTTACTGTTATCATTGACTGTGAAAGTAAAAGAAAATCCTCAAATTTTGAGTTGTCCCCAGCAAAGCAATAGAGGGGAAATGTTCCAATAGGGACACTAGTTCTGGTGACCTGAGGGACCTCAAGAAATTCCCTTCATTTTCAGGGATTTCCTTTCACTTCCTGTTTGGCTAGGTTTGGCTATAAAACATAATCTGACTGGGGTTCTAACCCTCCCTTAAAAAAATGTGCCTATAGTTCTACTTTAACCACTTCAATACAGGGCACTTAAACACCTTCCTGCCCAGACCAATTTTGAGCTTTCAGCGCTGTCACACTTTGAATGACAATTGCGCGGTCATACAACACTGTACCCAAATTAAATTTTTATCATTTTTTTCCCACAAATAGAGCTTTCTTTTGGTGGTATTTGATCACCTCTGCGGTTTTCATTTTTTGCTAAACAAATAAAAAAAAGACCGAAAATTTTGAAAAATGTTTTTTTTGTTTCAGTTTCAAAACTTTGTAAATAAGTACGTTTTCTCCTTCACTGATGGGCACTGATAGGTCTGCACTGATGGGCACTGATAAGGTGGCACTGATGGGCACCGATGAAGTGGCACTGAGGTGGCATTAATGGGCACTGATAGGCGGCACTGATAGGCGGCACTGATAGGTGGCACTGATGGGCGACACGGATGGGCACTGATGGGCGACATGGATGGGCACTGATGGGTGGCACAAATTGGCACTGATAGCTGGCACGGATTGGCATGGATAGGCGGCACGGATGGGCATGGATAGGCAGCACGGATGGGCACTGATAGGCGGCACGGATAGGCACTGATAGGCGGCACGGATAGGCACTGATAGGTGGCACGGATAGGCACTGATAGGCAGCATTGTTTTTTACTGATGGATGCCAATCAGTGCCAAACAATAATACATGCCAATCAGTGATGCCCATTGTGGGCACTGATTGGCATCCATTGTGGGCACTGTGTGTCATCCCTGGTGGTCTAGGGTGGCATACCTTTTGATGGGCATCCCTGGTGGTCTGGTGGCGTCCCTGGTGGTCCAGTGTGGGCATCCTCGGGGGGGCTGCGCTGATAATCGATCAGCACAGACCCCCCTGTCAGAGGAGTAGGCGATCTGCTCTCCTCTACTCGCGTCTGACAGACGCGAGTGAGGAAAAGCCGATTACCGGCTTTTCCTATTTACACTGTGATCAGCAGTGATTGGACACGGCTGATCACGTGGTAAAGAGTCTCCGTACCAAGATCGTAGTTGCGGGGTGTCAGACTGACACCCCGCAACAACGATCGCCGCGATGCGCGCCCCCGGGGGTGCGCAGCGGCTCAAAATCCTGAGGACGTCATATGATGAATATGTCAGGATTTTACAACCACTTTGCCGCCGTCATTTGACAATGGGCGGCAAGTGGTTAATGCTGGTTCCAATAGAAAGATGGCAGAACACACAAGGCATCCTGGGACTGTGTAGCCATAGACTGGTCAAGGTGCCCATGCTGAGTGACCCGTGTCCACCACAGCCAAATGTGGCTACAATGAGCACATGAGCATCAGAACTGGACCAATAGGGTGTCCTGGTTTGATAAATTCAAGAATGGTTTGAGGAACACAGTAATGAGTTTGGGGTGTGGGCTTGAGCTCCAAATTCTCCAGATCGCAATCCAATTGAGCATCTATGGGATGGGCTAGAAAAACAAATCTGATCTATGGAGTCCCCACCTCGCAACTTACAGGACTTAAAGGATCTGCTACTGATGATTTGGTGCCAGATACCTCAGCATACCTCCAGAAGCCTAGTGGAGTCCATGCCTATGCAGCTTATGGTGTGTAGTCATAATGTTATGGCTGAACGGTGCATGTGTCATACTTGAGGAACCACTGTGGAAGTTGTAAATTACTGTAGTAGTCACTGCTGATCCAGATCCTTCGTGTCTCATGTCCCTGCTACAAAGTAACAACAGGAGGTTGCTCATTTGGCACAGCGCTACAAAACAACTTGCATTTTTGAAAGTGAAAACAAAGCATTCTCTGGAGATTGTGACATCAACACCGGGGCGGCCCGTCCATTAACCACTTGCGGAACGGGCCATAGCCGAAAGACGGCTACAGCGCGGTCGTCTTATTCTGGGAGGACGTCCTCCCAGAATCTTGCTCCCGCGCGCTGGGGTGCGCTCCCAGAAAAATCCGTAACCGCCGGGTCCGGAAGACCCGGTGCATCACGGATCACGGTAAATGGCCACTAGTAGCAGCCGTTTGCCACGTGATCGCTCCATCAAATGACAGATCGATCACTTGTAAACAAACCTGTCATGATGCTGGTTCCTCCCTCCCCTCTGTGTACTGATCTGTACATTGCGAGGGGAGAGGGGGAGAGATTGTTTGCAGCAGCGCTGTGGGCTGGATCTGTAGTGCCCACAGCGCTGCTCAGTGCCCGTACTCTGCAATACTCTGCAGTACTCTGCCAATACTCTGAAGTACTCTGCCCATACTCTGCAATACTCTGCCAATAATCTGTGGTACTCTGCCAATACTCAGCATACCTCCAGAAGCCTAGTGGAGTCCATGCCTCAGCAGCTTATGGTGTGTAGTCATAATGTTATGGCTGAACGGTGCATGTGCCATACTTGAGGAACCACTGTGGAAGTTGTAAATTACTGTAGTATTCACTGCTGGTCCAGATCCTTCATGTCTCATGTCCCTGCTGCAAAATAACAACAGGAGGTTGCTCATTTGGCACAGCGCTACAGAACAACTTGCATTTTTGAAAGTAAAAACAAAGCATTCTCTGGAGATTGTGATGTCAACACAGTGGCAGCCCGTCCATTAACCACTTGCCGACCGGGCCATAGCCGAAAGACGGCTACAGCGGAGTCGGCTTATTCTGGGAGGAAGTCCATGGGCATTCTCCCTTAATCTTGCTCTCCCGCCAGGGCACGCTCCCAGAAAAATCCGGATCACGGTAAATGGGCACAGTGGCAGCAATTGGTCCAAGCTGGACAATTGTAACTGCAATAAAATCCCTACCTGGAGTTCAGCGTTAAATGCAAGCTGAACGTATGTGAAATCTGCTTGATTTGTTCAAATACACCAGTCATCAAGTCCACGGACAGTTTGAAGGAAGTCATGCTGGGAATCAAAGATGATCTCAGGCATGTTTGAGTACTAGTCTGAACTCATCTGTGCTATTCTGTCAGGAAGCTGTCATTGCAGACCGCTAAAAATCAGCAGCCATGGCATTCCCTGCCACACATCCACGCATATTCACACTCCTGGTATAGGTGCAGCTGCAGGGCACCTCAGACACTTTCTCTGCTGGGTCCCTAGCTTGGCACTCCAGATACTTCTCAAGCTTCACCCCACTGGCCTGCTCGGTCCCTGGCTTGACACACAAGGTTGCTCTGCAAGCGTCACCTCTGCTGGCTGGGTCCCTGGCTTGACACCTGCTGAAGTTTCCCAATTCTTCACCACTCCCGGTTGGTGAGAATACTGCTTGGGTACTTGCTTCAGCTACTCACTGTGGTCTCTGGTAAAAAGGTGGTTGGTTCCTTAGTGGCGACAGCTTCTCCTCTACCTCCGACCATGACAGGTTCTCCGGCCGGCAGAACCGTCACTAAAGCATCATTAAATTTTTGACATTCATTATTTTAAAGAGCCATATTTATTAGTATAAATGAAAGATCATAATTGAAGGAATATCTGATGTGGAATATCTATCGTAAAATGTTTTCAAATATCGAGAGTAAAAATTTAAAAGTTTTGTAAAGGCAGAAGGTTTTTTACATTAATGCATTCTATGCATTAAGATAAAAAGCCTTCTGTGTGCAGCAGCCCCCCTTAGCCTCCCTAATATATACTTGAGGTCCCTCTAGCTTCAGCAATGTTGTAGGAATGTCTCGGCTGTCCAGGACTCCCCTTCTCATTGACTGAGACAGCAGCGTGGCGCCATTGGCTCCCGCTGCTGTCAATCAAGGTCAATTAACCAATGAGAATAGAAAGGGGGCATGAACCGCAGCTCTGTGTCTGAATGGACACACTGAGCTGTGACTCGGCTTGGGTGCCCCATTGCAAGCTGCTTGCTGTGGGGGCACCCAACAGGAGGGAGGGGCCAGGAGCACAGAAGAGGGACCCAATAAGAGGAGGTAAGTATGACATGTTTATTATTTTTAATTTAAAAAAATGAGACTTTACAATCACTCCACTTAAGGACCAAGCCTATTTTTTAACCTTGTTGTTTACAAGTTAAAATCTGTTAAAATTACTTAGAACCCTCAAACATTATATATTTTTTTCAGACACCCTAGAGAATAAGGGTGTCGTTGAAATACTTTATGTCACACCATATTTGCTCAGCGGTCTTACAATTTTTTTTAATTAAAAAATAAGACAACAGTAAAGTTAGCCCAATTTGTTTTTATATTGTGAAAGATAATGTTACGTTGAGTAAATTGATACCCAACATGTCATGCTTCAAAATTGCGCCCGTTCGTGAAATGGTGACAAACTTTGACCCTTAAAAATCTCCATAGGCGATGTTTAAAAATTTCTACAGGTTACCAGTTTGAATATACAGAGTAGGTATTTTGCTAGAAGTATTGCTCTTGCTCTAACGATCGCAGCGATACCTCGCATGTGTGGTTTGAACACCGATTTCATATGCGGACACGACTTACGTATGCGTTCGCTTCTGCACGCAAGCTCGACGGGACAGGACGCTTTAAATTTAAATTTTTTCTTATTTATTCTACTTTTTATTTTTTATTTATTTTTTTTTTTTTTTAATTTTTTTTTTTTCACACAGGAACAGGGCCCACATGGACCAACAGATTACAACATAACGTGCTTGCAATACAAATACAAAAATAAACCTCACATTATGACACGCGTAACATAATATCTTGAGCCTTAAATAATACTTCTTTGGCATCTAACAGATATATAATGGTGTCAGATACTAATGTTGCCTTGTGTAATGTAGTATCTGTCCTGTTCTGCTTTGGAGCAGAGCAGGTTATTATAAGGGCGGTCTTTATAGTAAGCCTTTGTTCGTATATGAAGAGTTTGGAGCGTATCTCATCCTTGAGTGCAATCTACGTTTGTCTATTTGCATGCCCAGATTTAGACGTGTTGGTCCCACGGGCCCGGCTCCCTTTTTTCTTTTTATCTTCCCCTTTGGGGGGGGAAGTCAAAATAGAGAAGAAGGTTAAGTAGTTAGAGAGGGGGGGAGAAAGGGAAATCAGAGGGGGGAAGAGAGGGGGGAGGGGGGGGGGGGGTGGGGAGGGCATGAGGGGAAGTACACCCCACGACCATGGTGCGCTGTTAGGGTAATGTCAGAGAGTGAGAACAATTCTGTAATGTCGTATACCTCATTCTCCAAGGGACTCGACTATCAACCCGTTTGTTCAAGTGACGTCCCCCGACCTCCTCAGAGCCTGCCCTTACTCTGAAAAAATGAACATAGACCAAAGCTGCCACGTCTTAGTGTATGACTCCTGTCTCTTCTGTTCGGTTAGAATAAGGTCCTCCATCGTCCTTATTTCCTCCACTTTCGGAAGCCAGAGGTCAATGGACGGTGGAAGAGCAGATTTCCAGCAGAGTGGAATACAGGCCTTTGCTGCGTCTAGAAGATGGCGAATCACCAAATTTTTATATTTCCTGTCAGGGGTATCAGTTGCATGGAGGAGGAAGATTGCCGGGTCAGCGGGTATAATTCTTTCTGTCATTTTTTGTATCGTCTCGTGTATTACCTTCCAAAAATGACTCAGTTTGGGGCACGACCAAAAGATGTGCAGTATGTCTCCTTTCTCTGTCTGGCAGCGCCAGCATCTATCTGTTGTTGTTGGGAAGAATTTGTGGAGCATGGTTGGGGTTCTGTACCAGCGAGACAGGATTTTGAAATTCGTCTCTTGAGTTTTGGCACATATTGAAGATTTGTGCGTGTACTTGAGGATTAACTGCCTCTCCGCGTTACTAAATTGGAGCCCTAGGTCTTGTTCCCATTTAAGTAAGCCCGGTGGGACAAAGTCCTCCGGCGGGGTAATCATAAGCGAGTATGTCAGTGAGAGCGTATGTGGTAGTACTCCTGAGTCATTACATAGTTCCTCAAGTAATGTGAGTGGTTGGTTATTACCTGTCGGGGGCTGTATCGTGTTTAGAATGTGTTTCAGTTGCAGTGCTCTCATAAAGTCAAGTTTATATGGGCCTGTGGGGTCAGAGAGTTTGGCTATCGTTTTCCACCTCCCCCTGTCGCTAAAGTGTGATGCCTGGTATAGTCCCGCCCCTAACATGGACCGAAAGGGATCGTCATTAATACCCGGTGTGAAGAGGGGGTTTCCTGGTATGGGGTATATAGGGGAGTTCTGTGAGGAGAGGGAGGACTGGGAGATGATACGTGCGCAGATCTGGGCCGTGTTACCTACTAACGGGTGTTGTTTAATCTCCGGCGGCAGACCACTAAAGCACCATGGTATGCCTCGTAGGGGAACTATACTCTGTGCCTGTTCCATTTGGGCCCAGAGTTTGGAGTCCTGGTGTCTGCACCAGTCAAGTAATCTCCCCAAGTGCGTTGCTTGGTAGTATACTCTAAGGCTTGGTAGTGCCAGTCCACCATAGCACTTGGGGAGGACAAGCAGTGAGTTGGCCAGTCTAGGTCTTTTCTTTGCCCAGACAAAATCTGTAAATAATGTTTGAATTTGTTTAAAATAACTACTTGGTATTCGGATGGGCAGGGCTTGCATCAGATATAGAAATTTCGGGAATACAGACATTTTAAGTATATTGCAGCGCCCCAGCCATGAGTGCAGACCGGATTGCCACCCGTTCAGTAGCATTCTTACCTTCTTAAGAAGGGGGGGGGAATTTAATTCGTACAGTTTCGAAAGTGATTGAGGGATGTATGTTCCCAAATATTTTAAGGCTGTATTTGTCCATTTCAGCTGAAAGCTGGATTGGAGGTGCATAAGTTGGGCTTTTGGTATGTTCAGACTCATTGCTTCTGATTTACTAAAATTTCTTTTAAGATTGGAGAGCGCTCGATATATAGAAAATTTCCGTAGCAAATTTGGGAGGGACACCGTTGGATTGGATAGTGAAAACAGTAGGTCACCCGCATAAGCCGACACTTTATATTGGATTTGTTTTATCGCGATCCCTTCAATGTTTGAATTGCGTCTAATATGACACAGGAAAGGTTCCAGGGATAAAGCAAATAAGATAGGTGAGAGTGGGCATCCCTGACGTGTTCCGTTTGTAATTGTGAAGGGATCTGAAAGGATCCCATTAGCCCTGACTCGTGCCGATGGTGTTGTATAGATCGCTGAGATCCAATTCATCATGGTCTGCCCTAGTCCCATGTGCTGCAGTGTGGTGAACATGAAGGTCCAGTCAACCCTATCAAAGGCTTTCTCAGCATCCGTGCTGAGAAAGACACTTGGTGTATTGGCCAGAGTAGCTTGATGGAGTAGATTTAGAACTTTCGTGGTGTTATCTCGAGCCTCTCTAGACGGTACAAAACCTACCTGGTCTAAGTGAATGATTTGTGTAATGTGGGATTGTAGTCTTGAGGCCAATATCTTGGTGAACAACTTAAGATCCGTGTTCAGCAAGGATATTGGCCTGTAACTCCCGCATTGGGCCGGGTCTTTCCCTTCTTTGGGGATCACCGCGATTTGAGCCTGTAGGGTAGCGGTGTGTAGTTTATTCCCCTTACCCAAGTCGTTCAAAAGGTTGATGAAATGGTTGCCTAGCACTGGGAGAAAAGTCTTGTAATAATGGATGGTGAGGCCATCTGGTCCTGGGTCTTTCCTCTGTTTAGTGTTCCCTATCGCCGTATGCAGTTCAGTCAAAGTTATGGGCTCCTCTAAAAAAGAACGGGTTTCAGTCGGTAATGTGGGCATCAAGGACTCTACAACATATTCCTTGATGTGTTCTGCATTCAGTTGGGTGGAGTTTAGATTGTATAAAGTCCCGTAGTAGGATTTAAATTCCTGGGCAATTTGCTGAGGTAGGGATTTTTTCTGTCCTGTCGGAGAGTGTACGTGTGGGATATATGCTGCTGCCGTTTGAGATCGTAGAGATTGTGCTAGTAGCCTGCCACACTTGTTTCCCGACTCATATATCCCCTTGCGGGAGATTTGTAATGCTGCCTTTGCCTTAAACTGTAGTAGGCCAGTCAGTTGTGTTCTTATTGTGTCTAGCTCTCCCCCCAACTCTCTGGTCGGTGTGCATTTATGTTTCGCTTCTAATGTCTGTAGCTTGTCCAATAGTGACGTGATCTGAGCAGATCTCAGTTTCTTAATCCTGGCACCGTGTTTTATCAGCACCCCGCGGATCACGGCCTTATGTGCTTCCCAGACTAAGCCCCTATCGGAGTCTGTTGTAGTGTTTGTATTGAAGTAGTGTGTGATTTCCTTTGAAATGTCAGCTAACGTTTCAGGGTCTTGAAGGAGGCTCTCGTTGAGTCTCCAAGACTGTTTTCTCCTCACGTCGTATCCGGACAGCGTGTATCTCATAGTTATCAGGGCGTGGTCCGACCAGGTAATAGACCCTATCGTTGTGTCTTGTACTGCCTGGAGCTGGTCATGGGGTATAAGGAAGTGGTCTATGCGCGAGTATGTCTGGTGAGGTGCCGGTGGATGTGTCTTCTGAGGGGATCAGGGGGATGTTTAAGTCACCCCCTACAATGAGTTGACCTTCTGCGAAGTTTTGGAGCAGTTCTAGATGTTTCCTTATAAAAGAGTCTTGTTGACTGTTTGGAGCATAGAGGTTTGCTATAGTCACTTTCGTCTCCCCAATCCGCCCCTTCAAGAACAGGAATCTCCCTGCTGGGTCAGTTCTCGCTACGTTTAGTGTCCACGGTACTCTCGCCGCGATTTGGATGGCCACCCCCCGGGATTTGGCCTCCGAGTATGTAGAGTGGTATACTGTAGGGAAGTACCTATTCTTTAGGATCGGGTACTTATCCTCCCTGAAGTGCGTCTCCTGTAGGGGAACGACGTCTGCCCTCATCCTTTTCATATCATGCATTAGCATCTTTCTCTTTTCAGGGATGTTAAGTCCCTTGGCGTTTAGGGTAACAACCTGTATTGCGTCCATGGTCGTGTGGTGATGGTAGATAGGGGTTAGTGTGCGAAGGGGGGGGGGGGATAGGGGATGCAAAGATGGGACGGGTGGATGAAAGGGTCTAAGATCAGGAAAAAGCTTAAGGTGGAAAGGATAGAAAGAGGAAGTGGGTTTGGACTTAGATTAGTCCTAGAAAAAGGTTTGAGGGTTGAAATGCCCTCAGCAGACACCGTGCAGCGGTGTTGCGGTCTAAGGTTGCAGCAAAATTGCTGTAGTAACGCCTGCCAGACCAGCTGGGGAAGCGTTGGCCTAGGTGGAGATGTGTCTAGTAGGAGACCGAGGGTGGAGCTCCCGCCCTCCCCAGGCCCCCAAGACCCATGTGTATTGTTACTGTGCAAGTATGTTGTGTGAACAACTGAGTGGCAGTAGTGTATCTATACATAGGGTGCTCTTCGCGTGCAAAATACAACTTAACATAACCGTGCATATATGCATCAACTTCTAGTAAATGCCTTCAATAGCCTATCCTGATACCATCAGCCTTCTAACTGGCTGATAACATGCCCAACTCAACTGAGTAGGTTTAAACTTCCCAGTATATCATCTAGAATCCCCCCTCTTTCCCCCCCGCACCGCCAGCCACCCTCCTTCAAATAAATCTAGTGCCCTCTGGCCTTCCAATCAAGGCTCTCCGCAGCGCAGGGAGGGGGGATCCAGAACATCCATATCAGTAGGACCCCCCTTCCCCCTAGCCCCACACCCCGTCAGCTTTCCCCCAGCCACAAATCCCGTCATGCCGTCAAATCTTAGGGGTAAACATATGTACAGAAAGCCACCTCACCAACATATTATCTCCCCTTCCTGGGATCACATCACATTACATTTCCACCCCCCTCCCCCCTCCCACCCCCAGTTCAGAATTACCAGCTCATCAATTGCCACAAAAGATGTCTTTGCGGGGGTTCCTCTGATTTCCTTGTTTCCACATGGCTAGTATTGTCATCTTCCTTGAGATCCCAGCTTTTCCCGGTGCCTATGGTGACAAGTTGTCAAGGGATCTCAGAAACGGTCCTGCCATCTGGACTGGGGGGGGAAATCCCCCGGGGGGGGAGGGGGCAAGAGTCATGCGGGTGTCTTCCAGAGTTTAAAGGGGCACATGAGTTGGGAACACTGCATTGTGGCTTCCCACCCTCCAGTATATGTTCAACCGGCTTCTAAGTTGGGTGGGCGGGGCCAAGGGAATCCTGAGCAGTACACATACCCCAACTTACGGGTCCCAGGGTGAGGTACCCCGGCTAATTTCTGTAAAACGAACAAGCTTGGCCAGCTGCAAAGGAGTGGTCACTGTAGGCTGTTGGCTGCATATGGGACTAAGTGTCTGAGTATTTCCCCGCTATGCGGGCACGGGTAGGATGGTCTACATACCACCTTAGGACAAACCGGCATACAGGGCATCCAGGGGGGGGGGGGTCCGAACAGTCGTTCTAACCACTGGGGGAGAACAGGGTCAACTGGGCTCAGTGAAGGCAATAACAACAATTGGAGCATCCATACCGTATTATGCTGTGCGACTAGGATTCGCGTGTGTCATCTCTGATATACGATCGGGCTCTGCCTCTGGGACGTTGAGAGCCCGCAGGCTGGTTAGGTCTGTTCCTGGATGTTCCTGCTCTTCCGGCGGGTTTTGGCAGTCTCACCAGCCAGTTTGGCACCTTGATCGGGTCTGCGTCTAAGAAGGCAAAGAATGCAGAAAGATCTTCAGGTGAGCACAGGGTGAAAGATGAGTGGTCCGAGCGGAAAATCACCGCAAGAGGGTATCCCCAGCGGTATGTACAGCCTTTTCTTCTGGCCAGTTCAAGAGCCGGTCTCAGGATCGCTCGGCGCTGCAGAGTAGCCCTGGATAGATCCGGGAGCACTTGAATATGTGCCCCATCAAATTCAATCTCACCGTGATCCCATGCCTTCCGGAGCAGAGCCTCCTTCAGAGTGTATCGGTGAAGCCGTCACAGGACATCTCGTGGGCGTTCTGGATCTGTTGATTTAGGCCCCAGTGTGCGGTGTATCCGGTCGAACTCTATAGTGGGGGGTAAGTCCTCCATTAGGTTCCGGAGGATGGCTGTAACTGTGACGGTCAAGTCCTCCGAGCCTGTAGCTTCTGGAATGCCCCTCAGCCGCAGGTTGTTACGGGGGCTACGGTCTTCCATTTCCTCCAATTGCAGTTGCATTTCTTGGGCCTCCTTCCTGGTAGTGTCCTGGGCTCTCTCCAGTGTTTGCACTCTAGTGGTCAGTGATGAGAGGAGGGATTCCCCAGAGGTGACCCGGTCGTCTATCAAGTGCAGTTCGGCCTTCACCTCCTGTATATCCTTACTGTGTGCCTCTTCAATCCGCATAATCAGGGATTCAATATCGGCCCTGGTGGGCAGTGCTTCTATGTCCGCCCGTGTCGGCAGGGCCCGTAGCATGACCCGTAGGTCTTCGTCCAGACTACCCTGTGACTGGTGGGACCCGGCCATCTCTGGCTGTAGTATAGCTGGCAGACCTGTAGGAAATACCTGGTCCGGTGTGGCCGTCAGAGCAGGGGTAGAGTCGTCTGTTCCCGTGTGTGTCGCACTTGGTGTGGAAGGTATGGTGCCGGGTGAAGGCCGTTGCTCCCTTAAAAATCTTGCTATATCAGGTTGAGATGCAGAGTTTCTGTTGCTGCGGGCTGCCGATCTAGTCCAGCACCTGTTAGGGGTGTTCATGCCACGAATTCAGTGCACAGTCCTTGATTAAAAGAACATTAGGGTCGGTTTGGGTCGGGAGCTCCCCCAAAGCATATCCTCACTCAGCCATTATTAAGTCATGCACCCCAAGCAGGCTGCGGACAGGGAGTCTGTGTACATCAGTAGCCCCCCTTTCACAGCAGACACACAGGCAGGGGCACAGCAGAGATGGTATGGGGCTGGCAGTGTCAGTGCAGGGAAGGCCCAGAGCTGTGTATCAGGGGCAACAAACTGGAGACCCCAGGCCAGCTCAGTTTGGTCAGTCAGTTCCTGGCAGCCCCCCCCCCCCCGCTTTGGCAGGGTCCTGGATAGTTAGCCTGGTAAGTGCCTGAGAGTGATCCACGCCTCCGGAGGTGGGCCGTACCGGCCGCGGAGCGCTCCGGCGGGCGCGCCGTGCAGGAAACACTGGGGATTCTTAGGCCTCACTAGGCCGCACTAGGCCGGAAGAGGTCGCGGCCTCTCCGGACGTCACAGGGGCTCAGTAAGGCCACCGGATTGCCTCTGCTAGGTAGGTGAGTGGTCTGTGGGGACGGATGGAGGTCCCTTACCTCTCAGAAGGCCTCGGAAATCCAAGATGGCGGCGGCCGCGGGTGTCTGGGGGTATTGAGTTTCCACGTCCACAGCCTGTGTTTTTGCAAATTCACAGCCCACAACGCAGCTGTGGGCTAGGCTGATGAGGCTGATGGGTTTTGCGCCTTGGGCTATGTTATTGTGGCTCGGATGGCGGCGGATTGCCCTCAGGGTATCCGGAGCTCACTGTATACACGTCCTCCTCGGCTCGCACCAGGACACGCCCCCCTTATTTTTTATTTTTAGACCTGTCCTTTTTATAAAAAAAATGAAATTGGGTCACTTTTATTTCTATTACAAGGAATGTAAACATCCCTTGTAATAGAAAAAAGTATGACAGGACCTCTTAAATATGAGATCTGGGGTCAAAAAGACCTCAGATCTCACATTTACACTTAAATGCAGTGTTTTGGAGCCGAGCGGGGGCCATCTTTCCCTCACCTGGGTGTGATCGGCTCTGCCGCTACCGTCAGCTCCGGTAAGTGGCGGAGACGCCCGGAGCACGGCGGGAGGGGGTGGGCCCTCTCCCGCCCCCCATAAAAGTGATCTCGCGGAGAACACTTTTATCAGAAAGAGGACCGTCCGCCATTTAAGAATATACTGGGGTTATGGCAACTATCTGCTGCCATAACCCTGGTATTCTACGTCAAAGTACTGACGTAAAACGACAGCAGGCGGTCCGCAAGTTGTTAAAGTGTATCTAAAACTCACAACTTTTTTTCATTCTAGACAGAGTAGGGAAGGGTTAAAACAGCTGTCAGTTTTTTTTTTTTTTTTGCCATCTGTGTTTTGTTAGGTTTAACAGAAAGATGGAAGATAATCTTTCCCATGTGAGAGAAATGCCCTCTAAGGCAGGCATAGATGGCTTGAATTTTGGTCTTTCAACCGGCAAGCGAGGAAAAAAAATAATCTGTATGTTTCCCCCATCCCCACTAATGACAAGAATTGAGGCATTGCCAAATAGTGACTGCATCTGATAACACGCAGTCACTGTTCAGAAGGTAACTTCCCACCTGGCTTACATTTTTAAATCAATTATAGCCACCCATGCCTCGAATTTCATCCAATTCAGCAGGACTCGGTCGAAATTCAGCAGTCGAAATTCAGCAGGACTCGGTCGAAATTCAGCAGGACTCGGTCGAAATTCAGCAGGACTCGGTCGAAATTCAGCAGGACTCGGTCAAAATTTGAGCCGTCTCAGGGGGATTTTAGAGAGCTGCCACAGGTACAAGTCTCCCCATTGGAAAATTTCCCTTTTATTCCTGCTTTGGTGGCAACTCAAAATTGTGCATTTACATTCACTTTCCTTTCCTGGTAACTTTGATGATCAAGACAATTTGGGCCTCATGCACACTGGGTGTTTAGCCTCAGTTAAAGTGGTTGTAAACCGCTGCAGTAAACAAAAAAAATAAAATAATTGCATAATGTGCTAGTATGCGTCACATTCTAGCACATTAGGAAAGACTTACCTTAGAACGAATCCCTGCAGCAGCATGCTGTTACCGCTGACAGGGCTTCCATCTTTCCCCGGTCTTCCTTCCGGGTTGCCGACTCTGGCTGTGTGAGTGGCCACGGTATGCAGGACCTTCGGAGCGCATGCGCCAGTGTCGTCACTGGCTGCATCCATTGTGAATTTCTCCTAAAAAGTGCCTGTTTAGGAGATATTCATTTTACCTACAGTTGAGCCTATTATAGGCTTACCTCTAGTTAAAAATCACAAAGCAGACTTTACTAAAGCTTTAATGGGGCTCAGGCTGAAGGGCAAAGGAGCACCATCCAGCCCAATTGCATGCAGCCTGTCAAACTCTATGAGAAGCTGACAGCTGCTGAGGCTGGATGGGGCTGGGCAAGTGTACCTAGTGGTATAAACAAAAATAGCAATAAAAACACCAAAGCTGTTTTAATACCTCACTGCTCTCCCCAAAATAAAAAACAAATTACTTTTACTTTTGATTTAAAGTGCAATACAGTGGCGGCTGGTGCTCAAAATTTTTGGGGGAGCGCAAACAAACAGCCTCACTGTGCCATCAAACACTGCCACTGTGCCCCAAACGCTGCCACTGTGCTATCAAACACTGCACTGTGCCATCAAACGCTGCCACTGTGCCCAGTAAAAAACTGCCACTGTGCCCATCTAACGCCACTGTGCCCATCTAATGCTGCCACTGTGCCCATCTAACGCTGCCACTGTGCCCATCAAACGCTGCCACTGTGCCCATCTAACGCTGCCACTATGCCCATCTAACGCTGCCACTGTGCCCCAAGTGCTGCCATTGTGCCTCAAATGCTGCCACTGTGCTCCAAACACTGCCACTGTGTCCCAAGTGCTGCCACTGTGCCCATCTAACGCTGCCACTGTGCCCCAAGTGCTGCCATTGTGCCTCAAATGCTCCCACTGTGCCCATTAAATGCTGCCACTGTGCCCATCTAACGCTGCCACTGTGCCCCAAGTGCTGCCATTGTGCCTCAAATGCTGCCACTGTGCCCATTAAATGCTGCCACTGTGCCCATCTAACGCTGCCACTGTGCCCCAAGTGCTGTCACTGTGCCCATTAAATGCTGCCAATGTGCCCTCTGCCCGCCATCTACCGGCACTTACCTTGTCTCGGTGTGCAGCTGGTGATGGCGTCAGGCGGCGTGCAGTGTCTCCTCAGTGCGACCCGTACTCCCGCGCGCCTCCTATCTTCTGCAATGATTGGACGCCTAGGCGTTCAATCACAGCACCTGTGACTTCAGCCAATCAGGTGAAAGGTAACACAGACCCGGCAACCTGATTGGCTGAGAGGCGGGTCAGTGTTAGGGAATCGATGTATTCGCTTCTCTAACACAATACTGTGTAAACAGCGAACGCACAGCATTGCGCCCGCTGTTTACACTTATGGAAGCCTATTAGAGCCCACCGTTTTAATCAGGTCTCCTATTAGAGCTGACAGCTCTAATAGGGCACTTCCAAAAACACCCCCCCACGCTGTAATTCAGATGCCCGGTGCCGGACAAGGGGCCGGACACCTGAATAGGGGGCGGCAGTGGTGACAATAGATAGATTCATGCAATGCATGAATCTATCTATTGGTGATAGAGCGGTGCAGGAGAGAGGGGGCGGTGCTCCTGCGCCCCCTATGCACGCACCACCACTGGTGCAATATAACCAGTTATGTAATGCAATATATCACCAACATTTTTATTTGAAAGATATACAAATAGCGTATAAATGGTGCGCAATTCAACCTTAATTATGTGAGCATAGATCTTTAAAAATAATTATTGCCACAATGTCAATTGTGGTCAATAGTGCACAAGTGAAAAAATTTTTATAAAATATATATACACTCCGTATATATAGTGCTGGAGGTGTGTGAAATAAAATATACAATCTTTGTATATAAATTAATATGTGAGTATGTGATCCTTATTATAAAAGAAATGCCAAACGTGCATATAAAATCTTATTTAATAGGTGAAAGTATTTGTTGTGTTGGTAAAATGAAAAAAAGTTGAACGACGATTCAGTGATAGCAATCAAGATGATTGGGAATTGTGTCCTGTGTTAGAAAAAGTGAAGGAACTCTGGCGTAGCAACAGGTGCTCTGATTACAAGATTGGTACCATACACCAGACAATTAGTGTTGAATACAATCTAATTGCAACAATATGCAGATACACCAGGCGATTACTCTAATTGCAAGGTTGGTGCCATACACCATACAATCCTATTGTATGCAATCTGTTTGCTACGATAACCAGATAAACATATACACCAGGCGATTGGTGTTTTAAAAGTGCAGTGGTGCATTACTGATATAACAATTAAGACAGCTGGTTTAAACTCCCACTGTTTAGAGAAACAAAAAGCAAAAAAGACTGCTATTTTGGAAAATATAAATATAAAATGTTGCCACTTCGGTAATGGTATTTATAAATATATAGGAAGAAAGAAACAAAAACTTCCCTTAATGTTGCCGGTACAATTATAGGTGATTCTTTGAAATCTTCCTGATGCTCAAGCCGGTTTTAACATGAAAAAGAGAAAAAACAAACAAAAACCATTGCGCAATATTGCTAACTATAGACTCCCCATGAGATGCCTCAAGTTGTATGCACTCACGTGTACCAGGTGGATATAGTGCAGATAAAAAGTGTCAATGGTCAGGCTTTCGCTCCTGGGCTGTCAGCCCTTCTCCTCCTTTGCTGAGCTCGTGTATCACACGGCGTCACCTAAGCTCCTCCTCCCGACGCGTTGCATCACAGGTCCCTTAAAAAAGTCACGTGACCTGTGATGCAACACGTCGGGACACAATTCCCAATCATCTTGATTGCTATCACTGAATCGTCGTTCAACTTTTTTTTTTCATTTTACCAACACAACAAATACTTTCACCTATTAAATAAGATTTTATATGCACGTTTGGCATTTCTTTTATAATAAGGATCACATACTCACATATTCATTTATATACAAGGATTGTATATTTTATTTCACACACCTCCAGCACTATATATACGGAGTGTATATATATTTTATTTAATTTTTTTCACTTGTGCACTATTGACCACAATTGACATTGTGGCAATAATTATTTTTAAAGATCTATGCTCACATAATTAAGGTTGAATTGCGCACCATTTATACGCTATTTGTATACCTTTCACCTATTTTCAAGTGTGGGAACACTTTTAATGGTAGCAGCATTTCATTTAGTAATCTTATTTTATTCTATTAGATTTGGGGCTTTTAAATTATATATCAGCGCTTTAGTATACACCAATTTTCAACATTTTTATTTACAACACATTTGACATACCTCTAATACCTGTGAACACAAAATTCCCACAGTCACTAATCAGGTCAAACCAGTACAGGTGTTAAATGACAGTATATGTTCCTGTTCTGTCTGATCTATGACAAAAACGTTATCTGGAAAATCTAGTATATACTGTTGTGTGTGTGTGTGTGTGTGTGTGTGTATATATATATATAGCACCCTCTAGTTAGGTAGGTGCTAGAGTGAGGATTTTTGTTGGCAGAGTAAGTAAATTTAGGCCTGTTTGTTTTCATTCTGGGCTGGAAGTGGCTTAGGGTAGCTGCTGAAGACTCACAGGCCGCATCACTTCACTGTCACCTCCCTCTTCCTTCTGGAAGGTGCTAGAAGGAGAGGAAGGGAAGATAGGTGGGGCTGCCTGGGGTATCTTAAGGAGCCTTGACCAATCCCCAACTTGAATTGGCAGGGGGCAGGCCTCCTTAAATACCTGGAGGTCAGCCCAGCTAGGGAGGAATTGTCGGGTGAAGGAGCTGGAGTGATTGAGTGT
Organism: Lithobates sylvaticus; assembly: GCA_028564925.1. Classification (NCBI taxonomy): domain Eukaryota; kingdom Metazoa; phylum Chordata; class Amphibia; order Anura; family Ranidae; genus Lithobates; species Lithobates sylvaticus. The sequence continues at coordinate 485,279,664 of CM053027.1, forward strand.
GGAGGCTGTTGGGGCCAATGAGGAGCTCCCCAGTCTGGGGGGGGGGGGGGGGGTGACCCTGGGCTGGGGCTCGGGTGCATCCAGGAGGAGTAACGAGATCCTGGAAGGGGAGGCACATGAGAGAGCAAGTAAAGGCCAGTGGGAGAGAACACTTCTAAGAGTCTCCATGGAGGACTACTGGTCACAGCCAGGAGGGCTGGTGAGTGAGTACAGTCAGGAGGACTGGGGAAGCATGCCTAAGAGAGCTGGGAGATTGCAGTTTGAGATGGGTGCAGAACGAGAAGTGAGGACTGTGGAGAAGGGCAGTGGAAGGAGGTCATTGCAGCCAGGCTGGCTGGCAGGACGCGAAGAGAGCTATCTGTGAGTGGTAACTGAAGTCGCTGGACAAACAAATCCAAATCCAAATAATGATATGGTGAATAAAGTTCATATAGTGGTAAAACCCCAAATAATTGATAGTGAGCAAAGTTCACATAGTGGTGTATTAATGCCACAATATACTAGAACAGTCCACTCAGGAAGGAGGGATCCAAGAAAGTGGTCCAGTACAGAGGGGGAGGTGCATGAAGAAACCTGAAAAGCCACAATTGGATCACCCGGGATAGTGCGTCCTCGGCCCAGTTAAGGGGGTAAATACTCTTACCGGATGATGTGGACACACATGTCAGCGGCAGTGGGTCAGTCAGGCAGAAAATACTGAATGGGTAGACTCCAAAGACGGACACTGGACCGCTTAAACCGGGAATTGAGATTGGAGCTCTGATGGAATCGTCCAAAATGTGGATGGTAGAAATTGTCCAACGTGTGAATCAGCAATTACCTCCAATGAGCAGCATGAGGGTCATGGAAAGAAAAAAGCCTCCATATGGTGTAGGTCAAACGAGTAAAAATGTATTTAAAAGTACCAGCATCGGATAAGATGTGTACAAAAAGTGATCACGGATATAAAAGCAATGTGGGGAGCTAAACTAGCAAACCCCTGGGGGTTTCTCTTACAAAAGTTTATGTGAGAAAGAGGGCTAGGGCCAGGACACCCTTGAGTAGTTGCAAGTTCAATTAGCAGACTCTGAGACTTCAGTAGGAGGATAGCCATGCAAGGAAAGGCCTCCAGCAAGAAGCCACATCTGCACGTGCAGGAATGCTGTCTCCTATGGCAACAGTTTTTAACAGTTCCTAGCACAAAGCATAACAGTTCTTTCACCTTCACTACAACTTCTCTTTGTAGTTCTTCAGTACACTGAGCTCCCGGTCTCTCACTAGACCCACTGACTCACTGTCACTGAATCCCTTGAGCTCCTCCAATCTTTACGGTGGTATCTTGCTCAAGCGTCACCCCCCGCTTCTCTGCTGGGTCACTAGCTTGGCACTCCTCTGGCCCACTTGGTCCCTGGCTTGACACACAAGGCTACTTTGCAAGCGTCTCTGGTTGGGTCCCTGACTTGATCACTGTCTGAAGTTTCCCGATTCTCCACTGTGCCCGTTTGGTGAGAATACTCCTCCGGCACTTGCTTCAGTTACTCAATGTGGTCCCTGGTAATAAGCTGGTTGGTCCCTTAGTGGCCACAGCTTCCCCTCTACCTCCGACCACAACAGGTTCTCCAGCCGGCAGAACCATCACTTCTGATTGGACTGCAAGCCGCATTCCCAGCCTTGCGCTGCTCTCTTTTTTCTGGATAGGCCCTCAGACAGCCCAGCAGCCAGATGCCCCAAGGATAGGCCCAATCTCCAGCCTAACAGCCCAGGGCATACGATACATGTCCACCCAGACAGCCGTCCAAGTGGCACAGAACCGCGATCACCTGACTCCACTCGAATATATAGGCTCTCCCAGCAGGCCATGGGATTCAAGAAAACCCCTGCCCATTGGCTGAGACACCCCACATACCCATAACCTGACCTTGGGTTGCCCTTCTTGTATCTAATACCACCAAGTACCCGGCCACCCAGTGGTAGAAGAGAAAAGTGCAACAAGGCCAAACTTAGGGAGAAATCAATGGATCTCTAACAATCAACCAGGATAACTACTCCTGGCAAGTACATTTGTGTAGAGCATCCCTGCCTAAACAGGGTGCTATATATATATATATATATATATATATATATATATATATATATATATATATATATATATATATATATATATATATATATATATATATATATATATATATATATATATATATATATATATATATATACATTTTACATAAATGAATAAAAGCTGACCATTGTAAGCACCCCTGTCATTGTCAAATGCTTTATCTCAGGCCTCTAACTGACTCTTTTGCTGAAAAGCTTGGTCTGTTAAGGGAAGTTAAAAAATAACAGACATACTGGCCGAATTAACAGGCGAAAAAGGGAAAAAATAAAACAAAAAATAAAACTATTGTGGTCCCCACATCTAAGGTTTGTTAAGCTGCAATAAAATAAATTTTTACTGTAGCTTTGGGCCTATAATTAAATTTACAAGATTATACATTGTTAACCACTTCCCGACTGCCCACTGCATATATACATCAGCAGAATGGCACGGGCAGGCAAAATCATGTACCTGTACGTGATCGTGCATGTGCCTGCCTGTGGGTCGCACGCGCGCCGCCAGCGGCGCGCTCGCGACCCGGTCGGGAGCTCCGTGACCCCGGCCGCGGGACCAGCGGACCCGATCGCCGCTGGTGTCCCGCGATCGGGTTACGGAGCTGAAGAACGGGGAGAGGTTTGTGTAAACAAACCTCTCCCCGCGCTTCCTACACTGTCTGTCAGTGATCGGCGGTTCCCTGTCATCGGGAACGCCAATCAATGACGTCAGACGTACAGCCACGCCCCCCTACTGTAAAAAAACACACACACGTCACACTGACTCCTCCCCGCCCCCTAGTGGTTAACCCCTTCACTACAACTGTCATTTACATAGGAATCAGTGCTATTTAAATAGTCCCAAAAATGTGTCAAAAATGTCCGATGTGTCCGCCATAATGTCGCAGTCACAATAAAAATCGCTGATCGCCGCCATTACTAGTAAAAAAAAAAAAAATATTAATAAAAATGCTATAAAACTATCCCCTATTTTGTAAACGCTATAACTTTTGCGCAAACCAATCAATAATCGCTAATTGCGATTTTTTTTTACCAAAAATATGTAGAAGAATACGTATCGGCCGAAACTGAGGAAAAAAAATGTTTTTTTATATATTTTTTGGGGATATTTATTATAGCAAAAAGTAAAAAATATTGCATTTTTTTCAAAATTGTCGCTCTATTTTTGTTTATAGCGCAAAAAATAAAAACCGCAGGGGCGATCAAATACCACCAAAAGAAAGCTCTATTTGTGGGAAAAAAAGGACGCCAATTTTGTTTGGGATCCACGTCGCACGACCGCGCAATTGTCAGTTAAAGCGACGCAGTGCCGAATCGCAAAAAGGGGCCTGGTCCTTTGGCTGCCAATTGGTCCGGGGCTGAAGTGGTTAACATGTTACTGTATACAGGAACGGTATAGTTCTTTCAAAAAAGCCATACTTTTTATCATCAAAAAACAGTCCTTGGGCTCCAGCAAACCACTGTGCCCATGCTCATAGGCTCAATCAGAGACAGTGATTTAATCAGTCTACTGCAGGCAGGAGAAAACCATTTCCTCTCCCAGTGATCACTCAAACTATAACATTGTACCCATTTGTCCATTTTTGTTCTCTGTTCTGGTGATTCACTTGCCAAGCTAAGTAATATTTGCAATCTTGACCCTACCCCAGCCTGTGACTGGACAGTGAAAGAAGAAGCAGGACACTGATAAGTTCATCTCTCTGATACTCTGCTTCACCTCCTATAAACATATTCTATGCAAGCTCATAACCACTGCAACACAACTGTCTGGCTCCTGGTGCTGCTTCTCCCTTTGCCAGTCTAAACTCTGCTGTACGGGGGACTGCAAGTGGCTGATACCAATTTAGATTCAGGTACTTACAGCGCTAGCATTTAATCATACTTGAAATAAAACAGTTCTTATTTGCCTGATGCATAATTTTAAAGCCCAACACCATGAAAAAAAAAAATTCTTTTCAGTGGGGCCCTCTCGCATTGAAGGGTAAAATACTTGTTATATCTAAAGGATTGCAGAACAGGCTCTATCAATTACCTGGCCTCTCACTCCAGTTGGCTCTGGTGCTCTCCTCCTTCACCATAGCCTTGGTGCCATCATGGACCATACACTCCCCGCGTAAATTTACTGCGGCAGGGCAGCCGCTCTGTGCCAGATCACATACCGCGCGCTGCCGGCGTCCTGCTTAGCTGTGATTGGACACAGCGGGAGCCAATCAGTGGGACTCAATGTCTGCCGGGACCTGCCAATTGTTTGGGACACAAGCAGAACGGCAGTCTGCCTATGTAAACAAGGCAGACCGCTGTTCTGTCAGAGGGGAAGGTATTGATCCTAAAATCTAGTGGAACCAATTGCCTTCAGAAGACACCTAATTAGTAAATAGAGTACACCTGTGTGTAATTTAATGTCAGTATAAGTACAGCTGTTGTGTGAAGCCCTCAGAGGTTTGTTAGAGAATCTTAGTGAACAAACAGCATCATGAAGGCCAAGGAAAACACCAGACAGGTCAGTGATAAAGTTGTGGAGAAGTTTAAAGTAGGGTTAGGTTATAAAAAAATATCCCAAGTTTTTAACATCTCACAGAGCACTGTTCAATGGCCTGGTCATGAAGAGGGTAAAACCTTCCGGAGGTCAAATGGTTAAATAAGAAGTAGCGCCAAAGCTCTTTTGGCCCTACTTCCACTGCGGGTCACAGGAGTGTACTTCGTTCTTCACTCCTGTGACCCATTTTCAGCCAACAGTGGGCTAAAGCCTGTTTTCTGCTGATGTCATAGAGCCTATCCAGGCTCTGGAGAGATCCGATTCCTGGCATTACCTAGATGCCTGGACCGGCAGCTGTCTCAGCCTCTCAGCGAGCTACTAAGCGCCTGAGCCAGCCGCTCCTGCTTCCGTCCTCTCCACAGTCCAGTGCTCCAGTAAGCACTAGAGGGGCAGAGCAGAGAGCCAGTGACTGCACCAGTGTGCATGGAGTCATACTGGGTAACAAAAAGTGATCAACTGGAAAATTCAGCACAGCCAGTCAACGTCTTATATCAGAAGCACTAATTTTGTCTCTTTTCTCATTTCTATGTATATAAAAATCATGGATTGATTGACAAATATCTCATAACTCTTGGTACCTATAGGATGTGTGCATTTTTCTATTAAACAAGTAAAATATTGAAAACGTTCCTGGAGTTGACAGCCACAAACAAACAATACAAAAGTACAATTTATTGTATAGGAAAACCTAATTGCTTTTCTGTGTCTTGTCAGGGAGTCAGTGCAATGTTGCCTAATTCCAGATAATTACATCTCTGCACTGATCAGAATACAGAGAGTGGGATGTGGGCCAGATGAGCCTCACTAATCTGGTTTACCCAGATCTCACCTCCACTTCCTTACCTTAGTACAGGTACCTGAGAGGTATAACGTGCCAGGGCTAGTAAATGCTGCATGTGGCAACACACAATCAAATCTGAAAACAAATCCCTATGTATGTGCAAGGACCAACAGACAGACTTTTTTTTTTTCTCCGGCATTTGCGATTTTTTGTGTTTCACTAAGATGGTCAATATCTCTTCAGTCATGAACCCCTGACCCAGTAACTGAACTTGGAAAATTCATAGGACAGTGATGCTGATTTTCTACTTGGTATGAAGGCATATGCTGTCTACATGCATTAAAGCGGTAGTAAACCCGCTGACTTTTTTTTTTTTCTACACCTGTAAGGCAAAAGGCATAATGAGCTAGTATGCACTGCATACTAGCTCATTATGAAATACTCACCTTAGAACGAGACGTCAGTATCTCAACCGGTCCACGCCGAGGGAGCTGACATTTTGCCTCAGCGTGTCTTCCGGGTTTTGCGGCTCCGACGCTGTGAGTGGCTGGAGCCGCGATGTCGTCACTCCTGTGTGTAGCGGCCATAACCCACAGAGGGGCGGCCTTGACTTTTGGGATTACCAGTTACCTCCTCTTGACTTGTCGGTGAATGTCCAGGGGTTCCCAGGGTTGATACCCAACAACTTTGGATGCTGACACAATAAAAGTCCTTTTGGAGGTTTTTATTCTTGCAGTAGTAACATCCAACATAACACAGTCTCAGATAAGAATAGAGGGCAAGGGTGAAGAAACTCAGGCACCTTGAACTGCTGACATCCACAGAATGTCTCTAACAAACCCAGAGAGTAGCCACTCGCAGCTGGGTACTTCAATGCTGGACAAACCTCTAGCCAGAGGTGATGGCAGCCAACAATGTGATCCGGAAACTTGCAAAAGTCTCTGACACAGAATAAACTTTCAACCGAAGCTGAATAGGAACCTTTCCCCAGTACCTGGAACTTTCTCTGTCTCCTTGGTAGTACTGTGGAAGTGTGGATTCTTTAGTGTCCATACAACTCAGCTTCCAGGCGCTTACTGAGATGCCAGCTTGTTGGCCCAAAGTTCACATAGTGGTGTATTAATGCCACAATATACTGGAACAGTCCACTCAGGAAGGAGGGATCCAAGAAAGTGGTCCAGTACAGAGGGGGAGGTGCATGAAGAAACCTGAAAAGCCACAATTGGATCACCCGGGATAGTGCGTCCTCGACCAAGTTAAGGGGGTAAATACTCTTACCGGATGATGTGGACACACATGTCAGCGGCAGTGGGTCAGTCAGGCAGAAAATGGGTAGACTCCAAAGACGGACACTGGACCGCTTAAACCGGGAATTGAGATTGGAGCTCTGATGGAATCGTCCAAAATGTGGATGGTAGAAATCGTCCAACGTGTGAATCAGCAATTACCTCCAATGAGCAGCATGAGGGTCATGGAAAGAAAAAAGCCTCCATATGGTGTAGGTAAAACGAGTAAAAATGTATTTAAAAGTACCAGCATCGGATAAGATGTGTACAAAAAGTGATCACGGATATAAAAGCATCGTGGGGAGCTAAACTAGCAAACCCCTGGGGGTTTCTCTTACAAAAGTTTATGTGGGACAGAGGGCTAGGGCCAGGACACCCTTGAGTAGTTGCAAGTTCAATTAGCAGACTCTGAGACTTCAGTAGGAGGATAGCCATGCAAGGAAAGGCCTCCAGCAAGAAGCCACATCTGCACGTGCAGGAATGCTGTCTCCTATGGCAACAGTTTTTAATAGTTCCTAGCACAAAGCATAACAGTTCTTTCACCTTCACTACAACTTCTCTTTGTAGTTCTTCAGTACACTGAGCTCCCGGTCTCTCACTAGACCCACTGACTCACTGTCACTGAATCCCTTGAGCTTCTCCAATCTTTACGGTGGTATCTTGCTCAAGCGTCACCCCCGCTTCTCTGCTGGGTCCCTAGCTTGGCACTCCTCTGGCCCACTTGGTCCCTGGCTTGACACACAAGGCTACTTTGCAAGCGTCTCTGGTTGGGTCCCTGACTTGATCACTGCCTGAAGTTTCCAGATTCTCCACTGTGCCCGTTTGGTGAGAATACTCCTCTGGCACTTGCTTCAGTTACTCAATGTGGTCCCTGGTAATAAGGTGGTTGGTCCCTTAGTGGCCACAGCTTCCCCTCTACCTCAGACCACAACAGGTTCTCCAGCCGGCAGAACCGTCACTTCTGGTTGGACTGCATGCCGCAGGAGGTTGGATGTTCTTGCCCCAGAGACTGATGGGAGAAGTGATGTAAGGGGGAGAGAGGCCCCGCCGCTTCCTCTTCTGACGCGGGAACGAGAGAGAGGAGAGACACCTGTGCGGACCTGCGCTGTTGAGTGCCTAAAGCCTGGGGCCTTGCCGCGGACCGTGGAGCCTTGCACCTCAGTGCCAGCCTGAGTGGCACTGGGGCTTTCATCTTTCGGCAGTCGGTGTCGGACCGGGGACCCGATCGCAGGATCCGTGGGGAACGAGGCGGTATACAGCCAGTGGAGATCCCAGGACCAGGGACGGTGTCCGGAGTGGTGAGCGAGCGAAAGCTCATCTTATGTCTGTTGCCTCATACATTTGTGCCTATTAGACTTCTGAGGCTCATTACTTCAAGTTGCAAAAGATTGTCCCCCCTTTTGTGTGGATTACAAATACTTTACTTAAACCTTATGTGCACCACCTCTACAGATATTGTGCCGGTGAAGAATTCAGTGTTCCCTCAAGGACTGAGCTCCATGATTAGGGATCAGGCCTGGTCCATTAGGTAGTCGCAATTAGGTTGTTGCACCACAGTGGTGCTTAGGTGACGGTCGCTACACGTGGCGCTCCGTCTTCTCCCCCCATTGCGGTTCAGTTTATTATTGTAATACATGCTGCAGGGACCTGTTTATGTGTTGTAAGCCAAATGTTTGATGTATGTTACCACTTTAAACTACCAGAAGTAAAGACAGTTATATCAGCTAGAACATTGTCTGTGAGTTTGAGTCCATCACACTTAGAGTATAAGTGATTTTATGTGTGCTGCAATATATACATATACTAACTGTGCCAGAGCGGGTAGAGCAGATTGCCGGGGGGTTGGTGGAGCTGTACTCAGGGACCCAAACAAAACTTGCGGCCCTCTTAAGTGAGGGTATCGCTACACGTGGGGGCTCGTCATCCGGGATTCTGAGACAGCGGGAAAACCCGCCAGAAGGTACCGGCATGGACCCGATAGAAGTGGGACGGTGGTACACAATATGGGGCACTGATCCAGCCGCAGCGGCAGTTATTGAACTACCGGGGATATGTCAGGAAGAGGCGGTGAAACAGCTCATAATGTCCCTATCCCCATGCCACAAAGCACGGATAATGGACATGAGAAATGATGCTGGGTGTTCATACGCCCTGATAGAGTGGAGAAGTGAGACCCCAGAGCAGTTTCAGGGCCAAAGCATTCAAGCGCTGGATGGCCAGACCTATCAATTGCTGCATGCGCTGCCGCGCAAGGGAGACTGTTTTCAAACGAAGGCAGAAGAGCAGAAGGGCACAGAGAGTCCCGCACCTGTACAAACCACTCTTAGCGCAGAACTGTGCGCTGTCCTGGGGGAGATTGTGACTCAGTGCAGGAAAGATCCCGCGGATTACCCGATGTCGGGTTACAGAAGACTCCGAATGTTTTCAGGGAGGAAACCTGTACCCTCGGGGGAAGAGGGATTTGAAGAGTGGCTAGATGGCGCCACACAGGCTTTAGAAGAATGGGAAGTCCCAAAAGGTAGAAAGAAGCAAAGGATTGTCGAGAGCTTGAAGGGGCCTGCCTTAGAGGCCATACGCAACTTGAAGACAAGCAGGAAAGATTGCACTGCACAGGATTACTTAGACATCCTGGAGAGTGTGTTTGGTGGGACAGAGAAGATCACGGAGCTTACCTATCAACTGGAACACTGTTACCAGAAGACAGGGGAGAAGCTATCGGAGTATATGGGACGTATAGACAAGATCCTGCATAGGATTATCCTGAAGAAGGGGATAGATCCGGGGAAAGTAGACGAGGCCCGTGCCCAGCAGGTGATGAGGGGAGCCCAACCCCTGGACCCTATTGCACTGGTACTACGCACCCGACAGGACAGGAAGAGCCTGGACTACCCCGATCTCATTCGGATGGTCAGGGAGGAAGAGGCCATGTTGGAAGAGAAACGGGAAAAACAAGTGATGGAGCCCACAAAACTTCCAGTGGCAACGGTCAGGTCGGCCATAACCCCTGAAAGAGAGATGGAAGTGGATGCCCTGAAGTCACAGATGTCCCAGATGATGGAGATACTGACCTCTCTGGTGGCCAAAGAGGTGCCCAGTCCAAAAAGAGAAGCGAGCAGGAGGGAACTATTTCCAGTTGCTTCAACACCAGCACCCCTACCAGACTGGGGGGAGATGATCTGTTTTAACTGTGGGGGAGTTGGCCATATTGCAGCTATATGTCCCAGTCCTAAGAAGAAGAAAATAGATAGCCGCCAGCCGGCGGGAAACTCCAGAGGGCCCCGGTAAAGGAGTCAACCGGGTGCCCACCACCTTCAGTGAGCTCCAAGAAGAACAAGATGGAAAGAAAGAGAGGAGACCAAACCCCTTGGAAGGAACCCAGGGTTCCTCGACCAAGATACACCCTGGAGAAAGGGGACAAGCTTTGCATTGACTACAGAACTCTCAACAGGAGGACCATTCCTGATCAGTACACCACGCCAAGGATAGAGGACGCCTTACAGAGTCTGTCTGGAGCCAAGTGGTTCAGCGTGATGGATCTCAAGAGCGGGTACTATCAAATCCCCATGCATCCAGAAGATAGAGAAAAGACCGCCTTCATAACCCCAGTAGGGTTCTTTGAGTTTAACAGGATGCCTCAGGGCCTGTCTGGAGCTCCTGCTACCTTTCAACGCCTCATGGAAAAGACTGTTGGAGACATGAACCTCATAGAAGTCCTTGTGTACCTGGACGATGTTATTGTCTTCGGGAAAACTTTGGAAGAACATGAAGCCAGATTGGAGAAAGTGTTGAGAAGGCTCAGTGAAGAGGGACTCAAACTTTCCCCCGAGAAGTGCCGGTTCTACCAGTCTTCTGTGAACTATCTGGGACACATAGTGTCTGAAAAGGGAGTGGCTACAGACCCTGAGAAGTTGGAGGCAGTTACTTCATGGCCAAGACCCACAACAGTCACCGAACTCAGATCTTTCCTGGGGTTCTGCTCCTACTATCGGAGGTTTGTGGATGGGTTCGCCCGTATTGCCAAACCCCTAAACGAACTACTCAAGACCGAAGGGGAAGAAGATGGCTTGGGACCCAGAAGGCCCGGTGAGTCGGTTCAAGGCCAGTGGAACCCAAGGTGTGAAGAGGCTTTCAGAACCCTGAAGAGGAGTCTCACCACGGCCCCAGTCTTGGCTTATGCTGACCCCACCAGACCATATGAGCTACATGTTGATGCCAGCCATGAGGGCCTAGGTGGAGTGCTCTACCAAGAGTATGAAGATCAGCTACGACCAGTGGCCTATGTGAGCCGGAGCCTGACCCCCTCGGAGAAGAACTACCCCACCCATAGGTTGGAGTTCTTGGCCCTCAAATGGGCAGTAGTCGACAAACTAAAAGACTACCTTTATGGGGCCGAATTTACTGTAAAAACAGATAACAACCCCTTGACCTACCTATTCACCACCGCCAAGCTGGATGCAACTGGACACAGATGGTTGGCGGCGTTATCTGGATTCAACTTTAGCCTCAAGTACAGGCCAGGGGCTGGAAATAGGGATGCAGATGCCCTGTCCCGAAGTTCTCATGTCATGGCCGATGATTGGGAAGACTGGACCCAATTGGCACCAGAAGGAGTGCGAGCCCTTTGTCAGGGGGCTGAACTCCAAGCTAGAGGAGGATCCAGGGCCGAAGAGATAGGAGTCACCACAGTGGGAGTCCCTAAACATTACTGTGGGGTAACTCAACTAGAAGAAGAATGCCTACCGAAGCTGTCCAAGAAGGAGTTAAGGTGCGACCAATTGGAAGACCCCATGGGGAAATTGGTCCTGGAGGCATTGGAAAACAACAGTCCAGAAGGACTTCGACATCACCCTTCCAAAGAGGCCCGCCTGCTGAGGAAAGAATTAGATAGACTACAGGTGCATCAGGGAGTGGTCTACCGAAGGGGCCCCTCTGATAGCTTAGAAGATAAGTGGCAGTTGTTTCTCCCAGAGAAGCATCAGGAGACTGTGCTAATTGCCTTACATGACCAACATGGTCACCTGGGGGCAGAGAGAACCTTACAACTTGTCAGAAACCGTTTCTATTGGCCCTGTATGAGGGCTGAAGTGGAGGAATATTGTCATTCCTGCGCACGATGCATCCAGAGAAAGACTTTACCCCATCAAGCTGCCCCAATGGGCCACCTACAGAGTCAAGGCCCAATGGATCTGGTATGCATTGATTTTCTCTGTCTCGAACCCGATTTGAGTGGATTGGGAAATGTTCTGGTGGTGACCGATCATTTCACCCATTATGCCCAGGCTTTCCCAACCAAAGACCAGAAGGCTTCTACCGTGGCCAAGGTGCTCCTAGAAAAGTACTTTGTTCATTATGGATTACCAGAGAGAATCCACTCAGACCAAGGAAGGGACTTTGAGAGTCGTCTGATCCGGAAGTTACTGGACTCTTTGGGAGTAGAGAAGACTAGAACTACACCATATCACCCTCAAGGAGATGCCCAGCCTGAGAGGTTTAACCGGACCCTATTGAACATGTTGGGAACTCTAGAGACTGAGAAGAAGCAACATTGGAGCCAACACATATCAGCTCTGGTGCATGCCTACAACTGCACCACAAGTGATGTGACGGGTTTCTCCCCCTACCGGCTCATGTTTGGGAGAGAAGCAAGATTGCCAGTGGATCTGGCCTTCGGTATTTCCCTAGACCATGCCTCTGCTACCTCCCACAAGGGGTATGTGGACCGACTGAGACACAATTTGAAAGTAGCATACGAAAAAGCTCAGATGGCCTCAGACCAGAGGGGGGCCCGAAACAAGCGTAACTTTGATTTGAAGGTTCGAGTGCAAGACCTGCAGCCTGGGGACCGTGTACTGTTACGAAATTTAGGAATCCCTGGAAAGCACCAGCTTGCTGATAGGTGGAGATCAGAGCCCTATGTCATCTGCAGGAAACTGCCTGGATTGCCTGTGTATAAGTTAAAACCAGAGGGAAGAGTGGGGCCTTTGAAGACCTGGCATAGGAATCATTTACTCCCGCTCACGGAAGCAGTCAGAATACCTCCAGTGAGAGACTTGTCTGAATCTGTTCCTATTCTGGATACCCCCAGACCCAACACTCGGTCCCAGACCTCCCGAGCTATGGATGGACAGGACCCCCAACTGGCTGAAGAGGAAAGAGGAGAACTTGAATGGCTATGGCCTTCCTCAACTTCAGTAAATTCCGCCATAGATCTTCCACTTACTGAGGATGTGGAAGATGGAACATTGAACCCAGAAGCCACAGAGTTCGTTCCATCCAGTGTTGTGCCCGAGTGCTGGGAGGATATCCCGGGCCTCTGCTCAGAAGAGGAGGAGGTAGATGTTCCAGAACCAGTGATGCTGCCAGAGTGTGTTCCTGAAGAAGAGCCTGTGGCGCCAGAGCCTGAAGTCCCAAGAGAACAAAGGTCTCGCAGAGTTGTGAGGCCTCCCAAGAAGCTAACTTACCCCCAAATGGGAAAAAGCTCAGAGGACTCTGTTATGACAGCTAGGAGAAGTGCTGAACGCTCTGACCCACCCACTGTTCATTTAGTGGGGGACAACCCCAGCTCACTCTCTGGCACAGTTAGACAGGTCGCCCTCACTGAAGCGACCTGTAGACAGGACAGATCCCCACCCTATGGTGATTGGTGGGAGGCTCCTCTGTCTGTCCTATGTGAACGTATTGATTCAAAAAGGGCTGTTAGATTGAACAATGTCTTTGGGGACCAAAGATTCAAAGTGGGGGGAGTGTGTTGCGGGGGTGTTCCCCTTTTAGGGAAAAGACGTTTTCTAGCAGCAGCAGCAGGGGACGAAACTACGGTTCCCAGAAACCCCCTGGCTCCCAGGAGGTTGGATGTTCTTGCCCCAGAGACTGATGGGAGAAGTGATGTAAGGGGGAGAGAGGCCCCGCCTCTTCCTCTTCTGACGCGGGAACGAGAGAGAGGAGAGACACCTGTGTGGACCTGCGCTGTTGAGGGCCTAAAGCCTGGGGCCTTGCCGCGGACCGGGGAGCCTTGCACCTCAGTGCCAGCCTGAGTGGCACTGGGGCTTTCATCTTTCGGCAGTCGGTCGGACCGGGGACCCGATCGCAGGATCCGTGGGGAACGAGGCGGTATACAGCCAGTGGAGTTCCCAGGACCAGGGACGGTGTCCGGAGTGGTGAGCGAGCGAAAGCTTATCTTATGCCTGTTGCCTCATACATTTGTGCCTATTAGACTTCCGAGGCTCATTACTTCAAGTTGCAGAAGATTGTCCCCCCTTTTGTGTGGATTACAAATACTTTACTTAAACCTTATGTGCACCACCTCTACAGATATTGTGCCGGTGAAGAATTCAGTGTTCCCTCAAGGACTGAGCTCCATGATTAGGGATCAGGCCTGGTCCATTAGGTAGTCGCAATTAGGTTGTTGCACCACAGTGGTGCTTAGGTGACGGCCGCTACACGTGGCGCTCCGTCTTCTCCCCCCATTGCGGTTCAGTTTATTATTGTAATACATGCTGCAGGGACCTGCTTATGTGTTGTAAGCCAAATGTTTGATGTATGTTACCACTTTAAACAACCAGAAGTAAAGACAGTTATATCAGCTAGAACATTGTCTGTGAGTTTGAGTCCATCACACTTAGAGTATAAGTGATTTTATGTGTGCTGCAATATATACATATACTAACTGTGCCAGAGCGGGTAGAGCAGATTGCCGGGGGGTTGGTGGAGCTGTACTCAGGGACCCAAACAAAACTTGCGGCCCTCTTAAGTGAGGGTATCGCTACACAAGATTATACATTGTTAACATGTTACTGTATACAGAAACGGTATAGTTCTTTCAAAAAAGCCATACTTTTTATGATCAAAAACCAGTCCTTGGGCTCCAGCAAACCACTGTGCCCATGCTCATAGGCTCAATCAGAGACAGTGATTTAATCAGTCTACTGCAGGCAGGAGAAAACCATTTCCTCTCCCAGTGATCACTCAAACTATAACATTGTACCCATTTGTCCATTTTTGTTCTCTGTTCTGGTGATTCACTTGCCAAGCTAAGTAATATTTGCAATCTTGACCCTACCCCAGCCTGTGACTGGACAGTGAAAGAAGACGCAGGACACTGATAAGCTCATCTCTCTGATACTCTGCTTCACCTCCTATAAACATATTCTATGCAAGCTCATAACCACTGCAACACAACTGTCTGGCTCCTGGTGCTGCTTCTCCCTTTGCCAGTCTAAACTCTGCTGTACGGGGGACTGCAAGTGGCTGATACCAATTTAGATTCAGGTACTTACAGCGCTAGCATTTAATCATACTTGAAATAAAACAGTTCTTATTTGCCTGATGCATAATTTTAAAGCCCAACACCATGAAAAAAAAAAATGCTTTTCAGTGGGGCCCTCTCGCATTGAAGGGTAAAATACTTGTTATATCTAAAGGATTGCAGAACAGGCTCTGTCAATTACCTGGCCTCTCACTCCAGTTGGCTCTGGTGCTCTCCTCCTCCACCATAGCCTTGGCGCCATCATGGACCATACACTCCCCACGTAAATTTACTGCGGCAGGGCAGCCGCTCTGTGCCAGATCACATACCGCGCGCTGCCGGCTTCCTGCTTAGCTGTGATTGGACACAGCGGGAGCCAATCAGTGGGACTCAATGTCCGCCGGGACCTGCCAATTGTTTGGGACACAAGCAGAACGGCAGTCTGCCTATGTAAACAAGGCAGACCGCTGTTCTGTCAGAGGGGAAGGTATTGATCCTAAAATCTAGTGGAACCAATTGCCTTCAGAAGACACCTAATTAGTAAATAGAGTACACCTGTGTGTAATTTAATGTCAGTATAAGTACAGCTGTTGTGTGAAGCCCTCAGAGGTTTGTTAGAGAATCTTAGTGAACAAACAGCATCATGAAGGCCAAGGAAAACACCAGACAGGTCAGTGATAAAGTTTTGGAGAAGTTTAAAGTAGGGTTAGGTTATAAAAAAATATCCCAAGTTTTTAACATCTCACAGAGCACTGTTCAAATGGTTAAATAAGAAGTAGCGCCAAAGCTCTTTTGGCCCTACTTCCACTGTGGGTCACAGGAGTGTACTTCGTTCTGCACTCCTGTGACCCATTTTCAGCCAACAGTGGGCTAAAGCCTGTTTTCTGCTGATGTCATAGAGCCTATCCAGGCTCTGGAGAGATCCGATTCCTGGCATTACCTAGATGCCTGGACGGGCAGCTGTCTCAGCCTCTCAGCGAGCTACTAAGCGCCTGAGCCAGCCGCTCCTGCTTCCGTCCTCTCCACAGTCCAGTGCTCCAGTAAGCACTAGAGGGGCAGAGCAGAGAGCCAGTGACTGCACCAGTGTGCATGGAGCCATACTGGGTAACAAAAAGTGATCAACTGGAAAATTCAGCACAGCCAGTCAATGTCTTATATCAGAAGCACTAATTTTGTCTCTTTTCTCATTTCTATGTATATAAAAATCATGGATTGATTGACAAATATCTCATAACTCTTGGTACCTATAGGATGTGTGCATTTTTCTATTAAACAAGTAAAATATTGAAAACGTTCCTGGAGTTGACAGCCACAAACAAACAATACAAAAGTACAATTTATTGTATAGGAAAACCTAATTGCTTTTCTGTGTCTTGTCAGGGAGTCAGTGCAATGTTGCCTAATTCCAGATAATTACATCTCTGCACTGATCAGAATACAGAGAGTGGGATGTGGGCCAGATAAGCCTCACTAATCTGGTTTACCCAGATCTCACCTCCGCTTCCTTACCTTAGTACAGGTACCTGCCTCTGTTGAGAGGTATAACGTGCCAGGGCTAGTAAATGCTGCATGTGGCAACACACAATCAAATCTGAAAACAAATCCCTATGTATGTGCAAGGACCAACAGACAGACTTTTATTTTTTCTCCGGCATTTGAGATTTTTTGTGTTTCACTAAGATGGTCAATATCTCTTCAGTCATGAACCCCTGACCCAGTAACTGAACTTGGAAAATTCATAGGACAGTGATGCTGATTTTCTACTTGGTATGAAGGCATATGCTGTCTACATGCATTAAAGCGGTAGTAAACCCGCTGACTTTTTTTTTTTTTCTACACCTGTAAGGCAAAAGGCATAATGAGCTAGTATGCACTGCATACTAGCTCATTATGAAATACTTACCTTAGAACGAGGCGTCAGTATCTCAACCGGTCCAGGCAAAAAGAGCTGACATTTTGCCCCGGCGTGTCTTCCGGGTTTTGCGGCTCCGGCGCTGTGAGTGGCTGGAGCCGCGATGTCGTCACTCCTGTGTGTAGCGGCCATAACCCACAGAGGGGCGGCCTTGACTTTTGGGATTACCAGTTACCTCCTCTTGGCTTGTCGTGAATGTCCAGGGGTTCCCAGGGTTGATACCCAACAACTTTGGATGCTGACACAATAAAAGTCCTTTTGGAGGTTTTTATTCTTGCAGTGGTAACATCCAACATAACACAGTCTCAGATAAGAATAGAGGGCAAGGGTGAAGAAACTCAGGCACCTTGAACTGCTGACATCCACAGAATGTCTCTAACAAACCCAGAGAGTAGCCACTCGCAGCTGGGTACTTCAATGCTGGACAAACCTCTAGCCAGAGGTGATGGCAGCCAACAATGTGATCTGGAAACTTGCAAAAGTCTCTGACACAGAATAAACTTTCAACCGAAGGTGAATAGGAACCTTCCCCAGTACCTGGAACTTTCTCTGTCTCCTTGGTAGTACTGTGGAAGTGTGGATTCTTTAGTGTCCATACAACTCAGCTTCCAGGTGCTTACTGAGATGCCAGCTTGTTGGCCCTCCTCCGAAGAGTCCTCCCCCGGTAGCTTACACGAGCTGCGGTGCCCCTCCAAGACTGAGAGCACACCCGGACGCCTTGAATCCTCCTTCAGTTACTGCGCCTCAGACCAACCGGCTCCGAGACTCGGGAACAGACAGATCCTTGCCCCAGACCATGCGGGTCTATGGGGCTAGTCAAACTGACCATGTTGCGGGACGGCAAATGCTCCCAGGCCCGGGACCCCTCGCGGGGCTACCCCGGTCCAGAACCAGGAACAGACAGCTACGGCCGAATCCCGAATACGTGACTTCAACACCTTAAGTACCCTTCCCCAGACTACACAGCGGGGCCAGACGAACCCACTGATTGGCTCCGGGGAAGATTGATACCAAAGACGTTCAACCAGGCCTGGTTCTAAGCCTGTCATGGGTACCTCACTGCACCCATGACCAGGCAGAACTCTAGTACAGCCCAGCCAAACTGATGCCAAAGTTAACCTGTACAATTAACCCTCAGAACCCCATTACTGTTCTAAGGGAAAAAAATAAATTTCCACGCATAGCGCACACTTGTCCAAGTGTGACCGCTACATGTGCATGCAAGAGGAATATCTCCTAAACCGTACAGGTTTAGGAGATATTCTTTTTACCTACAGGTAAGCCTTATTATAGGCTTACCTGTAGGTAAAAGTTAAAGAAATTACTATACAATGACTAAAATGACTATACAACCACTTTAACCACTTGCCGACCGGTGCACGTTGATATACGTCGGCAGAATGGCACGTACAGGCAGGAGGGCGTATATATAAGTCCCTCCTTTCTGCCTGTCCGTGCCATCGGGAGCGCGCCGGGAGCGGCGCGCTCCCGCGCCGGTCGGGACCCCCGTGAGTCCGATCGCGGTCCCCGCGGACTCGAACAACCAGAAGTAAAGACAGTTATATCAGCTAGAACATTGTCTGTGAGTTTGAGTCCATCACACTTAGAGTATAAGTGATTTTATGTGTGCTGCAATATATACATATACTAACTGTGCCAGAGCGGGTAGAGCAGATTGCCGGGGGGTTGGTGGAGCTGTACTCAGGGACCCAAACAAAACTTGCGGCCCTCTTAAGTGAGGGTATCGCTACACAAGATTATACATTGTTAACATGTTACTGTATACAGAAACGGTATAGTTCTTTCAAAAAAGCCATACTTTTTATGATCAAAAACCAGTCCTTGGGCTCCAGCAAACCACTGTGCCCATGCTCATAGGCTCAATCAGAGACAGTGATTTAATCAGTCTACTGCAGGCAGGAGAAAACCATTTCCTCTCCCAGTGATCACTCAAACTATAACATTGTACCCATTTGTCCATTTTTGTTCTCTGTTCTGGTGATTCACTTGCCAAGCTAAGTAATATTTGCAATCTTGACCCTACCCCAGCCTGTGACTGGACAGTGAAAGAAGAAGCAGGACACTGATAAGCTCATCTCTCTGATACTCTGCTTCACCTCCTATAAACATATTCTATGCAAGCTCATAACCACTGCAACACAACTGTCTGGCTCCTGGTGCTGCTTCTCCCTTTGCCAGTCTAAACTCTGCTGTACGGGGGACTGCAAGTGGCTGATACCAATTTAGATTCAGGTACTTACAGCGCTAGCATTTAATCATACTTGAAATAAAACAGTTCTTATTTGCCTGATGCATAATTTTAAAGCCCAACACCATGAAAAAAAAAATGCTTTTCAGTGGGGCCCGCTCGCATTGAAGGGTAAAATACTTGTTATATCTAAAGGATTGCAGAACAGGCTCTATCAATTACCTGGCCTCTCACTCCAGTTGGCTCTGGTGCTCTCCTCCTCCACCATAGCCTTGGCGCCATCATGGACCATACACTCCCCACGTAAATTTACTGCGGCAGGGCAGCCGCTCTGTGCCAGATCACATACCGCGCGCTGCCGGCTTCCTGCTTAGCTGTGATTGGACACAGCGGGAGCCAATCAGTGGGACTCAATGTCCGCCGGGACCTGCCAATTGTTTGGGACACAAGCAGAACGGCAGTCTGCCTATGTAAACAAGGCAGACCGCTGTTCTGTCAGAGGGGAAGGTATTGATCCTAAAATCTAGTGGAACCAATTGCCTTCAGAAGACACCTAATTAGTAAATAGAGTACACCTGTGTGTAATTTAATGTCAGTATAAGTACAGCTGTTGTGTGAAGCCCTCAGAGGTTTGTTAGAGAATCTTAGTGAACAAACAGCATCATGAAGGCCAAGGAAAACACCAGACAGGTCAGTGATAAAGTTGTGGAGAAGTTTAAAGTAGGGTTAGGTTATAAAAAAATATCCCAAGTTTTTAACATCTCACAGAGCACTGTTCAATGGTCTGGTCATGAAGAGGGTAAAAACTTCCGGAGGTCAAATGGTTAAATAAGAAGTAGCGCCAAAGCTCTTTTGGCCCTACTTCCACTGCGGGTCACAGGAGTGTACTTCGTTCTGCACTCCTGTGACCCATTTTCAGCCAACAGTGGGCTAAAGCCTGTTTTCTGCTGATGTCATAGAGCCTATCCAGGCTCTGGAGAGATCCGATTCCTGGCATTACCTAGATGCCTGGACGGGCAGCTGTCTCAGCCTCTCAGCGAGCTACTAAGCGCCTGAGCCAGCCGCTCCTGCTTCCGTCCTCTCCACAGTCCAGTGCTCCAGTAAGCACTAGAGGGGCAGAGCAGAGAGCCAGTGACTGCACCAGTGTGCATGGAGTCATACTGGGTAACAAAAAGTGATCAACTGGAAAATTCAGCACAGCCAGTCAATGTCTTATATCAGAAGCACTAATTTTGTCTCTTTTCTCATTTCTATGTATATAAAAATCATGGATTGATTGACAAATATCTCATAACTCTTGGTACCTATAGGATGTGTGCATTTTTCTATTAAACAAGTAAAATATTGAAAACGTTCCTGGAGTTGACAGCCACAAACAAACAATACAAAAGTACAATTTATTGTATAGGAAAACCTAATTGCTTTTCTGTGTCTTGTCAGGGAGTCAGTGCAATGTTGCCTAATTCCAGATAATTACATCTCTGCACTGATCAGAATACAGAGAGTGGGATGTGGGCCAGATAAGCCTCACTAATCTGGTTTACCCAGATCTCACCTCCACTTCCTTACCTTAGTACAGGTACCTGCCTCTGTTGAGAGGTATAACGTGCCAGGGCTAGTAAATGCTGCATGTGGCAACACACAATCAAATCTGAAAACAAATCCCTATGTATGTGCAAGGACCAACAGACAGACTTTTTTTTTTTCTCCGGCATTTGAGATTTTTTGTGTTTCACTAAGATGGTCAATATCTCTTCAGTCATGAACCCCTGACCCAGTAACTGAACTTGGAAAATTCATAGGACAGTGATGCTGATTTTCTACTTGGTATGAAGGCATATGCTGTCTACATGCATTAAAGCGGTAGTAAACCCGCTGACTTTTTTTTTTTTCTACACCTGTAAGGCAAAAGGCATAATGAGCTAGTATGCACTGCATACTAGCTCATTATGAAATACTTACCTTAGAACGAGGCGTCAGTATCTCAACCGGTCCAGGCAAAAAGAGCTGACATTTTGCCCCGGCGTGTCTTCCGGGTTTTGCGGCTCCGGCGCTGTGAGTGGCTGGAGCCGCGATGTCGTCACTCCTGTGTGTAGCGGCCATAACCCACAGAGGGGCGGCCTTGACTTTTGGGATTACCAGTTACCTCCTCTTGGCTTGTCGTGAATGTCCAGGGGTTCCCAGGGTTGATACCCAACAACTTTGGATGCTGACACAATAAAAGTCCTTTTGGAGGTTTTTATTCTTGCAGTGGTAACATCCAACATAACACAGTCTCAGATAAGAATAGAGGGAAAGGGTGAAGAAACTCAGGCACCTTGAACTGCTGACATCCACAGAATGTCTCTAACAAACCCAGAGAGTAGCCACTCGCAGCTGGGTACTTCAATGCTGGACAAACCTCTAGCCAGAGGTTATGGCAACCAACAATGTGATCTGGAAACTTGCAAAAGTCTCTGACACAGAATAAACTTTCAACCGAAGGTGAATAGGAACCTTCCCCAGTACCTGGAACTTTCTCTGTCTCCTTGGTAGTACTGTGGAAGTGTGGATTCTTTAGTGTCCATACAACTCAGCTTCCAGGTGCTTACTGAGATGCCAGCTTGTTGGCCCTCCTCCGAAGAGTCCTCCCCCGGTAGCTTACACGAGCTGCGGTGCCCCTCCAAGACTGAGAGCACACCCGGACGCCTTGAATCCTCCTTCAGTTACTGCGCCTCAGACCAACCGGCTCCGAGACTCGGGAACAGACAGATCCTTGCCCCAGACCATGCGGGTCTATGGGGCTAGTCAAACTGACCATGTTGCGGGACGGCAAATGCTCCCAGGCCCGGGACCCCTCGCGGGGCTACCCCGGTCCAGAACCAGGAACAGACAGCTACGGCCGAATCCCGAATACGTGACTTCAACACCTTAAGTACCCTTCCCCAGACTACACAGCGGGGCCAGACGAACCCACTGATTGGCTCCGGGGAAGATTGATACCAAAGACGTTCAACCAGGCCTGGTTCTAAGCCTGTCATGGGTACCTCACTGCACCCATGACCAGGCAGAACTCTAGTACAGCCCAGCCAAACTGATGCCAAAGTTAACCTGTACAATTAACCCTCAGAACCCCATTACTGTTCTAAGGGAAAAAAATAAATTTCCACGCATAGCGCACACTTGTCCAAGTGTGACCGCTACATGTGCATGCAAGAGGAATATCTCCTAAACCGTACAGGTTTAGGAGATATTCTTTTTACCTACAGGTAAGCCTTATTATAGGCTTACCTGTAGGTAAAAGTTAAAGAAATTACTATACAATGACTAAAATGACTATACAACCACTTTAACCACTTGCCGACCGGTGCACGATGATATACGTCGGCAGAATGGCACGTACAGGCAGGAGGGCGTATATATAAGTCCCTCCTTTCTGCCTGTCCGTGCCATCGGGAGCGCGCCGGGAGCGGCGCGCTCCCGCGCCGGTCGGGACCCCCGTGAGTCCGATCGCGGTCCCCGCGGACTCGATCGCCGCGGGGACCCCCGCGATCGTCTCACGGGAAGGCTGAACGGGGAGATGCCGAGATAAACAGCATCTCCCCGTTCTGCCTAGCAACTAGTGACGCCGATCTCTGCTCCCTGTGATTGGAGCAGAGATCAGCATTCACTAGCTGACAGCCACGCCCCCCCACAGTAAGAAACACACCCCTAGGCATACTTAACCCTTACACTGCCCCCTTGTGGTTAACCCCTTCACTGCCAGTGTCATTTATACAGAAATCAATGCATTTAAATAGCATTAATTGCTGTAAAAATGACAATGGTCCCAAAAATGTGTCAAAAATGTCCGATGTGTCCGCCATAATGTCGCAGTCACAAAAAAAAATCGCAGATCTCCGCCATTACTAATAAAAAATAAAATATTAATAAAAATGCTATAAAACTATCCCCTATCTTGTAAACGCTATAACTTCTGCGCAAACCGATCAATAATCGCTTATTGCGATTTTTTTTACCTAAAATATGTAGAAGAATACGTATCGGCCTAAACTGAGGAAAAAAAATGTTTTTTTATATATTTTTTGGGATATTTATTATAGCAAAAAGTAAAAAATAATGCATTTTTTTCAAAATTGTCGCTCTATTTTTTGTTTATAGCGCAAAAAATAAAAACCGCAGGGGCGATCAAATACCACCAAAAGAAAGCTCTATTTATGGGAAAAAAGGATGTCAATTTTGTTTGGGAGCCACGTCGCACGACCGCGCAATTGTCAGTTAAAGCGACGCAGTGCCGAATCGCAAAAAGGGGCCTGGTCCTTTGGCTGCAAATTGGTCCGGTCTGAAAGTGGTTAAAGCTGACAGGCAAACACCTAAATAGGGCTGCTGTTAGAAAACACAAGGCCCATACAGCCTACCTGACAGCCCCCCCCCCCCAAATAATAAAAACAATATTTTCACTAAAAATACATAAAAATCATTATTAGTGGACAAAAACATAACATAACTTACAAAATCCATGCTAAATCTAAAAAATAAAACTGCATTGAGTTAATAAATAAAGTTCTGTGTGTAAATGAGGTTTTTTGGCTTGTACAGTGTGAATCATGGTGTTTTTTTATTTTAAATGTGGCTATTGCTGTGTGCAGGCAGTCCTAATTTGACAGCCATGTGGATGCAGGTGTACGGCCCCAAACACAGACAGTGTGCATTCGGGGCCCACACACCTGCACACTTATCAAATGAGGACCTGCTGCTGTGTTCATAGAGCCACTGCATCATCATAGAATAACAGGCGGCTCCAGCCGCACAAACAAACCACCCATTCACACAGTATGGGCCAGAGAATCCGTGTGAATGAGCCCTTCCTTTTTTATTCATTATTTTTTCTAATTGTTTAAAACTATTTAAAAAAATTTTTTTTACATTTTTTACAATTATTATTTTTTTTTTTTTTTGCAACACTGTTGTGGAGGGACTTGGGTGAAATATCAGGTGTCTAAACAGACCCCTGTCATCTCACTTCTGAGACAGAGAAAGGAATTGGTTGGGGTTTCCCTATCACTAGTAAATTACGTAACCTCTTTCTGTATTTTATTGTATTGTAATGGTATTGTCTCCCTTTTATATTGTAAAGCGCTGTGTAAACTGTTGGCGCTATATAAATCCTGCATAATAATAATAATATTTACCAGCCCCTTCGTCCACGCTCCATCCCCCTGTGTACCAGCAGCAGCCGGCGGGAGAGGGAAGCAGGCAGCGCTATGGGGGGTGGGGGGGGGGCTGGGCACACCGGGGAATCAGATGTGGGATCAGTGTGGTAGGCCGGGAGGACAATTACAGAACAATGCACTGTGCCTCTCTCTCCAGCAAATGAAAGCTGGTGGCAGGTGGAGAATCGGCTTTCAGCTGCTAGAGGGAGAGACACAGGCACAGCACATTGGTATGTAATTGTCCTCTCGTCCCACCGCACCGGTTCACCTGCTGTCCAGGCTCCCCTGTGTGCCTAGGCCCCCTACAGGAGGCCCAGTGGTACCCTCCTGTTGGTGGTCTTGCTCCTCAATACATAGCTTAAATACAGATTCTTCAACTCATTTACATGCCAAAGGATTTGTTACTCTAGGTAGCCAGTCTTGTGCCAGACAGCCAAGTCATCCACCCCCAGCCTGTTGATTGGACAATGAAGGGCAGGCAACACAATGATAAGGTCTTCATTGCCTAACTGACTCCTATTGCTGGGCCTCACTCTCTCATTCTAATGCCCCGTACACATGGTCGGATTTTCCGACGGAAAATGTCCTATCGGACCATGTTGTCGGAAATTCCGACCGTGTGTGGGCTCCATCGGACTTTTTCCGTCGGAATTTCCGACGGAAAAAGTTTGAGATCCTGCTCTCAAATTTTCCGACAACAAAGTCCTATCGGACTTTTTCCGATCGTGTGTAGCGAATTCCGACGGACAAAGTGCCACGCATGCTCAGATCACATTACAAGACCAAAGCTATTGGCTACTAGCCTCTACACAGTCCCGTCGTACGCAACGAGTGTCACCACGTTCAGAATGATCGGATTTTCTGACAACTTTGTCCGACCGTGTGTATGCAACACCAGTGTCGGACAAAATCCGTCGGAAAAAATCTGACGGATTTTGTGGTCGGAATTTCCGACCGTGTGTACGGGGCATTAGTGCTATAGCGCAGAAGGTTACAGGACACATGTTGCATTTAATAATAAATGTAATAAATCATAAAAAAAAATGCACCTGAACTTTTCCTGACAACACATTGCTGCACAATTCACAGAGCATTCACATCTGTGCATTGTGGCGCCATATAGTGAAATGTGTTTACTGCTACTGTATACAGGCATACCCCACTTTTAAGTACACAACGGGGTTTATTTGCGAAAGCTGGAAAAGTGCAAAATCAGGCTCACTTCTGCATAGAAACCAATGAGCTTTCAGGTTTTATTACCAAAGCTTAATTGAACAAGCTGGGATTAGAAGCTCATTGGTTTCTATGCAGAAGTGAGCCTGATTTTGCACTTTCCAGCTTTAGTAAATAAACCCCATTGTGTACTTAAAAGTGGGGTATGCCTGTATGTGTTTTGGGGTGGTTGGAAAGGCGATGCACATATATTGCATATCAGCATACCAGTTAAGCCCCATACACACGGTCGGATTTTCCGACGGAAAATGTCCTATCGGACAATGTTGTCGGAAATTCCGACCATGTGTAGGCTCCATCGGACATTTTCCATCGGATTTTCCGACGGACAAAGTTTTATCTCCTGCTCTCAAATTTTCCGACAACAAAGTCCTATAGGACTTTTTACGATCGTGTGTAGCGAATTCCGACGGACAAAGTGCCACGCATGCTCAGATCACATTACTGTTGCTACTAGCCTCTACGTAGTCCCGTCGTAGGCAACAAACGTCACCACGTTCAGAATGATCGGATTTTCCGACAACTTTGTCCGACCGTGTGTATGCAACATTAGTGTCGGACTAAATCCGTCGGAAAAAATCCGATGGATTTTGTGGTCGGATTTTCCGACCGTGTGTACGGGGCATTACAGTGTGTGGTGCAGTAATTTGATTCATTTAGCATACAAATGAATATAGTAGTCCTATATAATATTGGTTCGGGAGACTGTTTCCGGGAAGAAGAGGAATAGAAACCAGATTGTGTGGATTGCGGCTGCTGTTGGAGGATGGGGAGTGCCGGGTGTGTTGGACAAAGTTAAGTGATGGTGGCTCAGGATTTGGGGAAATAGCTCTAGAGGTTGGGGGGAAGCAGAGGGGAAAGAGAGGTAATATGGGGATGTGACCTATATGTAGGGACATGCCCCAGTGTCCTAGATGCTTTAATGCTTTATTAGAAGGTGCGTTCAGAAATGGCAGGTGTTGATGAGTGTAGTAATAAGGAGAGGACAGAAGTTAGGATGATATACAGTATTAAAGATGTGGAGCGGAGAAAAGGGGTGAAGGAAAGAGATTTTAAGTAGAGAGGACATAAGAGTGTATGTTACAGAGTAGTGAGAATAAAGTGAAAGTCCATGCTAAAATTAAAATCCCTGCATCTATATCTATATCTAGCCCTGTAAAGAAAAATGAGTATACATACCTTTTCTGAAGCTTATCCGACCCGATCCCACGCTGAGCTGTCAGCCACGGTTTCGCTCTGTAGGTGGGTGCGGAGGACACGTCCAACAACAGAAGCCCCATAGTAACTCTATGGGTGATGTTACTTCCCATTCATTTCACAGCCGTTGTTGGCCGTGTCCTCTGCAGAGCTTCCGCCGCCAGAGATCGGGTCTGATTGGCTTCAGAAAAGGTTTGTATACTATTTTTTTCTTTACTGGGCTAGAGAGGTTAGTGTTAGATTGTGGGTGTCTATAGATCTAGGGATTTTAGTTTTAGCATGGACTTCCACTTTAAGAAACAGACTGAGTAAAGAGATGCGGACTCAAATATGCACCAGATAAGAACAAAATTAAAAAGCACTTTGCACTTAATGGTGATACAGTACTAGAAGGTGACACTTCAGAGTTTGCACACATCAACCTTAGGAACAATTCCATTATGAATCCCAAGGTCCCAGGAGACCAATGTATAGGGGCATTCAAGCGGATGGTTGAGAGTGATCTCAACAAACTTGAAAAGAAGAACCCCAAAGGTGGACATATTTGGAAAACAATAAAAGCCCCGGGAAAAAGAAA
This sequence comes from Lithobates sylvaticus, assembly GCA_028564925.1. Lineage (NCBI taxonomy): Eukaryota > Metazoa > Chordata > Amphibia > Anura > Ranidae > Lithobates > Lithobates sylvaticus. Next base: position 485,306,923 of record CM053027.1, read on the forward strand.
AGAAGTGGTAATCAGCCCCGCCGATAAGGGGGGTGGACTGGTTATCTTAAAGAAGAAAGACTATGAAATAGAAATGGAGAACCTCTTGAAAGTACCAAACACATACAAGAAATTTAAAAATGTAATCCCAAACCCCAATATGGGAGAAAACTGAAAGCACTGGTGAAAAGGGGAAAGATATTGTGATTCTCAATAAAAAGGAGGCAAGGTACCTGGTGTCAGATTCCACGAGGACTCCAGTAAAGTATTACCTACCTAAAATACATGGGCTAGCATTAAGGAGTCATTAAAAGTACAAAAATACAAACACCAAGTAATTCTTTGTAACCATACTTTATTGTTGGAATTTTTTTTCTGGCCCTGGTGTTGGTCAAGAGGTAACCTTAAACTTAAATAATATTTTAGCCACCTCGGCTATAAACAAAATTAAATTATTGTTCTAGTCCACAGTGTCCATCCAGACGAAGCTGGACGACTAATCCCCCACTAACCAACACCATGACTTGTAAAAGAATATTTAGAGAAGAAAAAGAAAAGAAAGGGGGAGGGTGGGCGGGGGTCCCGGTCTTGCTTCAGAGAGACAGGTAAGGCCGAACGATCTGCTCTTAAAGGGCCCCGTTTCGCGGGCTTTAGCGCTCCCGCCGCCATCCACCAATCAGGTGCTGTTGCTAGCCTGCTGCACTCACCAATAGCAACCTGCAGATGAGAAATCATTCCCCTCATACTCCCCCATGTTTGCCCTGCATATTGCAGGGCTTGCCATAAGAGGCTCATCAAACCACCGGGTAGGCCCATTATAAGTGGAGTGGATTCACTTTTTTCCAGATTAGGGGAATATATTGATCAATTTTTGAAACCCCTTGTAAAAAAAAAAGGGAAGTCATATCTGAGGGATAGTACCCAACTTATTAATGAGCTCCAACAAATCAAAGGTGCTAAGCATTACCTACTGGCAACGATAGATGTGAACTCTCTGTACACCAGCATTGTCCAGAAGGATGGATTGGAAGGTGTTGAGAAAGCCCTACACGAAGGAACTGATCTCCGACAGGAACAAATTGGCTTTTTATTGGAAGGTTTGAAGTTGGCAATGGAGAGCAACTATTTTTGGTATCGCAAGGAGTTTTATGTGCAGACAAAAGGTGTTGCCATGGGTGCTAAGTATGCCAGAGTGTGGTGAATTTATTTATGGACATGTGGGAGGATCAATATATTTATGGTAGGAAACACCCTGAGATTAAATTCTATCGTAGGTACATCGATGATGTTATTATCCTGTGGGAAGGTACACCCGACACATTCGATTGTTTCTTAACAGAGTTAAATAAGAACAAATATGGTATTTCCTTTACTGGTAAAAGTGATTTTAATCAGATAGATTATTTGGATTTGCAGATTTTTAAAGGAGGTGATGAAATTTTAACAAAAACATTTTTTATATTGACTGACCGTAATGGGTATATTCCTATCTCCAGCTGCCACCACCCTAGGTGGAAGGAAAACATCCCCAAGGGACAGCTATTAGGAGTTCGCAGGAACTGTCATAATCTGGATGACTATCACGCACAAGCTGACATGTTGATAGGGAAGTTTGTGGATAAAGGATATCCCATAGATCCGTTACTCGGTTACTAATAACCAAAGATAAGAAAATGAGGAAGAACCAACAAATGAATGTTACCTTTATCACTGGATTCAATGTGCAATACAAATCTATAGCGCACATCGTCAGGAAGTATTGGCCTATACTTAAATCGGACCAAATCCTAGCTAGTATTCTTGCTAAGAAACCAAGGTTTAGGACTGGGACCTGCAATAGCACCCATGTGACTTACGTCATTGAGTGCCCATGTCGACTACAATATGTTAGCAGGACCACCAGGCCTCTATGTGTCCGTATTAGGGAACACATTAATAACATAAATTTTTTTTTTTCTAAACATCACCTGTCCAGGCATTTTGACGAGTTTCATAAGAGAGACCTCTCAGGACTGATTTTTTTATGGCACTGACATTATCAATGAGGGGGGGAAATAAGATGATTCAAATATCTCAGAATGAAACTAAGTACCAAAAGGGTTGAATGTGGATATAGATCTTAATTGCTTTTTATCCAATTTCTAATACATGACCCAATCATAACCCACACTTTTTTATTACTACCTTTTTTTATTACTACCTTCTTTTGAACATCATTTTTTTTTTAACAGAAAGAGTCTTTAAACATAATTTTTACAGTATATATTACATGTTTCCTACGTGCATATCAAATAGGGCATCTATGGTCAGAGAAATATACGTCTTTTATATTCTATTCCATCATCACCAATATCATCCAATGTGCAATATCTCTTATATAGAATATATATTATTTTTATTTTGAGTATTTTCAATCCTCTCGAATACATTTAAAAACATTTTTTTTTTATATATATATTTTTTTATATATATATATATTTTCACATAATAATTTTTTTTATATATATATATATATATATATATATAGATCTCCCTTCTTCCCCTCATTCATATATTATATATATTTTTTTCGGTCAGGTGTTCTAAAATTACTAATATATATATATATATATATATATATATATATATATATATATATATATAATAATATTTTTTAAAACATGTTTTAACCGATTCAGCCCCGGACGATTTTTCCCCCTTCCTTACCAGAGCACTTTTTGCGATTCGGCACTGCGTCGTTTTAACTGACAATTGCGCGGTCGTGCAACGTTGCACCCAAACAAAATTGACGTCCTTTTTTTCCCACAAATAGAGCTTTCTTTTGGTGGTATTTGATCACCTCTGCGGTCTTTATTTTTTGCGCCATAAACAAAAGAAGAGCGACAATTAAAAAAAAAAAAAAAAAACACAATATTTTTTACTTTTTGCTATAGTAAATATCCAATTTTTCTGGGAAAAAAAAATTTTTTTTTTAGCAGTTTAGGCCGATATGTATTCTTCTACATATTTTTGGTAAAAAAAATCACAATAAGCGTTTATTGATTGGTTTTCGCAAAAGTTATAGCGTTTAAAAAATAGGAGATAGATTTATTGCATTCTTATTTATTTTTTACTAGTAATGGCGGCGATCTGCGATTTTTTTCGTGACTGCGACTTTGCGGCGAACACTTCGGACAATTTTGACACATTTTTGGGACCATTCACATTTACACAGCGATCGTTGCTATAAAATTGCATTGATTACTGTGTAAATGTGACTGGCAGGGAAGGGGTTAACACTAGGGGGCACTACAGGGGTTAATATATGTTCCCTGCAAGTGATTTTAACTGTCGGGGGAGGGGACTCACAAGGGGAGGAGACCGATCGGTGTTCCTCTGTATTGGGAACACACCATCGGTCTCCTCTCCAGTGACAGGACGTGGAGCTGTGTGTTTATACACACAGCTCCACGGTCCCACTGTTTTCCCGGGCAATCGCGGGTGCCTGGCGGACATCGCGGCCGCCGGGCACGCGCACCGGGTCCCTAGCGATGCCGCGGGTGTGCGCGCCCCCTAGACAGCCGGGAATAGGAGGACGTCATATGACGTCCACCCAGGATGGGAGATCCACCTTGTGGACGTCATATGTCTATAGTCGGGTATTGAAGTGGTTAATTAGTATCTAAGGTGATACATTATATTATCTTCCTTATAACAGTTTGATGAACATACAGCCATTACTAGTATTCTTTAAACATCCATGTTAAAATGTTATGTTCTCTCTTTTAATTAATTGATTGCATTGAAGAGGCTGCAGATGTCTTATTTTTTCCATCCACTAGATGGCGCATGGGACATAGACATATGTGGGGTGGCATAGCCCTGTGTTATTCTCAACGTATTGTTGATGATTTCCGGGATTTTCCGTTTCTTTCAATTGGCTATAGCAGCCTCTTCATGTCCTTTATATAGTGTATGGTGTACCAAGATGGCAGCGCCTCCGATGACGTCCGTATGACGAAACTCGTAAGGCGGGACTATACTTGGTACGCAATACGTCACTTCCTGCTCTTTCTGTTTCCGGTTTTCGACCAGTGTGTCTGTGAAACGCACGCAATTCGACCGGCTAGTGGAAGTTTTGACGCTTAAGTTTGTTGTTTTTTCCACTGCATAATTCTAAGGGCTTTGCGGACCCTATGTTTTAAAGAGATTCGTTTTTTAAAATAAAAAGTTTTTACTTACGGATTCACGCTATGAGTGCCATTTCTTGATGCATGTGGATTACCGGCTGATGATTGATCTCACCTCATGTGAGTGGAAGTCACACTGCTAACCACTGAGAGTCCAAGGCGCCCTGAAAGGAGGTTCACCACCACCTGGATTTGGAGGTATCACGCCTGTTACCCCTGCAGGGGTTAGGCGCTCTGGTGAGTGCATTTACAAAAGGGGCCACTGGAGGAAGGAGGGGAGCACCCAAAAGTCACCTTTATAAGTCACCTGTATACCCAGTGAAGTCACCTTTATCTACAGTGGTTGCACAGGATTTTTCACCTTTGGATTTTTTTCACCTTTGGACATTTACTTATTTATTTATTTTATGGGACATTTTTTGTATATCACAGTGTTTTTATTTAAACACACACATATATATATATATACAGTGTTGGTCATCTTACTTTAAAAAAGTAATTAGTTACATTACAAATTACTTCTCCCAAAAAAGTAATTGAGTTAGTAACTCAGTTACTACATTGGAAAAGTAATTAGTTACTCAGAAAAGTAACTGTGATTTTTTTTTTTTTTATATTCTTAGGGGCGGGTCTAGTATTACTGTAAGCAAGGGGTGCGTTCCCCCCTGCACGTCTATTTCCCCTCTGTACCCCCCTGCACGTCTGTTCCCCCCCAACACATATATCTGTTCCCCCTCTGTACCCCACTACACGTCTGTCCCCCCCCCACACACATATATCTGTTCCCCCTCTGTACCCCACTACACGTCTGTTCCCCCCCACAAACATATATCTGTTTCCCCTCTGTACCCCACTACACGTCTGTCCCCCCCCCACACACATATATCTGTTTCCCCTCTGTACCTCACTACACATCTGTCCCCCCCCCACACACGTATATCTGTTCCCCCTCTGTACCCCACTACACGTCTGTCCCCCCCCCACACACATATATCTGTTCCCCCTCTGTACCCCACTACACGTCTGTTCCCCCCCACAAACATATATCTGTTCCCCCTCTGTACCCCACTACACGTCTGTCCCCCCCCACACACATATATCTGTTTCCCCTCTGTACCCCACTACACATCTGTCCCCCCCACACACGTATATCTGTTCCCCCTCTGTACCCCCACTACACGTCTGTCCCCCCCACACACATATATCTGTTTCCCCTCTGTACATCTGTCCCCCCCAAACTCACGGATCGGATCGTTGCTTGGATCAGAGTCACGGATCGGATCATTTTTCGGATCAGCAAATAATAATTGAATTTGCGAAAACCTGTAAAAATTCAACCACCATAAAGCCCCCACTGTAATATCCATAATCTCACCCACTGTAATATCCACGTCATTTCCTCAACTGTAATATTGGCTGAGTATGGCTGGGTACGGCTGAGCATGGCTGGGTACGGCTGGGTATCGCCGAGTATGGCTGGGTATTACCGCGTATTGCAGAGTATGGCTGGGTATTACCGAGTATTGCAGAGTATGGCTGGGTATGGCAGAGTATTGGCAGGGTGTTGCAGAGTATTGGCAGGGTGTTGCAGAGTATTGGCAGGGTGTTGCAGAGTATTGGCAGGGTGTTTCAGAGTATTGGCAGGGTGTTGCAGAGTATTGGCTGGGTATTACCGAGTATTGCAGAGTATGGCTGGGTATTACCGAGTATTGCAGAATATGGCTGGGTATTACCGAGTATTGCAGAGTATTGCAGAGTATGGCTGGGTATTACAGAGTATTGCAGAGTATGGCTGGGTATTACGGGGTATTGCAGAGTATGGCTGGGTATGGCAGAGTATTGCAGAGTATAGCTAGGTATTACGGGGTATTGCAGAGTATGGCTGGGTATGGCAGAGTATGGATGGGTATTACGGGGTATTGCGGGGTATTGCAGAGTATGGCTGGGTATGGCAGAGTATGGCTGGGTATTACGGGGTATTGCAGAGTATGGCTGGGTATGGCAGAGTATTGCAGAGTATAGCTAGGTATTACAGGGTATTGCAGAGTATGGCTGGGTATGGCAGAGTATGGATGGGTATGGCAGAGTATGGATGGGTATTACGGGGTATTGCGGGGTATTGCAGAGTATGGCAGAGTATGGCTGGGTATTACGGGCTATTGCAGAGTATGGCTGGGTATGGCAGAGTATTGCAGAGTATAGCTAGGTATTACGGGGTATTGCAGAGTATGGCTGGGTATGGCAGAGTATGGATGGGTATTATGGGGTATTGCGGGGTATTGCAGGGTATGGCTGGGTATGGCAGGGTGTTGCAGAGTATTGGCAGGGTGTTGCAGAGTATTGGCAGAGTATTGGCAGAGTGTTGCAGAGTATTGGCAGAGTATTGGCAGGGTAACCTGGTTGATCCTGCTGTTCTCTGTATCCCCCGCCTGTCCATGTCCTCACTGAAGTTGGGGATTTTGCAGAGCAGTGTTGGCAGCTAGTGCACATGCTCAGTTTTCAGTGTATATCCTACCCTGAACATTTCCTCCCTATCGCATCTGAGCAGCCCATGTATCTATAGAGTCACACTTGTGGGTATATACACAGTGGTAAATGACAGCCCACTCCCTCCCTCCTTCTCCATACCCACTAACCAGTTAAACACAATGGGGTTGGGATATTACATCTTGATTGATGGAGGCTTCACCTCCCTGTTATTCTAGGCTGGAGGGGCCTGTGGCTGATAGAAATCTGCCAACACCATTTTATTGCCAAAAAATAATAAAGATTTGATTTTCAAATATATGTTTGTATGACAATTTAAAACAGTTTATTGATATGAATTATTTATTTTTACTCTGTATTCCAAAGGCTGTTGTTCTGAACATGTGACCAGCAGCAGAGGACTAGAAACTCCTCCTGACACTGTTTTCTTGCAGACATGCTGGGAAAGAGCTGGGTTATGTGACAGCTATATATCAATTAGGAAAAAAAGGTAAATTAAACAGTGTGTGTCTAGTATGACTTGAAGTGCAGAGCGAAAATGCAAGTCTTAATCCATGATTAATACTTTATCCAAGATGATAGTTGACAATGCCTCCCCTGCCTGTGCTTTCCCCTAAAGATGGTTTACATTTATACTGAGGCGGGGGTAGTCAAATAATTTATTAGGCATGCATAGGAGACGTGGCTAGTAGAGCAAACTTTTCACCCCAAAGCCAGACGCCAAGAGAGCAGGAGGGCAGTGTTGTAAACATTATTATTATTATTCACGATTTATATAGTGCCAACAGTTTACACAGTGCTTTACAATATAGAGGGGGACAGCACAGTACAGCACAGTACAGTTCAATACAGAAGGGACAGGAGGGCCCTGCTCGTAGAGCTTACATTCTAAAGGGAGGGGGTGGTGATAGAAAAAGGTAATAGATGCGGGGAATGATTTGATGGGGTTGTTAGGTGGGTGTGGGATAGGCTTCCCTGAATAAGTGAGTTTTCTGAGATCTCCTAAAGGTGGACAGGTTAGGGGCTGATCAGATATACCGGGGCAGGGAATTCCAGAGGATGGGAGAGGCTCTGGAGAAGTCCTGAAGACGAGCATGAGAGGAGGTCACAAGGGAGCTAGAGAGCAGGAGGTCCTGGGAGGAGCGGAGGGGACGATTTGGGCGATATCTGCAGATGAGGTTGATGATGTAGGTGTGGGCAATGTTGTGGATGGCCTTATATGTTGTGGTTAGCATTTTGAATTTTATACGGTGGGGTAGGGGAAGCCAGTGAAGGGATTGGCAGAGAGGAGCAGCAGTCACGGATCAGTTTTAGAAAGATCGAGTTTGAGAAAGTGGTGTGACATCCATACCAAGATGTCATTCAGTAAGTTTGAGATCCGTGAGGAGATCGAGGGGGTGAGTTGAGGAGTGGAGACATTAAACATTAAGATCAGCTCATAATTGAGGTGAGACAATAAGAGAATAAAATAAAAATCACAATAATATTGACAGAGCTACAGATTTCTAAAGCAGTATAGGTTACCAATAAGCACATTGATAGTAATGAGTCGACTTCAGTTAGAGGTTGATTTTCGAAAGCAGCATAGTTTACCTGTGAGAGGGTAGGGAAGAAATATTGCGATAACACAGAGCAGAAGTGCAATACTTAATCCAAAATAACTACTTTATCCAAGATGATAGTTACTAAGGCCACCCCTGCATGTGCAGTGACATTTTCCAATAGTAGGTCAATGATGTTAGGGGAATGTCCTGGCCACAGCTGATTGTTTGCTGTTTGGCGCATATGACAGTTTGCTTATGGGTTTGGTCTGAACTAGGGATGAGCCGAACACCCCCGGGTTCGGTTCGAACCAGAACCTTCGAACGGACCGAAAGTTCGCGCGAATTTTCGAACCCTATACGTTATAATGGACGCGAACGTTCGAAATCAAAAGTGCTAATTACAACGGCCAATATGCATGTTAATGTCATAAAAAAGGTTTGGGGACCCGGGTCCTGCCCCAGGGGACATATATCAATGCAAAAAGAACTTTTAAAAACTAACGTTTTTTCGGGAGCAGTCATTTTAATGATGCATAAAGTGAAAAAAAAAAAGTGACATTTTCCTTTAAATATGGTACCTGGGGGGTGTCCAAAGTATGCCTGTGAAGTGGCATGTGTTTCCCGTGTTTAGAACTGTCCTTGCACAAAATGACATTTGTAAAGGAAAAAAAGAAGCCATTTAAAACCACTTGCGGCTTTAGGTTTGATCTTAAGTAGAATCTGAACAGGTACATTATGAAGTGTAGCTCCATCCCAAAAAAATCTATTTTTAAGCTTTTTGGAGAACATAGGGAGGGGTTATCACCCCTGTAACATTTGCTGTCTTTGCACATCTGTTCAGAACATGTCACCTCACTTTCCGTCCCAATGACAAATGTTTTTGGAAAAAGTGGGGTTTTAATTGAAACAAGGATTGGTGATAAAGTATCAGTAGAGAGGAGATACCTTTTTCCCAAATTAAATCTAACAGGATAGAATTTCCCTTCCTAGGGGTAGATTTCCTCTCACTTCCTGTTTTCTCTTTCCATTTTCAAGTAGGAGTCGTTTGTAAGTTGGATGTTTGAAAGTAGGGGCCTGGCGTATATACTCTGCAGAAATTTGCCCTATTAGATGTTGGTGTAGCCACAAGACTGGTGGGCACAGGAATGGGCCCTGCTGTGAGTTAATAGATCAAAGATTTGTAATTGCATGCACCTGATGAACAGGGCAGAAAAATTGGGCCTTTGGCGGTGGTGGTGGACGGTGTTGCCACAAGACTGTAGGCCCTCATAGTTACTCTTGGTGGGCGCAGGAATGGGCCCTGCTGTGAGTTATTAGATCAAGATTTGTAATTGCAAGCACCTGATGAACAGGGCAGAAAAATTGGGCCTTTGGCGGTGGTGGTGGACGGTGTTGCCACAAGACTGCAGGCCCTCATAGTTACTCTTGGTGGGCGCAGGAATGGGCCCTGCTGTGAACTATTAGATCAAGATTTGTAATTACCCGCCCCTGTTAAACAGGGGCTGAAAAATTGTGCCTTAGGCACTGGTGCTGGTGCCACAACACTGCAACCCCTCACAGAGACTGTACTTGGAGCACAGCAGTCACACGTGTTGCGAAGCATTTTTTTAAAAAATTGTAAGTACACGCCCCTGTTAAACAGGGGCTGAAAAATTGTGCCTTAGGCACTGGTGCTGGTGCCACAACACTGCAACCCGGCCCTCACAGATACTGTACTTGGAGCACAGCAGTCACACGTGTTGCGAAGCATTTTTTTTAAAAAATTGTAAGTACACGCCCCTGTTAAACAGGGGCTGAAAAATTGTGCCTTAGGCACTGGTGCTGGTGCCACAACACTGCAACCCGGCCCTCACAGATACTGTACTTGGAGCACAGCAGTCACACGTGTTGCGAAGCATTTTTTTAAAAAATTGTAAGTACACGCCCCTGTTAAACAGGGGCTGAAAAATTGTGCCTTAGGCACTGGTGCCACAACACTGCAACACGGCCCTCACAGAGACTGTACTTGGAGCACAGCAGTCACACGTGTTGCGAAGCATTTTTTTTTAAAAAATTGTAAGTACACGCCCCTGTTAAACAGGGGCTGAAAAATTGTGCCTTAGGCACTGGTGCCACAACACTGCAACACGGCCCTCACAGAGACTGTACTTGGAGCACAGCAGTCACACGTGTTGCGAAGCATTTTTTTAAAAAATTGTAAGTACACGCCCCTGTTAAACAGGGGCTGAAAAATTGTGCCTTAGGCACTGGTGCTGGTGCCACAACACTGCAACACGGCCCTCACAGAGACTGTACTTGGAGCACAGCAGTCACACGTGTTGCGAAGCATTTTTTTTAAAAATTGTAAGTACACGCCCCTGTTAAACAGGGGCTGAAAAATTGTGCCTTAGGCACTGGTGCTGGTGCCACAACACTGCAACACGGCCCTCACAGAGACTGTACTTGGAGCACAGCAGTCACACGTGTTGCGAAGCATTTTTTTTAAAAATTGTAAGTACACGCCCCTGTTAAACAGGGGCTGAAAAATTGTGCCTTAGGCACTGGTGTGGTGGCATGGATCATTGAGGAGGAGGAAGAGGATAGTCAGTGAACATAAGAGGACAGTCACTCAGCATCAGCATAGGCAGTCTTGAAGGGATGTGACATTAAAAATTATTCGGTTATATCCGCCTCAGGTGCCTGGTAGCTGGTGGTGATCCAAGACTGATTCATTTTGATGAAGGTCAGTCGATCAACCGAGGCGGTGGACAGGCGCACCCTATGATCAGTCACAAATCCTCCAGCAGCACTGAATGTGCGTTCGGAAAGAACGCTGGAGGCAGGACAGGCCAGTAGCTCAATTGCATACTGTGCAAGCTCTGGCCAGTGATCCATCCTCAGGACCCAGTAAGCCAGAGGATTTTCGGTGGGAAAGGTGTCCAAGTCTGACCTTGCCCCAAGGTATTCCTGCACCATGTATATCAGACGCTGGCGATGGTTGCTGGAACCGATCATACCTTGGGGCTGCGGACTAAAAAATTGTCTGAACGCATCGGTCAGACGTCCACCTTCCCCACCGCTCCTTCTGCCACTGACCGAAGCCTCAGCAACTCGTCGCCCAGGACCAGGAGTTTGTAGCCTCCCAGTTTCTGGGAACGCGTTGCACAGACCTTTCTGCAAGGCCTCCCTGAGATGTCTCATCCTCTGCTCCCTCTGCGACGGCAAGATAAGGTCCGCAACCTTACCCTTGTACCGCGGATCAAGGAGAGTGGCCAGCCAGTAATGGTCCCTCTCCTTGATCCGAAGAACACGAGGATCCTTCCGCAGGCTTTGCAGGATCAGGGAGGCCATGCAGCGTAGGTTAGCTGAGGCATTCGGTCCGGAGTCTTCTGGGTCACTGAGGATGACATGATCGCCAGCCACCTCCTCCCAGCCACGTACAAGTCCACTGGCTTGTTGGGACTGTACATCATCCCTAAAAGACTGCTGCTGCTGATGCTGAGTGCCAGGCTCCACCTCCATGCTCACACAATCCTCCTCCTCCTCCTCCTCCTCCTCCTCCTCATCCTCTTCCTGTGTGATGGGTGGGACAGAAGGAACACTGTCCGGATAAAGGGGGCCTTGAGAGGCAAGGAAGTCCTCCTCTTCCTGCCTCTGTTCTGCCTCAAGTGCCCTGTCCATGATCCCACGCAGCGTATGCTCCAACAGGTGGACAAGAGGGACAGTGTCACTGATGCATGCACTGTCACTGCTCACCATCCTCGTGGCCTCCTCAAATGGTGAGAGGACAGTGCATGCATCCCTGATCATGCTCCACTGACGTGGGGAAAAAAAACCAAGCTCCCCTGACCCTGTCCTGGTGCCGTAGTCGCAAAGGTACTCATTGATGGCCCTCTGCTGCGTGTGCAGTCGCTGCAGCATGGCCAACGTTGAGTTCCACCTGGTGGGCATGTCAGATATTAGGCGGTTCTTGGGCAGGTTCAGCTCCTTTTGCAGCTCAGTCAGCCGAGCACTGGCATTATAAGATCGGCGGAAATGCACACAGACTTTCCTGGCCTGCCTCAGGACATCCTGTAAGCCTGGGAACCTGCCCAAGAACCGCTGCACCACCAGGTTGAGGACGTGAGCCATGCAGGGCACATGGGTGAGCTGCCCCTGTCGCAGGGCGGAGAGGAGGTTGGTGCCATTGTCAGAAACGACCATTCCTGGCTTAAGCTGACGTGGCGTCAACCACCTCTCGGCCTGCCCCTGCAGAGCTGCCAGAACCTCTGGCCCAGTGTGGCTCCTGTCCCCCAAACACACCAGCGCAAGCACGGCATGGCATCTTTTTGCCTGCGTACTTGCGTAGCCCCTTGTACGCCTACGGAGCACCGCTGGTTCCAAGGACAGAGCACTGGAGGAAGAAGAAGAGGAGGGGGTGGAGGAGAGAGGTGTGTCACAACCAGTAGCAGTAGTCGCGTTTTGGAGGCGTGGTGGCGGAACAACCTCCAACACTACTGCACCTTGTCCTGCATCCCTCCCAGCTGCCAATAGAGTGACCCAATGGGCCGTGAAAGAAAGGTACCGTCCCTGTCCATGCCTGCTGGACCATGAGTCAGCGGTAATATGCACCTTACCGCTGACCGCCCTGTCCAGCGAGGCATGGACATTGCCCTCCACATGCCGGTAGAGAGACGGAATCGCCTTCCGCGAGAAAAAGTGGCGTTTGGGAACCTGCCACTGAGGAACCGCACATTGAACAAACTCACGGAAGGGGGCCGAGTCTACCAACTGAAAAGGCAGCAGTTGAAGTGCTAGCAATTTAGCAAGGCTAGCATTCAACCGCTGGGCATGTGGATGGCTGGGAGTGTACTTCTTTCTACGGTCCAGCAGCTGGGGCAGGGAAATTTGCCTGCTGCATTCGGACGTCGGTGTACTGCAAGTACTTGGTTGTGACACACCGAATTCTACACCTTCAGTCCTCTCAGAGCAGCTTTCAGAGAGGACTGAAGGTGTAGTGGGGATGGAGATCCCAGCTGAGGAGGAGCAAGGAGAGGTCCGCTTAGTTCTTTGGTGTGGGTCTTTTATGTGTGCCTGCCAACGAGCTGCATGGCAGGTCGCCATATGTCTGGTCATGCTTGTGGTGCCCAAGCGGCTGATGTTTTGGCCACGCGAGATACGCTTGAGACAAATATTGCAAATAGCAGTGGTGCGATCTGCTGCACTCGTCTCAAAAAAGGCCCACACCAAAGAACTTTTCTGATAACGTGCAGAGGCAGCGCCCTGCACAGGCGGAGCTCTGCGGTGTTGTACAGTTGCTGTGCTGGCCTCTACCTGGCCTCCAGGGGGCATCCTGCCTCGTTGGACATGTGACGCCGCATCCTCCTCCTCCTCGTCCTCCTCCTCATCCTCTCTCCCTTGAGGCACCCACGTGGAGTCAGTGACCTCATCATCCCCTCCCTCTTCACCACTAGAGCAAACCTGGCAGTAAGCTGCAGCTGGTGGAACTGTACTGCCAGATTCCTCAAGCTGGGTATCGTCATCCGAGCCTTCGAATCGTTGGGCATCCTCCTGGAGCATGTACCCAACACTGTGCTCAAAGAGTTCGGGGGACTCCTCAGGAGGACATGGTGGGTCTAGGGAAGGGGTGGCTGATGATGCTCTGTCAGTACCCTGAGCCTGGGTGAGAGAGGATGAGGAGGATGAGGAGGGCTTGGTCATCCATTCTACCAAGCCTTCAGCATGATGCGGCTCCACATGTCCAGCTGCCGAAAACAAAGACGCGCGTGTCCCATGGCCACGTGCTGATGACGATGCACGACCACGTCCACGTCCACGGCCACGTCCACTAGAAACAGAGCCTGCCTGCCCTGTGTTCTTGGCTCTGCACGCTCTGCCTCCCCTTGGCGGTCTTCCAGCCATTGTAGTCGGTAGTCCTGTGGGTGCTGCTGAGAAGAAAATATAGGAGCTCTGTGTGATGCCACTAACACACTAGAAGTCCTATGGGTGCTTCTGCAAAGAAAATAGAGGAGCTCTGTGTGATGCCACTAACACACTAGAAGTCCTGTGGGTGCTGCTGAGAAGAATATATAGGAGCTCTGTGTGATGCCACTAACACACTAGAATTCCTATGGGTGCCTCTGCAAAGAAAATAGAGGAGCTCTGTGTGATGCCACTAACACACTAGAAGTCCTGTGGGTGCTTATGCAAAGAAAATAGAGGAGCTCTGTGTGATGCCACTAACACACTAGAAGTCCTGTGGGTGCTTCTGCAAAGAAAATAGAGGAGCTCTGTGTGATGCCACTAACACACTAGAAGTCCTGTGGGTGCTTATGCAAAGAAAATAGAGGAGCTCTGTGTGATGCCACTAACACACTAGAAGTCCTGTGGGTGCTTATGCAAAGAAAATAGAGGAGCTCTGTGTGATGCCACTAACACACTAGAAGTCCTGTGGGTGCTTCTGCAAAGAAAATAGAGGAGCTCTGTGTGATGCCACTAACACACTAGAAGTCCTATGGGTGCTTCTGCAAAGAAAATAGAGGAGCTCTGTGTGATGCCACTAACACACTAGAAGTCCTGTGGGTGCTGCTGAGAAGAATATATAGGAGCTCTGTGTGATGCCACTAACACACTAGAATTCCTATGGGTGCCTCTGCAAAGAAAATAGAGGAGCTCTGTGTGATGCCACTAACACACTAGAAGTCCTGTGGGTGCTTATGCAAAGAAAATAGAGGAGCTCTGTGTGATGCCACTAACACACTAGAAGTCCTGTGGGTGCTTCTGCAAAGAAAATAGAGGAGCTCTGTGTGATGCCACTAACACACTAGAAGTCCTGTGGGTGCTTATGCAAAGAAAATAGAGGAGCTCTGTGTGATGCCACTAACACACTAGAAGTCCTGTGGGTGCTTATGCAAAGAAAATAGAGGAGCTCTGTGTGATGCCACTAACACACTAGAAGTCCTGTGGGTGCTTCTGCAAAGAAAATAGAGGAGCTCTGTGTGGTGCCACTAACACACTAGAAGTCCTGTGGGTGCTTATGCAAAGAATATATAGGAGCTCTGTGTGATGCCACTAACACACTAGAAGTCCTATGGGTGCTTCTGCAAAGAAAATAGAGGAGCTCTGTGTGATGCCACTAACACACTAGAAGTCCTGTGCGTGCTGCTGAGAAGAATATATAGGAGCTCTGTGTGATGCCACTAACACACTAGAAGTCCTATGGGTGCCTCTGCAAAGAAAATAGAGGAGCTCTGTGTGATGCCACTAACACACTAGAAGTCCTGTGGGTGCTTCTGCAAAGAAAATAGAGGAGCTCTGTGTGGTGCCACTAACACACTAGAAGTCCTGTGGGTGCTTATGCAAAGAAAATAGAGGAGCTCTGTGTGATGGGACTAACACACTTCAAGTCCTATAGGTGCTTCTGGGAACAAAATATAGCTCTGTGTGTGTAATGGGACTAACACACTTCAAGTCCTATAGGTGCCTCTGGGAACAAAATATAGCTCTTTGTGTGTAATGGGACTAACACACTTCAAGTCCTATAGGTGCTTCTGGGAACAAAGTATAGCTCTTTGTGTGTAATGGAACTAACACACTTCAAGTCCTATAGGTGCTTCTGGGAACAAAATATAGCTCTGTGTGTGTAATGGGACTAACACACTTCAAGTCCTATAGGTGCTTCTGGGAACAAAATATAGCTCTGTGTGTGTAATGGGACTAACACACTTCAAGTCCTATAGGTGCTTCTGGGAACAAAGTATAGCTCTTTGTGTGTAATGGGACTAACACACTTCAAGTCCTATAGGTGCTTCTGGGAACAAAATATAGCTCTGTGTGTGTAATGGGACTAACACACTTCAAGTCCTATAGGTGCTTCTGGGAACAAAATATAGCTCTGTGTGTGTAATGGGACTAACACACTTCAAGTCCTATAGGTGCTTCTGGGAACAAAATATAGCTCTGTGTGTGTAATGGGACTAACACACTTCAAGTCCTATAGGTGCTTCTGGGAACAAAATATAGCTCTTTGTGTGTAATGGGACTAACACACTTCAAGTCCTATAGGTGCTTCTGGGAACAAAATATAGCTCTGTGTGTGTAATGGGACTAACACACTTCAAGTCCTATAGGTGCTTCTGGGAACAAAGTATAGCTCTTTGTGTGTAATGGGACTAACACACTTCAAGTCCTATAGGTGCTTCTGGGAACAAAATATAGCTCTGTGTGTGTAATGGGACTAACACACTTCAAGTCCTATAGGTGCTTCTGGGAACAAAGTATAGCTCTTTGTGTGTAATGGGACTAACACACTTCAAGTCCTATAGGTGCTTCTGGGAACAAAATATAGCTCTGTGTGTGTAATGGGACTAACACACTTCAAGTCCTATAGGTGCTTCTGGGAACAAAATATAGCTCTTTGTGTGTAATGGGACTAACACACTTCAAGTCCTATAGGTGCTTCTGGGAACAAAATATAGCTCTGTGTGTGTAATGGGACTAACACACTTCAAGTCCTATAGGTGCTTCTGGGAACAAAGTATAGCTCTTTGTGTGTAATGGGACTAACACACTTCAAGTCCTATAGGTGCTTCTGGGAACAAAATATAGCTCTGTGTGTGTAATGGGACTAACACACTTCAAGTCCTATAGGTGCTTCTGGGAACAAAGTATAGCTCTTTGTGTGTAATGGGACTAACACACTTCAAGTCCTATAGGTGCTTCTGGGAACAAAATATAGCTCTGTGTGTGTAATGGGACTAACACACTTCAAGTCCTATAGGTGCTTCTGGGAACAAAGTATAGCTCTTTGTGTGTAATGGGACTAACACACTTCAAGTCCTATAGGTGCTTCTGGGAACAAAATATAGCTCTGTGTGTGTAATGGGACTAACACACTTCAAGTCCTATAGGTGCTTCTGGGAACAAAGTATAGCTCTTTGTGTGTAATGGGACTAACACACTTCAAGTCCTATAGGTGCTTCTGGGAACAAAATATAGCTCTGTGTGTGTAATGGGACTAACACACTTCAAGTCCTATAGGTGCTTCTGGGAACAAAATATAGCTCTGTGTGTGTAATGGGACTAACACACTTCAAGTCCTATAGGTGCTTCTGGGAACAAAATATAGCTCTGTGTGTGTAATGGGACTAACACACTTCAAGTCCTATAGGTGCTTCTGGGAACAAAATATAGCTCTTTGTGTGTAATGGGACTAACACACTTCAAGTCCTATAGGTGCTTCTGGGAACAAAATATAGCTCTGTGTGTGTAATGGGACTAACACACTTCAAGTCCTATAGGTGCTTCTGGGAACAAAGTATAGCTCTTTGTGTGTAATGGGACTAACACACTTCAAGTCCTATAGGTGCTTCTGGGAAGAAAATATAGCTCTGTGTGTGTAATGGGACTAACACACTTCAAGTCCTATAGGTGCTTCTGGGAACAAAATATAGGAGCTCTGCCTGCCTGCCACGAACACACTACAAGTCCTATAGGTGCTTCTGGTAACAAAATATAGGAGCTCTGCCTGCCTGCCACTAACACACTACAAGTCCTATAGGTGCTTCTGGTAACAAAATATAGGAGCTCTGCCTGCCTGCCACTAACACACTACAAGTCCTATAGGTGCTTCTGGTAACAAAATATAGGAGCTCTGCCTGCCTGCCACTAACACACTACAAGTCCTATAGGTGCTTCTGGTAACAAAATATAGGAGCTCTGCCTGCCTGCCACGAACACACTACAAGTCCTATAGGTGCTTCTGGTAACAAAATATAGGAGCTCTGCCTGCCTGCCACTAACACACTACAAGTCCTATAGGTGCTTCTGGTAACAAAATATAGGAGCTCTGCCTGCCTGCCACGAACACACTACAAGTCCTATAGGTGCTTCTGGTAACAAAATATAGGAGCTCTGCCTGCCTGCCACTAACACACTACAAGTCCTATAGGTGCTTCTGGTAACAAAATATAGGAGCTCTGCCTGCCTGCCACGAACACACTACAAGTCCTATAGGTGCTTCTGGTAACAAAATATAGGAGCTCTGCCTGCCTGCCACGAGCACACTACAAGCCCCTCTTTGTCAATCAATCTTTGTAACTGAATCTATCTAACTCAATCTCTGTAAGTGAATCTATCTAACTATCTCAATGCAGCAGAGTGTCACAGAATCTGCCTGCTCAATCTGCGCCGGAACAGCATGTGACCGGCGCAGACGGCGTGGCGGCGTTTTATAGGGGGGGGCGTGTACTACAGCCCCTGAGCTGTAATTGGCTACAGGCGTCCTGCCTGTAGCCAATTATGGCTCTTCGATTTTCCGGGGCTGTGATTGGCCAAGCATGCGGGGTCACAGTGCATGCTTGGCCAATCATCAGCCAGCAATGCACTGCGTCGGCCGCGCCGGCCGCAATGCATTGCGGGGCCGCTCGCATCACACGAACGTGATGCGAGCGGCCAAAATAGTTCTGGGCGCGCAGAGCGAGCGAACGCCCGGTGCTCGATGCGAACGTGGGTTCGCATCGAGCACCGGGCCCATCCTTAGTCTGAACATACGCTTGGGCTAAACCCATGCTCATCCTTCTTGAACGCACCTGGTTAGATATACTCTTTACTCCCTCAACAACACTACAGGTGAATGTATGAATACATGTGATGTGAAATGTTGCTGTCACTTGTCCATGCCAACGTAGAACACTACAGTAGCAAGAAGTGCATTTACACTATGGGAAAATACATTTTAAAGCATTTACATGCAAAAATCAGTTAGAAAACCATAACATACTGCAAAAATACTCTGCTGTTTTATGGTTTATACCCTTCCTTCCATTTGATGCTGGCCTATAGGCTTGGTTAACCACCTTAGACCCACGCTATAGCCAAATGACGGCTACAGCGCGGATCTGATGTGCCGGGACGACGTCTATTGACGTCGTCCCGGCAACGAGCTGCCTGCGCGCCCCCTGAAGGGCGCGCGCGGCGCGCTCTGTGATCCGCGAGTCTGTGAGACTCGCTGGATCACAGATCCGAGTAAGGGGTCGATCCCGACCCCTTACCACGTGATCAGCTGTCAGCCAATGACAGCTGATCATGTGAAAATAACCGAGCCGGTAATCGGCTTTTTTTCCTGCTTGCGCTGACAGCACGAGGAGAAAAAAAAAGCCGATCACCGGCGGCAGTGAGAGGGACATCAGTCCCTCTCACTGCAATATGCCAAGGGTCCATGGTGCCCTCCTTTTGATAATAAAAGTGCCCACTAGCTCCCCCTGTCAGTGCCCACAGTGCCACCTGTCAGTGCCCACAGTGCCATATGTCAGTGCCCACAGTGCCATCTGTCAGTGCCCACAGTGCCAGTGCTGCACATCAGTGTCACCTACCAGTGCTCATCAGTGTCCCCTACCAGTGCTCATCAGTGCCCCCTATCAGTGCCCATCAGTGCCACCTATAAGTGCCCATCAGTGCCACCTATCAGTGCCCATCAGTGCCATCTATCAGTGCCCATCAGTGCCATCTATCAGTGCCATCCATCAGTGCCCATCGGTGCCAACCATCCGTGCCACCCATCCGTGCCCATCAGTGCCATCTTTGCTGTGCCCATCAGTACCGACTTATCTGTCCCCACCAGTGCAGCCTATTAGTGCCCACCAGTGCAGCCTATCAGTGCCCACCAGTGCAGCTTATCAGTGCCCACCAGTGCAGCCTATCAGTGCCCACCAGTGCCGCCTCATCAGCGCATATCAATGAAGCAGAAAAATTACCTGTTTGCAAAATTTTATAACAAACTATTAAACATGATTTTATTATTTTTTTTAATTTTCCATCTTTTTTTATTTGTATAGCAAAAAATAAAAACCCCAGCTGTGATTAAATACCACCAAAAGAAAGCTCTATTTGTGGGAAAAAAATGGTAAAAATTTCATTTGGGTACAGTGTTGTATGACCGCGCAATTGTCATTCCAAGTGCGTCAGCGCTGAAAGCTGAAAATTGGTCTGGTCACGAGGGGGGTTTAAGTGCAAAGTAATCAGGTGGTTAAACCGTGCTCCTTTTATTTCTCTTTCTTTCCCTCTTGTTTCTTTCCAATGACATAAATGGTAGAAGGGATTTAATCTGCTCATCCACCGTGTTTTTAAATCCTCCTAACTATACTGTCATTGCTTGCAGAAACATTTGAATTAAGTCGTTTCTACAAATGGATAGCAATCCTGTACAACTTCACAATACAGCTTTTTACTCATGCCGCGTACACACGATCGGAATTTCGGCCAGCAAAAGACCGATGAGAGCTTTTCATCGGAAAATGCGACAGTGTGTAGGCTCCATCGGAGTTTTGCTGCCAAATTCCCGCCAGCAAAAATTTGAGAGCATGTTCTCAATTTTTCCGGCGGAAAAGGTTTCTATCGGAAATTCCGATTGTCTGTAGCAATTGCGACGTGCAAAATTCCTACGCATGCTCGGAAACAATTTGACGCATGCTCGGAAGCATTGAACTTCATTTTTTCTCGGCTCGTCGTAGTGTTGTGCGTCACCGCGTTCTTGACGGTCTGAATTTGGTGTGACCGTGTGTAGGCAAGACAGTTTGAGCGGAATTCCATCGAAATTCCGTCAGGAAAACCGTCAGAGCCTTTTCCGACGAGAATCCCGATCGTGTGTACGCGGCATTATTGTTAACTTTTTCTACATCTCTAAATAAACGTAACGCAAATGTGTTCACTCAAAAAATGTATTTAACCCCCCCAAAAAAACATACATAATATGTAAGAATATAAAGTGAGAAACAGGACTATAAGAAGGGAGACTTCACAAAGGAAGAAAACTTCTTTATCATTAATATAGAGTAAAAATGTATGTCCTTGGTATAGGATGTTTCTTAAATAGTGGCTTCCGGATTTTGAAAGTAAAAATATAATCATCAAATCTTCACAGAATGATAAGTAAATGTCGGTTAACACACAATGTCACAACAGTTAACTGACAAGACATGTAATAAGACTTTAAAAAAAAAAAAAGTTCCTGTTTGTTACTAACATAGTCTGTAGAGAAAATGTAATTTCAAATGAAGGAGAACACAGGAAATTCCACCAATTTTGAATGAATCATACTCAGATAATGGTGACATTAACGGCATATGAATAGGGGTTACAAAGGATGGGGTGATGGCTCATTCCTGGGGGGGGGGGGGGGGGGGGGACTCGGCAATCACCACTTTCAGCAGTTAGTGCCTAGTCTTCCTGTATTCTAGACTAACCATTAATAATGAGACGTGGACAAGCACTAAGGCAGAGCAGCTGGGGTTTTTTTTCGAGTATGCATGATGTTATTATACAGTGTAATGTGACACAGGAGTATAATGCAATCTTCATTGCTTTACCAGAGGCTGAAAAGGCCCCTGCAATGATCAGCTGTAGATTTCCTTTTAACTGTGAGTAACAAGTTAATTTTAGAGGTACAGGAAATGTTTCTCTTTAGAAATGATGGTTACCTCATAGACAATCTGTTAATTTTTATGATGCTCAGATAAGTAGTAATGCTAGTAAATATCCATAGGGCATGGTCATTGCAAATGTGCCTACAAACACTAGATATCGTCCATCTATGCATTCACATTCTTGGTGCAATCACAAGATCATTGTAAAAACTTGCGACTTCTCATGGGGAAAACGTATTTGTTTGTGCCAGTGGCGGATAGAGGGGCAAGCACTCTAAAGGCTTTTCCAAAGCTATTATATTAGAGAATTCTTTCTCAACCTTTTTTTTACCTTTCTCAGCCTTTTTTTTACCAAAGGCGCCAAACTCAATTTCATTGCGGGCCGCATTAGCATTATGGTTGCCCTCAAAGGGCCGGTTGTATCTGTAAGACTAGATGTCCAGAGCACCCCACCCTCCCGTACATCAGATGTCAAGAGCCCCCCACCATTAGAAGTGTAGAGTCCCCCATTCTCCCTTGCATCGCAGTGACCCCCCCCCCCCCCATCCTTACTGTGTGCTGCTGCCGGGAAGAAGCTTGGGATGGAGCTGGAAAGCAGAAAAGAAAGTGCCGGTTCTGGAGGAGGACCAAAGGAGGGCTGGAGTCAGCTGCCTGAATCTGCTGAATGCTAAGACCAGGGTAGGTGGAGACAAGGGGGTGCTGTGGCTGCACAGAGAAGGGCAGGATCTGTAGAAAGAGTTCTGTCCTCCTCTCTGCTGCCAACTACTGAGACAAGATGGGGCATTGATGAGGGGGGTGCTGCAGCTGCAGGAGAGGTTCAAGAGCCACATGAAATGGCCTGGCGGGCCTTGTGTTTGACACATGTGCCTTAGAGGAACCCTTGAAATAATTTTCATGTGTTGAGTAGCCCCTGCTAAAACCAATTAATTGGGGATCAGTGGGATAAATGTCCTTTACATTGGAGGTCAGGGGAGAAGAAAGTGCCGTTGACTCTGCAACTATGCAGAACCTCTAGAGCAGGGATATTAAATTAGCGGCCCTCCAGCTTTTGCATAACTACAAGTCCCATGAGGCATAGCAAGACTCTGACAGCCATAAGCATGACACGAAGAGGCATGATGGGACTTGTAGTTTTGCAACAGCTGGAGGTCCGCTAATTGCCTATCCCTGCTCTAGAGGAACCCTAGGTTTCCAAGTGTAGCCAGGTTAGGGGCTACTGACTAGTGGAGGAGAAAGGACATCTTTATAATGTACAACAGACTGATTGTTTCTTGTCTTATGCTTAGGCTAGCACATGACATAATTTCCAGCCAGTAGAGGGAAATCGTTTTCTGACGTGCAGCAAAGAATCTTGGGATTTGTAGTTTTCACAGCTAGCAGCTACTGAGGAGTCAAGCCGGCTCTGGACTACAAATTCCAGTGTTCTGAGAAAATAGGGAATTCGGGGAGAAGCTATAAGCTCAACAGCTTTATGTGGGGGATGCTGGAAAGTTCACACAGCATTGCAGCACTTTTTAGCTCCATGTTCTCAGTATCACAGTCCACCTCAGCGATCATAAACCTGGAGATACTGCGCTTTTCAGCACCGGACATCCAGTGTCACAGCTCATCCGAGCAATCAAAGTACAGCAACCCGACACCTCCCATTACCAATCATCTAGTGTCACAGTACTTCAGTGATCATGGACACAACAATACTGTACGCCACAAAGTCAGTCACTCAGCACTGCCACATCATGCAACAGTCCGAGGCTCAGAGGCATCCATACTGATCGCTGCCAGTGGTTTCCCGCCATCTCCACCACCTCATCAGTACACCGCCTCATCTTTCTATAGTTCCAGAGTCTGATCCCCACCATTACTACCATTCCATCTACAGTCAGGATAAAGTGGATTATTCCACTTTATTACATGGCCACTATTAGCAGACACCTTTAACCTGTTCAAGCTAAGAGGTTTCCTTGTCCTCTTTTTTTTCTCAGCAAGCAGAACTACCCGAACATCATAGCTCACACTTCAAATTGTTAAAGGACCCCAACCATTGCTGGCAGAAGGTGCTTCTCCTCTTATAGGTTGTCAATGTCTATATTAACCTGTTTATTGCCTAATGCCGTGTACACACGATTGGAATTTCGGCCAGCAAAAGACAGATGAGAGCTTTTTATCGGAAAATGTGACCGCGTGTAGGCTCTATCTGAATTTTGCTGGCCGAAAAATTTGAGAGCATGTTCTCAATTTTTCCGATGGAAAAGGTTTCTATCGAAAATTCCGATCGTCTGTAACAATTCCGACGCGCAAAATTCCTACGCATACTCGGAAACCATTCGACGCATACTCGGAAGCATTAAACTTAATTTTTTCTCGGCTCGTCATAGTGTTGTACGTCACCGCGTTCTTGGCGGTCAGAATTTGGTGTGACCGTTTGTAGGCAAGACAGTTTGAGCTGAATACCGTCGGAATTCCGTCTGGGGGAAACCATCAGAGCTTTTTCCTACGAGAATTTGGATCGTGTGTACGTGGCATAAGACTGTTCTGCTGTCAATTGTTGCTCACCAGTTGTTCTTGCGTTCAACTTGATCTTCTTGAAACACTCAATACAAAACTGTTGGTTGAGTCATCACTAATGTTCAAGTTGGGTTTTTGCAAGGTCAGGGCAGTTACAGAGAATACATATAACTCAGCAGCCCTCACAAGGGTGGTGCTACACAAGGAACCCTGGTTGAGAATAGCTGTATTAGAGCTATTGAGCTAGTGGTGTACAGCATCTATCATCCCCTCATACTTCCCTGCTTTCTGGATTAAGCAAAAGACAGCCTGCACTGGATCTACCAGAGCACCTTGAGCGGCGATATAAGTGGTATAGGGTATATTGAACCCCTGGCACATAACCGCAAACTACCACATTTTATAATTGTTATGGGTGGCTGTATACAGCAGGTGCGAGTCCTGAGAAAGTTGTTATGAGGCACTGGATGCAATACAGCCCTCTTGGCACTGTGTGCATGAACCCTTAATATTCAGATTTTATTTTCATATGCAGCAAGCAGGTTGCGCTCTCAGCTTCTATTTCACATATTTTTATGCATCCCCTTGACTCCTCTGTCAAAAAAGGCTGTTGTTTATAGAGCTCAATAGCACAAGCTGTTTTAGAGGAGTGACTCATTCTCCTGGCTTCCCCTTCAGGGTTGGGCTCAGCCCTTCCTTCTTTGAGCTGGCCACTCAGCTGTCAGCTAATTGCCAGCTCCCATCTCTCTCCACAGTTACTCAGCAGTTGATGATTCTGCTCGTCAGTCCTGCCTACTTAAGCCGTCCAGTCCAGAAGAGCTCTGTTTTTGCCTTGGTCACATCACAAGAAACTATCTCCTGCGTTCCTGTTTAAAGACTGGCTTTGCTAACATCCCTTCTGGCTCCAGATCCTGCTTGCTGTTCCACTACTTTGATCCCTGACTTCTGGCTTGGCTGACTAGCTGTACTTTGGCTATGTTTTGACTATGTTTGTTCTTTTTACTTTTATTATTAAACAAGTGTGATTTAACTGTACTTCTGTCTGATTTCATGGTTTCTGACACCTGGCTGCTTTTTAGGGGACTTTGACTCTAGCTTCATTGTCTCTTAAACTTAGAATCCTTTATTTGTAAAACAAAAATGTAAAATGTGTCGACATTGTCTCTTTAAGACAGCCCAATAACTATGAATGAACCCTTAATGAGCCTCAATGCACAAAAAAAATGTACCTGCACAGCACATTCTCATCCCTGTGTTGTATTAAAAGCCTGGTTTGTTTGATTACATTGTACATACAGTATATGTGCAATAGTGTACAATTCAGAATGAAGAGCAAGTGTGAAGAGAGCATAACATTTAGGCTACCTTAACACCAGCGAATAAGGCCAGTGTGAACTGTAGTAGCAGAAATCTTTATATTCCTGCTGTGGCTGTGAGTGCCTAGGTGCAGCTACTGGCACCGTTTACCATGACAGGTTGTCAGCGACCACAGCTATTTGCAGCTATCTGCACAGCCAACGATCAAGTAATTGCTGGCTTTGCGAACAGCTGTGGCCAGCGGCCGCACCTGGCTGCTCACAGACGTACCTGTTATAATATGTATTGCAGGGCTGCGCCATCACCAGTCCCGCAGGTCCCTATAATGGTATACAGGACAAATATAGAGTGCAAATCAATGGCATATCATCCAGTGTGCAAGTGTGTGTGGGGCACATGGGCCCCGAGGGAAGTGGGGCCCACTGTGCCCTGTCACACACTGCACAAGGGAGTAATCCAATTCCATATGGCTCCCCTTCAGCTTCCGGCTTTTCCTCCTCTCCCTTACAGCCAGCTATGGATGCTGCAGGGGAGCTACAGGGATATTTAATTGTCCAAATTGACCCCCCCCCCGGTCCTACTCTGACCCCCCTGTACTGGCATCCCCTTCACCGATCCCTCCACAGTGCTG
Source organism: Lithobates sylvaticus (assembly GCA_028564925.1). Lineage (NCBI taxonomy): Eukaryota > Metazoa > Chordata > Amphibia > Anura > Ranidae > Lithobates > Lithobates sylvaticus. Next base: position 485,332,934 of record CM053027.1, read on the forward strand.
CTGGCTGGCTCCATTTTCCCCCTCCCGCCTGCTTCAGCTACTGCAGGGGAGCTTCAGGGGGAATCAAAATCAAAATATATTCCCTCCTATGGTGCTCTGACCCCTGCTCTGAAATGCCCCCCTATGTGGCACTGCTCCTGCCTGCTCCACACCTTCTGCAGCTTCTCCCTTCCCCCCTGCTGCAGCTTCTGAAGTTTGATGTCAGGATGGATGTCATGGCATGTCATGTTTATCAGCCCCTTCCTGAATTACCACAATGAGCAAATGGTACCGCTTCATTCATCACTGTAGCATAGCAGTGTTTACTATGCTGCTGTAAACTGTGTTTACCATGCTGCAGTGCAGCTGAGGCTGCAGAGAAAGGGAATGAGGACTCCGTGTCCTGTCCAGGACCCTCATGTTTCACCAAAGCCCCCACCTCTTCAAAAAAAAACTAAAAAATATTAAAAATAGCACTGTAAAAAATGTAAAAAAAATGGAGTAAGTTCATGTTTACATAAGGCATACTACAACGTACACCCATGTGAGGCCGTGTTTACCCACACAGAGATGTACATGTGATCCGTGCATCCGCATACAGACAGTCCCATTAATATCAATTGGGAAGCAGCAGCTGCATGGACACAGGATGACATCCATGTGTGTGTGGGTGCATGTTCCTGAACTAACCATGTCTGAGTTCGAGGCTGTGCACCTGCACCCACACATGTGAGACTGAATTGGTAAGTTTCAATTTATCCAGTTTTTGTTTTTTCATTTAATATTGCTTTAGTAATTATTTTTTGCAAAGATAAATGGTTCTCTAAAGAGAATGACTGTGTCTTTGCAACACAGTTATTCTGAAAGAAAATTTACTTTCACACACAAAGACATTAGGATTGATTTACTAAAACTGGAGAGTGCAAAATCTGGTGCAGTTGTGCATGGTAGCCAGACAGCTTCTAACGTTTTCAACAGCTTGTTCAATTAAGCTCTGACAAAAAAAAAAAAAAAACCCAAAGCTGATTGGTTACTATGCAGAGCTGCACCAGACTTTGCTCTCTTCAGTTTTAGTAAATCAACCCCTTTATGACAAATACTAGAGTCTCAATGCACATAAGTACAGTTATATATTTATATCTTCAAATATCTACCGCCATAGCAGCTAAGTTATCTTTTCCTTGTCTTTTTAATTCACTCCTTAAACTTTGTCTGTGGTTACTTTTTCTACCGCCTCATGTATTGTGTCATTCATTCTTTCATAACACCACATACTAATACTCACACACCCAGCTCACAGCCCATGTGAGTCTCTCACAACCTTATCCCATGACATGTCTTAATCATGTGACGGTGGGGTGCTCAACATTTTTTTTTTTCTAACTGTTTTGTTAGCATGCCAAAAAGGAGCAATGATAGTAAAATGATATCATGTTTCTGCATAATAATTAACACAAATATATTACTGAAGTGGAATACAGCTTTTATTTTAAAACAGAACATTCTGTAAGGCAGGGCAAATACCATGTTGTCTTCAACTGCATTAACTACAATCTATGCAAGGTAGAAATCTTCTCTCAAAGCTGAATTTGTGGAAAAAAAAATTTTTTTTCAAATCAGAAAATAATTTATATTATACAAAATGTCAAAAAAAGTACAAACAGCTAGATTAAAAACTCCAGAAATATAAACATAGGAGTATTAAGGCAGCTTATTTGATATATTCAGTCAGTACAGGCAGTATATTTGTATATATATTGTAGCAGAGCGTCCCAGAGAGAGCCAGGAGAAGTCTTGTTCGGGGTTTATACATCTCCCAGGCTCCTCTCATATACATTTAGAGGTCTCTGAGACATGATCCAGTTTGGATCTTAGTCCTCCTCTCCAAGCTAATTTAAGCTCACCTGAGCAAACAGCCTTTGCTCTCTGCCTGGGACACACAAACAGGGATGGTTTGTGAGGAGCCAAAAGGTTGGTAAAACCCTTTAAAAACTCTTTACAGAAGCTGACAAGCGGTAGGCTTGCTCAGCTTGATAGTTAGAGACGGTGTATGTTATAGTTAGAGCCGAGACACGGCTAGGACTTTTGTTTGGTTATTTCTGTTTTGATGTGTTTTCTGGAAGACTGTGCAGCACCTGTGTATGGACTTAGATCAAATAAACTCAGCACTGTTTTCACTACCTCAAGTGGATTTGGTATCTGTGCCTTACTAAACAGCCCATCCCCGGGGGGGCGTGTCCAAGATGGCGACGGGAGCGGACGTCTTTTAACACCGCTCCGCCGCCCGGACCAAATATCCGCTGATCCAGCGGTGCCAGACGACCGCAACGGTAGCCATTCGATCCGTCGGGACCCCTGCAGTCCCCCGCTCATGCCCGGGTATAGAAAGGGCGGATCAGCGCGCCGACAGAGCCTACGAAAAACCGGGCCCACGCCGCGTGCTGGGGAGAAGGCCGCAGCAGCACACACACCCATGATGGCAGAGCAACCAGGGGAGGTGAGTCCGGGGGCAGCGGCAGACCCCCAGGCCCCCCCGGAGCATGCAGCGCTCTTGGAAGCCATAAATGGCTGCAGAACGGCCCTCACTGAGAAGATTGATCATGTGCACATTGAGGTGGGCCTGATTAGGAGAGACATTGATGCCTTTAAAGGCAGAGTGACAGAAGTTGAGCAGCGTGTGTCTTTGACGGAGGATATTCAGAGGGAACACTCGGCTGACATTCAATCCCTGAAGATCAGAGTCAAGCATCTAGAGTCGCGTGCTGAAGATGCAGAAAATCGCAACAGACGCAACAACCTGCGCATCATTGGCCTGCCTGAGGGAGCGGAGGGGAATGATACCCCCCAGTTCACAGAACAACTGCTGCGCACCCTTCTACCCAGGGCCTCATTTTCCTCCCACTTTGTTGTGGAACGTGCCCACAGGATCCCTGCAACAAGGGGACCGCAGGGAGCACCCCCGCGCACCTTTATTTTTAAGCTGCTGAACTACCGTGACCGTGATCTAATCCTGAGGGAAGCAAGGAACTTGGGGGAGCTCAAATATGAGAATGCCAAACTCCTCATATTCCCGGATTACTCCATTGAAACCCAGCGGCAGAGGAAGTCATTTGACCACGTGAGATCCCAGCTTCGCGCCAAGAACCTTAAATATAGTATGCTGTTTCCCGCCAGACTGCGAGTCCAGGACGGAGAGAGAGTGCGTTTTTTCACATCGCCGGCCGAAGCATCCTCCTGGCTGGATACGGTCCGCACTGGATGAGCAAGTATACATATCTCTGATCCCTGTGTTTTACTACCCTTTGCAGCTGTGCACCTGAATTCGGGGGTGGGGGGGGGTCCTAATAGCGGCTACTGCCACTTCCATGCACCCCTTAGACACTGAGACTGTGGGCGGGTGATGCCTGTTGTCTGCACGCGGACGAGGCCCCCCCCCCCCCTCCCCCCCCCTGCTGATTTCCACTTCTCAGGATGGACTCCCCCCCCTGCCTATCGTTTACTGCTTTTGTCCCCTGTCTTTCTGAGAAGACCTCGGCCATTCTTATCTACACCCCTATGTTTTGGTTTCTACTGCTCCTCCTTTTTTCATTGCTGCTGCGCAGGCTGGTAACGGATACTCTGCCACTTACCTCAAGAACCGCACCCCCAGCTTGCTGGGAGACTGGCACCACATTTTATATCCGGGCGACCCCAGTTTGGAGGGGTTGATGGACATTTGTCTAAAATGCCTCTTGCACACGTTACCCCCATGACATGGCGATTTGCCGTGTGGTTTTTGGGAAGGAAAGCCACCCATAGTTTTACATGGGCTGGCGGGGAGGGGGGGGGGGGTTGTTGTTTTTTTGTTTTTTTTATTGGTTTTATTACTACTGTTATTTGACAAATCTAAAAGTGCTTATATGCTTGACACAGTCACTAGGGCCTCTGATACCGAAGCTCCTTGGGAGCTGCTCCCTATGTACAACTGAATTGTGGGTTTATACTCTGTCCGGGTCGGGTGAAAGCCTCGGGCCTGCCCCGCTATTGATCATTTCCGGCATGCTATGTCGTCACTAACGATTGTTTCCTGGAACACCAGGGGCTTGAACTCCCCAGTTAAGCGGTCCCTGGTGTTTCAATTTTTGAAAACCCACAACCCTCACATCTGTGTGTTCCAGGAAACACATCTAGTGGGCAAGAAAACCCTTAGTCTAAAAAAGCCCTGGGTGGGACACCAATATAACTCGACATATTCCAATTTTGCAAGAGGGGTCACCATTCTGGTACGCAAATCACTTCCATTTAAACTCCTGGGGCTGGATCTTGACCCGGACGGCAGATATATAGTGTTGCATGCTATGATTGAAACATTAGAACTGGTGCTTGTGGGCATCTACGTCCCTCCCCCTGCCTCGGTTAAACTGCTTCATAAATTGAGTCTCCTCCTGGCAAACTATGGGACTGACAATCTCCTGCTTATGGGAGACTTTAATATGACGCCAAATCCGGGGCTGGATCGCCTCAACTCATCTGGGGGCCCCACCTCGGATCTTTCGAACTGGGCTGACACTTATGGGCTGACGGATCTTTGGAGATGGAGGAATCCCTCTGAGAGATCCTACACATGCCACTCAGCCACGTACAGAGCACTCTCACGCATAGATCTGGTATACGCAGGGGCACCTCTCCTACCCAGGGTACAGGAAATTTCCATTCTTCCACGGGGGATCTCTGATCACACCCCACTTCTCCTCCGGCTGTCCCTGGAGGGATCTCCTGGGGACAGGCTGTGGAGACTATCCAGATTCTGGATATCCGACCCGAGGGTGGACTCCGAGTTCCGCTACCAGATGGAAACATACTGGATGCTCAACCCGGGTACAGCCTCCCCAGCGGTGGTCTGGGATGCCTTTAAGGCCTCCTCTAGGGGGCACTATCAGAAGATCATAGGGAAAATTAGAAAACAGCTGAAGGCGGACATTCTGGAAGCGGAAGGCAGGGCACTCAACTTGGAACAGCAGTTTGTGTTAACGGGGGACCCGGAGGTTCACGACAGGCTCCAAAACAGCACCAGGGAAGTTATGTTAATGCGTACCTCACTCACTAAGAAAAAAATGCTCCAGCAGTCGCAGAGAATCTTTGAGGAGGGTGAAAGGGGAGGCAGGCTATTGGCATGGTTGGCTAGGGAACAGACAGGGACCATGAGTGTACCCTCGCTGATAGACGGAGCTGGGGTCAGAATGACCTCCTCCAGGGAGATCAGCGAGAGCTTCACGACCTACTATGCAGACTTATATTCCACACGAGTGAACTACTCCATGGAAGACCTACATATCTACCTCTCTAATGTTGACTTCCCAGTACTGACTGACACATATAGATCCCAACTAGACTCGCCCATTACAATACTAGAAGTCCAACAGGCCATAGCCTCACTCCAAGCGGGGAAAACCCCGGGACCGGACGGATTCCCCACAGAGTTCTACAGAACATATGCTGAAGAACTGGCCCCTAGATTACACTCCATGCTCCTCGCGGCACTGGGGGAGGGTGCACTCCCGGAGTCCATGTCCGAGGCGGTAATAGTAGTCATTCCCAAGTCAGGGAAAGACCCAGAACTCTGTAAATCATACCGCCCAATCTCACTGATAGACGTAGATGCTAAGCTGCTGGCCAAGATCCTGGCAACTAGACTGAACGGGTGATTACGGCGCTGGTCCACCCAGACCAGTCGGGCTTTATGCCAGGCAGGGGGACCGACATTAATATCCGCAGGTTGTTTACCCACATAGACATGGCAAAGGAGGGGGACAGAGGTCTGGTTGCAGCTCTGGACGCCGAAAAGGCATTCGACTCTGTCGAGTGGCTCTTTCTATGGGATGTCCTGGAATGCTTCGGATTTGGCCCCAGGTTTATCTCCTGGATCCAACTCCTGTATAAAAACCCCACTGCCCGGGTTAGGGTCAATGGCCTGCTGTCTCCTCCCTTCAGCCTGCACAGAGGAACGAGACAGGGATGCCCCCTGTCTCCAGGGCTCTTCGCATTGGCGATTGAACCCCTAGCGATATTGATACGCCAAGACCACAGAGTGAGGGGCATAGAGGTTGGCGAGCTGCAGGAGAAAATATCCCTGTATGCCGACGACACCCTGCTTTATCTAGCGGACGCAGAAGCATCACTCCAGACCGCACTAGGAATAATAGAACAGTTTGGGAAATTCTCTGGCATACGAGTGAATTGGGATAAATCGGTCCTTTTCCCCCTTAGCGACACTAACCCCAAAAATCCCACCAACACGCCCCTACAATGGGTAGATGACTTCAAATATCTGGGTGTGATAGTTAAGAGCTCCCCTCGGGCATACATAGGAGACAATCTCTCCCCTCTGCTTACTCAGTTTGCCACTAGGTGCCAGACATGGAAAACGCTGCCACTGTCCCCGGTGGGTAGGGTGAACCTCCTTAACCACTTGCCGACCGCCCCATGTAGATATACGTCGGCAGAATGGCACGTACAGGCAGAACCACGTACCTGTACGTGCCATTCTTTAGGCGGTTGGGGGGTCCGATCGGACCCCCCTCCGCCGGCGGGGACGGTCGGCATCGCTTCAGGAGCGATCCGGGACGAGGGGACGGCCAGTGGTTTCTGGCCACCCCCTCGCGATCGCTCCTGGCGAATGAAAAGCTTCCCCTTCCTGTCTATTGTATAGACAGGAAGGCGGAAGTGATGTCACGCTCGGTGCGCCGGTCTATGTGACCGGAGACGCCGAGCGGCGAACATGTTAAGGTTAGTGCACAACACTACACTGACACCAGTACAGTTAGGCACACAAAACACCCCCCTGTCACCCCCTGATCACCCCCCAGATCACCCCCTCCCCCCCCAGTCACAGTGTCACTAATTGCAGTGATCATTTATTTACTGATCACTGCATTTAGTGTCAGTGTGACTGTAATAACTGTCAGGGCAGTTAGTTTTAGGTCCTAGGTAGCCCCCTACCCCCCCCCGAATAAAGGTTTAACCCCCGGATTGCCCCGAGTTAACCCCTTCACCCCCGTTTGCCAGTGTCACTAAGCGATCGTTTTTCTGATCGCTGCATTGTGTCGCTAGGTAACCATTTTTTTTTTATTTTAACCGCCATGTTTTATATAGGTTCATAAATAGTTTTATAGGTCAGGTACCCCCATATTACAACCTAAATAAAGGTTTTAACCCCCTGATTGCCCCTAGAGTTAACCCTTTCACCAGTAATCACCGTATAACTGTCACTGGTGACGCTGGTTAGCCAGTTAGTTATTTCGTTATTTAGGTTCCCCGTCAGGTTTTTATATAGCGTCAGGTACCCCCATATATTACCTAATAAAGGTTTAACCCCCTGATTGCCCCTAGTTAACCCTTTCACCCCCTTTTGCCAGTGTCACTAAGCGATCGTTTTTCTGATCGCTGCATTAGTGTCGCTAGGTAACCAGTTTTTTTTTAGGTTAACCGCCATGTTTATATAGGTTCATAAATAGGTTTATAGGTCAGGTACCCCCATATTACAACCTAAATAAAGGTTTTAACCCCCTGATTGCCCCTAGAGTTAACCCTTTCACCAGTGATCACCGTATAAAATGTCACTGGTGACGCTGGTTAGCCAGTTAGTTATTTCGTTATTTAGGTTCCCCGTCAGGTTTTTATATAGCGTCAGGTACCCCCATATATTACCTAATAAAGGTTTAACCCCCTGATTGCCCCTAGTTAACCCTTTCACCCCCTTTTGCCAGTGTCACTAAGCGATCGTTTTTCTGATCCCTGCATTAGTGTCGCTAGGTAACCAGTTTTTTTTTGTATTACTGTTACGGGTGACGCTGGTTAGTTAGCTTGTTTTTTTATACTGTCAGGGCACCCGCCATTTATTACCCAATAACGGTTTAACCCCCTGATCGCCCGGCGGGTGATATCAATTAGGTTTTAGGGTCAAATAAGGTCTGCGTCGCCCCAGGTTAGTGCCAGTACCGCAAACACCCACGCGCAAAGCATACACCTCCCTTAGTGGTATAGTATCTGAACAGATCAATATCTGATCTGATCAGATCTATACTAGCGTCCCAGCAGTTTAGGGTTCCAAAAAAACGCATTGTTAGCGGGATCAGCCCAGATACCTGCTAGCACCTGCGTTTTCCGCCTCCGCCCAGCCCAGCCCACCCAAGTGCAGTATCGATCGATCACTGTCACTTACAAAACACTAAGCACACATAACTGCAGTGTTCGCAGAGTCAGGCCTGATCCCTGCGATCGCTAACATTTTTTTTTTGTGGTAGCGTTTTGATTCAGTCGCTAACAGTCAGGAGCTTTTTTACCTGTGAATCTCAAAAAAAAAAAAAAAAACAAAAATAGTTGTCGTTTTATTGTTCTCTCTCTCTCTCTATTGTTGCTCTTTTTTTACTCCATTCTATTCTGCAATGTTTTATTATGTTTTATCATGTTTTATCATGCTTGCTTTTCAGGTATGTAATTTTGTTTACTGTGTTTTAGTGTTAAGCATTTTTTTGTTTTCAGGTGCGCCATTCAGTTGCAGCGCGGATTTATTTATCTTGACAGCAACAGCGTTTGCTCCCACGATACATAAAGCCGCGACTCCAACGCTGTAGGAGGTGATTTCACCACCACAGTTAAAAAAAAGAGCATATATGCCGAAGCATGGGGGCAGCAGGGGGCGGGGAGGAGCGATTGGCTCCTAATGCCACGTACATACGGTCGAAATTCCGACCGTGTGTACACGGCATAACTTTTGCGGGAGGATGCCCCCATGCATCGGCATATATAAATGGTGCATGTATGCCCATCATTAGAAGTGGGTGGATGAAGGGAGGTATTCTAATGGTGGGCATACCCACCAATCAATCTCTTTTTTTCGTTCAGCCAAGAGGCTGCATGAAAAAAAAAAAGATTACAATATATGTCCAGTATGTTGCTGGACTTTGAATGGTTATACCAGAATGATGCCTGCAGGTTTAGGTATCATCTTGGTATCATTCTTTTCAGCCAGTGATCGGCTTTCATGTAAAAGCAATTCTAGCGGGTAATTAGCCTCTAGACTGCTTTTACAAGCAGTAGGAGGGAATGTCCCCCCTCCCGGATATAAACCGCGCCATTGGGAAATTGGGAAAGCATTTTATCACACCAATCTTGGTGTGGTCAGATGCTTTGAGGGCAGAGGAAAGATCTAGGGTCTAATAGACCCCAATTTTTTCAAAAAAAGAGTACCTGTCACTGCCTATTGCTATCATAGGGGATATTTACATTCCCTGAGATAACAATAAAAATCATAACAAAGAAAAAAAATGGAAGGAACAGTTTAAAAATAGAATAAAAAAGCTAAATAAATAAAAAAAAAAAACTAAAAAAAAAAAAAAAAAAGCACCCCTGCCCCCCCTTCTCTTGCGCAAAGGCGTACACAAGCGTTGGTCTGGCGTCATATGTAAACAGCAATTGCAGCATGCATGTGAGGTATCACCGCGAAGGTCAGATCGAGGGCAGTAATTTTAGCAGTAGACCTCCTCCGTGAATCTAATGTGGTATCATGTAAAGGCTTTTAAAGGCTTTTAAAAATGTATGTAGTTTGTCGCCACTGCGTGTTTGTGCGCAATTTTAAAGCATGTCGTGTTTGGTATCCATGTACTCGGCCTAAGATCATATTTTTTATTTCATCAAAAATTTGAGCAATATAGTGTGTTTTAGTGCATTAAAATAAAAAAAAGTGTATTTTTTCCACAAAAAATGCGTTTGAAAAATCGCTGCGCAAATACTGTGTGGAAAAAAAAAATGCAACACCCACCATTTTAATCTGTAGGGCCTTTGCTTTAACAATATATATAGTGTTTGGGGGTTCAACGTAATTTTCTTGCAAAAAAAAAATATGTTTTCATGTAAACAAAAAGTGTCAGAAAGGGCTTTGTCTTCAAGTGGTTAGAAGAGTGGGTGACGTGTGACATAGGCTTCTAAATGTTGTGCATAAAATGCCAGGACAGTTCAAACCCCCCCCAAATGACCCCATTTTGGAAAGTAGACACCCCAAGCTATTTGCTGAGAGCAATGTTGAGCCCATTAAATATTTTTTTTTTTTGTCCCAAGAGATTGAATAATGAAAAAAAAAAAAATATATATATTTTTTTTACAAAAAGTTGTCACTAAATGATATATTGCTCAAACATGTCATGGGCATATGTGGAAATACACCCCAAAATACATTCTGTTGCTTCTCCTGAGTACGGGGATACCACATGTGTGGGACTTTTTGGGAGCCTAGCTGCGTACGGAACCCCAAAAACCAAGCACCGCCTTCAGGCTTTCTAAGGGAGTAATTTTTTTATTTCACTTCTCACTGCCAATCACAGTTTCGGAGGCCATGGAATGCCCAGATGGCATAAAACCCCCCAAAATGACCCCATTTTGGAAAGTAGACACCCCAAGCTATTTGCTGAGAGGTATTGTGAGTATTTTGCAGATGTCGCTTTTTGTCACAAAGTTTTGAAAATTGAAAAAAGAAAAAAAAAAAATTTTTTTTCTTTACTTTCTTCATTTTCAAAAACAAATGAGAGCTGTAAAATACTCACCATGCCTCTCAACAAATAGCTTGGGGTGTCTACTTTCCAAAATGGGGTCATTTGGGGGGGTTTTGTGCTATTTTGGCATTTTATGGCCTTCGAAACTGTGATAGGTAGTGAGGAGTGAAATCAAAAATTTGCACCCTTAGAAATCCTGAAGGCGGTGCTTGGGTTTTGGGGCCCCGTACGCGGCTAGGCTCCCAAAAAGTCCCACACATGTGGTATCCCCATACTCAGGAGAAGCAGCAAAATGTATTTTGGGGTGCAATTCCACATATAACTATGGCATGTGTGAGCAATATATCATTTAGTGACAACTTTTTGAAGAAAAAAAAAATTATTTTTTATTTTTGTCTTTATTCAATCACTTGGGACTAAAAAAAAAAATATTCAATGGGCTCAACATGCCTCTCAGCAAATAGCTTGGGGTGTCTACTTTCCAAAATGGGGTCATTTGGGGGGGTTTTGTACTTCTCTGCCATTTTAGCACCTCAAGAAATGAAATAGGCAGTCATAAATTAAAAGCGGTGTAAATTCCAGAAAATGTACTCTAGTTTGTAGACGCTATAACTTTTGCGCAAACCAATAAATATACGCTTATTGGCATTTTTTTTTACTAAAGACATGTGGCTGAATACATTTTGGCCCAAATGTTTGACTAAAATTGAGTTTATTAGATTTTTTTTATAACAAAAAGTAGAAAATCTCTTTTTTTTTCAAAATTTTCGCTCTTTTTCCGTTTATATCGCAAAAAATAAAAATCACAGAGGCAATCAAATACCATCAAAAGAAAGCTCTATTTGTGGGAAGAAAAGGACGCAAATTTCGTTTCGTTACAAAATTGCATGACCGCACAATTACCAGTTAAAGTAGTGCAGTGCGAAATTGAAAAAAGACCTCTGGTCCTTAAGCTGACAATTGGTCCGGGGCTGAAGTGGTTAAAATGGTATACCTTCCGAAGTTTGTCTACTTCTTTAGGAACACCCCATGCCTGATCCCCAAAGCTTTTTTCCAGAAGATTGACACTATTATCTCCTCCTTCGTGTGGGCCGGGAAGACCCCAAGACTAGCAAAGAGAACGCTCCAGCTTCCCCTGTCTCAGGGGGGCTTGGCGCTGCCACACTTTCAATTGTACTACTGGGCGGCAGTACTGGTTACGGCCCGATGGTGGTTCTCCCAGCCCAAACAAAACCCGGCAGTTACTCTGGAGGCGGCGATTCTGGGGTCCTACGCAACATTGTCTAACTTGCCCTATAGAGGGCCCAAGGCCCACCCCCAGGCCACGACCCTGATGCGTACCACTGTACAGGTATGGCAGAAGTCGAGGGAGATATATAGGGAGGACGCGACCGTCTCGCCCCACACCCCTTTGTGGGGTAACCCTACCCTGCCGCACCTCTTTGGGGTTCCTGAACCCCAAATGTGGGCGGGGAGGGGCATAATCACTCTCAGGCAAGTCTTTAAGGGTGGCTCCTTCCGCTCATTTGAAGATCTGCAGGCCCAGTACGCACTACCGAACACTATGAGGTTTAGATACTATCAGTTCAGACATGCAATACTAGCCCAATTCCCAAACCCCCTGACACTCCAAACGGACGCAGTAGAAAGACTGCTTATTGCAAAACTGCTGGACAAACCGCTATCCTCCCTCTATTTTTACCTCTCAGCTGCGCATATTACCCCCCCGACTAAGACATACGACAAGTGGAGGGCCGACATACCTGAGCTGACCGAGGAGATGTGGGAGGATGTTGTATCAGACTACACCACAAAAATGATCTCGGCAAAGGACCGCTTTATCCAGCTTAAAATGCTACATAGGGCATACTACACACCTGTTAGGCTGGCCAGGATATACCCGGGGGCGAGTGAACTTTGTTCAAGATGTGGAACCTCTGCGGGAACCTTTCTCCACGTGATGTGGTCCTGCCCTGTGCTGCGCCCCTACTGGGGAGCCGTTATTGAGGTATTGGACTCCTTTGGAGACTGGGCCCTACGTATGGACCCAGCCCTGGCACTCCTGGGAAGTATGGAGGACGTTGAGGCCTCAAGACATGAAAAATTGTTCCTGTTCTACGCCCTGTATTATGCCAGGAGGGAAATCCTCCTGAAATGGAAGCAGGCCACCCCCCCTACACTGAGCATGTGGAAAGCCACAATAAACTCGGTCCTACCCCTCTATAAACTCACATACGAGAGCAGAAACTGTCCCAAAAAGTTTGACAAAGTATGGTCCCAATGGGTCGATGCACATGGCTGTTGAATGAAACGTGTCGACTGTATTATATGTTACACCATCATGGTTAAAGCGCAAGTGATAATGTTGTTCCGGATATTGACTCCTTCTCCCCCCCCCCCCCCCCCAGCCCCATCCCCTTTCCCCCCCCCCCCGTCCCTACTCTCCAGTTTTTCCTCCTGCTTAGAAGATGCCTGGAATAACGACTTTGTTATTGTGCCTTATATCTCAGTGTTAGGGAAACTGTGATTCTGCATTAACCTTTATCAACACGCAATGTCTATGATGTATAGACCATGCTGACTGTATATACCATTGGACAATGTGAACTGTGTCATTGTTAATTGTTGCAATTATTTTTTCAATAAAAAACCTTTCTGTTAAAAAACAGCCCATCCCCGTGAGCTTTGTACCTGCTACCTGTCCCCCAGGTTACATATGGTGGATTTCAGCGGGCAGCTGTAGTAAGTTACTACTTAAAAGGCCAGTACCTAGAGTGACTAAACATGGAGGAAATCCTAAAACAATTGATGATATCCAACGCTGCGCAACAGCAAACAAACGCTGCACTGCAGAAAACAAACGCTGAACAGCAGAAAACAAATGCTGCACTACAGCAAGCAAATGCTGTACAGCAGAAAACAAGCGCTGCACTCCACGCTGAACAGCAGAAAACAAACGCTGCACTCCACGCGGCACAACAGCAAGCTAATGCTATCGCACAGGAACAAACGCAGAGGCTGTTTGAACAGCTAGCCACTGATGCAAAAGCAGATAGGAAAACCTTGTCTAAGGTTGTGGAGACAATAGCACAGTGGTCACCTGCTAACGTTGATAATGTTGGAGACAAGCCCTCAGCCATCCATGTGGCTCGCTTTTTGTCCAAGATGACTACAGAGGATGATCCAGAGGCCTTTCTGCTAACGTTTGAACGGACCGCTGAGAGGGAAGGTTGGCCTAAAACCCAGTGGGCAGGACTGGTCGCCCCGTTGCTTACTGGGGAATCGCAGAAGGCCTACTATGATTTGGAGTCAGCAGAAGCAGCAGACTATGAAAAGGTCAAACAGGAAATACTGGCACGACTTGGTGTCACTTTGGCAGTTCGAGCACAGCGGGTCCACAGCTGGTCCTTCCAAGACAAGAAGCCCCCAAGATCGCAGATGTTCGACCTAATTCACCTGGTGAGGAAATGGCTACAGCCGGAGTCCCTGTCTGGGCCACAAATAGTGGAGCGTGTGGTCATGGACCAGTTCCTGAGGTCACTACCAATTCCCCTGCAGGAGTGGGTGAGTCAAGGAGACCCCAATTCGGCGAACCACCTGGTGGAACTTGTTGAAAGATATTTTGCTGCAAAGAACCTGGTCACCACCCCTACAGCCGCACGGACTTTCCACCCAAAGCCACGGTCTCCCCAGGCAACCGGTAAGACTGTTCCAGGGGAAGTGGGTGGTAAGCATGGCAAGGAAATAGGGGGGAGGATTTTTGGTGCCAGGACTGAAGCTTGGCATCCCAAACAAGGGAAGCCAGTGCCTGTCAGCAAACCAAACTGGGGAAATGTCAGGTGTTTTCGTTGCCAAAAAATGGGACATGTTGCGGCAAATTGTCCATTGACAGATGAACCAATGCAGTGTGATTTATCTATTAGAAGGCAGTCTATGTTTGCAGCGGTTTCATGCACTGCAACCCCAAATATGAGAAAACCAATGTGCCAAATGACTGTGAATGATAAGCCTATTACAGCCTTGCTGGACTCTGGAAGTCTAGTGACTTTGGTTACAGCTGAAATGATTGAACCTGTAAATTATCATGCTAAAAATGTTGCTGTGATCTGTATACATGGGAATACTCGGGAGTATCCTGTAACAACTGTTCAGTTTAAAACTGGTTTAGGTACAGTGACCCATCCGGTTGGACTTGTTCCCCACTTGGTGCATGAGGCCATCATTGGTAGGGACTTCCCTAAGTTTTGGGAACTGTGGGATCATCCCAACTCGGTCGCAGTACCTGACTCAGTCGCAGAGCCAGAATTCCTGGCCACTACTGACAATGTGGTTTCAGGGGACTCTTCTCATGGCTCCCCGGCTTTTCCTCTATCGGTTATGGCAGGAGAGCTGGAGGACCCTGAGGAAGTCCCCACTACCAGTAGAGCCGGACAGCCGTCTGCTGACCCCGAGCCTATGTTAAAGTTTGATGACCTTAATGTGCATAAGGAAAATTTTGGTACTGAGCAGAGAAAAGACCATACCCTTTCCAGGGCCTGGGAAAATGTAATAGTGATTAATGGTGTACCTGTCGAACCCGGGGACAGGCCCTGTTTTCCTTATTTCAGCAGCAATGAGGATTTACTGTATCGTGTATGTAAAATGAATGATGAAGTGGTTGAACAGTTGGTGGTCCCTAAGCCATACAGACGGCTGGTGTTAGAACTTGCCCATGGGCACTTGCTAGGAGGCCATTTAGGGGTTGAAAAAACGACTGAAAGGGTGTTGCGCAGGTTTTACTGGCCCGGGATACAGAAAGATGTTAAGAATTATTGTCAATCCTGTCCTGTGTGTCAGATGTCAGCCCCACTATCCCACTTCCGAAGTCCTTTAGTGCCCTTGCCTATTATTGAAGTGCCCTTTGAGAGGATTGCCATGGACCTTGTGGGCCCACTTGCCAAGTCTGCCCGGGGTCATCAGCATATCCTCGTAATCATGGATTATGCTACCCGTTACCCTGAAGCAGTTCCCTTACGTGCCGCGTCTGCTAAAAACATTGCCAAAGAACTGTTTATGGTGTTCAGTCGGGTTGGCATCCCGAAAGAAATCCTTACAGACCAGGGCACCCTGTTTATGTCGCGAATAACTAGGGAGCTCTGTAAGTTATTTAAAGTGACGCAGCTGCGAACCTCAGTGTATCATCCTCAAACGGATGGCTTAGTGGAACGCTTCAATAAGACGTTAAAGAGCATGTTAAAAAAGGTTTTGGACAAGGATGGGAAAAACTGGGACTTCCTGATACCATACTTGATGTTTGCCATCAGGGAGGTTCCCCAGTCCTCTACGGGGTACTCCCCATTTGAGTTGCTTTATGGGAGACACCCTCGGGGACTCTTAGACATAGCCAAAGAAACTTGGGAGGGAGAACAGACACCCCATAAAAGTGTCATTGAGCATATTGCCCAAATGCAGGAGAGGATTGCAGCAGTCATGCCAGTGGTAAAAGAACACTTACTGCAGGCCCAGGCAGCCCAACAGAGAATATACAACAGGGGGGCCCAACTCCGTGTTTTCTCACCTGGTGACAGGGTCCTGGTGTTAGTTCCCACTGTTGAGAGCAAGTTCCTGGCTAAGTGGCAGGGTCCCTTTGAAGTAATTGAGAGAGTTGGGGAGGTCAACTACAAGGTTTATCAACCAGGAAAAAGGAAGCCCGAACAGGTTTACCATATAAACCTGTTAAAACCCTGGAAAGATAGAATGGCGTTAACTGCGAGGCCTCTCCCAGTAACACCTACGGGTACTGAGTCCCCTCTCATCCCTGAGGTCACGATTCCAGACACCCTCTCATATTCCCAAAAACAGGACACTAGAGAATTCCTGATAAGGAATAGAGAGAAGTTTTCAGAGTTACCTGGGACGACTTCAGCAGTTCAGCACGATATTGTTACTGAACCTGGGTTACGTGTCAAGCTCAAACCTTACCGAATTCCTGAAGCAAGGAGAAAGGACATCAGCAAGGAAGTTAAAAAAATGTTGGAGCTAGATGTCATTGAGGAATCCAATAGTGACTGGTCTAGCCCCATCGTGCTAGTCCCAAAACCGGATGGCACTTGGAGGTTCTGTAACGACTTCAGGAAGCTTAATGCGGTGACAAAGTTTGACACATACCCAATGCCCAGAGTAGACAAACTTATAGACCGACTTGGCAAGGCTCGCTATCTTACCACTTTGGACTTGACAAAAGGGTATTGGCAAATACCCCTAACTGGTAGCGCCAAAGAGAAGACTGCGTTCGTGACCCCAGACGGTTCCTTTCAATATAAAAAAATGCCTTTTGGGTTGCAAAATGCCCCTGCGACATTTCAGAGGGCCATGGACAGGACCCTAAAACCCCACCGACGATATGCAGCAGTCTATCTAGATGACATAGTGGTACATAGTACTGACTGGGAGTCTCACTTGCCTCGTGTCCAGGCTGTTCTTGATTCCCTCTTCAAAGAAGGTTTTACGGCAAATCCAAAAAAATGTGCCATTGGTCTAGAGGAAGCCAAGTATTTGGGCTACACTATTGGCCGTGGTGTCATAAAACCACAAGTGAGTAAAATAGCAGCCATCCAGGAATGGCCACGCCCTGCAAACAAAAAGCAGGTCAGGGCCTTTCTTGGTATTGCGGGGTATTATAGAAGATTTATCCCAAATTTTGCAACTATAGCTGCCCCTCTGACAGACCTTACGAAAGGGAAAGACTCGGTAATGGTGAAATGGTCCCCAGTAGCAGAGGAGTCTTTCCAGGTCCTGAAGAAGGCTCTGTGTGCACAGCCAGTACTGTACTCTCCCGATTTCTCCAGAGAGTTTTTGGTTCAGACGGATGCGTCTGATGTTGGTATCGGGGCGGTACTGTCACAGGTATACAATGGGGAAGAACACCCTGTCGTATACCTAAGCAGAAAGCTCAATGACCATGAGAAAAAGTATGCAGTCGTTGAAAAAGAATGTTTAGCCATAAAATGGGCCCTAGACGCGCTCAGGTACTATTTGTTAGGGCGCCAGTTTGACTTGATAACTGACCATGCTCCCCTGAAATGGATGGCCTAAAAGAAGGAGACTAATAGACGGGTGAACCGGTGGTTTTTGGCTCTACAGGATTACTCCTTCACCGTAAAACACAGGCCAGGTGTGGAGATGGGGAATGTAGATGCCCTGTCCCGTGTTCACTCCTGTTGGGCCACAGGTGTTCCAACCCTGGGGTTGAAACAAGGGGGGAGGATATGTAGCAGAGCGTCCCAGAGAGAGCCAGGAGAAGTCTTGTTCGGGGGTTTATACATCTCCCAGGCTCCTCTCATATACATTTAGAGGTCTCTGAGACATGATCCAGTTCGGATCTTAGTCCTCCTCTCCAGGCTAATTTAAGCTCACCTGAGCAAACAGCCTTTGCTCTCTGCCTGGGACACACAAACAGGGATGGTTTGTGAGGAGCCAAAAGGTTGGTAAAACCCTTTAAAAACTCTTTACAGAAGCTGACAAGCGGTAGGCTTGCTCAGCTTGATAGTTAGAGACGGTGTATGTTATAGTTAGAGCCGAGACACGGCTAGGACTTTTGTTTGGTTATTTCTGTTTTGATGTGTTTTCTGGAAGACTGTGCAGCACCTGTGTATGGACTTAGATCAAATAAGCACTGTTTTCACTACCTCAAGTGGATTTGGTATCTGTGCCTTACTAAACAGCCCATCCCCGTGAGCTTTGTACCTGCTACCTGTCCCCCAGGTTACAATATATATATATATATATATATATATATATATATATATATATATATATATATATATATATATTACTCTGCATTCAGTGCAGGCAATATATACAGTGCATTTGGCGGTGTACAGTAGATAATACAGTGCAGGCGGTGTACATAGTATACAGGGGGTCCCAGAGTTACGAACTCGTTAGGGACTGCCCGCCTGTACTTAAGTCGGAAATGTTCGTAAGTCGGCCGCGCATGGGCAGACCAACAAATACGGCCATTTCCGGCCATTTTCAAATACACTTCAGGCGGTGTACACAGTATATAATACAGTTTAGAGTGGTGTTAAAACCCATCATGTCCGGAAGGCCTCCAAGGAGAGGCAGACACTCACAAGCCACTAAAAGAGGGCAAGCAGCCTCTGAAATAATATTTAAAGCAGGGACCATTCCTGCACCCAACAAGAGTAACTGTGAGGGGTTACAGTGTTCTGACCCCACCAACACCTAAGGCCCAATGTTTCTGCCCCTGTTTAATTTCAGCCTAGCCTATGCTTTTCCCCCCAACGCCTAATAATGAGATTTCTCCTAAGACTGTTGAAGGAGCAAGTAACAGTCATAGCCATTCTCCCGTTCTGGCCACGGAGACCTTGGTTCCCCTTAGCAATCCACCTTAGCGAGCAGCGTCCGGTTCCCCTACCGGTGTTCCTGCACCTCTTAGTGCAGGGCAATTTTCTTACGGTTTTCTTAATAGTGATTACATCTGGCAAAAGAGTGTCTGGGAGCCTCAGAGCAACATATAAGATTCTTCCCAGATCGGGTCGAATTAAGGCCTGTTGACCACTTTGTGCCACAAGTAGCAACATCCCTCCACCAGTCAGGTATTTGGGCTTTGCCCAACTTTCCAGAGGCGCACTTAGGGAGTCTGCATGAATTAGATGTTTCCAGAACATTGAGGAGATTTCTATTCGTTACAGAAACCTTCAGATCTTCCGACAAACTCTTTATAATCCCAACAGGGAAGTACAGGGGGAAGAAGGCTACTGCAAGAACTTTGGCAGGATGGATTGTCAAACCCATACGCAGAGCGTACAGAGCGAAGAGTTATGAGCTTTCTTCAGTGGTGACAGCACAATCTACCAGGGCAGTAGCAGCTTCATGGGTGGCCTTCTGGACTGTGTCGATGGAAACCATCTGTAAATCTTGGTCCTCCCAGAGCACCTTCTTCAGACACTATAGCGTTGACCCAGGCACCTTGTTATCTGTGGCTTTCAGCAGGAGAACTATTCAGTCATCTGTTATGTCTTGAAATAAATTTATTTTTATTTGTCAAGCAATACCCAACCTTGTCGGCTAGTTATTTATCACTATTATGCTGCCATGTTGGCGTCAGGAAAACTGAAAATTGTATCAATTACTTACGTAATTTCCTGACGCCAAACCATGGCAGCATATGGGCCCACCCTTGTACTTTTCAGTATGTGGCTTGTTACAAAGAATGAGTTGGGGGCACCTAACATCTCCTTTTTTTATGCTATTCACTGGTCCTGAGAGAGTGGTCAATAGGGCGGAGAACTATCACTAGTATGCTGCCATGGTTTGGCTTCAGGAAAGAAAATTACGATAAGTATTTGATACAATTTTCCGTTATTTATTTAGTGAACAAAGATCTACACTTAGAAGGTACTTGACCAATCATTCCAGCATTTACAGTCCATAAACATACTTGATATCGGTTTTTAGGTAAACTTGAAAAGTCTCTCTCTTCATTCTTTTTCTAGAAGGAACTCCCATGCACTAAAAAAATAACAAATTAATAAAGTCTGAATCTTTACTGAAGTCGTCAAGTTTGCTCACATTCACAGAATGTGAATGCCAAGTTCTTGCAGTACATAGAAAACCTATGCTTGTTGAAGCTGCATGCTCAACTCTGCCATCCACTGGACTTTGCTCAGTATTGCAACTTGAACATAATGCAGCTCCACACCTCGCCCCATTTTGAAGTTTAAAGAATGTCAGGACAAAAAACCATGTGCAGTACGTATCTACAATACATACATTTTTCTCAATTATTTGTCTCTTTAAATACCCTGCAAGAAAAGAAAAATACCTGTTGATCTGCTAGATGTGCACTCAGTTTTAAAGTCCTGATGTAGCTGACAACACACATCATTTTTGTGGACTGATCGATGTCAGCCTTCCCAGTGTTTTTTGCTAAACTACTCAACCACTCAAACACTTAAATCTCTACAACATACAGGCTAATAATGTAGTCCAAGATTAAAACTAGAAGGGCTCTTGGGAATAAAGCAGAAAGTCTGCAGAGGACATAGGAGAGCTCTGATTTGCTAACAAGATCACTTCAGGATTTCAGCAACTTTCAAACAAATATAAGGCTTCCGATTATATATTAACCACTTGCCAACCTGCTCACAGTAATTATACTGAGAGCAGGTGGCAGCTGAGGCTCAGCGACGTACTGGTGCATCACTGAGCACAGGCGCACTGGGTTAATCACAGTTATGGTTAATCACAGTTTCACAATAGTAAGCAAAACAGACATGAATGTTTTGTTGACATTCTCTTCATGTGACGCAATGGTGCAAACCCATGACTGCTGTGGATCACAGTGATCGGTACCTGGATACTGTGAGCGGCTGGGATATCATGTGGTCAGTATGATTGATCATACCGATCACATGATGATCAATGTCAACAAAACAGTCTTGAATGGCTTCCATTCATGTCTGTTTTGCTTACTATTGTGATACTTTGATAAACCCATAGCTATCACATGGTACCTGGACCAATCACAGCACCCTGTACCATGTGATTAGCTGTAGACAATCACAGATCACAATAGTAATCAGGCTGTCATGAATGAAAGCAAATCATGGCTGCTAAAACTATTGCTTATAACATTGATCATCAGTGATATGAGCAATTATAGTACCCTTGAATAGTACAGTGTCACACTAAACTACTGTGATGACGTGATGGGAAAAAAAAGTAAACAATTAAAAAAAAAAGTTAAAAAAAGAAAACAATGTTTAAAAAAAAATGAATACAAAATAATTTAAACATTCTTTTTTTTTACATACTGTCACCAGTCGTTATCCCTGATAACCACCACACTAGTCATATTATAATGCTGTGCTTAACTGATGACAGTATGTAAAAAAAAAAATGTAAATACATTTTTTTTAAAAAATGCCCAAAAACCTCACCATGCATCTTACTAAATACCTTGCACTGTCTACTTTTCAAAAAAGGGTAATTTGTGGGTATTTGTACTGTCCTGGCATTTTAGGGTCTGAAAAAAATGAAATAGGCTGTTAGTACATAAGGATTGATTCATTTTCAAATATATATTCCATAGTTTGTAGACTCTATAACTTTCACACAAACAAAATAATATACCGTATTTATCGGCGTATAACACGCACTTTTTTCCCCTTAAAATCAGGGGAAAATCGTGGGTGCGTGTTATACGCCGATCCCCGCCGGTCTCCTGCTGATTTTTTTTGAGGGGAGCGAGCGGAGCCAAGATACCGAAAGCCGCGTGTATTTTCGGCTAGTCTCGGCTCCTCTCACAGTCCCGCCCACCTCCACTGATTGCGAGAGGAGCCGAGCGCCGACAACATAAAGAAATCCGAGTTCGGCTACAGAAGTTTAGGTTTAAAGTGACGTTGGAAACCCCAGCATGGGACAATCAGCTGTAAGGAACATTTGTTTTAGGTTGAATATATATTTATTACATTTCAATGAAAATACAATAGAGGAGAGAAAATTTAAGATAATAAGCATCAACTCCGCCGTAACAAAGGCGGAGTAGGGTGAGTAATGGGTACATAGCAACTCTATATGGGTACATGCAACCTAGAAACAAAGACACCCAACGTTGACAAGTCCTTTAATCAAATATAAAAACCCTAAAAATTGTTCCTCAATCAAAATGCCCGCCAACTTGCAGAGGGAACATTTGGCTAGTCATGTCATGTCACTGCTATCCCCGCCCCTTAGCTTACGTGGCTGGGGATTCCTGGTCATTTAAGACAGCCACGGTTGCTAGGAACAAAGTGGGTGCCAGCATCCTCTGCTTCCTTAGAAAACACTAACAGCAAAAAGTTGTCTTATATGGAAGTGATTTAAATACTGCTTCTATATTTGATGCTCGGCTCCTGCCAAACAGGGGGCTAAACAAGTAAAAGTTTGGGTATTCATCCAAATGCTTGAACAGCCAAAGTTTGGTCCAAACCTAGGTTCAGACTGACCCATTGGCTCATCCTTACTACTGAGTGGCTCATAGACTGTGCTGCCACCTAGTGACCCTTTAGGAAAAGTGCTCGTAAGCAGCTCTGTTATTGCAATCACTGCATATTGAATTGTGTTGCATCTCTTACTGTGTTGGCTTTGTCTGTGTCTACCCTGCATCTGTTTGGTAAAGTTCAAGTTAAAGCCACTCTGTTCGAATTCTACTACACTACTTACAGCAAAACATTTTTAGGATGACTAAAAGGATTTCAGCTTTCCTTGTACTGCAGGCATCTTCAAAATTCCTTAATCTATAAAAAACAAAACACATTTTAATATGGTATCACAATTTCAAGCCAGCAAAAGGATCTTAAAAAAGTAAACACTAAATTGCAGCATTTTACCTAACCCCCAAAGATGAAAAAATGTAGCTTGTAGCAAGCAGTTCTTAAAGAGGAGGTCCACCTGAATTTTTTTTTTTAAAAGTCAGCAGCTACAAATACTGCAGCTGCTGACTTTTAATAAATGGACACTTACCTGTTCCAGGTTCCAGCAATGTCGGCAGAAGATGACGAGCGGTCCCTCGTCTCTGGGCTGCCCTCGCCGCCATCCTCTGTCAGGGAATCAGGAAGCGAAGCTTGCGGCTTCACTGCCCGGTTCCCTACTGCGCATGCGCGAGTCGTTATTGGTCCCCGTTGTGTCCTGGGAACTGTGTTTCCCAAGACACAACGGGGCATCTTCGGATATGGGCTGGGCAGCTCCGGCTATCTCGTCCTGGAAGTGGGTGCAGATACCTGTAATCCGATAAGCAGAAGTTCCACTTTAGGGTGGAGCTCCGCTTTAAAGTTATTACATAATATTACCCCATACACAGTTTTTGTGTAAACATAATAAAGCTTAAAGTGGTTCTAAAGTCATAAGGTTTTTTTTCTTACCTTAATGCATTCTATGCATTAAGGTAAAAAACTTTCCGTGCCTGTTCCCCCCCTCCCCCCAAATGCTTACCTGGGTCTGGTATCAATCCAGCGCTGTGTCTTCTCTCCTCTCTCCGCTTTCTCACAGGCTTGGTTGAGAACAGTGGAGGCCATTGGCACCTGCCACTGTCAGTCAAATCCAGTGAGCAGAGAGTGGGACCAAACCATGCTGTGTGAGTCAATGAACACACACAGCCTGGCTCGGGAGCAGGCCTGCATGTGTACCACCATAGGAAGTGTCTTTTTAAGGTGGAACATGCAGAAGAGGAGGAACCTGGAGCACCAGCAAGAGACCCCAGAAGAAGAGGTTCAGGACTGCTTTGTGGAATACCATTGCACACAGCAGATAAGTATAACCAAACAATGCTGAGAGGCGCATACACAAATGGTAGGAGCCTAGCTTACAAAATGGAGGAACCGGAGCTGCTTTTACATGAGGAGGACTTATGCCGTGTACACACGAGCGGAATTTCCGACAGAAAAAGTCAGACGGGAGCTTTTCATCATATATTCTGAACGTGTGTATGCCCCATCAGACTTTTTGCGTCGAAAATTCTGACGGACCTAGAAAGAGAACATGTTCTAAATTTTTCAGACGGAACCAATTCCTATCAGGAAAACCACTCGTCTGTATGCTGTTCCGACTTACCAAAAATGACCCATGCTCTGAAGCAAGTACGAGACGGAAGCTATTGGCTACTGGCTATTGCCCTTCCTTTTTCTAGTCCCGTCGTACGTGTTGTACGTCACCGCGTTTTAGATGGTCGGCCTTTGGTGTGAGCGGAATTCCGTCAGAATTCCGTCATAGAAACCTTCAGAGTTTATTCCGACGGCAAAACCGCTCGTGTGTACACGGCATTAGACTTTGTGGGAATAACTGAAACTTGTTTTTTCACTGTCAGGGCAATATGGATGTGGAACTCTCTTCCACAATTGGTGGTGGCTGTGGGGAGTATGGATATTTTAAAGAGACTCTTGGATGTGCATTTTAAAGAACACAACATACAGGAATATGGGAAATAATTATAGACACTGACACATGTGCACCTACACAGGTTGAACTGGATGGACTATTGTCTTTATTTAACCTTACTTACTAGGTAACTATGTAACTATAACATTTTGTTTTATTTTAAGGTGAAAACATTTTTTTTTTTCAACCACTTTAAACACCTTCCAGTTTCTGGAATTTTCAGCATTTTTAATACATCTGTGTGCTTCACCTTCAAATGTTCTGCTACATTAATTGTACTAACTGATCACGTTTAATCCTCTATAGAAAGTTTTCCTGCACATCAAGGAAAACTAAAAAGCTTTTCGATCACTTTTTACTTTTTTCATGTTTGTAAACGTATCTTTACATTGCTCTTTTTCAAAGAGCATTCTGAGATTTGTAATTTTGGCTGTAACTCCCTAACTGCAACTTCATACAGATTTGGGTGAGCTGGCTGTGCATTACAAATGGGTTTAATGCTATGTTCTTCTGGCTCAGCCCTGGAAATGACGGTGCCAGTACCCTGGAGAGAGCCCAATCTGGATAACCCACAAGTATTCCAACAATGGTTTTATCAGGGCTGCATAGAGTGCAGCTGGATGTTCATTTTTTCATACAGTAAAAAAAAAGAAAAAGCCTACAGTTAACCTTTAATTGTCAAATGACCTGTTTGTAACTTTAATCATCTATAGTAATATCAACGGAAAATTTATATCAAATACTTACCGTAATTTTCCTTTCCTGATAGGCTCCATGGCAGCATACGTGTGGGTTGGCCCCGCCTCCATAACTACCCAATAGGACCCCTCTCCCATAAATCTTTGCTCCTGGCTGCTATCCGTGTTCCGTAACTAGCCTACTCCAGACATTTGGGAGGGAACTCCTGCTGCCATGGAGCCTATCAGGAAAGGAAAATTACGGTAAGTATTTGATATAAATTTTCCGTTTTCCTGACAGGCTCCATGGCAGCATACGTGTGGGAAATAACTCGCCAAAACACACCCGGGTGGGCAAAATGTTGAGCAAAGAAAACCAAAATTTATTTAACATTGTCCAACGACAATACTTGTAAACCAAAATTAATAGAAGACAGCGCAGCTGGTTCAACGCAATAGTGAGAAAGAAAAGTATTAATTGTGGACCAAGAGGCCGCTCTACAAATAACATCAGGCGCCACATGCCGAGAAGCCGCCCACGAAGTCGAGATGCTCCGTGTTGAATGAGCCGTCACTGCCTCAGGAGGAGCCAAGCCCTTAGCTCTGTATGCCCTTTGAATCGTCTGCACAATCCACGCGGAAATTGACCTAATTGACGCACGCATCCCTTTATTCTTGCCATGAAGAAGGACAAAGAGGAATTCCGTTTGCCTGAATGGAGCTGTTGCCTCCAGATATTGTTTTAAGGTGTGGCCTACATCAAGAGGATGGATCTCTTGGTCATCTGGTGTTTTGAAAGTAGGGAGTACAATCTCCTGATTCTCATGGAAGACTGTGGTCACTTTAGGGTTTGACCCTAACATTGGAATCAGCACTACTCTGTCTTCAAAAAAGGTCAGAAAAGGTTCCTCTGAACCCAGATTCCTGATCTCTGATACCCTTTTCGCTGACGTTATCGCCACTAGGAAGATAGTCTTTAGAGTAAGGTCCTTAACAGACAAAGGTTGAGATGAATCTTTCCCAAGATTTGACAGAAAATCCAGAACTAATGGAAGGTCCCATTTGGGAAACCTGGGTCTTCTTTGTGGTCTGAGCCTGATGGCACCCTTAAAGAATTGACGAACTAAGGCGTGATTCGCCCATGAGACTCCTGTGAAGGCTGAGATGGCTGACACTTGCACCCTTAACGAGCCGACCGCCAGGGATAAATCTAGTCCAGACTGAAGAAAGCTCAGGATATCATGAACCTCTGGAGAGTTACACGAGTTTTCTCTTGATGACATGTGTACAGCAAACCTGGACCAAATGCGCTCATACACCCTATTAGTGCTTCTTCGTCTGGCATTAAGAAGAGTTGGAATCGCTTCTTTCGGGCAACCAAGCGCCTCTAGCCTTCCCCTCTCAAGAACCACACCTTGAGGTGCAGACAAGATGGAAACGGGTGTAACGTCTTGCCTTGAGACAATAGATCCGGCCTGAGAGGTAGGGGAATTGGGTCTTGATAGCTGAGGAGCAGCAGCAGAGGAAACCACGGCCTGTTGGGCCAGAATGGAATGACAGCAATAATCTCCACTTTTTCTGTTCTGAGCCTCCGCAGAAACTGTAGAATTACCGGGACTGGAGGGAAGGCATAGGCCCTCTGGAAATCCCAACTGGTCGTGAGAGCATCTATCCCGAACGCCTGAGGGTCCCTGAACCTCGCAAAGTACTTCGGTATCTTGAAATTGCACGGGGAAGCGAACATGTCGACTTCCGGAGACACACCCAGTGTTAGGAGCCACTCGAAAACTTCTCTGTGGAGGGACCACTCGTTGTTGTCCAACTCGACCCGGGACAAGAAGTCTGCTTGCACATTCTGGACCCCCGGAATGTATACTGCCGAAATGTTGGCTAAGTTCTTTTGCGCCCAACTCATCAAAGGCTCCACTTCTTGTAACAGGGACCAGCTGTGAGTCCCGCCTTGTTTCCTTATGTATGCCACTGCTGTTGTGTTGTCCAACCTTAGCATGACGGAAGAGTTCAACACTAGATGGCGAAAGGATAGGAGTGCCTGAAAGGCTGCCCTCAGTTCCAGGATGTTGGAAACGACTCCTTGAGACTGGCATGTCCACCTGCCCTGAGCCACCTCCGAAAGGCAATGAGCGCCCCAACCCTGGTTGCTGGCATCTGAGGTCACCGTGATCCATGAGATGGGGACAATCGAATGATGGTTGCGCAGATTCTTCCCCTGAAGCCACCAGAGGAGAGATGTCCTCATAGATGGGGTAAGAAAGATGCGCTGATTCTGGTCGACAGAGTACCACTGATGCAGAAATCCCTTCTGAAAGGGACGGGTATGCCACTGGGCCCACTTCACCATGGGGATGGCTGCTGTCATCGTACCAATTATTTTCAGGCACTGGAGAGCAGAAAGGTGAGTTGATCCACGGGCTGCCTGAATCCTGTCTCGGATTACCATGATTTTCTCCTCTGGGAGGGAGATGGAGCCCTCCACGGTGTTGAAAAGAGCGCCCAGAAACACGAGGGACTGAGATGGCTCTAGCTGACTCTTTTCTAAATTCAGGAGCCACCCGAACTCTTGCAGGGTAGAGATGACAACCTCTTTGTGATCTAATAGCTGATCCTTGCTCTGAGATAGTAGAAGCAGGTCGTCCAAGTAATGGTGGAGACGCACACCCTTGACCCTGAGAAGAGCCACTACCGCCAATAGCACCTTGGAAAAAACCCGGGGTGACGTGGTTAACCCGAAGGGTAGACAAATGAACTGAAGGTGTTGGTTGCCTACCGCGAAGCGGAGGAATTTGTGGAAGTCCTTTGTCACAGGCACGTGAAAATATGCGTCTTTCAGGTCGATTGATATTAACCAGTCTCCCAAGTGTACTGACTGTTGTATGGTAAGTAAGGACTCCATCTTGAATTTCTCCTTGCGGATGAATGAGTTGAGGTGAGTCAGGTCTATTACTGGCCTCCATGTGCCGTTCTTCTTCTGCACCAAAAACAGGGGTGAATACATGCCTTCGCCCCTCTCTTCCTCTGGAACGGGTACGACTGCGCCTTGTTCCAATAAACAGCTTACGTAGGTCAACAGGACCTGTCTTTTCCCTTCTGAGCTTGGAAGAGTAGTAGGGATGAATCTGAGTTTTGGAGTGTTGCAGAAGACCCACTTGTGACCGGACGATACTGTCTTTACGGTCCAATAGTCCCGAATTGAGGCCGCCCAAACATGTTTGAAGTGGAGAAGACGGGCCCCCACTTGACATGTTTGAGCGGGCCCAATTTCAAAAGGACTTCCCGGAATCCTGGTTCCCAGAGGAACCACCTTTAGAGGCCTTCTTAAAAGAAGACTGCCTGGACCTCCATGTCCTGGAGAATTCTCGGCCGGGTTTATAGCTGCGTGCCTCCCTGGCACGATCCGCATTCTGTCTTCTTGGAAAAGAGCGTCTCTGATTTTGAGGACGCCTATCCTGAGGGAGAAACCCAGATTTCCCACCTGTGGCCCGGGATATGGCAGAATCAAGCTTATTGCCGAATAATGAGGATCCTTCAAAGGGGATGCGGCACCAAGCCTGCTTAGAAGCAGGGTCTGCGAGCCACGGACGGAGCCACAACGCACGTCGCGCCGAAACGGCTGCCAGCATATCCCGAGACATCAGGCGAATGACATCAATGGATGCCTCCCCCAAGAAGGCTGAAGCCATCCTAATCTCTTGAATAGGTGAGTCTTTAGCTGTGTCTATTGAAATGCCTCTCAGGTATTCCTCAATGCTGTCAGCCCAGAATTCTATGGCCTTTGACACTGCTGCGATCGCAAGCACTGGTTTGCACGCCATCCCGGAGGTCAAATAGATTCTCTTTAGATCTGAATCGATCCGTCTCTCTAAAGGATCCTTGAATGACACAGTGTCTTCTAAGGGGAGAGTCACATATCTCACCAGACGCATAAGTGCTGCATCTACCATTGGAGCTGACTCCAGGTGTTTCACATCTTCTTCCTTAAAGGGGTAAAGTTTAAGGATCTTGGATTGCATGGAACCCTTTTTGTCCATCTTGCTCCACTCTTCTGAAATAATATCACCCAATTCAGACAGAAACGGAAAAAATTGACGCTCCTTATTGAGCTGTTTAAAGAATTTCCTCTGCTTCGGGGGGGAAGTGATAGGATCTTCCCACTTCAGAGCCTCTCTCACTGCCTTAACCAGGGAGGGAACCAAACCATAGTCAAACCCCAAACCTGGATCTTCCGGATCCGATTCACTGTCTGAGACAAGGGCAGAATGGCGGCTAGGTTGGGATGAATCCCATGTTTCTTGTAGTACCCCCTCTCCTACTATAGGATCTAGTGGGTCTGCCGGGGATTCACAGGGCTGTTGAGCTTCCCTTTCCTGCAAGGATTCTTTTACCACTCGTCTCACCATTGATTCTAGGCGCTGGTCAGCGCCGTCTCTCTCATCCGCTGCCTTAGTGAAACAATGGTCACATAGGGATTTGTCTGCCGGCACAGGCATTCTGCACCCCCAACATGCTTTCTCTGGTCTCTTGCTGGAGTGAGCCACAGGGGGGCGGGAATAATCCCTGTCACGCTGTTCCGACCTGGCGGACCTATGGTGGCTGGATTTTGAGGAGGATTTGTGGTGGTGCGATTTTGACGATCCACTGCGTCTATAAGTACTAGGATGTGGATCAGATTTGGAAGGGCTGTGAACACAGAAAGACAGACAGAAGGGATAGGTCATATTTGCTGCCTATGCTTACTCTCTTCAACATTAGAAATACAAAGATGTATTTTAGGACCTACCTAACATGAGCGGGCTGGCCACTAGGGGGCAGTGAAGCATCCATAATGTCCAAAACACCAAGCCTGACACTGCAGTAACAAAAACAATATCTTCAGACAAAATACAGCAATGATCCAACAAAGCCCCAGCATAAAGGACTGTTCCTACCTTGAACCGCCGAAATATTAGCCCCGGGAAGTCGCTGTGGCGTCCGCAATCATTCCCAGGGCTCTGTCAGCTTTGCAGGGTTTTTAAATTTGCCGCCCGTGACGTCATCGGCGTCATCCGACGCCGGAGTCCTCAACGCGCATGCGCGAGAACCAAGCCTCGCTCTCCCGTCGGGTCCGCGCATGCGCAGAACGCCCGCGAACCCGGAAGTCGAAGAGAGTAGTTTGCTGGAACGCAGAAGTGTCCAGCAAACAGCATGGAAATAGCAAACAGATAGAGGAAAGGAATATAATCAATGGGCACACACATAAACACTGCTGCCATGGACAGATACAGACTCACCACTCCACCAACGATCACTTGGCCGAACGATCCAAGGCACGCACACACCGGACCTCCCAGCAGATAATGGCCACCTATGACAACAGGCAAACAGGCCGGGCGCACTTTAAGGTAAGATAACCAGTCTTCAGCGCTACTCTGCATATACACTCCATACCCTGCTTAACAGTCAGGGCCTATCGGAGGATAACAATTCAGTCATTCGGCCGATCGATCGCTGTGAAGTCATCTTCAGGTAGGAGAACCACTTGGTCCTACGGAGGAGGACAAAAAAGGAACACGGATAGCAGCCAGGAGCAAAGATTTATGGGAGAGGGGTCCTATTGGGTAGTTATGGAGGCGGGGCCAACCCACACGTATGCTGCCATGGAGCCTGTCAGGAAAATTAATTTTGCTGTGGCTATACAAGTTTGGATATATGTATTATTGTTGCTGTAAAAAAAGAGAATAGGGATATGGAAAATTGTTCAAGATAATTTATACAGTGTTTTTACACGGATGAGGTTTTCATAGGAGAAAAGGGCTCTGATAAATGAAATTATTATTGCATCATTAGCCTGCCTAAGTTAAGGAACTAGTCGGTAAATGCAAACCCATTTGTGTAAAAAAAAAGTCCTAATTATCTTGGGAATTATATTTCAAAAGCATCATAAATCCTACTGCCACAAAGTTATTGCCGGTTGTGTCCATCCATGAATACATCACTGAAATATTGCACCGTTTTTATTAATCATTACATTATTTTATACATAAATGGGTCATGTTACACCGACAGTAAAAACCTATATTTTGATAGTGATCCTGTAGAGTTTACGCTAAAGAAATAAAATTTCTTTGTAAGCAATTGAAATATTAAAAAGCCTCATCTACAGTTAGCTTTAAACTGTGATATTAAGACAACACAGTAAAATAAGAAAACGCAAATAATATGTAGTGCCATTTTTAATTCCCTGCTTAAGGGTGTTACTACGGAAAGATGGCAGGCAAAATATCACACTGAGAAAAACTATTTAAAAATGCCTTTGAAGTCTGTGATTGAGGCTGAAAAGTGAATACAGTTCCTATAATTAATATATTTAGCCAGAATCTTTCTATTGTCCTTATTAAAACTGGTAATCTGCCAGGTTTGAAAATTCACAGAGGATTAGGTTGATTTAAATTTGGCAAAATCTGGGAATATCACTTAATCGTCCATGGATCAGATAGACTATGGGGTTGATTTACTAAAACCAGGGCGTGCCAAATCTGGTGCAGCTCAGCATAGAAACCAAACAGCTTCCAGAATTTTTGTCAAAGCTTATCTGAACAAGCTGAAGTTTGAAGCTGATTGGCTACCATGCACAGCTGCACCAGATTTTGCACTCTGCAGTTTTAGTAAATCAACCCCTATGTCCGGTTTCTTGGATTTTTTTTTGTTTCCTTTTTTAATGTTATTAAACAAAAGAACTAAAAAGGGAAATTTATATCAAATACTTACCGTAATTTTCCTTTCCGGATAGGCTCCATGGCAGCATACGTGTGGGTTAGCCCCACCTCCATAACTACCCAAAAGGACCCCTCTCCCATAAATCTTTGCTCCAGGCTGCTATCCGTGTTCCGTAACTAGCCTACTCCAGACATTTGGGAGGGAACTCATGCTGCCATGGAGCCTATCCGGAAAGGAAAATTACGGTAAGTATTTGATATAAATTTTCCGTTTTCCTGACAGGCTCCATGGCAGCATACGTGTGGGAAATAACTCGCCAAACACACCCGGGTGGGCAAAAATGTTGAGCAAAGAAAACAAAATTTATTTAACATTGTCAACCGACAAAACTTGTAAACCAAAATTAATGGACGACAGAGCCGCTGGTTCAACACAATAGTGAGAAACAAATGTATTAATGGAAGACCAAGAAGCCGCTCTGCAAATAGTTTCAGGTGTGATATGCCAAGATGCTGCCCACGAGGTCGAGATACTCCGGGTCGAATGAGCCGTCACTGCCTCAGGAGGAGCCAAGTCCTTTGCTTTGTATGCCCTTTGAGTGGTTTGTACAATCCAAGACGAGATTGATCTGATCGAAGCTTGCATCCCCTTGTTATTGCCATGGAGAAGAACAAAGAGAAACTCTGTTTGTCTGAAAGGAGCCGTAGCCTCCAGATATTGCTTTAACGTGTAACCTACATCCAGAGGATGACCATCTTGATTGTCTGTTGTTTTAAACGTAGGTAGTACAATTTCCTGATTTTCATGATATACTGAAGTCACTTTAGGGTTTGACCCTAACATGGGAATCAATACAGCTAGCTCCCTGTGATCGGGAGCGGTGATCAGTGTCATGTCACACATTGCCCATCCCCCCACAGTTGGAATCACTCCCTAGGACACACTTATCCCCTGCAGCGCCCCCTAGTGGTTAACCCCTTCACTGACAGTCCCATTTACACAGAAATCAATGCATTTTTACTTGCACTGATCGCTGTATAAATGTGGATGGTCCCAAAATAGCGCCAAAAGTGTCCGATCTGTCTGCCGTAATGTTACAGTCACGATAAAAATCGCTGATCGCCGCCATTACTAGTAAAAAAATAAATTATTAATGTAAATGACATTAAACTATCCCCTATTTTGCGCAAACCAATTAATAAACGCTTATTGCGATTTTTTTTAACCAAAAATATGTAGAAGAATACGTACCGGCCTAAACTGAGGAAAAAAAATGTTTTTATATATTTTTGGGGGATATTTATTATAGCAAAAAGTAAAAAATAATGTGTTTTTTTTTCAAAATTCTTGTGCTCTTTTTTTGTTTATAGCGCAAAAAGAGGTGATCAAATACCACCAAAAGAAAGCTCTATTTGTGGGAAAAAAAGGATATCAATTTTGTATGGGAGCCACGTCACACGACGGCGCAATTGTCAGTTAAAGTGACGCAGTGCCGAATCGCAAAAGGTGCTCTGGTCTTTTGCCAGCCAAATGGTGCGGGGGCTGAAGTGGTTAATATACATATTTAGCCCTGTCTGTACTGTGCAGGCAGATCTTCATTATAAATCATAACTAGATTTGAAAACTGTCTGTCTTAACAAAGGGTTAAAGGTATAGAGGCTGGGCTTCTTGCACTTGCAAGTTAACCACTTCAGTCCCGGAAGAATTTACCTGCTTCCTGACCAGAACACTTTGTGCGATACGGCACTGCGTCGCTTAAACTGACAATTCATATAACTGACAATTTTGTGCTATAAACAAAAAAAAGCGACAATTTAAAAAAAAAAAAAGCAATATTTTTTACTTTTTGCTATAATAAATATCCCCCAAAAATATATAAAATAACTAATTTCTTTCTCAGTTTAGGCCGATATGTATTCTTCTACATATTTTTGGTAAAAAAAAATCGCAAAAAGTGTAGATTGATTGGTTTGCGTAAAAGTTATAGCATCTACAAAATAGGGGATAGATTTATGGCATCTTTATTAATCATTTTTTTAAATTTGTAATGGGGGTGCTCTGCGATTTTTATCGTGACTGCGACATTGCGGTGGACACATCTTACACTTTTGACATTATTTTGGGACCATTGTCATTTATATAGCAATCAGTGCTATAAAAATGCACTGATTACTGTATAAATGACACTGGCAGGGAACACTAGGGGGCGATCAAAGGGTTAAGTGTGTCCTAGGGAGTGATTCTAACTGTGAGGGGGTGTAGGCTCACTACAACATGACAGAGATTACTGCCCCCAATAACAGGGAGCAGTAGATCCCTGTCATGTTGCTAGGCAGAACAGGGAAATGCCTTGTTTACATAGGCATCTCCCCGTTCTGCCGCTCCGTGTCACGAACGCGGGCCCCCGGCGGACATCGAGTCTGCAACACCCGCAGGCACACTCACAGAGTACGCGGCGGGCGTGCACCCACTAAGCCGCTTCTTAAGAGGGGCGTACAGGTACGCCCATTTGCCCAGCCGAGCCACTGTGCCGACGTACATCGTCTTGCGCTGGTCGGCAAGCAGTTAATATTGTTAAAAAAAAAAAACTTGCAGTCAACCATGACACCTCCTTCTGCGAAATGTAAAAGGTAAGAAATTATTTTAAAAACATTTTTGAGGCATGCTCTGTTAAAGAGAACACATAACATAGAGTGGGGTTTTCTCAAAGATGACTGCAAAAGTGTAAATACACTTTTTAAACACTGTTACAATTCGTGTAATTCGTGTAATCACACATTACACATATACTGTGCAACCCAGAGGCACAATCTACCTCAACACACTTTCCTTTCCAGCACTGGGCTGAAAGTGAGCAGATTGAACGTATGCCAGATCTTCTCTGCACCCACAACAAAGTGTACAGCTTTCCTCAGCAATAGACAAGTGTGCTGAGCTGTTCACTAGTCATCATTAACCAAGTGATGTGCAGAGCAGTGTATTGAACCGTCATACGTCTATGTCTATGTATCTTTCATTATTAAACCTGTTTGTCAGTAAAGTGTATAAGAGAGATCAGTCTACGGGGAAGACTGTCATTTTAGTTGTTACTGCTGCATGGCTTCATGTATCAAAATACTTGTCGAGTTTTCACATAACCATTCTCATGATGCAGGATAGTATCCATTATCCCAGCTCGCTGGAAGAGGCTAGTTCTTGCAATGCCTTCTGGGTCCTCTGTTTTGGTCTTGGTGGCTGTTGTGTGTGACTCGTGTTGGAAGAATAAAATCACGTTGGATAGTCTTTGTTGGTGTGCAGCTTGTCCTTCTTTTTCTACATTGATTGGACACTTTGGCTTGTATTCTGATTCATTAGAAAGTGCTAATAATAGTCAATTATGATAAAAGATGCAAGAATACGTAATACTGTTGGTCATTGGGTGCTTGCATTACATAATATATACCTGAACATAACACTTTCTTATGCAATGTATAACTGTGTCCTGGGTCCAACACTGCACTGTTACTTCTTAAATAAATATATAAAAGGTTTTCTTCTATTCTGCAAGTTTTTATTTTTTGTATCTTTTCAAATGTCAGTTCATCAGAAAATACCATCAAATATTACTGTGTTTTCTGCTGAAGTATTCAAAATAAATATACAGTACCTGCAGGTTTTTTCATTATAGACAAGAAAATAATATATCAGCCATTGCCATATTATGTCACTCAATGCATTTATACACCAAAGCAGCGAATGAACCCCACAACAGCTCTTTACCACTCCATCAGCCAAACACCACCCCAATAGCCCTTCAGTTTCCAACAGTTCTCCACCTCCATCAAGCCCTTCAGCAGTACTTCAAACCTCCCCAACATCAACTCACTTTCCTGTATCTCCATTCATACTGGACAAACACCAAATGCGGGATTGCCCATTTGGAAGCAGGACTATACAACACAACTAGTTTTGTGTTGACAATTGATCAGAACTGAAGGAAACACAAGATCACATTTGACATGAGCAGGTATTGCAGGGTATGTAGATGTGGCTATAACAGGCTCAAGTTTTGGGACACTTTGCAGGTAGTATGCTATGGTGGCCCAGATCTAGCAACGCCACTGCTTTATATAAATTATATAAATTACAGCTAATGCTTATGCATACTCTTATTAGTAGCTACAGAAAACCATACTAAGTGTAGATATTGTTAAAGAGCAGCTCTTGATCTCAGAGCCACATTAGGGGCCCTACGGTTGCCCGAACTGCCAGAAGAATCTGGCAGCTATCTAGATGCCATGTTCAGGGAGGAGGAGGTAGTCGCTGCAATAGGATCATTTCCTGGTGGTAAGGCTCCTGGGCCTGACGGCCTGCCAATTGAGTGGTATCGCCACTATTCAGAAACCCTGACACCCAGACTGTTGCAATTATATACAGAATGTTTTCAGAAGGGAAGTCTCCCCCCCTCCTTTTATGAGGCTCATATTGTATTATTGGCTAAGCCAGATAAAGACCCGCTGCAGTGTTCATCATATAGACCCATCTCTCTATTAAATATGGACTTTAAAATACTGACCAAACTGTTAGCTACTAGACTCATGTTGGTCCTGCAGCATGTTATTTCCCCCGACCAAACAGGTTTTATGCCCAAAAAGGCCACGGATATTAATTTGCGTAGGGTTTTCACTCACACTCAGTTGGGTCCTGATATTTCTAGCGGTGGAATACTGGTCTTTCTAGATTTGGAAAAGGCCTTTGATTCCGTTGATTGGAACTACATGAGGGTGGTACTCGAGGTGTTGGGTTTCGGTCCTCAGTTCCGGAAGTGGATCGACATTCTATACCACTGCCCCACAGCAGCCATAAAGTTAAATAATGCGTTATCCGAATTTTTTCCAATATATAGGGGCACTCGCCAGGGATGCCCTTTATCCCCAGGTCTTTTCTCTATCATGATCGAACCCTTGGCGGCGGCTTTACGAGCATCCGAGGAGGTACAAGGGATAACGGTGGGTAGCTTGACCGAAAAAACTGCACTGTACGCGGACGATATGGTCCTTTTTTTGCGAGATTCCAAGAATTCCCTGTCGGCAGCTTTAGACATCCTAAATTCCTTTTCACACTTCTCGGGTCTGAGAGTCAATTGGGGAAAATCCCAGATTCTCTCACTCAAGACACCATCCCCCGGATGTGAGATCCCCTTAAATTGTCCCTTGCAGAGGGTGGAGGTGGTCAAATATTTGGGGCTGCGTATCTCCAACTCCGTATCAGACTTTGTTGCTTTGAATGTCGATCCACTTTTAAATACGCTGAAATCCAAACTGCAGGCATGGCAGAATCTACCTCTGACACTCATAGGTAGAGTGAATTTAGTTAAAATGAAGTTTTTACCTTTATTTTTATATATATTCCGGAATTCCCCTGTTTGGATTCCGAGATATATTTTTAAAAAAATAGATCAGCTCATAACTAATTTTCTGTGGCAGGGGCGACACCCCCGAATTAAGCTCCGGGTGTTGCAACTGCCGTGGAAACAAGGGGGATTGGCGGTCCCAGACTTTCACAGATATTTCTTAGCGGGTCAGCTAGTATTCCTACATAGGTGGTTTACGGTACCTGAGGATGACACTGCCAATACCCTAGAGGCGGCGGTTGTGGGCTCGTATGAAGCACTGACACATCTCCCATATCGGGGGGTCAGGGCTCCGTATAGACTCACGATATCCATGCGTGCAGTTAGTAGGGCATGGGTAGCAGTGTCCAAGATGGGTAGCGTTTCTAAGATTTCTCCTCACACACCACTCTGGAAGAATCCCACATTAACACACTTCTACGAGTACCCTGATCCAATCATTTGGACTAAATTTGGTATCAAGACGCTGAAGGACATAGTGGGTGGTGGAAAACTTCTTCAGTTTGACGCCCTGAAAACTAAATTTAATCTTCCCAACACTCACTTGTTCCGGTATCTTCAGCTCAGACATGCATACAATGCCCAATTTGGAGAAAATGGTATTATCCTGAAAACGAGTGATGTAGAGTCTCTGCTGAGGGAAGACACTTTAGACAAGGCCTTGTCTACAATATATAAACAATTGTTTGGTGGGGGAGGAGATCTCCTTGCAAAGTGTAGGGCGGCGTGGGGTGAGGTGTTCCCCCAGATGGATGGGGATGACTGGGACGATGTATGGGACATTAATTTCACTAGACTGGTCTCTGCCAGGGACCAACTCATACAGTTTAAATTCCTGCATCGCATATATCTTACTCCAGCTAGATTGGCTAAGATGTTCCCTTCCCGGTCTCCTGATTGCTGGTGGTGCAGTTCCCTCACTGCTGATTTCATGCACATCTTTTGGGATTGCTCAAACATTCAAGCATTTTGGAAGGGGGTCATGGAATGTATAGCTGAAGTAACAGCTATTCATATACAGCCTACAATAGAGGTGTGCCTTTTGGGACTGGTGGATAATCTAGCCCCAAGGGGAGTAACTCGTACGTTGCTGACGATCCTAATCTATTATGCTAGGAAAATGATAGTGTTATCATGGAAAAAGCCTAATCCTCCAGCTGTATCAGCTTGGAAGGGTTTGGTTAATAGGGCCGCACCCTTCTACAAGGCTACATATAGTTGCAGGGGCATACCACAAAAATTTGATAAGGTGTGGGGCGGTTGGATGAATAGTGAAACCACGGTGGCGGATTGAGGGATACATAATAGTATGCACTGGCGATGGGTTTGTGACATGTATGTAAGTAACTGCCTTAAGTAAATACTCCTATTGTATGTTTTTGAGGGAAGGGGGCCTTAGTATTAAATGTGTTGAAATGTAATCTTCACTGAGCCGGGTTGGAGAAGGAGGAGGAAGAGTCAATGCTGAAGAGTTGTAAATAGTGTTGCCTTTGTTTTTGGTCTGTTTGTGTGGCCCTTTTGGGTCTTGTATGTACCTGTTATGTTTAAAAGCAATAAATAAAACTTTTTAAAAAAAAAAAAAAAGAGCAGCTCTTCTCAAAACACATTTTGCATTTCGAGTTGAGTATCTGTGTTTTATTCACGTAGGCAGGTAGATTTTAATTCTACCTTAGTCGGGAGGGTTAGAATTAACTATGTTCCTGGGTTTTCTTTTTGGTGGGCTGTGCGGGGCCAGGCCCACTGGTTCCATGTATTATAAAAGGGACAAGGGGGCCCGGAGTTTGGAGTTAGAGAGATGTTTTGGTCATCGCCGTTACCTTAATCTGGATGGCCAGTGTCATGCCCGAATCGTAGCTCTTACTATTAGGATATTTGGCTGGGACTTGCAGTCCTCCCTGACGAAACCTCCTATGGACTTTTCCAAATATGGACTTTCATCCTATGTTGGTATGCTGGGGAGCCACAAGCCTGAAGTTAGGGACTAGGGATGTTAGGCAAAGACTGTACTTTACACAAGACTGTTACCTGTGTTTGTCATCATGTTAAGTTATTTATGTAAAACTTGGAAATGTTGTCCTTGCCTGGTCTAAGTTATTAAAGGGGTGCAATGCAAGTAACTGGTACACACAGTTTACAACTCAGGTCATTAAGCACATTGGGGTATGAAGATAATGATACAAGAATTATTATAGCATGCTGATACAAGTGGTTACCAAGGGAAACAAAGGTTTCTCTAGCAGCCTGTTGTAAGCGCGTACATGTGACAAGGTGGGATAGCTTCTAGCAGGAGGACTTGTTGTTGGCACTCTCTCTGTGAGCAGGCTTGTCTCCCATAGCAACGAGTAGATCAGCATCATAGAGGTCCCCAACCTGTACACAGATATGGAAGAGGAAAAGTTAAGTGGTCTCATGAAGGCTGTGCTAGGTGCACAGAAGGTCCCGATAGCGTTACTGGGAGTGAGGTAGCAGAGATACACTGGACAGGTGGAGAGGGCAAGGGCTCTGTGTGTCCCTCCTAAATGCACAAGTCACCATGGTGATACATATTACATTGAGAGAGGTTATTAGAGTTCAGTCGTCTGTTCAAGCAAAGGTGCCCCATGTGTAAGGCAGTAACCCTGTTTAAGGTGCCTAGCGTAGCCCAGAAGAACCCACCCCGGGGTAGGCCTCTCATATGACCCTTGCTTGCTGCCATGGAAGACATGGTGATCACACCATCACCCGACCCTTACATTTAGGGCTAGGGCTAAGGCCCAGATAGTAGTAAAGACCCATTAGGAAACTAAATCCTGTCCTACTCCACCCAAAATTTGGTTTTGAGCTGAGCTGCTCTTTTAAGTACAAAATTTTGATAAGCAGCATCTTTGTTTTTTCAAGGTAAAAAAACAAAAAAGCGATGAATGCTGCAATGCTCTAGTGCACAAGAGAAATAGCCTTGTCTATAATAACTACTTGGCCTTCAGAATGCCGCATTGTTCTTTATGGAAACAAGCGGAACAGAGTTCACTGCAGTGGACCATACTCCAGAGTAAAGAATATAGTTTGCCATTAACTCAAATATTCCAAAATCCATAACAACATATTCTGTATTATAAATAACTGCCGTTGGTACCATTAGAGACATCTCAAAGAAAGTTTATGGTAGGCTGTGAAATGATAAAGTCTAAAAATCTTGTGCTGGTTTTGTGTAGATTTTCTTTCTTAATGATGACTAAGACTAAAAAATAAACATAAAAAAAAAATATATATATATATATATTTTTTACCAGCTAAACATGAAATATTAAATATTAATATTTTACATTTTTATAATCAAACAGTAGTAAATTGCAGCTTGGTGGCTGTATTTATGTTTTAAGTTTTGTTTTGCTTTATCTTCACTTGCCAGTAACACAATTCTAGTCCCAGGAACACAACGCTGATTCACCGTTCTACAGATCGGTCCTATAATTCTATATAACTGATAACTGAAGTTATCACATCAATAAATTTCTGGCAAGATCAACAGGTATTTTTTTGTACGTATTAAACAGATATAACACACATTCAATGGTATATATAACAGACCCAAATGGACCAAATAAGAGAAGTTCATTCTTAGGGCTTATCAAAGATGTGTGTAGCCAACTGCATTAGGGTGTGCATCCCAATGCTCAAGCACACATTCATGTGTGTGTATGTGTGTATGTACAGTAAATACACATATTTATAGGGCCTTTTTCTCAGAGAATAGTTGCAGGAATAATATTTGTACAGAGTGCAGAGTTCAAGAGTGCACTACATACACAGTGCAGGGTTCAGGGGTGCACTACGTACAGAGTTCAGGGGTCAGGAGTGCACTACCTACAGAGTGAAGAGTTCAGGAGTGCGTTACGTGCAGAGTTAATGAGTTTGCGCGACGCGCAGGGTTCAGGAGTGCGAAACATACAGAGTGCAGTGTTCAGGAGTGTGCTATGTACAGAGTGCAGTGTTCAGTTGTGCGCTAATTACAGAGTGCAGCGTTCAGGGGTGTGCAGTGTACACAGTGCAGGGTTCAGGGGTAAGCAGTGTACACAGTGCAGGGTTTTGGGGTAAGCAGAGTACGGCGTGCAGATTTCAGGGGTGCGCAGTGTACAGAGTGCAGAGTTAAGGGGTGTACAGTGTGCAGAGTGCAGAGTTCAGGGGTGTACAGTGTGCAGAGTTCAGAGGTGCGCAGCATACAGAGTGCAGAGTTAAAGAGCGTGCTATGTACGGAAGGCAGGGTTCAGAACTGCATATTTCACTGGCCACTTTAAACCAAAAATGACTCCCCCCTAATCTCCCCCTCCCCCAGTACAGAGTTCTGTTTCCATCCCTATGTGCCCAGGCATATCCGGTACACCCAATGCGCACGCCTATGGGGTTTACATACATTTAGGTTGTTTTTAAATGTTTTCTGTATGTATCCTCTTATTTGTTTTGTTGTAAAAAAATTATTGTTTGCAAAGTTTAAACATTTTTTTCAGCTGAATGTGTTTGTGCCCTTGTGTTGGGACCCTCCAGACATCCTTTGATCTGAAAATCGAAGGAGCCAGGGGAAAAATTGTCGTCTGAACCAATCCAATCAGATGCAGCCACGGTTCAGGTATTCTGACAGCTACAGGTGCCAGCTGTCAGAATATAATAGCTGGCAGGGGAGATTCCTCCAACCATTCTGGTTAACATGGAGTGGGAAATAGAGAGATTTCTCATGTTTAAGTCCATGAAACTGCATAAGAGTTATCTTACAGCGTATGGCCAGCTTATTACTAGCTATACCATGACCTGGATAAATGAAAACGTGGACAAACATAGAGAAAGTGAGTGGGTATGGTAAAGAGACCATTTATATTATTAAGTTAAAAAATTAAATCTAAAAAATAATTAATTTCTTTGGCTTCTGTAAAGCTTACAGAAATGGAGACATTTTGGTCTTTGTTGACATTTTGGTAGTAATACTCTTCTTGGATCCCAGTACAGTAACAATTTCTAATATAAGAATGTAAGAACCCCCGAACAGATTTGTATATGTCGTGGCCTGGACCTTGTGTGCACTCAAAACTTTAGCCCAGTATTTAGTTCTTTATTATTACAGCACAAAATATTAAAGCGGAGTTCCGCTTAAAAAAAAGAAATTAAAAGTCAGCAGCTACAAATTCTGCAGCTGCTGACTTTTAATAATCGCACAATTACCTGTCCTAGGGTCTAGCGTCCTACTCGTCTCCCCCTCATCTCGGCGGTGCCGGCATTGTAACTGTAGGCGCCCGGCTGTGGCTTCACTGCCGAGCACCCACTGTGCATGCGCGCGCCGTGACTGGCCACGCAATCATCTGGGATCTGTGACGTGTCCCAGATGATTGCCTAGAGGGAGGGGGGAGAGCTGATCTCCCTTCCTGTGCCGAGGGAAGCGACATCAGGAGCCCAGGCGCCGAAGGAGGCAGATTACGAGGCACCCCCTAGCAACAGGTATTAAAGAGGTGAGTAAAAAACTAAATTTTCTCCAAATGTTTTTTTATTTCTTTTTTCATGCACATTAATGATTTTTTATTTTTTTTGGGTGGAACTCCACTTTAAGACGATGACTCTGCAGACAACACATAGCAAAATAAAGAGCTTTGTATATTAGAAGTTCTGTAAGTGTTGTTATACTCTTTGCTGTAAAATATGGATCACAGCGGGCAGACAGTTCATTCCCGCTGACAGATTTCAATGTTGCTGAATCTGAATAGCAGCCTGTGCACAGAATGATCCTGAAAATGATTGTACGCATCTTTCTGTGTATGTGCGTGACTTTGACAAACAAGCCCCTACAGAGGTGTGTTATTAGGGTAGTAAATCTTGTACCATCTACTAAATCATTGGCAAATCGGTCATGCTGGGATAATCTTCCTAGTTTATATTCACCTTTGGAATTTATCTTGTCTAGTCAAGTGGAACATAAACTGACTAGTGATTGAACTGGCATTTTCAAAAAGTAATTTAAACTTTGCTATGTCAGCAAAAAATATAAAATTCATGGCTACCTACCTCAATGTAAGGACTGTTAGATAGGTAAATTCTATATTTTCAGATATAAATCAGATTTTTTTACAGACACACAAACCATTTTTTATGGTCTGCAGACTATTTGACTGCTCTTCTCTTCTGCTCCCGTCCTTTTCTAGTGCAATGCAGTCTCTATATAGATGTGGAAAGGGGGAGAGCAAATGAGACCTATAGATACGGACTCAAAAAGAGATGCTACTATATGGAGACAAATACAGATCGATTCAACCTGAGTCTATTGAAACAAAGGTAATTTTTATTTTTTATTTTGTACACTTGTGTATCTCTCATTAAAAATGGATTCCAGACATCTGGATATCTCTACTAACAGCTACAGACAACACCAGACAAAACATGGACAAGACACCATTAAACAACATTGGTACACCACATGTACTATAAGTCCTTTTCCTGGGTAAAGGCAACAGGTAGGTGGACCGGATGGTCTTGGTGCAGTGCTCAGCGGGGGCTACCGGCCGTTTCTAGCGGTCACTCCCATACGTCCAGGAAGAAGCAACGCAACTACACCCTTTGCGAAACGCGTCAACGTCACGCACCATGTGACCAACAGCAGCCCGTCACTATACTGAGCGGAGGGACTGCACACAGCCCGTAGCAGAGCACAGTCCCGAGTGACCGCTAGAAACGGCCGGTAGCCCCCGCTGAGCACTGCACCAAGACCAACCGGTCCACCTACCTTTTGCCTTTACCCAGGAAAAGGACTTATATCGGCAAATTTAGCCACGGATCGCAGTTGCACTGAGTGGCCCCGGCACCAGCACCTGGTCCCCATGATAACGGTTCTCAACTATATCGGCTTTCAACTACTTTCTAACTACGGCGGACTCAAATGGCAGAGTACGGTAAAGTAACCGGTTTGTCCACACTTTTGACTGATTGATTGAATAAATCATTGTTATTTGCATATACTGCATAGACAACTAAGAACTCCTTAAATACCACCTGCCATAAAGTACTCACCTGTCAACCCAATACTGTTTGAACACTCGATTTAGAGGGCAGAGATGGAAATTTACATTGCCAAGAGCACAATGCTATAAAGCAGTAAGGCTGCACACTTAAACTTGGCCAACATCTGAACCCCTACTCAGACAGACAGAGGATTCCTGTCCACCAATAAGAACAGTTGAAACCATTTACCAGACTGTGTTCCCTAATTAAAAACGCCAACACAGGAACAGTGCGTCCCAATTAATCGCTCAGTAGTGCCATGGTCTATTCATAAAATAGGGAGATATTTATAGGGGATCCATAACCCAATTAATACAGTTATTTATACATAATTTTGAATCTCTTTGACCATTATCAGCTGTTTAAGTACATGTGGTGTACCAATGTTGTTTAATGGTGTCTTGTCCATGTTTTGTCTGGTGTTGTCTGTAGCTGTTAGTAGAGATATCCAGATGTCTGGAATCCATT
Organism: Lithobates sylvaticus; assembly: GCA_028564925.1. Lineage (NCBI taxonomy): Eukaryota > Metazoa > Chordata > Amphibia > Anura > Ranidae > Lithobates > Lithobates sylvaticus. The sequence goes on from CM053027.1 coordinate 485,377,621, forward strand.
TTTAATGAGAGATACACAAGTGTACAAAATAAAAAATAAAAATTACCTTTGTTTCAATAGACTCAGGTTGAATCGATCTGTATTTGTCTCCATATAGTAGCCTCTCTTTTTGAGTCCATATCTATAGGTCTCATTTGCTCTCCCCCTTTCCTAAAGTATGCTCATGGCTACGGCGACATTTAACCGCAAATTGGTTTGATCGACGGCCGACACACCATACAATAGGTCGGCCACATTTGATAGCGCCCTTGCTAGTCCATTTCCCTTCCCTTTCCCATTCCCCATCTCCCTTCATTATTTTTGTTTCTATATAGATGTGATGTGCATCTTTGAAATGTTGAAAGATTATTATTATACAGGACTTATACAACATCAACAGTTTGCACAGCACTTTACAAAATAAAGGGAGAATGTTCAGAGCTGAGCTTACAATCTAAAGAAGGATCTTCACAAATGACCAGTATTAGATGATTTGCAGAATGCACGGCAACATTGAACTAAGCTTTTTTTCTAAGATTTTACCACCTTAATGGCCAGAGCATATTTTGCGATCCAACACTGCGTCGCTTTAACTGTTGTGCGACGTTGTACCCAAACAAAATTGACGTCCTTTTTTTCCCACAAATAGAGCTTTCTTTTGGTGGTATTTGATCACCTCTGCGTTTTTTATTTTTTGTGCTATAAACAAAAAAAAAAAAGCAATTTTGAAAAAAAAAAGCAATATTTTTAACTTTTTGCTATAATAAATATCCCCAAAATATATAAAAAAAATAATTTCTTTCCTCAGTTTAGGCCGATATGTATTCTTCTACATTATTTTGGTAAAAAAAATTGCAATAAGTGTATATTGATTGGTTTGCGCAAAAGTTATAGCGTCTACAAAATAGGGGATATATTTATGGCATCTTTATTATAATTTTTTTTTTTTTTTACTAGTAATGCCGCCGATCTGTGATTTTTATTGTGACTACGACATTGCGGCCGACAGATCGGACACTTTTGACATTATTTTGGGACCACTGACATTCATACAGCGATCAGAGCTAAAAAAAAGCCACTGATTACTATATAAATGTCACTGGCAGGGAAGGGGTTAACATTAGGGGCGATCAAGGGGTTAAGTGTGTTCCCTCAGTGTGTTCTAACTGTAGGGGGGATGGGCTCACTAGAACATGACAGAGATCACTGCTCCCGGTCACTGGGAGCAGTATATCCCTGTCATGTTGCTAGGCAGAACAGGGAAATGCCTTGTTTACATAGGCATCTCCTCCTTCTGCCTCTCCTAGTTGCAATCATGAGCTGCCGGCATAAAGTCTGCGGGACCCGCGGGCACCCTCCCGTGGCTTGCGGCGGACGCCCGCTAGGCGGGATTTATGAAAGGATGTACGGGTACCAGGGGCGTACCAAACGGGGTGCTGGGGGGGGGGGGGCGTTCCGCCCCGGGTGCCATACATTGGGGGGTGTCAGTGGTCAGGTGGCATTGCTATGGGGGTTTGTTCTGCACCAAGGTCGGATGACACTGTCTGACAGAATCCTGAGGGCATCCCTGGCTCTGGCTGCTCTGTTTAGAACACCCCCAGTGCTGTGGCCGTAATAGTATGGTCTGGTTTCTGTTTCCCCCTGCTAGCTCCACCCACCACTGCTGAGCAGCCGAGCTGAGTGTGTCATCATTCAGCGCGGGGGGTGGCTGCTGTTACACACTGTTTCCACACCATCTTCCGGAGTCTAAACCTCCCCAGCTGAAGCTGAGAGCCCAGGTGAGCTGGTGATAGGGGGTGTGTGGGTTGTGAGTGGAGGCTGGAGGAGTTTGTCTGCCCTGCCATCCTTACTGTGCTGGTCTGTCAGAGAAGGGGGGCGGGGGGTTGCTGTGTCCACCACCACTCAGGTATAGTGTAGCTGACCTGATAAGGGGGGGGGGGGGGGGGGTTGCAGAAGCAGAATACAGGCATGTTATGTACAGGTTACAGAATACAGGCACATGTTATATACAGGTTACAGAATACAGGCACATGTTATATACAGGTTACAGAATACAGGCACATGTTAAGTACAGGTTACAGAATACAGGCACATGTTATGTACAGGTTACAGAATACAGGCATGTTATGTACAGGTTGCAGAATACAGGCACATGTTATGTACAGGTTACAGAATACAGGCACATGTTATGTACAGGTTACAGAATACAGGCACATGTTATGTACAGGTTACAGAATACAGGCACATGTTATGTACAGGTTACAGAATACAGGCACATGTTATGTACAGGTTACAGAATACAGGCACATGTTATGTACAGGTTACAGAATACCGGCATGTTATGTACAGGTTGCAAAGTGCAGGCATGTGCTGTGTACATGTTGCAGAATGCAGGCTTGCCATCTTCCTTGCAGCCATCAGATCCCGTCCATGGTCCAGCAAGCAGCACGCCTTGTCAGCAGGTCAGTTCCCAAATCCGAATCGAATCATCAATGCCAATGATGCCATTGTCTGCTGTTCCCAGGGACAGATCCGATCCAGAGATCGCCATACAGTGGGATCTCTGGATCAGATCTGTCCCTGAGGACAGTAGATAATACAAAGTATGGGCCATACTTTGTATTGTCAGCTGTCTCCCCGTCTCACTCTTGATTTCTCCCTCATAGCAGCTCTAGTCCAGCTCTCTACTTTCCTGACCGTGGCACGATCTGTCCAAGTGTGAGTGACTGACACCTCTGTCCTGTCCCGTCTATTGTCACGGGCTGCCCATCCCCCCACAGCTCCGCCCAGGTCTCCCATCCCACCCACAGACCTGAGCCACCATCCGGCTGCCCAGAGACCCGAACAAAGCCGGATTTTGGGGGGGGGGGGGGGTGCCAGATATAGGATGGGCCCCGGGTGTCAAATGCCCTAGGTACGCCACTGACGGGTACTCCCTTTTGCGTACCCGTGCTGTTCTGCCGACGTACATCGGCGTGCGGCGGTTGGGAAGCGATTAAAGTGAAAATACTTCAAACAGTACCGCTGTGCTAAATTAATAAACATACGATTAATAGCATGCATTATTAAAACCAAAATCAAAAAATAAAACAATATGTTCCTTATATCAGTGAAAAAAAGGAGACATTTTTATTTTTTAAGTCTATATATCAATGCAAAAGTCCACCACAGAGTTATAAATAGAGTGTCCAAATCTTCAAATATGTGATTGAATTCCGTCACACACCTCCTCACACATGTTTAGTGATTCCACTACCCAACAGAATACACACTCCAAAAATAATTGCCGTCCACTCTCGTGGTTGGCACGACTAGCATAAACCGATGTCCTGTTGTTAAACTCAGGGGATGTTCATATGTGGCTCCATGTTAGTGCAAATGGCGCAAATGGCGCATGAAAAGGACACAAAGATAGACTCCAATTGTACAGTAGCCAAAAAAGATCCACAATTTTATTAAAAATCCTGACTCCAAACTACTCACATATACAGATACAAAATAAAAATGTGCATATACTGTAAAACTACACTGTGACATCAGGCGTATGGTAATGGGATGGATTCTCACCACCTCCAGGACTGAAAGGCTGTGCTCACACGTCTCCCTGTTCACCTCCTTCCTTACTTCGCAATGCCCTCAGCTGTTGCCGCGTAACAACGCCCCAACGTGTTTCATCACTTCCGACTTCATCACAGCTTCTTAATTGGTGTATTTTGCATGGCTTGTACCCAGTGAACTCTTAATTACCTCATTTACAGTAAGCAAACAATGAAATAATGTTTGTAATACTTAGAAATCTGGTAGCTTAAGTAGCAAGGGTAAGAAAACTTTAAATTCCAGGCAACAAGCTAAAGTACTTCTAAATGTCAAAAGTCAAAATGTTCTGCCCCACACCCCAACACCTACTTGTCTCCTCACTGATTCAGTGCTGTCCCAGCTGTCCAGCACCACTGCTCTCTCTTCCTGTTCCCACAGGAGTCACAGGCAGCAGCGGGAGCCATAGGCTCCTGCTACTGTCAGCCATATCCACTGAGGAGGGAGTGGAGGGCATGGCCGAGCCATGCTGTGTGTGTCTAAGGAGGCACACAGCCTGGCTTGGGAGCATGAGTGCACAAGTGCTTCCTTAGCAGCTGGCTTGTTGAGGGGCACTCATAAGAGAGGAAGAGTAGACAGCGCCGGTGAGGAAATCCAGAAGAAGTGGTAAGAGACTTGCCAAATGTCTTACTAAATACCTTGGACTATCTACAATCCAAAAAGGGGTCATTTGGGGGGTATTTGTACTGTTCTGGCAGTCAAATTTTTTGGTACTATTTTTATATAAATTTTGTTTGCATACAGTGTTGCTTGACTGCTAGTTAAATTAGCACAGTACGCTCTGTCTGAATGGACACAGTCCAATTTTCACCATCTCTGGAAGCATATAGGATAATATAACTGCTGAATTTTTGTATCCTTAGTTACCTCACCTGACTATAGACTGTTGATTGGACAATAAAGCACAAGCATCATATTGATGAAGTGATACTTCTGCTCTCCCCTCCTATAAGCACACTTAGCATTAGGCTGAAAAAGCACTAGGAAAAGTAACAGAGCTCTGATTGAGAGTGCTGACTAGACTCCTACCTGCTATGAAGGGGGTAAAAGGAAGCTGATATTGAAATAGATTCCAGTGCCAGCTGAATGCTAAACTACTGTTAGTATATTTTATGTTGAATGAATAACAGAACCAAATTATATTTTCATACATTTGTTGGAGCTACAGTTGCTAGGCGGCAGTTGCACTGGAGCTTCAGCACATACACAGTTTCTTGAATGTGTATATTAGGTAGCTAAGAAATAGGGTTGCACCGATACTAATATTGGTATCGGTGCAGATACCGAGTATTTGCAGGAGTACTTGTACTTGTGCAAATGCTCCCGATGGCTCCGGTTCCCCTCTGTTTGTTCCTCTGTCCCCCCCCCCTGTCCTCCTCCTCCCCCACTGTCCCAGATCTTTCAGGATGGAGAGTGGAGGAAGGAGCCGGTAAATATGTAATTTACCGGCTCTTTCCTTTTCTGAATTCACAGAGTCAGTGATAACTGAGCGTTTTAAACTGTGTTTATGATGCCTCAGTTTATGAATAGAGAGAGGATCCGCTGTCTTCTGTCCATTCATCTTCAATGCAGCTGAGGCTGCTGAGAAAAGGACTGGGGAATCTCTATCCTCAGTATCTTTTCATGTCTCAAAGGGGAGATGTCAGGGGTCTGTTAAGTTACACCCAGTTACAGCCACTGGTCTCTGATTTACCCGTTTTTTTGAGAGATACTAAGCAGCTTTTGTCTGACATTCAACCTATTAAATGGGATTCGGATTTTGCGTGGATTACCTGTGATGTGGCTAGCCTTTATTCATCTATCCCTCACTCCCTAGGAATTCAGGCAGTGGCCTTCTTTCTTAGACATCATAGCCAACACTCCTTGGTGCACCAAGAGTTTGTTTTATGTTGTTTAGAGTATTTATTAACTCACAATTTTTTTATGTTCGATGGGGACTACTATCTCCAGAAATGCGGTGCCTCGATGGGCGCCAAATTCTCCCCCTCCCTTGCTAATTTGTATATGGGTTGGTGGCATTTTTGGCGCTGGTTGTCCCCATCGCTCTGAGATCAAGTTTTTTCGTCGTTATATAGACGATTTGATTTTTGTGTGCACCAGGAGTGTTGGCGAATTAGATGAATGGCTTCTATATCTTAATGACAACACCCTCAATCTTAAATTTACAGGTGTTATGGACCCTAAACAAATTGAATTTTTGGATGTTGTTCTGATGGATGAAGGGGAATGTATTTCCTCCAAGCTTTTCAGGAAGCCTTCTGCTGGTAATTCCTTGTTGAGGGCTGATTCAGGCCATCCAAGGCACACCATTAAGGGCATCCCTGTGGGACTTTTTTTGATGTTAAAACGGGTATGTAGTGATGAGTCATCCTTTATGAAAGAAGCCTCTGCTATGAAAAAGCGTTTCATAGAAAGAGGTTATACAGCCCCTGTACTTGATAGGGCGTTTAATATAGCCCTCAATACTGATAGATGTCATCTTCTTTGTGATAAGGTCAAGAATGGAGATGGGAGAAGGCGGGTATCTGACAAATCCATTAAAACTCCGGTGTTCTCCACGCCTTACAGTTTAGAGTTTAGTAAAATTAAAGGGATTGTGGAAAAATATTTACCTATTCTCTATAACGATCCTGTCTACGCTCAAATTCTATCTAAGGGTATTAGATCAGTCTCCCGCAGGGCTCCAACCATTGGTGGCATGTTGTCCCCCAGCCTCTATTCGAGCAGCGTTCAACGCCCCATTTGGTTACAGTTTAAGGGATCATTTCGATGTGGGGGCAATAACTGTCCATGTTGCCCCCACATTTTACGAGGCGATACTATCCTTTCTAGGTCTCTGAATAAGGATTTTGAAGCTATGGCCTTTATTAACTGTAACACTAAATTTGTTATTTACGTGGTTACGTGTGAACAATGTCGCATACAGTATGTTGGACGCACAACACGAAGACTGAGAGACAGATTATATGACCACCTCTATGACATTTCCAAAAACCACCCCACTAATGTGGCGAGGCACTGGAATCTTTGCCATGATAAGGATGTCAGTGGCTTACGCATTCAGGGGGTTGAAAAAGTCACTTTATCTAAAAGAGGGGGTGATAGGTTTAGTCTGTTGTGCAAGAGGGAGGTTTATTGGATATTCCATCTCCATACGAGACAGCCTATGGGCCTTAATTTTGAGTGGGACATTTCATTCTTTTATGAGTGAATTCTCCACATATTGACTGCCCATATTTACTAAGCCAATATGTATGGCTCCCATTTCACTGGTTGTCGGTCCGGTGCTGATAGGTTTTTTCATCTGGTTCTGCTGGGCTCATTTTATTATGTTTCTGCCAGAGTTTATTCACTATTTCCCATTTATTATAATTGCTTTACATTGAGGACAGGCTAATTATTCGATTGAGACTGTTTCTTGAATAGGGCTGTATGCACATATTGCAGCATTTTTCGCTGCAGGGATTATGAATATCAGTATTTTATGTGTTAATTAATATCCTATTAAACATGTTTGTTATTCTTTTGATAATCACACACCTGATATATTATGTTAGGTGTGTGATCAACTAGCTGGGTACTTGCATCAGCTCCCCATACCTGTCGGTATAAGGATATACACATTTAATTTGCCTTTAGCCTTAGAATATCCGGTTTCGATCGTTCATTTGGTCTATTCCTATATTTATTTTTATTTTTTGTCTTTCCTATCTATGCATTGTATCATAGGAGAAGGCCTAAATAGACACATCCAATAATGAAATATTTGCAATCTTACTATTATGCAGCTTTTTTTGGGATGTGTCATTTTTAGGGAATATTTGTGCTTTTCTCTGGCAGTTTGTATATTCAATGAGCCCCATGCATCGGCATGCACACACATTGAGAGTTTGTTTCTTTCTTTTCTCTGTGTGTCTGCCGATGCGTGCGATTTTTTACATACAAAATGAAAAATGTTTTTACATATGTCATTTTTTATTTCTTTTTTAGGTTGCACCTGTACCTCTTGACATAAAGATAAGATTCATCGTGTTATTTATTTATTACCATTATGTATGCTTTCAACATGTCAGCTTGATTTAAGTGTTTTAGGTGAAAAAGGTGTTTTCCTTCCATCCATTTAAATGTTACCTTCAGATTTTGGATGCTCACAGGTGCTTCCCTAATTGCTATCTTGTTATACACATATTTTATTCATTTGTTTGATTGCTTGTGTGTGTGTATATAGCTCTGTATGTATATTCTGCTCATTAGCTATGACTAAGCACCGTGTTCGGTGTGAAACATGTCAGCAGCTGTGCAGTTAGTCTGTACACAAGCCTAGATGCTATGATTTTATTACATTTTTTGAAATAAAGTTGAATAATTTGGAGTGTGGCTATCCAGCTACATCTTTTCACATCTTTTCTACTTCAGTTCCTGTTGCAAACAGAGCCAGAACCCTGTGGGATTGTGGAGACAGCTGTTTTGGGAGAAGTCATCCTCTACATCCATGCTGACACAATCCTCCTCCCCTCCTACTGTGTGTTTGGCGGGCCCGCAGGAATGCTATCTGGATAAAGGGGCCCTTGAGAGGTAAGGAAATCCTCCTCTTCCTCCCGCTGTTTTGCCTCAAGTGCCCTGTCCATAATTCCACAAAGCGTGTGCTCCAACAGGAAGACTAGAGGGACAGTGTCACTGATGCATGCATTGTTGCAGCCCACCATCCTTGTAGCCTCCTCAAATGGTGACAGGACAGTGCATGCAACCTTGATCAGTAGCCACTGGCGTGGCTGGCAAAAAGAAGCCAAGCTCCCCTGACTCTGTCCTGGTGCCATACTTGCACAGGTACTCATTGATGGCCCTCTGCTGCGTGCAGATTGGCTGCAAGTACTTGGGACACCTATTGCTATACCTTCATTCCTCTCAGTGCAGGTTTTTGAGAGGACTGGAGGTATAGTGGAGTTGGAGATCCCAGATGAGGAGCAGGGAGAAGTCCGCCTTTTTTTTTTGATGTGGGTCTTTCAAGTGCTTTTGGCAATGGACTGCATGGGAGGTCATCATATGTCTTGTCAAGCATGTGGTGCCCAAGCGGCTGCTATTCTGGCCCACGCTTTATCCGCTACAGACATAGGTTGCAAACAGCAATGGTGTGTGTGTGGGGGTGTCTTTAGGTAGGTGTCACATGTGTCAAAAAAGGCCAACACCAAGGAACTTTTAAAAGTCAGCGGGGAGTCAGCAGCATCCTGCACCTGTGGAGCTCTGCAGTGTGATGCAATTAGACTGCACTTAAGCTGCCCCCTAGAAAACATCTTGCCTTGTTGGAGTTGTGCCTCATCTCTTCTCTCAGGCACCCAAGTAGTCAGTGACCTCATCATCCCCTCCTTCCTCGTCACTGGAGCAAACTTGGCAGTATGCTGCAGCTGGGGGAACATGACTGACAGTTTCTTGTCCTTCTTGGGCACCCTCTCTCTCTAGGCTCACGTTACTCCTTTCCTCAACCTGGGAACCAACATCGGAGCCTTCAAGAGTGACTGTGGACAAAGAGCTGGTGGAATTGGCTGCTTTGGCAGCTGTGTTGGAAGGCAAACCACTCCAACTCTTCTGCATGTTCTGGCTCAATAACACGGCCAGCAGCAGAAAAAAAGGACAAGTGTGCCCCACCTGCAGAGGATGCACCATGTCCACAACCAGCACTGTTGACTGTAGACACAGAGGCTGCTTGCCCTCTTTTAGTGGCCAGTGAGGCCGGAGCGATAGAAAGTTAATGAAAGTAGTGAAAGGCCGGCATGACACAGTCAGAAGGGAAGGCAATAAAGGGTTTAAGGAAGTTAAAGTTGTAGAAGCAGGGAAAGAGAGGATTGGCTGTGTTGTGAGTGTGGTACGGAATCTTAATTAAGATCCCAGTGTTTTGTTTTTCAGTGCCTCCAACCTTACGGTAAATTTGTGAACTTAGTTCAGATAGTCAGTACCACAATCCTTTCCTGAGTTTGTTAATATATGGGGTTTTCTTACCAATGTATAAATATCCCCCCACAAAATTAATAAGTAAATAATTTGACTTTATTAATTAACGAGTATAGTTATACAATGTTATACAGAACTGGAATTTCTGGTGATTGATATTTCACACACACATTATCAAAACATCAACACGGCAATGAAACAATATTTCTTAATATTACAATTTACTCAGGGGAGACCAAATTGGTCTGTTAGAAAAATATGTGCGGTAATCGCGCTTTATATTCAAGAACACAATATCCCTTGTCGCTCGGGGAAACAGTCCTCTGAATTTTTCAGGCCAGAAGGAATCCAAAGTATGTCTCACGAAGTCAACAGAAAATATTGCCAATTTGAAATAAATATTAAACCAACAGAGCTATTAAAATTTAATGGGGCAATGATACTCTCCCTGGGACCTGGGATTTAAATTGATGTAAACAAGTTTGTCTGAATTCCCCCAAACACGGCTTCAATAATACACGGCCAAGACAATATACCATCTGGGACAATAAGCTCATAAAATGATCATAAGCTCAGCACAGAAGGTTTGGCTTACTCTTCATTGGTTGGAGAATTGTAATAATATACCTGATAAGCTTAGGTAATATCATCTTCAGCCACTAGGTGTGTCTGAGGACAGAAAATGTGTTCTAAACTTATTTGTTAAAAGGAAAAAAAATAAGTTTTCTTTTATAATGGGTACTTATCTATATATTGGGGCTTATGAATATACAGTATGTCCATATTGTTCAGGGACCCTGGCAATTGGTACAAAATATAATACATTTAGTCTAAATTTGATTAATTAATATCACACACAATGGACGTTTCTATGGATAAATGCATGACTCCTGCATATCCTATGAAAACCTATTTGTCTTGGGACAACACATGTTATATGGGTATTTTCATGTAGATGCCGTCATGGTTTCTATGTCTTTACAACAATGATGGTATCTAAAACACAGCTCTTCATTTATTCTATCAAAATTTATATTTCTATCTTATGGCAGATTACTTATGGGGTCAGTGGATATTAACATTATGGTCGTATCTGTGACCTAGAATCCAATCTAGCATTTGAGTTACTTATAATTACATATATTTATCATATCACATGTATACATTTTTTAAATGTTCAAATCATTTCTCCTGTCATACAATTTAGTCACATACTGTTCAGAGATTTGTGTCTGTGTGTGTAATTTAGATAGGGAAGGTGGTGCTGGGGTTGGTCTGGAGCAGGTCTAACCCACATCCCAGAAAGTACAGTATATACGGGGTATATTCTCTATGGGGACTTTAAAGGGAGAGCACGCTTGCTTGAGTGTAAAGAATTATTTTATTTGACAACAAGAGGGGGATAATTTGATGTGGAAAAAACAAATCCACATGGGTAAATACAAACAAAGTATACATATAAAAAGTATTCTTAGACAGGATGCAAAAACAAAAGCATAAATCTATGGGCAGGCAGCATTAACACCCTTGTTTATTACACCAAGGGTTCTACATTACCTCTTTCCCCTTTTTAAACTACGGATGCCCTCTTAAGATATCATGACACAGGATAGGGTCAGTATATACAATATTTAATTATTACAGAAACCAGTACCCACACTTGCTCATTGATGACGAATGTCAGTATACGCATATTTGTTTCTGTTTGCTTATTGTATATTTTCTTTCTAGATTTTTAATACATATGTGTGCTGATCCCAAATATCCCTGAAGAAGAGCTAAACTCGAAACGCGTCCGATAAACGCACATAACTGTATTTGTGTCATATCTGTGTCGTAGATTTATGCTTTTGTTTTTGCATCCTGTCTAAGAATACTTTTTATATGTATACTTTGTTTGTATTTACCCATGTGGATTTTTTTTTCCACATCAAATTACCCCCCTCTTGTTGTCAAATAAAATAACTCTTTAGACTCAAGCAAGCGTTCTCTCCCTTTAAAGTCCCCAAAGAGGAATATACCCCATATATACTGTGTGTGTAATTTGGTGTAACATTAACTTCGCATTTCAGTCATTGTCTGAGGGAAAGCCTGAGTCAACATCGAGGTTTGACTAGAGAGGCAATTTCATCCTTTGAAACAATGGGGCTTATTTACCCAAGCTTTCTTTTATTTAAAAGTTTCGTAACTTCGGTCTGAACACACATTTTGACCATTGTCAGCTGGTTTTGTATAATATTTATGTTTACTCGGCTTCAACATGAGTTCCGTTTCTTGATTCCAGCCTTCCCATGGATCGTATAACTCAATCAGCCATTTCTATTGGGAGGGGGTGTGCTTTCCTGGAGCTCAGTTAAAGTCTAAAATTAATAATGATTATATTTTGATGTGTCTCGGCCATGACAGCTGGGAGAAACAGGATAGGGAGGGGTTTGGTAGTTTACTTAAGGGCTCTCAGGCATTATTGGAGGGTCGGCAAGGTGGAAGAAGCAGGCAGTTTGCACTCTGCTTAGAAGTTATGCTTCCACCAGAAGTGTAGTAGAAACTGTACACACTGTATTAGATACTGTGTACACTGCCTGCACTGTATTAGCAACTGTACTATGGCTGCACTGTATTTTATACTGTGTACACCACCAGAAGTGTAGTAGACACTGTACACACTGTATTAGATACCGCCTAAAGTGTATTTGAAAAAGTACACCACAGAATGCACTGTAGATATAGGCTACACTGGATGCAGAGTATATATATATATATATATATATATATATATATATATATATATATATATATATATATAGTGACAGCAGGCAGGTAAAATCACCTGGTTGTATCCAGGATGGAAAATATGTATGCCCTAGATTCAGGCTTTATACTGACTTATACCACTAGAGGGGAGTGCTGGGAGTCCTATAGGGGAAGAGTTAATGAGCCCAGCTGAAGTAAGTTGGCTCATTAAGACCTCTACAAAAAAAAAAACAGCATGCTTAGAGAGATGCTCCATCCTGGAACCAGTTTTGTGTTTGTGTAGACTGGGGAGTGTGACCTCCGTTCTGTGAGTTAACACCTGTGTGGCAAACCTCTCCAACAGAGATAGGGACTGGGGGAGCACAAGGCTGCACTCAGTTGTTAGACAGGGAATCTACGTGTGTAGTAAGCGGTCAAGCTGATCCGGATTTCTTTCCATGTTTGTTTTTTGTTTGGCTGTCATATTTTTCACTGCATGTAGCATAAATTAACCGCACCTTTGTTTTTTTTCACCTACAACGCTGTCTGCTGTGCCTGATTTTGTGTTGTGAACCCATCCAGGGGGTCACACACACCCGCTGCCAAGCTAACCCCTCACAATATCTATATATCTATATATATCTCTATATATATATATATATATATATATATATATATATATATATATATATATATATAAATACATATATTAAAGTGGTTGTATACCCATTACAACCACTTTAACCTACAGGTAAGCCTAGACTAAGGCTTACCTGTAGGTGCAAGAAATATCTCCCAAACCTAAAAGGTTTAGGAGATATTTGCAGAAATAGCGGCACCGATGTCTACGGCGCATGCGCCATAGACATCAGGTGCAGGCGCACTGAGCGTGCCATTTCTAACGGCGATCGTGCCGTTAATGGCGGCACCAGCGCACATGCGCGGGAGTGACGTCATTGCGGCTCCGGCCAGTCACAGCGCCGAAGCCGCGATACCCGGAAGTCACTCCGGGATACATGGCGGCATCGGAAGAGGCAAACGAGGGCCGATTCGGGGGCTTCGATCTCAGGTAAGTAATTTATAATGAGCTAGTATGCTATGCATACTAGCTCATTATGCCTTTGCCTTGCAGAGTGTATTTTGGCCAATCTTGCAGGTTGTGTGGGGGGGTGTCTTTAGGTAGGTGTCGCACGATCATTTTGCTCCGTGTGTTTTTTTTGTGTCTATGTTTACTATGCGATTTCATTACTAACATGTTGTCAATTATTAAAACGTTGTCTTTGTATTAATTGTTATTAGAGCCATTGTCGAATACTGGCAATTACACATTCCCCTGAAGAAGCCAATGTTTGGCGAAACATGTAGGGATCGCTACCAGTAATTACCATAGGCATATGGATACTCTGACCAGTATTAGCAATGACATGTTTACTCTGTGTTTTTTATGCACCTATGATTGTCCTGTCCGATTTTTTTCATGTAATACAATTTTTTTATATTTTGAACAAAATTTGAACCCTATATATTGTTGGGCACCGTTATAATCCCAAATTCCAATCCCTTCATTTACTTTCTGCCGAGAAAAGATATTTAGCAGTTTATATTTACTAAAATTGCATTTCTAACACATTAAGGTCTCCATAGGAAGCCTGTGTGACATCACAGGAGAACAATTGGAAGACAGGGACAGAATGTTTAACCCTACAACAGAAAGTGTCTGAGCAAGGACATTCATAGTAAGATCACCAGGTATTATTGTAAAAAAAGCTGCAGATTTAAATTGATTGAAATGTACTAACTGAAAATTACATTGCCATGATAAAGTTTAAAGGAGATTTAGTCATTGCTTTAAGACATATTTTGGACTATTTAATATGTATTTACTATTTAAATAAAAACAACAAATATTTACCAAAATCAAATAAATTCTAAGATTAAAAGTGTACAAAATATTTTTCATATTTACATACAGGGAATCTGGCATATATCCTTTTCATCTTCTACGGTACTAGTGTGCTATTTGTTGCATGAAGTCACTCCTCTCCTTCTTTGCTGCTTCTAAACGACAGTCCAACTCCCCACCTCCTCCTGCTCACAGTGGATAATTTTGCTGAGAGAGTCAAGATTTTTTTTTTTTAATGCTGTCTTTCTGATTAATTCCCCTGGTCAATACAAGATTGGCTTTCTCTGGCTGCGTGAGACACACAGTGAGTTGTGCTGAGACATCCCCATTCCCTGCGCTTCTGAGGGAAAGGAGACATACTCTACTTTAACTCTACAACAGAACAAGCCACCTCTTCCCTGCCACAATGATTGTCAGCACACAGCAGAACCTGGGCACAGATATGGTGAGTATCTTTAACGATCCATTGCATTTTGGGGTAGTAAAAGATGAGTGGATCTCTTGTGGAATACCAATCACAGATATTAGAGGCTCAAGCTGCAATAACTGGAGCAAAGCAGTGGATTGTGACTGGTATTCCCCCATCTAAATGTGTGTCAGGTGTTTTTACTACTGCATGAGCTGGCAGAGCTGGGGCTTCCTATATATATATGAAGCTAAGTACACATGGCATTTTTTTTGTTTAATCTTAGATTGTGCATGCTAGTCTGAAGAGCAACATGTCCAAAAAGCTTTCAATACAAAACAAAACATCAAGCAGCTTTTTTTAAGCACCCCATGCATCTTTTGGCTCCAGTCCAGGAGTGCAGAATGCAGATCGTAATAGGATTGTTAGATGTAGCTTTAAGAAACATTTAGAAAGCTCCAAACCAGTGTTTACAGTGTTAAAATAAAAAAAATGGGGGTAGATAACTTAACACGTACTGGTTGTATTGTAGCCTTGGATTTCTGAGTTATGGCTTTCAATTGTCTAGTAACCATCATTTATTAAAGATTTAGAATACTGAAAGCCAAGATCAAGTCCATTCTAGTGTTTCTCAACCTTTTTTCAGTCACGGCACCCTTTAAATTATAGATAATCTCAACACACCCTCTACAATTATGGACAGTCTCGAGGCACCCTATTATAAAATGTAAAAAACGATTCTAATAATTTTACATAATACATCACCTTCCACACACGTAGGACACCCAACGTTTAAAGGTGATTTATTCTTCCAAATTTATCCAATACACTTAAGCACACTGGTATTGACTAGTATTCTAATGTTTCTCTTCTCCCTGAGTTTTTCTCCATCACTCAGCAAATGTGACCCCAGCGCTAACAGAGAGGGGCAGGGGAGGGTTATTGGTTGTTAGGATGTCTCCGGCTAGAAGGTCGTAATGGTGCACAACGAAAACCTGTGGCTTTGTGTACCCTCAGGCTGGTTTCACAACATCCCCGCATCCGTCTCTCAGCAGAGGTCTGGTGCGTCCTGGTTCACTGTTTCAGGTCTGATTTCCGCCCAAATTTTGGGCGGAATTCGGACCTGAAATGGATCAAAAGACGCACAGCGTTTTTCTGCACAACGCACCGGAACTGCTGCGGAGATATGTGAACCGACTCTGTAGAGAGCCAGTCAAAATCTCCTGCTAAAGGCAGGCTTCATCCATCTGCTAGCTTGTATACAATTTTGGGGCAATTTTTAGGCATTTTGCTAAGGCACTCCTGAAGAAACCTCAAGGCTTGGGCACCCTGGTTGAAAAAGGCTGGTCTAGTCTGCCAATTTATTTTTTTTAACTCAGAAAAAGTTTTATTGTGCCATCAATATAAATCGAAATTCTATATAGCAACACAAAGGTCAATTGTTACATCTGAAAATCAAGTCATGTGCAGATATAGACAAATAAAACAGTGGCACAAAAGAAATTACAGTGCCATATAGTGACAGAAAAAGAAAAGAGGAGCTGTGTCGAGCGGGCAAGCATAAACCCACCTACCCAACACAGCTAACCATAGGGCCAACGGGCAACAAAATAAGCAATAAAGCCCATAATCTACCTGCACGTATGGAAACTCCCCCTCTGCCATCAGAGGGTGTGTGCATAGACTGAATTACATAAGCATATACTGTATATATATAGCCAAAGTAGAGTCTGCCCTCCTCTCAACCACAGGTGCCTTTTATACTTGTAGCAACCGATGCAAGACCAGTTGCAGGGGTGCCAACCCAGATGTTTCCAACCAGGCTTACCATATGGAATAACATTTTCGAGTTGCATTTCTATGCTAATAGGTTAATTGCTCCCTAATAAGGATGTAGTTGACCTGTTCTACCCATTGTTTTTTGGTTGGAATGTGTCTGCCTATTAATTTGACTATTTTTTTTTAATAGCTAGACCTGTGGCTTGCCCCGACCTGTTTGAATTCAGATTCTGTTGATGTTATCACTACATCCACTGGTTGATGGCTCCAAGTATCTACTACTCTTACTACTTAATGGCTTTTTTAAAAGAAATTCCATCGTTATTTCTAATAATACCAGAAGAATTACAATACCTAAAGTCACATTGACTTGCAATCACCTCTCTTCCTATCGGGACAATTGTCTCTTTTTCTACTGCAGCCTTTCCCAGTAGAATACACACATAAAGACTTCTATATGCATACATTTATCATTTTTAATTTTGCATGGGCTGCAAGGCAGGGCATTGCTGCCTAACTATTTTTGCTCCTTTGTCTTGTTATCCACAGCAAGCACTACCCTGTTGCAACACACTGTACACAGCTCTGGGACACAACAATGCCAGTTTTGTATAAATGTCCAGTGTTAGAAGATAGGATGTGTTTTAGAGGCAGGCGATCACTGCTGTCTGCTTATATGCAGACTGCATGCAGAAAGGAGAGGGCTAGCAAACTGTATATTTATTTTATGGCACCAGAAGGAAAGTGAATTCATCCTCTATTTCAGTGTCTGCAATACTAGCCAGAAAAGTGCTGAGCTGAAGACGAATGAATCACTAGAAGCAGTTCTGTTTCAATGTTCTCTGCAGACTGTGGTGATTTACATCTGTCTGAGATGCAATGTGTTGCGCTACAGATCACTGAGTCCCCTTCTTTGGCAGCGTTACCCAATATTACTTCATCATAGCCCATGTGAATGTCTGTTGATGTGGCACATAACTATCCATCACTTGCATCCGATAAGGTTCATGGAATCACTTTTATTTAGTTAGCTAAATAGCAGGACTGCCAACTATTCAGAAATGTACCACAATCTATAAAATTCAGAATAATTAAGGTTTTCTGTTAAGGCTGCTAAATTCTTTTTGTACATCTGAGATTCAGCCAAATATTTCACATACTAATTTGCTGCAAGCTTGGATATATTTATTTGGCGATAGTCGCTCAGCTGGTGGGGAGTTGTCTGTGATTCACACACTTTGATACCAACCTGCTTGAGTATTTTCCTTGCCTCATATAACTGTTTAGCCACTGGAGCGTATTTAAACACTGCCTAGATCAGTGATGGCGAACCTTGGTACACCAGATGTTTTGGAACTACATTTCCCATGATGCTCATGCACTCTGCAGTGTAAATGAGCATCATGGGAAATTCCAAAACATCTGGGGTGCCGAGGTTCGCCATCACTGGCCTAGATTCTCCTTTAATTTCTGTCCCCAGCAGCAGAAGCATAGCAAATACAAATGAGGATATTAGGCTGAAAATCCTAATTATTCTGTGTGTCTGATACCTAGCAAATATGGGCATTGGTAGAGCCAGCATTCCAGGTCCTTCTCTGAACTGGGGGACAAACATAACCAACTGGCCCTCTTATGGTAGAGAGAGACTTTTATGGGCTAAAAACAAGTGTACATGGCATCTTCCAGCATAGACTTCTTTTGCATCTCAGAGCTGTAATAGAAATTTGTTATGAAAAAGTGGAAGAATCTGTTGAACTTTGTTGTCACAGGGCTGAATGGGGAACAGGTGACTATATAGTGCTCAGCATGTTACACTGACTGTGGGTCCAGTTCTAATCAATGTCTGAAGGCCGAAGAATAACATATCTTAATAGCAGTGGCCTAGGGGGCAAATGCACCCTTGTCCCCCTAGTCCTTCCTGCCCTTTTGAAAGTGATGGGTCCAGATGGTGCTGATCTGGCAAATGTGCAGGTGGCAAATGAGTATTATAACTATAAGAGACAGCCTGAAGTGCAAAATGTGCACATGATTGGTGGACTGACCATTCTCTGCCTTATAAATGTACTCTACAGTGTAATATATAATATCATTATTAAATGTCACATGTTGTACATTAGCCACCATAATCATTATTGGCAATCCAATGTTGTTAGAGTTATAAATCCATAAAAAGCTTCAAATATTTGCACTTTCTATATACAGATATTTATGGAAAAAAATACATTTTAGATTGGCAGCCAAACCACATGGGTTTGAGATTTGATTTATATTGTAATTAAATGACAGAATTTATTATTCATTCTTAACAAACAAATTTTTCCTAAATTAATAAACACGTTATAGTTACCTGCACCGAGCAGCCCCAAATCTCCTCTTTTACGTGCACCACCATAGCAGTGCACTTGACAGCACAAGAAGACAATCCCCCTAGTGTGACAGGAGGGGGGGCAATATGACAGGGGGGCACTGTGACAGGAGGGGGCAGTGTGAAAGGTGGGAGGCAGTATGACAGGGGGGACAGTGTGAAGGGGGCAGTGTGACAGGAGGAGGGCAGTGTGAAAGGTGGGGGGAAGTGTGACAGGTAGCGGGGGCAGGTTGACATAAGGGCAGTGTGATGGGGGCAGTGTGACAGGGGGACAGAGGGAGCAATGTAAGCGAGGCAGTGTGACAGGTGGGGGCAGTGTGACAGGTGGGGGGTTAGTACAGCAGGATAGGGGCAGTATGACAGGGGGAGGCAGTGTGACAAGTGGGGACACTATAAAAGGGGGGCAGTGTGACAGGTGGGGGGCACTATTACAGGGGAGGCATTGTGAAGATGGCAGTGTGACAGGTGGGGGGCAGTGTGACGGGCAGTGTGAAGGGGCAGTGTGACAGGTGGGGGGGGCAGTATTACAGGAAAGAGGGCAGTGTTACAGTGGGACACCTGGACACACCATATGCTTTGGCAGAGAATACATTTTCTAGGCTTCCTTGCGGGGAAGTAAATCTCCTACCTTACCCGGCAGGAGCAGCCAAGAACCAAGAAGTGGGAGCCAGAGTTGGGGGCAGAGCTAGGAGGCGGAGCCGTATGTCCCAGCAACCGATGACTGCCAGAAACACCTAGCACCAGGCTAGATAGGTGGGGCAGCATATAGAGCAACTAATGCTCCGTATTCTCTTCCCTGAAATCGCTGAATGCCCACTTCTCCTCCTCTCCCTCCCGCAGGCATTCAGCAGCTACAGGGAGGAAATGCAGAGCATTGGTTGCTCTATACACCGCCCACTCATTCAGGTGCAGAAAAATGTGACAGGGGAGTCGCACAAAGAAGCAATCGCAATATTCCCTATGCACACATTCAAGAAACTAGCTATTCAGTAATGCTAGGTGCTGTAATGACCATAGGCTGGAAACCGTGGATGATCAAAGTAAAGAAAATGTCATCAGCACACCAAGGATTCCTCAAAAGCTGCATGGCCCTAAAGCATGGAGCCATGTCACAATTGGGACCCCTGTGACCCCTATAGTTATGCCTCTGCCTGGGCTCGGTTCTGGGACCAATTCTGTTTCACCTGTTCATAAATGATATAGAGGTTGAAATAAATCAATCTCAGTGTTTGCTGATGATATGAAGCTAAGGAGGGCAATAACTTCACAACAGAATATGTTAAGTTTACAAGAAGACCCCAATAAAATAGAGGTGTGGGCAGCTAAATGTTAAATCAGGTATATTGTGGAAAAATGTAAAGTAAACTTCTAGGGAAATCAAGGATGGGAAAGGATCTGGTGATCCTAGTAGATGACAGACTCAACAATAGCATGCAATGCCAAGCTGCGACAAGTAAGGCCAGCAGACTATTAGCATGCATTAAAAATTGGTCCAGAAAAGGGCAACAAAGCTAATAAGAGTTCTGGTGGACCTCAGCTATGAGGAACAACTACAAACATTAAACTTATTCTCCCTATAATACAAAACTGTAAATGGTGACTCTAGCATTGGGAGGAAACTTTTCAATCTTACACATAGTGAAGTTAGATGAGAAGCAGTTCAATCTTAAACTGCATAAGTCGTTCTTTACTATTAGAGTGATAAAGATGTGGAACTCCCTTCCACAGGTGGTTTTGTCAGCGGGGAGTGTAGATGAAGTAAAAAAACTTTTGAACGTGTTTCTTAGCGAACACAATGTGCAGGGATATAAAAAATGGTAGTGACATAAACGCACACACACACTCAGGTTGAACTAGGTGGATGAGTGTTTTTATTTAACCTTATCAATGACATAATTATGAAGTAACAAAAAATAGTTCTTTGGCTTTTGTAAAGGTACCTGATCCATCTTAACCATTATCTACAAAAACCCTATAAACATTGGACTTTACTAGTACCAGAGAGGAACGACCACACAAAATTATATACAAATGTAAATTTTATTCCACAACATTAAATATATTAAAATAGTACTCCACGACACCTTCCAGTGGGCCTCCTACAACCCATACCCAAGAAGAGAGGCCCTAGACCCACCTGTCTATGGATTTCATTGTGGAGTTACCCAACTCCCAGGGCAACACAGTTATCCTTATAGTGATTGACCGGTTCTTGAAAATGTCTTATTGTATTTCACTTAAGAAGTTGCCCACTTTAAGGAACTGGCTTCCATTTTTGCTTGGAAGATCTTTCGCTTACATGGGCTACGCAAGGTGATCGTCTCGGACAGGGGTAGTCAGTTTGTGTCCCGGTTCTGGTGAGCCTTTTGTGCAAAGTTGGGAATTCAGCTTGCTTTCTCCTCTGCGTATTACCCGCAGTCTAGTGGGGCCACAGAACGAGCCAATCAGTCCTTGGAGCAGTTCCTACTTTGCTATATTTCTTCCCATCATAACAACTGGTCAGACCTTATACCATGGGTGGAGTTTGCTTACAAAGTTTCCCTCTGCGCCCTGCTTGTTCTAGCCTGAGACACTGGAAGCCACCGGTGCCGCCAGACAAGAACGCACAAGCTCTAGAAGATCATCCCCGTTGGGCCCTGTTGTCCATCCTGCTGTCCATTCTGCTGTCCATTGGACTTTATCATGATGTGCCGGCTTTTATTCTACTCAGAGTGAGTGCATTTCTACTAAAATTAAAAAAAACGTGTGACAAAACTCTTTTGTGTTTCACAATAGTGCCTTGAATTCTACTTCCCGATTGTCCCTGTTTATGGCGAACTATGGTTTTCAACCTTCCATGTTGCATGACTCATTTGTTCCGCAGAGACGTTCCACTTGGGCACAAGTCCAGGAGGCTTTGCAACATTCTAATGATAGGTACAGACTCCATGCTGACCGCAGACGCCTGCCTGCGCCTTCTTACCAGGCTGGGGACAGGGTCTGGCTGTCATCTCGCAACCTCTGACTTCGTGTTCCCTCTCTAAAGTTTGCACCTTGGTTTATTGGGCCTTTCCATATTCTCCGCAGGATTAACCCAGTGGCTTACGCGTTAGACCTTCCTTCTAATATGTGTATCTCAAATGTATTTCATGTCGCCTTATTAAAACCTTTGGTCTGCAACCGCTTTACCACCTCAGTGCCACGTCCTCACCCTGTACAGGTTGAGAACCATGAGGAGTATAAAGTACAGTCCATTGTTGACTCCCGTAGGTTCCGTGGGCGTATACAGTACCTCGTGCATTGGAAATGGTACAGTCCGGAGGAACGCTGTTGGATAGCAACATATTTCTGGAATTTCTCTGTCAATGTTACTGTGTTTATGGGCAACAGTGTCTTGGTATTATCCAAAGTTTGAATTGGATCTGTCATAAATCCGTTACATATCTGTTTCCTATTCCCAAAGATCAGCCAGGCTGATACTTGAAAAGTGTTTTTCTGGTTGATACAACCAAGCATTTGCTTTACTGGGGGCGGTCTGGAATGTCGTTTCTCAGCTCTTGGCTCCGGGCTGGCTGCTGCTATAACACAATCTTCAAAGAGAGCCACGGCTGCCAGGATGATTGATGATGGTAGGTGACAAAGATCAAAGGATCAACAGACACCTAGAGATATTAAAAGGACTACCTCTTGGCAATACCTCATTGGACAGGAGGCCAGGGGCGGACTGACCATTAGGGCAGTCGGTCGCCGACCGAGGGCACGGTGTCCAGAAGGGGGCCCCACACTGTTTGCAACTGCCCGTAGATTTAACCCCTTTTTGGGGCTGCCCGTTAAAATCCATTATGGGCATCGGTGCCCATAAAAAAGATGGCCACGAGCTGACCATGGTACGGCGCATGAACCGTTCCAAAGCCGGCCAGGCTCTGGAAAGCTCGTACACGCTCGGCCGGGTGGCGCATGCGCAGTAACGTAATGGCGCATCCCGGCTCCATTTTCGAATAGACGATCGGGACACTATGGCAGAGGTCCAAACAGAGGAGCCGAGCAGGGGTGAGGACTGAGGAGGAGAGTAAAACTGTGGGGAGTGAGAGTGGAGGACATCGCTAGGAGCCCGGAGGCGGTGGAGGGTGAAGCTGTGGCATGCAGGGGAGGGACAGAGACTGATGTGTTCTGTCAACTATCATATTACTTCTCCACATCATCAGTGCTGTGTCCTCCTCCTGTGCCCATTTCACGTCTCCACAGGTCAGGGCAGCACTGTGCTGCTATTTTTAATGTTTTGGAATAAAATTGTAATTCTATATAATTTTGTGTGGTCATTCCTCTCTGGCAAAAGTAAAGTCCAATTTTTATAGTTTTTTTGTAGATAATACGTAATTATGAAATTCGGATGGTTCAGCAGGTATCAGCCAAATTGTGATCCATCTATGACTATTCCTGCTCAACAGACGTTGATCTGAATAGATAAAGTAAAAACAGTGCAGCGCTAGGAATCAAATGTTGATTTTTGACATATCAGCATACCGTGATATACAAAATAAATTGTGATTAGCATATACAAAAAACTCTAACACCATCATCTGATTCATAGTGTCTCTAAATAAAGTGCACTGTGCAAATTGTAAATCAACATTGGTAGTATAGTGCTATTGGTGATTAAAACATTAA
The DNA here is from genome assembly GCA_028564925.1 of Lithobates sylvaticus. Lineage (NCBI taxonomy): Eukaryota > Metazoa > Chordata > Amphibia > Anura > Ranidae > Lithobates > Lithobates sylvaticus. The sequence continues at coordinate 485,400,970 of CM053027.1, forward strand.
TCCATTAGTATATATAGATGAGAAGGAATCCAGGAGTGTAGGACTAAAGGAGTCACCACTGTGTGTGCATCCACCACCCAGGGGAGAAGATTACCAGAAGGTAGCCTCAATCAGGCATGTGATATCAAAGCTCTGGATAGCGAGTGGTGCAATTCCTCCTCCTCAGCTGAGCCACCTCAGGCAACCTCGACCCAGAATGTGAGAATATGGATCAGGATGGCAATGTCCAAGTTGGTAAAAACCTCCTTCCACCACAGAACCGTTTGGTAGGTTTATGGTTAACAGCATCCATAAAAAAAACAACAGAAAGCCTCCACATAGTGAAAAACCGTATGGTTACGGGTTTATTTAGAATAAAAAGGCTTTACATAGATTCCAAGATTTATTGCATCAAGTAAAACATCTTCTCTGTGATCACAAAAGCATACAATTCAGACAGGCGCAATGGCATGGAAAGGTCTCATCAAACCCAAACTTCAATTTTATCTATTCAATTTTAATTTATATTCTATTGGTTTAATCTGTATAATCATTAACTAGGTTGGATTATAATCCGATTTGCGTTCCAAGTTTCTGCCTGTGTGAAGTGATGTTCAGACGGAGGCTTGTGAAATATACAAGCATATACCACGCTGTCCAAACGTGCAAAAATAGCAGCCAACACAGCAGTGATTCAAATTGCAAAAGTATAAAGTAATAAAGTAAAGTGCAGCGCTAAATTCAAAATATGACTAAAATAAGTATACAATTGGTTTGAATATATAGTACAAAATTAAAACATGTGTCCATAAGTAAAATATGGGGACCACACCAGTCCTAATGTGAAAAAACAAACAAAAAAATAAAATCCAGTAAAATAAATGACAGTCCAATGAATCATAGAGGTGTATCAAAATATGAGTATCACATAAATGGAAATTGTTAGAAAATCCACCACCAAAGTCACCAATGGCTTACCGGAAGGATTAAACTCCGATAGGTATACACCTAATGAGTCAATCAGGCTTTTGTGAGATGCCTAGGATGATTAAGGCTCACAGTATAACCGGGTGTTTCAGAACAGTGGATGTCAGTAGGCAGGATAATAAAGGGCTGGCAACCCAACATTTCCAAGGTAAAAACAGCGCTTATAACAGTGGAATCAGCATAGCATCCCAATGCATTTCACCTCAATAGGCATCATCTGGGGGCCCCAGATGTGAGGGATCGCCGCAAACTTTAGAGCGAGAGCAATAATTCTAGCCCAAGACCTCCTCTGCAATTCTAAACGTGTAACCTGTAAAAAAATTTAAAGTGTCGCCTATGGAGATTTTTAAGTACTGAAGTTTGACGCCATTCCACTAATGTGCGCAATTTTAAAGCTTGACATGTCAGGTATCTATTTACGCGGCTTAACATCATCTTTCACATTATACAAAAAATTGGGCAAACTTTAGTGTTTTTCTTTTTTTTTTATTCATAAAACTGATTTTTTTTAAACCACATTTGAAAAGTTGCTGCGCATGATTGGCTATCCCAGGGGAGAAGAGAGACAGCCAACAACAGATGCTCCATTGTAAGTCTATGGGTGCTGTCACTGCACAGGCATTGCTGCATTGTTGCCAATATCTCTTCTCAACTGAAGCTGGCCACTGGGGAGATCACGTGACTGGACCAGAGCGCACAGGGAATAAGTATTTATACACATTTCCTCTACATAAGATAGTTAGTATATGACTTAGAATGGGGGCGGGTTTAAAATTAGATTAGACTGGACTTCTACTTTAAAAGCAGGACAGGAACTAAGGAAAATGTCTCAGAGCCCCAGATGGCAGTAGATCAGTCTTCTATTTTAACGATTTATCAGACAAGATGTGAGGAGAACTCTCCAACAGCAACACTGGCAGAAATAAAATGCTTTAATAGGGCTGAGGAAGGCTAGAACTTCTGTCAGACTTCTTGTCTGGTAAAACAGTACCAGTGGGACAGAAAGTGAGGATAAATCTCTAACTAAATCTCTAACGGGGGCTCATATAGCAGTACGAATCCAACAGCAGTTCTAATTCTTCTCTACTCTATCCAAACCTAAAAAAAAGTTTTTGGCTATACACTTTAATTTGTATGTAAACCCTAACTATGAATCCATTCTGGCCTGTTAAATATACCATTATAAAGTTTTATTATCTCTTTAACCACTTCAGTGTCGGGCACTTTCACCCCCTTCCTGCCCAGGGCAATTTTTAGATTTCAGAGCTTTCACACTTTGAATGACAATTGCGCGGCCATGCAATACTGTTGCCATTTGAAATTTTTATTATTTTTTTCACACAAATAGAGCTTTCATCTGGTGGTTTTTAATCACAACAGGGTTTTTCATTTTTTCTAAACAAGATAAGACCGACAATTTTCATAAACAAATAAAAATTCTTAGCTTCTGTTATAAAATTTTGCAAATAAGTATATTTTCTTCTTCACTGATGGGCACTGATGAGGCTGCACTGATGGGCACTGGTAAGGCTACACTGATGGGCACTAATGAGGGGGCAATGATGGGCACTCATAAGCTGCACTGATGGGCACTAATAGGTAGCACTGATAATTAGGACACTGATGATCAGTGCTCTAAATGTAAATATGCACAGACTTGCAAGTTATCGCTGTGGCAGTGTGTGAGTAAAGGTCTGATGTGATCATCTTTGATTGGACACAGCTGATCACATGATAAAGGACCACATGATTGGGCCCCCCAACAGAGGGCAGGGTTCTGGAAGGACATCTATGGGCACCCTCCCAGAACGATAGTATCGTGTTGCTGTCTTTGGCTATAGCGTGCACTGAAGTGGTTAATAAGTGCAAAAAAAATGTTGATTCTTCCAGACATGCAATAAGGTTGGCCATAGATAGCTTAAATTTGGGCCAATTCCTCTTATTCTGCCCTGCAAGCACCACCCAGCTTGCCATAAGTCAGTTTAAAAAAAACAACTGACCTGGGTAGAAAAATATCAGCCAAACAGTGACCGCTTCCTATTAGGGAATGCGACTGTTGAATACATGTAGATTTATCCATTCATACTGTTTAAACTTATGATTGCAAGTTCCTGTGCACTCTGTAGTGTTATCTTAAGCAGTGTAGCCAGCCCAGCCTAGTATATAGTGTTGAGCGCACAGTTCGAGCCCAGCAAGAGTTCGGCCTAAACATCGCCTGCTCGCCTTTTCAAATTTGCCAAATTTGCAGGTCGCTCGACGGGATGTTTGCCAGCCGAGTGCCTTACAATGCACTGTGCGCTTCACAGTGCACTCTAGGGCCCTAATTGGATGAAGCCTTGCACCTTACTGTTGATCAATTAGGGCACCTGAGCACTGTCAGAGCCCTGATTGCACAAGATGATGATGACTTTCTCTAATCACGGCTCAGTGCTCATAGTTCCACCCCACACTATAAAAGTTTCCTTCACATAGGAAGCTTTTGCAGTTTGTTGTGGAGATAGACAGGGCTCAGTTTGGTACTAGCGAGTTAACATGTTCACTTATTATAACTCTGAGTGTAGAGTGTTAGTATAGTGGGCCAGCAGCGCCTGTTTCCATAGGCAAAGGTGGACACGGTCCCTCCTTAGGCAGGGCACATTTGTCTCTGTTTAATGATGTTGTCCGTGCTATCCAGCCACAGCATACAGTGGTGGTGGGTGGACTGGCTTACTAAACCATCCTCATTCTCCTCATCCTCTATGATCTAAGCTAACACCAGTGCGCAGTCCACCACAGCTGCCAGAGAGGCGTATTTTGCCTTCTTGTCCACAGCTTCTCCTGTCATAGCCTCAGCATCATGCATGGAGTAGTCAGCTGAATTATTTGAACACAGCACCAGCCACTTGCTTCTTCAGAATGCACAGACATTACTTGATTCTGATTTTGGTTCTGCGGTAGAGGAATGGAGTGACATGAGCCTACAGAGAGGGGAGAACACTGATAAACAATAAATTGGCAGCCATGTTCCCCCAGCTGCAGCGTATTGCCAAGTTGGCTCTAGTGATACAAGAAAAAGAACCGCTGCTCCAGGTGTATATAGATAAGGCTGATTGGAGTATCTTGCAGAGTGCTAGCCCCGGCCCACCTCTGTGGGAAACTTGGAAAGAAGAAAGAACTGGCTGCACATCCAGAACTTCAGATTGCCTTTTATTTTGTTTCACAAAGATAACACCAAAGACACCAAACTGTGTCATGTAGACGCGTTTCACACATACATCTTGTGCTTAATCATTGGTAATGATTAAGCACAAGTTGTATGTGTGAAACGCATCTCATGACCAGGGGAAGTATGATGGGAGGGGGGTAGTGGAGGGAAGTATGGGGGGATGGGGGGTAGTGAAGGCAGTATGATGGGGGGTAGTGGAGGGCAGTACGATGAGAGGTGGGTAGTGGAGGGCAGTATGATGGGAGGGGGGTAGTGGAGGGCAGTATGATGGAAGGGGTGGCAGTGGAGGGCAGTATGATGGGAGGGGGGATAGTGGAGGGAAATGTGGGGGGGAGGGGTGTAGTGAAGGCAGTATGATGGGGGGTAGTGGAGGGCAGTATGATGGGAAGGGGTAGTGAAGGGCATTATGGTGGGAGGGGGGTTGTGGAGGGTCGTATGATGGGAGGGGGGTAGTGGAGGGCAGTATGATAGGATGGGTGGCAGTGGAGGGCAGTATGATGGGAGGGGGGCAGTGGAGGGCAGTATGAGGGGACTGTACAGCATGACTGGAGGGGGGCAGTGTATGGAAGGGAGCAGAGTGACCACGAGCGTCCTCAGGGCCCTGCATGGAGCATTTCTACCTCTCTTCCAGCGGCAGGAACAGCCTTCAGGCAAGGCCCAGAGATGGGCGGAGTTGGGGACGGAGCAGGGGCGGAGCCAGCGGTCTTAGGTATCCTCCCCCAGCTTGCGCTGAATGCTGGGGCCCCTCTCTCCTCCTCGTCATGACATCACTGGTTGCTAGACGCCATGCGGGCTGCGTCTAGCAACCAGTTGTTTGGGCAGTGAGCCAGGCAGCCCCTGGTGGTAAAAATAAAGCAGGTCTCGGCCAGGAGTACATCGCCGGGCAGTGAGGGACAGCGGCAATGTGGCAGCATTCTTAGGGGGCATCAGCTGGCCCAGGGGGCAATTCTGGGACATTGTATTGTCCTGGAATGAAGGTGCCCAGGACGTGGGAAAGACCTCCCAAGGCGGGACTTTCACGGGCAATCCGGGACAATTGGGAGGTATGCTTCCATCTCTGCTTTCATCTGTGCTAACTTGCATGCAGTTGCGGCTTCTGTCTACACTTTCTTTTTGGCAAAGGCTGCCTGAATTTTAGAAGCTTCATCACTGGCACAGGCTTTAATAGGTTGTTGGCCGAGAGTGGAAGATCTTGATTGTAGAGACTTGACAGATATACGGGAGTGTCTGGTAGATACAAATTGATGAGATAATCTCTAGATTATACTCATCAAATCCCTTTAACACTTACTGTGACTCTTCAGTGTTGAACACCTTTAAGAAGTTAGTATATTTAAGGCATGATCTTCGATAACTCCAATAGGCAGCAATGAATTGTCTGAGAGCACCCTCTAGTTGCAGTGTTTCATGAGAAGGCTGAGAAAGGTATGCAATCAACTGTTTTGTACCATAAGTGATTAGCATTAAGCAACAGTTCTTCTTTGTCGGACCTCTAGTTCTGTTGAACCTTACATGTTGGTTTAACCAAGTATTCACCTTGTGTGCTTAGTTCCTGATCTGGAAAAAAACTCTGTTTCTTGCATAGCTCCCAACTGTCCCTGATTTTGAGGGACTGTGCCTGATTTGGAGCAATATCCCTCTGTCCCTCTTTCCCACTCATTTGTCCCTCATTTTGGTCTGATCTATATAGTTGTATATAAAATGCACTTTTTGTCTTTCAAAAAATGTTTCCCAGTGCTAAACCTTTCATCCAAATTCTAAATTGCTGCATTTGTAAATTTTAAAAGCCAATATAAAGGAATAGTAGTGGTAAAAAAAACCCCTTGTAAATTTAATTAACCTTTTTTTGGTTAATTATCCTTTAAGGGGGTGTGGCAGGGGGCGTGTCCTATGCCTACATACATTCGCTAGTAGGTGTTCCTTATTCCCATCTCAAAATGTTGGGAGGTATGTTCTTGTGTTTTAGCTCCCACAGAAAAGGTAATGTTTTGCAGTGACACTGTGCTGGCAATGAAAGCATTAACAGGCAGTCTCTGAATCAGTTGCTTAGTTCTTTGTCTGTTTGTCGAGCACAGACTGCTATCTGTCTAAATTGTTTGAGAAGGTATTATAAGCAGAAATCAGAATGGCGTGTAGTAAGGCAGGCAGCTTATCATGTACACATGCGTAGCTCCCCATTGTCCCTGATTTTGAGGGACTGTCCCTGATTTGGAGCAATGTCCCTCTGTCCCTCATTCCTTCTCATTTGTCTCTCATTTTGGTCTGATCTATATAGTTGTATATAACATGCACTTTTTTCTATCAAAAAATGTATTCTAGAGCTAAACTTTCATCTGATTTCTAAATTGCTGCATTTGTAAATTCCAAAAGCCAATATAAAGGAACAGTAGTGGTAAAAAAAATAACTTGTGGGTTTAAACAATCTTGTTTTTTTTGTACAATTCTCCTTTAAGGGGGTGTGGCAAGGGGTGTGTCCTATGCCTGCGTACTTTTGCTAACAGGTGTCTCTGAGAATAGGTGCAGGAACTCCCCCTGTCTGAGTCACCCCTTATCTCTGCCCCCTACCCACCTCTGACCACCTTCCCTTGATTCCACCCCCTACCCACCTACCAGTACTGCCCCTTTTAGAGAATACAGAACCAAGTATCATATTGTGGTGCTAAATCATTTGTATGGAACATGTTAATGATAAAAAGAAAAGCAGTAAAATAGATCCCCTGCAGCCAGCAGAAATAGAATCCCAGCAATAGATCCCCACACAACAACAGACTCCCCCAGCAACAATGGATTCCACCCCAATAACAATAGATTCCCTGCAGTAACAGTGAACTACCCACAACAAAATATCACACCCAGTAACAAAATATCCACCCAAGCAACATTAGACCCCCCCCCCCCTCAGCAGCAACAACAGATCTCCCAGCAGCCAGCATCAATAGATCCTCCAGCAGCCAGTAAAAATAGACATCTCCCTCAACAGTAGATCCCATCCAGCAACATAAGACCCCCCCAACAACAATAGATTCCCCATCAGCAACAATAGACCTTCACACAAAATCAGATCCCCGCCAGTGACAATAGATCCCCCAGCAGCCAACATCAATAGACCCTCCAGCACACCCCACACCCCATGCTATTACATACATTCAGTGCTGGAGCTGCCAGAACTGGGTTCCCCCGTGTTCCTGCTGAAAAAAAGCCCTGGGCGTCCCTCATTCCCATCTCAAAAAGTTGGGAGGTATGTACATGTATAGTGCACAAATGACTTCTTTACCAGTCCCATTAGAAAAACATTGAATGATTGCTCTCTTGTAAATTGAAGGCTGTTCTGATTAGATTGCAGGCATGTACAGGCTTGTATGACAATGGCTGTACTGTCCTAATCACATCTCAGTGTATTCCAGAGCTGTAATTGATTTTTTTGGATTGAAGCTAAATTATTTAACTGGTGCTAAACGATTTTTTTGACTGGAAATAAAGATTTGTTTGACTGTTCTGCTTCCAAAATCTAAGCACTGACAGTGTGATCTCTATACCTGATCCAGTTGGGTGACATAGCCTAACCACTTGCTTACTGGGCACTTAAACCCCCCTCCTACCCAGACCAAAATTTAAGCTTTCAGACCCCTTTCACACCGAGAGCGTTTTGTAGGCACTATAGCGTTAAAAATAGCGCCTGCAATCTGCCCTCAAACAGCTGCTCCATTGTCTCCAGTGTAAAAGCTAGCAGGACGTCAGGAATCACACCGGATCACACCGTTTCCCTGTTTTTTTTAAACAAACTTTATTGAGATGTCATACAGACATCTCATAAAGTTTAATTGCCAGCTGTGCAGTGCAAGGCAATGGATTGCATGCAGTACTTTTTTCAGTGCATCGTACCCGCACACAATTGCAACGCAGTGAGTGAGCCGGGCACATAAAAGACAAGTCATTTTGCCTTGTCTATGTGGTGTTACTGCTCTGGAATAGCCGCCAAACGCAGTCCCACCACATCTGGTATGAACCAGCCCTTAATCCAAAACTTGTAACAAATGGACATCAGATAGGTAAAAAATTATTTGGTGTCTCCAGCAGAATATAGTACATGTGGTGAATGGAGGCAAAGGCATGAAGAAGAAAGGTGGGACTAACTACACAGAGCATCCCCTTGCTACATATTGAGGTAAGGACAAAATTATTAAAGGCAAACAAACAGGCAATACGTGTGTAACGTATGTGTATCATTCTGTAGTAGTATCTCTGGCTTCCTGTTTATATACTTAAACAGAGGAATTAATTAGAATCCTAATAGACATGTGGCATCTCAGAGCATAAGTCGCTATCAGCATGGCCAATAGACATGTGCGGTTCGTTTTGTTCCGAATTTGCATTATTCCGAAATTCAGATGTATCCGAATTTCCAAATTAGAAAAGTACCGAATTTAAATGAATCCAAAATAACGAACTTTGAATACAGACGAAATTCGAATTCAAATAGTTTTCAAATAGTTTTAGAATTCGAAAACTTTTCAAATTCGAAAACTTTTCGAATATTTTTCCAATTTCCAAAGAGAATAAAATAGAATAGAAAATAAAGGAGTAGAATAGAAAAATATATATATTTTTTTCTTTTCTATTCCTTTATTTTCTATTGTATTTTATTCTTTTTGGAAATTGCAAAACTATTTGAATTTGAAAACTTTTCAAATTCGAAAACTATTCGAAATTGATTAGAAAACTTTTCGAATTCAAAAACGTTTTGAATTGATTGGAAAACGAATAAACGAAACGAATCCCGAAAACAAATGAAACAAATTTAACTAAACAAATTTATGTAAATAATGAATCAAAACGAAACACATTTTTTCATTCTGCACTTGTCTAATGGCCAAGATTTTTGTTTAAGGGCTTGTTTTCAATAGCAATGACCAATAATGTAATGAAGTAATAAACAAAAAAACCTGGTATGTTCCTGTCAAAGACTGGCAGAAACCAGAAGACCAAATGAGTGGCATAACATACAAGAAATGAGGGCCTAAATAAAAAAACTAATTATCTTTATTGTAAATACAAAAAAAGAGATCAGTATGATCACATATGATCCGAATGTGGATCAATATAGTGCATGTGACATATGCAGTTATAACACCATATGACTCATCCAGTCACCTGACGGGTCTATGGTGCAGCAACAAATAAGACAATATAAAAACACTAAACAAAAATATACAAACAACATAAAACAGTGCGTCCGGACGCCGACAATCTGTGTGTGGAAGGCCTGCACTCTGCAATCATGAATGTGCGCAATAGCCAATTGTTGCCTGTAAGTCAGGGAATCCACACAGAGATCCGGGGAAGGCTCGAGCCCACAGTGGGGACGGGGAGAGGGGGGGGGAGGGCGAAATGGAGGAAGATTGAAGAAATGGAGTATGATATGGAGAGTCAGAGTATACTGTGAACTACAGTGTGAATACTGATGATAATCAATCCTTGCTGGGTTAAGAAAGTGGATATCTTCAGCTACAGGAAAAAATGTTCAGCTCTCTTCATAAGTGGTAGAAATGGAAAATTCAAACAGGAGAACACCAAAAGCATCTGGCATAGATGTAAAGGGGCAGCCAAACGATAATGTCAAGAAGCACAGAGCAATGTCCACCAATTGGGGGTGTGCTAATTAATCGACCCAGCATATGTAAACATCCATGAACAGAAATGGAACGGCATCAATGTTTAAAGTATGTTTAAACTTCAATAGAGTGTCTTGAGATTAGACTTTTTGTAATGAATATCTGCTACAGATTGATTGCCTGACAGGTATCCTGCTGAATGGTGTCACTTTAGGGCTATTTGGGCTGCAGTCAGCTCTCAAATCAGATAGTTTCTGGTTAGGGTTCTAATACATTTTAATCTGTCCCATAAAGTAGATTGGCGGTACCTGGTGATGTCCCGGTGTCACTGTAGATGTTGGTTGGTGTTGTTGGGTCCGAGTACGTTTCCCAGTGCGTTGTATCCTAGTGTCTCCTGTTCTCCATCGGCTTCCAATTTGTTCCTCGGCGTCTCCTCCGTCTCTCACCCGGCCTGGGCTGACTTCCGGGAGGTGTGCCGGCATCTCAGAACGCGATGACGTCAACGCGTTTCGCAATTACAGTTGCGTAGCTTCGTCTGGACGTATTGGTGGGGCCTGTGTCATCCCTTCTTATAGCACAGCGCTACGTAGGACTCCCACCTCAACAACTTTTTCTTAAAGGGACATTGTGTTCAGTGATATTGTCCATACACAGTTTCATGAATAAAGACCTCAATTGACAAAGGGTGGTGATTTTTACAAATTGATACATAGTGGCAAGGATGGTAGGAAAAGGGGTTTAATCCGAATATATGGGGGTTCGAATGAGGGCATGGTAAACCAACAGACAGGAGACAAGACATACCAGACATACAGGAGAATGTTAGATGCCACAATATCGGGCATCTACCTAAGGGCTGGATACAGTATATATTGTATACTATAAACTAGCAAAGCTAAAGGTATTTAAGTTGGACAAATTGGTATCCCTAAGTTTGCATGTCATGAAGTGTTTCAATATGGATGTCAAATCAAGGATACTAAGCCTACAGTGACATACATGGTATTTGAATTCTAAACATAGGTATAGTGTTGTAATGGGGGTAGAGGGAACTTGATGAGCGGCCATATATGTTGGCACTCCACATCTACTCCCCGGATCGGTAGAGTGTCGATCAGGGAGCCGGGATGGTGCTAGCCCAGGAGTCAAGGAACCCCCCGGTTACGATGGTAGAGGTCCATAGTGTGGGGGTAGGGTAAAAGTAGAGACAAGCACTGAAAATGGTACTATGTAGTGTGGAAACAATCATGAGATAAATGGATAGCATAAAACAAAGCAAAGCAAAACCCGGGGTTGTAGTACATAGGGGTGTTGTAACTCCCGGGGGCATGCCGTAATAGGGATTTAAGAGGGTGGATGGGGTAAAAAACACACCCCCCCTCAGTCATTCCTCTAGGAATACCTGGAGGTTAAGCTCAGTATTCATACCCAATGGATGTAAACTTCTTAAGCGATAAATCCACCATTTTTCTTTTTGTAGTAGTATGCGATTAAAATCGCCGCGTCTGGGGGAAAGCTTAAGCATGTAAATGCCCTTCACGGTCATGCCTCTGAGACTGCCACCATGTAACTAGGAGAAATGCTTGGCCAGGGGCTTTTCTGTGTCCCTGGCTTTGATCTCCCGCATATGCTCCCCTATTCTAACCCTTAAAGGGCGCTTGGTTTTGCCGATGTATAGTTTTCCGCAAGGGCAGGTAATGATATAAATTACCTTAGTGGAGGCACAGTTAATAAGGTCCCGAATTTCAAACTCATTCTCACCACATGCGTCGTGGAATTTGTTGGTTCGATCCACATAGGGGCAAACTTGGCAGTGACCGCATGAGAACATACCCTTGCTACGTGGGAAGTCTGATAACCATGTCTCATCCGTTTCATTTTTATATTCCGATTTGACAAGGAGATCTCCAAGATTTTTTGCCCTTTTGGCCACCATATTGGGTGATGGGCCGACTATTTTTGCCAGTCCCGGTGTACCTGTCAGAATTCCCCAGTGTTTATTGAGAATATCACGGACTGTGTCCCACTGAACCCCATATTGCGTGATTACTCTTGTATATCCGTTCTGCGTGTTCTTATTGGTGCTGGACCTTTTTTTAGGGGTAATGGTCAGCAGGTCCTCTCTATTACGGCCCGCTACCTTGTTCTTGGCCCTTCTAAGCTGGTTATGGGTATAGCCCCGTTCCCTAAATCTCTTATAGAGGTCTCTACTTTCATTGCTGTAGTCCGAGGATTTGGAACAGTTTCGTTTAAGACGAAGGAACTGTCCCACTGGAATTCCATCTTTAAGCCACCTGGGATGGTGGCTATCTGCTTGTAGGAGGGTGTTAGCCGCCGTCTCCTTACGATAAGTGCAGGTATGGATGGTATCCCCCGTTACTGAAATCCACAAGTCCAGGAAAGGAATCTTTACTTGGCTGAAAGTGAATGTCAACCGGATGTTATAATCATTGGCATTTAGTTGTTCCATGAATAAGTGGAGTTCCAATAGGGTACCGGTCCAGATTAATAACACATCGTCGATGTACCTTAGCCATGTGTGTACATGGCCGAGGTACATCGAATCGTGATATACAGTGTTCTCCTCCCAGAAACCCAAATGTAAACATGCATATGCCGGTGCCCAAGAGGCCCCCATGGATGTCCCTTTTATTTGCTGATAAAATTTGCTTAAGAATTGGAAGCAATTATTCTCTAAGGCATGTTTCAATAGTTCCACTATAAATTCATTTTGGTGGGCACATCCTGGAAAGTGGTAGGAGAGGTACTCCTCCACTGCCCGTAGCCCACGGTTGTGGGGAATCGACGTATATAATGATTCAACGTCTACTCCCACAAGCCAGGCGTCATGTGGTATTTTCAGATCTTTGATCTTCGCCAGGACGTCTCTAGTGTCCTGGACATAGGACCTGAGGTGTGTGACCATATCTTTTAAAAGGGAATCAAGATATTTCCCGACTTTATCCAGGGGTCCCTTGATGGCGGACACTATGGGCCTACCGGGGGGGGGGTTTTTTAGGTTTTTATGGACTTTTGGGATAATGTAAAAAATGGGTAGGTTATATTCATCTACCCTCAGATACTCGTATTCACGGTTGCTGAGAAGGCCCTCTTCTTTGGCGAATTTTAATTTCTCATATGTTGTTTGTATATTTTTGTTTAGTGTTTTTATATTGTCTTATTTGTTGCTGCACCATAGACCCGTCAGGTGACTGGATGAGTCATATGGTGTTATAACTGCATATGTCACATGCACTATATTGATCCACATTCGGATCATATGTGATCATACTGATCTCTTTTTTTGTATTTACAATAAAGATAATTCGTTTTTTTATTTAGGCCCTCATTTCTTGTATGTTATGCCACTCATTTGGTCTTCTGGTTTCTGCCAGTCTTTGACAGGAACATACCAGGTTTTTTTGTTTATTAGTTAATATTGCCTTGACCAGAGTGACATGGTCCACACTGGACAAGCAAGATCTGAGGAGACTTCTAGGTGCCCCTAGTGGCACTTGCTATATCTCTTCCCTACTCCCTCCCCTTTTTTTGTTATGAAATGTAATGAAGTAGCAGTTTTCACTGAGCACCATTGTAAAGAAGTATTTTACCCTAATTGCCATTATAATTTCTTTCTGGGATTAATAAAGTATTCTGATAAAAAGGAGCATACTTTACGGGCTATCATCTTGTAAGGAACCATTTCACTGACCAGCAATGTACATACAGTACATCATGTTAACTAAAGTATGCAGAGTCAGCTCTTGCAAATTTGCAAGTTTATTATGGCTTACTTTCCACTTCCCTCCTCTAGCATTGCAATGTCTCCCTTATAGCCTTATCTCCACTCCTGACACCTTCTCTGTGTCTTCTAGGCTTGGCACCTTTGGCCATCTTGATTAGCTCATGCACATGGGAGTCAATTTGTCCTGGAAACCACGACATGCTGACAATGTACACTGAGCTGTGCATGTGCTGCTGAGTGTATGATAAAACGATATTTACTAATCGCTTTAAAGGCGAGAAGAGACATAAAGGATGAATGTATGCAGTGCTAAAACATAAAATTATAACGTAAGAGTCCATAGTGCTAAAACAGAGTCCTTGTTCAGGGAAACAGCTGGAACCACCCACGGTGTAGACAGAGACACAATAAGGTGAGCATGAAATTATCCTCCACCGAACATCAACACACATGTATTTCATACATGTACCTATGAATTTCCATTTGGTGAGACTACAAGATCCAGCCATCTATGATCCAATTGAAGTGGTTCTGTGGCGCTGTGAATATATAACGCTTGTTTGACCACCTGTAACTCAGTGGTCCATTTTCTTTGGTAAGATGCCCGGTGTGTTGATGTTCGGTGGAGGATAATTTCATGCTCACCTTATTGTGTCTCTGTGGGTGGTTCCAGCTGTTTCCCTGAACAAGGACTCTGTTTTAGCACTATGGAATGATACTTTATAATTTTATGTTTTTAGCGCTGCATACATTCATAATTTATGCTTTTTATTGTTACCATACAATTTATGCCATCTTTTTTATTAATGTTAGTGCAGTGATTAATCTTGAATTTATTGTTTGTTTTGTGAGAAGAGACATACATAATCTCTTCTGTAATAAAATCTGACCTACTAACAACTGTATTATAGAAGACTTTAGTTGTACTTTTAAATTAGGCTTGAGATACATATGAGTTTTTTATTACTTACTATTAAGATATATATATATGAGTATTACGAATAAAGCAAATGTCAACAAGGAGTTAAATCTTTTTCTAACAAGTGAATCAAATCTAACACATTACTTATTTACATAGTTAATCTGGTTGAAAAAAGGCACACTTCCACCTAGTTCAAGGCTTCTTAAAAAAAAAGTGTGAATAATGTAATTTCTAGATTTGATTAGAACCAGGTATGACTACATTCTGCTCTCACAATTAAGAATGCTGTGTAATGGTCTGGTGTCACTAATGTCAGTTATCCAAAAAGTAATTTGTGTGCTTCTCAGATCTCTGTATCTGCAGGACATAGCAAGATGACATAAAAATTAGCACTTGTGTTTGTAGAAAAGGACTGCATGTTGGCTGAACCTTCTGAGAAAGGTACGGATGGTTGTGTTTGCCTTCTAGGCAAAAGGTTCTCTTGTTCTCTTGGGCTATGGCCATCTAAAGTTCAAATGTCATTACTTCCTGGTAGGGTCAAGAGCACGTTACTATTGGCCTAATACTTTAATGGGCAGTGTTACTGGCCAATAGGCAGTTGAAGAATGAAGGAGCAGGAAGGCCAACTCTTATCATTACCAAAAAGTGTTAAAATCTTGCTACACACAATTGCATTTTATTACCAGCAGTGCAAATGAGCGGTCAATCTCCCATAATTGTCAGTGCCACAATTTAATTGTGTAGGAGAAAATATTTGCAATTAATTTATTCTCTTCTTCTCCATAAAGTTTAAAAGAAATAGAACATTTATTGCTCAACAATCACTTATTAGAAAATTGTTAGGCGATTTTCTCATTAAAGTATACCTCTGTGAGATCAAGCTCCTGAGATTAATAAAAATCACTCATGTAGCACTGGCTTAGTAACTACATCTTATCTCATGAATACAGGCATAAAGTGTGCAGTGCTTCTTTCATTTTATTGGAGGACTTTTCTAAATCTGTCTAAAAACGGGAGCTTAAAGCGTTTGTTAACCCCAAAAAAAAACAGATCCTGTTTCTTTAAAGCATGTTATACAGCACAGTGCTTGTGCTGTGTCATTTGGCCCCCTGTATACCCTAAAAAACCTGGCTGATCCTGTCTGGCTATACCCTCCCCTTTGCAAGCAGACCACGATAATCATGGCTGCTGAGCCCTGACACCGTGGTCCATTTGCGTGATTCTGTCAGCCCCAGCACTGCTCTCTGCAGCTCTTCTGTGTTATGTCTACTCTGCCCCCCCCCTCCCTGCTTGCACCAGCGCCACATGTGGAATGGCGCCAAACTTCAATACTTAAAAATCTCCATAGGGGACAATTTAACATTTTTTACAGGTTATATGTTTAGAGTTACAGAGGAGGTCCAGTGCTAGAATTATTGCTCTTGCTCTAACGTTTGCAGCGTATGTAACCTGTATGTATCTGGCTCTGAAACTAGCCAGTGCCTCACCAGCCGCTGACCTCACCGCATGTCCCTGCTACATACCTTGTCACCAGACCATTAATTTCAACATAAGAATAAAGTTAAAGTTGAACTTTAGTCAGAAAATAAAGTCCTGCTAGATCACTATAGGCTGGCTTCCTTTGCAGGTATAGCTATGTAAAACATTCAAAATAAGTGTCTACACCAGGGGTCCTCAAACTTTTTAAACAGGGGCCAGTTCACTGTCCCTCAGACTATAGTTTGAAAAAATATATAAACAAATTCCTATGCACACTGCACAAATCTTCACCTCTCCAGTGCCCATTAATGCAGCCTCACCAGTGCCCATCTATACAGCCCCACCAGTGCACATCAATGCAGACTCACGGGTGCACATCAATGCAGACTCACGGGTGCACATCAATGCAGCCTCACCAGTGCCCATCAATGAAGTCTCACCAGTGCCCATCAATGCCGCCTCACCGGTGCCCATCAATGCAGCCTCACAAGTGCCCATCAATGTAGCCTCACGAGTGCCCATCAATGCAGCCTCACGAGTGCCCATCAATGCAGACTGATCAGTGCCCATCAGCGCAGCCTCACCAGTGCCCATCAATGCAGCCTTACCAGTGCACATTATTTCAGCCTCACCAGTGCCCATCAATGCAGCCACACCAGTGCCCATCAGCACAACCTCACAAGTGCCCATCAATGCATTCTTACTAGTGCACTTTAATGCAGCCTCACCAGTGCCCATCAATGCAGCCTCACTAGTGCCCATCAATGCAGCCTCACCAGTGCCCATCAATGCAGCCTCACCAGTGCCCATCAGCGCAGCCTCTCCAGTGCACGGGGATTAGAGAGAGGAGCGCTGCCAGATCGCACAGAGCTGCTGGTAATGGTAGCCTGTGAGGGTCAGTTGTAAGAACTCCCGGGGACTTACCACTGTCAACAGGCACACGGAAGAGAGCCGCGAGGAGGACTAAGAGCTGAGATCCTTGTGTAGCTTAGACTGGTGGATGCCAGAGCAGGCTCTCTGTGTCTCCGCCCCCACCCTGGACAATGCCGGGAGATTGGCCCAGTTTCCCCCTATGAGGCAGGGTCAATGGGGATCTCTCCGGATGGCTGAGTGCAGACTGCTCATTATGGGGGCTCCAGTGCCTGAATGGCCAGTCCGCCCCTGCAGGCAGGCCGGGTTAATGACCTGGCTCACGGGCCGTAGTTTGAGGACCCCTGGTCTACACTGTTTAAAATAAAGTAATACACTGTCTCACCCTGCTCTGCAGATGCTCAGTTGCTCTCCCATTTTAGTAATTTTTAGGCACTTCTGAATTTGTAGAGGCCGATCTGCTGACAGCCTTAAAGCAGAATGAAACCCTCCTATCCTTTACAGCCAAGGAAGCTTCTTCTGTTTTTTATCTGCAACTGCCATGGTGCTGCACATGTGATCAGTTATGACACCAGCCATTTGATGGTTTGACAGTTTGGTGGAGGACACAAGCAAAAGTGACAGCAATCCCAGCATTCCAGGAATGTAACTGTTTTCTGAAACCGTTAAATCAAAGGATTTATTTCCGCTTTATTATTTACTGCTGCTCAGGGGCTCTGGGCTTCAGCAAAATGGCAGCTTCCAGCAAGCAGAAACAGGAACAATGCTGGAGGCAATTTACAGCACACACTAATTTTGGTAGCATAAGTATGCAAGTGGAATGTACAGTATGTTCCTTGCTATAAAACTTCCACTTTAACATATTTGATGCATGTTATTCACCTTCTCAAAGAAATCTTAAAGCCCTATGTCAATCTTTGGATGCCACACCATCTTGGATGTGATTCCCCGCCCCTGCTGACTCAGAGCTGTCACTCAAGTGACACTCTTTAGTATCCACCTTTGCTACTCCCCCTGCAGCTACATAAAATGAAGGGAGGGGCAGAAATGCTGGGCCAGCACTGTCAGTAAATAGACACTCCCAAAAGAGTAGAGAGACATATCGTACAAGGAGGGAGGGGGCTAGAGCATTGACTCTTTTAAAGTAGTCAGGCTTTCTAGCAATTTCAAAGGCACTTTGCAAGTGAATAAAAAAATAATTTATGGAAAGGTAAAACAATGTAAGTAAGCATTTCAAATTATGTGCTTTACCTGCAACTGACTTTTTAGCAATTTCAAAGGCACTTTACAAGCGAATAAAAATTATTTATGGAAATGTAAAGCAATGCAAGTAAGCATTTAAAATCCTCTGCTTTTACCTGTAATTGGCTTTCTTGCAATTTCAAAGGTACTTTGCAAGTGAATAAACAATAATTTATGGAAAGGAAAAACAATGCAAGTAAGCACTTAAAATTCTGTGCTTTTACCTGCAAATGTTTAAGTTAATGACAGGGTCTCTTTAAACTTTCACTGCAGCAAAGGCAGAGTACACAGGAAGTTACAAGCTCACTAGTTTGAACATATAATAAAATTATTTCAGATCAAAAGGAAGAACGTAAGAAAAGTTTATTAATATTTCCAAACACTATAAAAAACCTTAAACTCCCACTCCCTGTGCATATTCTGTCCATTTATGCAGGATAGACACTGTAAAAACGTGGAGCTTTCATATTGACATAGCTCCCTTCAACCCCTTTATGACGCATATACAGTTTGCGGCGGCAGGGGAGGTGGGCTTTAATGGCCCACTGCCGCATATACAATGTATGTGTCGCTGTCCTGTGGTGCCCTTCATCAGTGCCCCAAGAACTGTGAGAGAGCTGTCACCAACAGCTCATGGTAAACTACTGTTGAACAGGAGCCAGTAGCATGGCATCCCAATGGCATTAAAACCTTTCATGAAGCACACTGCCGACCTTCCTGAGTCACCATGACCCATTCAAAACACTGCCTCCCACCGGCGAAAGGGGTTAAACTAAAACCAGAACCCTGAGTCAGACCTTTCTGACACATCTTGATTCTTGGGACCTGATTTCATCTGCAGAGAGCCAATTCCATCAGCAAGCTTACAAGGCCAATGTACACAAATACTGGGCAATCATACCACTGTTGCTTTCAAGGGTGGAGTCTAAATGAAAAGTCAATTCTTATTTAAATAAGGTGGCAGAGAAAGAAAAAGCTGAGCAAGGTGTGGATGACAGAAGAGATTTAGAAGTAATCGGTAACTCCCACACTATCTGACAGGTTGTCGATACACGGCATGCTTCTCTAAGCAGCAGCGGCATCAGATCTCTGGAGGGTGATAAGACCGATACTTTCAATCACTGGCACACTGCCTAGGCAGCCAAGGAGAGATATATATGGGTTAATGTACATCTAGTGGAAGCACTTGGCTTAGTCTTTCGTTGCATAATTTCAGCGATAACACTCTAAATAAGCAGATATTGCAGTTTTTACGGTTCACAATCTTTAGGAGTCATCAGGAATTTCCCTGTTATCTGTTAGTAAAAACAAAAATAGCAGTTTAACACACCTAATTCCTTCTTACACTTATCTGAATACATATATACTTAGAAGCCTTTTAATTAGGTATGGGGGTGGGGGCAAATATGATCAGAAGCAATACTCTGTATGCTGTTGCACTCGAAAATGTTTGCTTGGTTTTAAGGGGCCCAGTGTGTTCCAGTTAATATTCCCTGCACCATTACACTTCTATCAGCTCTATCCTAAACCACAATACAATGCAATATGACTCCATAGTTACATGCTGTATAAACCACTATATGCATTCTGAAGCAGAAAGCAAAATTCAGCCACAGTCCAGTTATCCAATTTTGGTAATTCCATGCCAGCTGTAGCCTAATTTTCCAGCTTTTGTATGACCTAGGGCAATACTGGCATGATCCTTGTGACAGACCCAACCTAGACAGGGGCCTTTGGAGGGGACTGTAGGGTAGCCTATTGACTATGGGCCCTGGCTTTTGAGGGGGCTTTATACTTTGGGATGTGTGTGCCTGGGGGACCTTTAGAGTGGTTGAGTGGTTTTGTTTTGGATTTGGGTCCATGTATCCCAGACACACACAGACTCTGGGAACCTAGGACCTGGATACAGATTTGGGGGCTCTGTGCCCAAACCAGCAATGACTGCTTCAACCCCATCCTAGACTCAGAGACTCTAAGCAGAAGATTATAATCAGCTTAAAACAACCTGATGATGAGGTCTCCTGCTGCTATGTGTAATCTGTTTATTAAGATGTCTTTCTCTCATCGTATAATTCCCCATTGTATGCCTCCTATGTGTAAATTCCTATTGTTAACTGAGTCACCTATTGTTTATGTCTGTCTGCTAATCCTCTTGGAGATGTGATTAGTATTGTGTCCACTTTACCTCATTACCAAACCATTGTGGGATGTTTATATGTTTATTTTTATGTTAATTAAAGGATAAGTTAACCTTTCGGAACATGTTACATTTCCCACCCATTTTTAGGGTGGAACATGTAACATGTTCCAATTCTGTAGCTGCTGCCCGGTTCCCCCCTCCCTGTGACAGTAGTATGGGGAGAAGTTCCCCATACTAGCTGTCAGTTTTTGAAATTTGTGCGGTCACGCGGGGCTCCGTCCATTCATTCATACAGCTTTGTGTGTGAATGAACTACAAGCCCCAACCAGTATTGCCACCCGCCCGTATTTTTACGGGCAGCCCGTAAAAACGATCACTTTTTTCGCCGCCCGTAAATGCCAGTAGTAGCAGGAATGTGCCAGTAAAAAATAGCCGTGACCGGGCCGGCTTGGAACTGCGCATGCTTACCGAGCAGATCCTGTATTCAGCCGGGGGGGGGGGCAGATCTCACAGAGGCTGTGCGGTGCTGGCGAGGCGAGTGATGTATTAGCATATCCCGCCAGGCACGCCAACATTTAAAAAATGTGTAACACTAACCTGGAGCAGCAGGACTCGAGTCGGAGGCTAAGCAGCACGCGGCGGCAGAATGGAGGAGACCTGCATCCAGCCGACGGTGACAGAGGCAGTCTGGCAGAGGGGGATGGAGGCAGAGGGGGATGGTGGCAGAGGGGGATAGAGGCAGTCTGGCAGAAGGGGATGGTGGCAGAGGGGGATAGAGGCAGTCTGGCAGAAGGGGTATGGAGGCAGAGGGGGATGGTGGCAGAGGGGGATGGTGGCAGAGGGGGGTGGAGGCAGAGGGGGATGGTGGCAGGGCAGATGGTGACAGAGGGGGATGGAGGCAGAGGGGGGTGGAGGCAGTCTGGCAGAGGGGGATGGTGGCAGGGCAGATGGTGGCAGAGGGGGATAGAGGCAGTCTGGCAGAGGGGGATGGTGGCAGAGGGGGATAGAGGCAGTCTGGCAGAAGGGGTATGGAGGCAGAGGGGGATGGTGGCAGGGCAGATGGTGGCAGAGGGGGATGGAGGCAGTCTGGCAGAGGGGGATGGTGGCAGAGGGGGATGGTGGCAGGGCAGATGGTGGCAGAGGGGGATGGTGGCAGAGGGGGATGGTGGCAGAGGGGGATAGAGGCAGTCTGACAGAGGGGGATGGTGGCAGAGGGGGATAGAGGCAGTCTGGCAGAAGGGGGATGGAGGCAGAGGGGGATGGTGGCAGGGCAGATGGTGGCAGAGGGGGATGTTGGCAGAGGGGGATGGAGGCAGTCTGGCAGAGGGGGATGGTGGCAGAGGGGGATGGAGGCAGAGGGGGATGGAGGCAGAGGGGGGTGGTGGCCGGGCAGATGGAGGCAGAGGGGGATGGTGGCAGTGTGGCAGAGGGGGATGGAGGCAGAGGGGGATGGTGGCAGGGCAGATGGAGGCAGAGGGGGATGGAGGCAGTCTGGCAGAGGGGGATGAAGGCAGGTGGTGTTGGTGGCAGGGGGGATGGTGGCCGAGGGGGATGGTGGCAGGGTGTGATGGTGGCAGAAGGGGATGGAGGCAGGGTATGGTGGTGGCAGAGGGGGGTAGTGGCGATGGAGAAATGGGGTGTTGGTGGCAGGGGGCGATGGAGGCAGGGGGCGATGGAGGAAGGGGGTGTTGGAGGCAGTGGGCGATGGAGGAAGGGGGTGATGGAGGAAGGGGGTGTTGGTGGCAGAGGGGGATGGTGGCAGGGGGCGATGGAAGAAGGGGGTGTTGGTGGCAGAGGGGGATGGTGGCAGGGGGCGATGGAGGAAGGGGGTGTTGGGGGCAGGGGGTGATGGTGGCAGAGGGCGATGGAGGAAAGGGGTGTTGGTGGCAGGGGGCGATGGTGGCAGAGGGGGATGAAGGCAGGTGGTGTTGGTGGCAGGGTGTGATGGTGGTAGAGGGGGCTGGAGGCAGGGTGTGATGTGGCGGAGGGGGATGGAGGCAGGGTATGATGGTGGCAGAGGGGGGTGGTGGCAGGGGGCGATGGTGGCAGGAGGTGATGGAGGAAGGGGGTGTTGGCGGCAGAGGGGGGTGGAGGCAGGGTGTGATGTGGCGGAGGGGGATGGAGGCAGGGTATGATGGTGGCAGAGGGGGGGGTGGTGGCAGAGGGGGGTGGTGGCAGGGGGGGTGGTGGCAGGGGGGGGTGGTGGCAGGGGGCGATGGTGGCAGAGGGCGATGGAGGAAGGGGGTGTTGGTGGCAGAGGGCGATGGAGGAAGGGGGTGTTGGTGGCAGAGGGCGATGGAGGAAGGGGGTGTTGGTGGCAGAGGGGGATGGAGGCAGGGTATGATGGTGGCAGAGGGGGATGGTGGCAGAGGGGGGTGGTGGCAGGGGGGGATGGTGGCAGGGGGGATGGTGGCAGAGGGGTGTGGTGGCAGGGGGCGATGGAGGAAGGGGGTGTTGGTGGCAGGGGGCGATGGAGGAAGGGGGTGTTGGTGGCAGATGGCGATGGAGGAAGGGGGTGTTGGTGGCAGAGGGGGATGGAGGCAGGGGGTGATGGAGGAAGGGGGTGATGGTGACAGGTGATGGAGGCAGGAGGTGATTGAACTATATAATTTGCCCTTATTATGTCGAAAATAACAAAAATATGTTTTTTTACCTTAATATCTACCTTAAGTCACATTGTTATTTGCCTAGTGTACTTGTTTGTAGCCTAAATACTGAAATTTGCACCTAAAAATTTTATTTTGGAACTTTTGTGAAACTTTTGTGAAATGCCAGTAAAAACTTGTGATACCAACACTGCGCTCTTGGATAAACCAAATATAAGTACCTAAAGCTGCCACTTAAAATGAGCAAGTGTGTGAACAGTATTTAATTCTCTATTGAAACGACAACCCCAAAATATTGAAATAAATAGTAGCGCTAAAACTGATAAACTAATACTAAAGAAATAGTGATAATTTATCTCAACGAAGAGAAAATATTAAAGGCGATAACAATGTTGATGACACCTTCTATTCAGTGAAACACTAGTAGTAAAACCTGCTGGGTTATACACAATAATTAGTGATCCTATAAACTCTCTATCACCCTGTGACAAGTGAACAAAAGAAAAATGACCAAAAATGTATTTTTAGTGAACATAAATTATGTGTAAAAAGTACATGAGCAATGAAAAATAAAGATCAAAAAATAAATATAATTTTTCTCTGTGACGTGATGTGATTCAAATGTCCTGCTTTTATATTCTTCCACCACACCTCCGTGCCAGTGACTCCACTCCCCTCAAGAAACACACTCACTGACTTACTTTGCCTCACTCTCTCGTGTTCAGCTGAATTCGCCTTAACCCACACAAAGGGGGTAAACAATAAACACCGAACTCCAACCATGTGCATCCAGGATCTCTCCACATGTATATAATCTCTCCACATGTAAATGATAAAGAAGTGCTCCAATAGTGTGATACCGTACATTCAATTTAATAAAATGTTAAAAAATCTTCCACCATTACACTCACATTAATAAACTTCACAACAAGCAGAAAATACTGTCACAGCAAGAAAATTCCATGCAGTGTATAAACGATGTGTTGCGGTCGCGGTGGACCCAAGGTGTGCGGTAGCTGATGACAATGTATCGCGTCACACATAGAGATTGTTCTCTTTGTAGATGTAGATGTGGAGATTGTCCTTGATGACGCTCTGGAGGAGGGGCGAAACGCGTCAACGTAATTTCCGGTGTTGAGAACCAGTGATGCTGCTTCCGGTTGCCGTGGAAGGCACGCTACACGTGCGGACCCGGAAATACGCTGATACCTGTTTTCTGTCTTGTGAGTGATCCAAGTAAACAGCACAGTGACGGTTTTTAATTAGCAGTACTTCACATGAATGTTTTTTCTCTTTTTTATGGCACAGTTACCCAACAATGACATTTTCTCACCTCAAATCTTTTCTATTTGCGGCACTATGGGGGTGATTTACCTTGTGCTGTGTAAGTGTAATGCCTTCTATGTAGGCAAAACAATACGAGAACTCCGACAGAGAATCTGGGACCACCTATACTATTCCGGCAATGGTAAACTTACACTTGATGTTATGGCTGTCAGATTTTTGGTTCTTGAAGTAGTCCAACAGAGCCCTAGAGGGGGTGATTGGGATAGGACGATATTACAGAGAGAAACTCTGTGGATCGAACATCTCAATGTTACCACCCCCCCCGACTTCAACGAGAGTATATCTTATAATCCGTTCTTGTAGGTTTTTGCAATTTTCCCCCCCCCTTCTACTCCATCCCCTTCCTCCCCCTACCCTCCCTTTCCGCTCCCCCTCCCTATCCTTTTTGTCCTATCCAAGTCTTTGACAACCCCTCCTCCTTTTTTCCCCCCTTCCCCCTTTCTTCCCCCTTTCTTCCCCCCCCTCCTCCTTCCCCTCCTGGTGCACTATACAATCCCCTTATGGGTAATACTCTACCAACCGTTCTGTATATATCTATTCCTACCCCTATTTAGATTCAAGTCTGCATAATCCCCCTTGTCAGTTGCGGGGGGAGCCTTTTGAGTGGCTGGGCTTTTTACCAGGCGATTGACCTGTTGGGTAAGCAACTTTTTAACGTTACCGCTGAGCCCTATCTGTAATTCTTTGATTATGTTTTCTTGTGTTTTATTTGATCATTTTCTTTATAGATTATCTCTCCTGACGAAGCAGTCTATGTACCGTGAAACTAGTAGAGGACTAGTTAATCCTCTGGTTGATGAGAAAAACTCCATCAACAGATATCTCTTGGGGAAACCTTTGAGTATTTGTATACTGTTTTTGAAACGTTTTTAATGTGAGCTATGTATGCCTTTTTATATGTAATAAATGATTTAATTTTTATCCAAGATTTATTTCTCTGTGTATCAGTACCGAGATAGTCCCCCACAAAACCTTGTCTCAGCAACTGTCCTCACGCTCCCATCCCTTCCCTTTCCTCCTATATTATTTTTGGATGATGGTACTTTTTTATGCTTAGGTTTAGGCCTTGTTATTTGAGGCTATACTCAAACATTTCCTAGGCCCTATTAAGGTGGCTATTGCAGAAAGTATGCTGCAAATATCGAAGCCACAAGCAACACCCAAAATGATAGAGTGTAAATCGCTCGTTGATGAAGGATGGTCTTCTCCCACAATGATAGAGCGCAAAGCAGTCGTTAATTAAGGATGGTCTTTTCCCACAACACATCTGGAAAGTGGCAAAACGCATTGAGAATGCATCAAAAACATTCATGCAGAAACACATCTGGAATGCAGAAATCATGGTGACCTGGCCATCAGGCTTGCACAGAATATATACAGTGACAGATTTTGCCTGCCAACCAGCAATAGTGTTAACTTCGATAGATAAACTTTAGAAATGGCATTACATTCAACACTGGAAACTGCAAGAATTGGCACAGTTTCTGGAAAGAGTGGAACCTAGCAACTGACTTTTGGTTGATGCTTTTGATAGAACTAGTACAACCACTGGCACACTCAGTCACTGCGATTTGCATTGTGGTTATGCCACTGGAGGGCAGACAGGACTTCTACACCAGCCTTCGACATTTCCTATAATGGGAGGTTATTGTTCGGCCAAACGCTGAACAACGCAATCAAGCAAATGACAGGAGGGAAAGTCTGGACTGTGGCCACAGACTAGTAAGAGGAAGCCGCCATCCTTCAC
Organism: Lithobates sylvaticus; assembly: GCA_028564925.1. NCBI lineage: Eukaryota > Metazoa > Chordata > Amphibia > Anura > Ranidae > Lithobates > Lithobates sylvaticus. The sequence continues at coordinate 485,426,851 of CM053027.1, forward strand.
TCATGCCTACTGAACTTCAGAGGGTGCAGGAGGCCAAATCTTATAGGACAGGCTGCAGATTTAATAGATCGCAGTGGAGGTGTCTCAAAGTTACTTTTGACATGAAATCAAGTCCAGAGCAAGCTGCTAAGATGGCTGGAAAGTCTTTTTTGAAGGTGCGTCCAACCAGTCTCTTCCAGTTGGGGCCAGGGGGCCTGAGTGAAGTTGATGATGGTAGCCTCCTTCTGGAGGGTTTGGACAACAATCATCATAGACCAGTGGGTCCAGAAGACAGGTGGGAGAATTCCAAAGCTGACCACTGAATCCATTTAATTTATGTCCAACAGATCTCAGAAGAGAAATTGTGTGCAAGATTTTTATACTGCTACAAGGCCATCATGCCATTGATGCCGAAAACATAGAATCATCTGGGGGTCTTTCTCCACAGTTTTTCTAGTATCTAAGGTAGGAGCCTTCTGACCTGTTTCAGTTTGAAGGAATGGAATGAGTTCATATACACAAAGAGGTTCAAGATGGAGTCCATGCAGACAGTCACAGGGACAGTTCAGCAGGAGGACCAGTTGGTATCAACTGGCCGACTCATACTTCCATGCACCCATCAATGCAGAGCACCAGAAGCATGTGAGATTTGCAGTGGCCAGATGTCACTTCCAGTTCAGGTGTTTGCCTTTTACAGAATTGGCACAGCCCCAGGATTCTTTTTGAAGATCTTGTTGGCAGTGATGGTACCTTGGGCCAAGTGGCACATGAAGGTGTTTCAATTTGCCTTCTTAGCCTATGAGCTGGGCTGTCCATAGATCAGAAAATCTTTGTGCCTGTACAAATTCAACAAGAACTGGAATTTTGGACATCGCCACTGTGCTTCTTTCGAAGGCATGCCTCTCAGCCCAGGAGATAGGATGATTCTGAAGCCAGATGCCAATCTCTGGGGCTGGGGAGTCCACAATCTGAAGAAACAAGGGCAACAAGGCCTTTGGAGCACAGTGAAGCGCAGACACCCCAAGTATCTTTAATGGAAGGAAGCCTTTGTATAGCATTGCAAGCCTTTCAGGATCTTCAAGGGGGCCTGAGTAAGGTTGACAACAAGACAGTAGTAGCCTACATTGCCTGACAAGGGAACACCAAAAGTCTTTTCTTGTTACATCTTGCAAAGAAACTTTTCGTGGGGCAGAGAACCACTTACAGTCAGTTAAGGTTGGTCTTCTTGCCAGGGAAGCAAATCCAATTATTGGTTCGGTTAGGCAGAATTTTTTTTCAACAAGTGCCTCATACCAATATCGGCCCTATGGGGCATTCCAGCAGTAGTTCTCAGGGAGACTTCACTGAACATGCAGCTTCTGATATTTGCAACAGGATACCAATGCAAAGACTCTGTCATACAAGAAAGGTTCACAGTGCCATGGAATTTTCTGTTTGATCTTTGTCTCTGGTCAAATTAAATCTTTTATGGCAAGGTCAGTAACAGCACCCCAATCCAATAGGCTACACTAGAAGTGCAGGGATTCTCATCTGATGTTGTTCAGATCTTGGTGACCAGAAGATCATCCATGAACGCTACATAGGAGAGGATCTAAAAGAAGTTTGTTTTGTTTGCTCAGCAAAAGCTTTCTCTCCTGTGTTCCCTGCTCTAGCCAATATCCTTGACATTTTACAGTTAGCGCTAGAGATTGGTCTGGCATACAACGTCATTTAAGGTACAGATCTCTACTTTATCTTTTCACAGGCTGCAGATGGGTGCAAAAGCCAGTGACCAGATGCTTCTTCCTTATGACAATCTATACTTTTAGGGAAATCCTTGTTCCCTCTGTGGGACTTAGGCTTGGATCTGAGAGCACCCTTTGCTCCAATAGGTTTAATTTCCATTGAAGTACCTCACAGTAAAACTAGTTCTTCTGAGAGAAACTAATTCAGACAGAAGGATGTTGAAGATTGCAACACTTTCCTGCAAGGGCCCTTTGGTGTCTTTTTTTTTTCCTTCTTTTTTTTTTACCAGAGATGGGGATACCACGTCTATCTCCAAAGTTCAATTTTAAAGTGGTATCCAGAAAAACTGTGAAGTAGTCCCCCTGAGTTTTCACATGAGAAGCACTGAGTGCACAGCAGGAAGACTTCAGTTTTCTTACACATGGTCGAGTGTACAGTGCACTTGGTCAAAGGAGGAAAGTGTACAATCTTTTCATTTGGCCATCGAGTCCTCAAGAGTCATCCACTTATGGGTTACCATTGTGATTTGATTAACATGAAGGAAGTAGGCCTTTCTGCTCTGAAACAATTGCAAGCCTATTTGATTAGAGGGGTGGCAGCCTTTGGGGCAGTTATGCCAGTATTGCTTGGAAGATATAGGTAAGGGCTAGCTTGAAGGTCTGGTGTGGCCTTCATTTAACCTTACAAACTAAAATATTCGGTCAGCAAGTTTGGGACAAGAGAGATCAATTTTTTTCTGGCTTTTGCAGCTTTTCTTTGATTGTCAGTGTCTCTTTTCATTTGTTCTCTCCCACCCTATATTAGCTTTGGTATATCCCAGTATGTGCTGATGTGAGGTGGGCCAGGAAAATGGAAAATTGTTATCAAATACTTACTGTAATTTTCCTTTCCTGGCCCATCCTAACGTCAGCACAGGACTCCCCCCCTAGTGGCCTGTCGCAGGCTAGGTTATCGAACATCTTAGTTGAGGGAGGGGCTGTCTTTTATTCAGCTTGGAATATGTGGGGCTCCAAAGGAGTTGTTAACCTGTTATGTGCTGACATGAGGATGGGCCAGGAAAGGAAAATTACAGTAAGTATTTGATAACAATTTTACGTTTGTGTACACAGCTAAATAAAATTCAACCAATGACCATTGTGATCCATACCATGCACAATGATCCTCAAATTTTATGTAAAGGCAAACTTTTATTTTTTATTTTTTTACGTTTTGTTATGGATAGAGCAAGGAATGGTTAGGATCCCGTTTCAGGGTTTTTTTTTCCTGTCTGTATCCCATTGGTAAATATTTCCCTATACTTCCTGTACCAGAGATACACCAGGAAGCAAGAGGTGATCTTTCCAAAGTGAAGGGATATCCCTCATTATACCAGTTATCAGCAAAGGTTTATTTGTTGGATGAAAGATCTCCTCTCTTCTCTGGTTCCTGTGACAACTCAAAGATGTTGGATTTTTCTTCACTTTCTGTACCCAAGTCAATGGTCACCAGAGCAAATAATGAGGGTGAATCTCCTCAGTAGGTACACAGACATGAATAAAAAGCAGACCCGTGCTCTGACCTTTCTACATTCTATCCAAAATGATAGCGTTGCATATTAAATGTTCAGCAATCTATGCACTTTTATTTTATTCACGTTTATGTTTCGCTTTTAGGAGCTTTTCCAGAAGGGCCAGCCAATTTATACTTTTCTGGTTTCTAGATAGATACATTTTACATTGTATCTGCATTTTTATGGTCTGTTTATTTGCAAACACCTGTTCAGTAAAATAATTGCTTTAGCAAATTAACCATTTGCAATTTATGCTTACACTTTCTGACTTTAGAGGTGCTCAAAGGACACAGATTTTAGAATTTGTACCATTTCTCTACCTCTACTTTCTCTAACACTTTCCCTCATCCTATTGCATGAAAATTAGACCTTAAAAAAAAAAAGAAACCACGGAACCATTAAAATGTGACTTTCTTTGCCAGTCTTGTACTAGGACGCTGTCTTCCTGAGCTGGGCACCGAAGAGCAGAATAAAAAGAAAAGAACACTGTCTAATGGAACATTAATTCTGTCCGCCAGCACCAGTGCACATTAAAGTACTGCATTCCACACATGTAGCTCTCTGGGATCCGCTCCAGTACGTTTTATCATGGGAAGCTTGCAATTTGCAATACATTTCTAGTGTCATTTCATGAGTCCCTGGAGACAGCAGCATGTGTGCCGAAGCAGTTTCTATATATTATTAAAAGATGACTGCGTTCCTATCTTGTGTTTATGTGTAACCTCAGGAGACTCATTGGTTTCTTCAGGGCCAAGATTTTGTATACAAATTTATAGTCAGTGTAGGACATCACACCGCATGTGCTTTATACTAATACATTTTAAAGACCAGGGCAGTCTTATCATCACTTATTTATTTCAACAAAAAATCATGTAAATGGTCCAGGATATAACACTTTTAAATACTGTAAGTATTAATGCCTTGGACTTTTCTGCATTTTGTAGTGTTAAAAAACTGAATTAATCAGAATTTTTACTGTTTGATTTTTGCAACATACCTAAAAATTCGAAAGTGCAAATTTCTGCTTTTATTGTGACCTAAAGTTTAAGGCCCATCTCCCTGGGTAAAATGAATAGATTTTGCTTTACAGAGGTTACTTGCTATTATTAATCCTTTTGAAGAAGATGCAATTACCTCTCCTGTGTCTGAAGGTTAAGCACAAGTATCGGCTGATTGCATTTGGCCATCCAGCAAATGCCATCGGGTATCTCTAGTTGTAATCAGGTCAGGAATAGAAACTTTCACATAATTATGAATCAGTATGGTGATAAACATGGTTACCTTATGCTCTGAAACCATTTTTTATTTCATATTATTCTTTACTGCCATTATGGGCTAGATTTATACACATACTAACACAAACAGTCAATTTGGTAAATGGTGAATATAGATTTTTCATATTTGCCTTAAGTTTACTTTGTTGAGACAGAATGAATGAAAAAAAAAAAAACAGAGATGATCTAACAATTCACAATTTTTATCAGTTGCTTGGTTGCATATTAAAGTGGTTCTAAAGTCAAAATGTTTTTTTACCTTTTTGCATTCTCTGCATTAAGGTAAAAGAATTCTCACTACCTATCCTACCCACATCCAGCCCAAAACACTTACCCGACTTACCTGACTCCTCTCACTGCTCCTGCGCTGTGTCTTTCTGTAACACTGTTCCATTCACTTCCTGGTCTCACAACAGACACTGAGAACAGTGGGAGCCATCATCTCCTGCTGTTATCAGTCAAACGCAACCTGGGAGCACACGCACACGAGTGCCTCCATAGCACTCATGTGGGTTAGGTGTAGGGTTAGAAAAATAATTTCTCCTGCGCTCTGGTGTCTAGTTCCTCAATATGTGGTGTAACCAGCTTCACATAGTAATGTCTAGCGTCTTGCAGCCCTCCTCAGAATAATGGGTATTCATACACTAAAGAAAAACAAAAAAAGAAAAGGAGGGCGCACCAACCTAGTGCATTACCACTAGTAAAGCTTTATTCAATAAAACACAGCAAAGTATATACTCACAAACGAGTATTGATAGAAGGCATAATCAATAAAGCGAAATCCACTATTCTGAACATCGACAAGCCAGGACCTGACCACGAGTGTATCAAACGATACCTCAAGATAGCCCATCTTGAGGTATCGTTTGATCCATTCGACGTCAGGTCCAGGCTTGTCGATGTTCAGAATAGTGGATTTCGCTTTATTGATTATGCCTTCTATCAATACTCGTTTGTGAGTATATACTTTGCTGTGTTTTATTGAATAAAGCTTTACTAGTGGTAATGCACTAGGTTGGTGCACCCTCCTTTTCTTTTTTTAGGTGTAGAGTTGCCACCTCATCCCTTTAAAACTGAACACATATTAATTACACAGGTTCTGAGGCTAATTTAATGCAGATAATGAAAGTTTAATTACCACCTTAATCAGCCACATAACCTGTTTAATTACTATGTGTTTGGGTTTAAAGGGATGGTGGCAATCCTAGTTAGCTGCAGCATTGTGCAGCGGACAGAAAATTCACAGAGTCTGAGTTCAGCAACAAGAGTATATTGTAGAAAATTGTAGCAAGTACAACAGGCTCAGCGAGGGAGCACACCTGACTGGAGCCACGTACAACTGAGACAGTGGTGGACCCACAAAATGCACAATGAAAGATGCTGACAGAGTTTACTACGAGGAGTGGAATGTGGCCTAGCCTGTCTATACCCAAAAGGGAAGTCTTCCTTTAAGGTAGATGTAGTCCCTGCACTGTTCCTACTCCCTCCTGTCCCTATCTTTAGTACTGTCCCTGACAGAAGGGGATGCTTTCCCTATGCTAGCCACAAGCAAAAATCACAAGCAATCACCTTAAATAGACTCTGACTGACCCAAGATGGCCTATGATAAATGCTTGAGGGTCATAAATGCTCAGGCTATCAAAGTATGGTTAGTTGGATGCCGCTGACCAGTGAGGGTGCAGGCTGAGGAAAGGTTCATCCAGGCCCTAAGCATAATGCAAAACAGAAAAAAGTAGCCCAACCGCCACACACCTCACCCAGCCCTAGTGGTAAGCAAGTAAAAGAAGCCTCAGCTCAATTCATCAGACCACAACTCCAACATGTTTCACCCCACCCCCGGGGCTTAATCATGGAGACCCAAGGTGCCCGCCAAAGTCACATAGGTTGGCCGCATCGAACTGGATAGCAGCCTCACTGAAATCATATAGGAACTGAGTTGCCCCTGACTTCCTCCCCCACCTGCTACATTCGAGCACCAGCTGCAGATGATAATACAGACTGCACCTGCCTACACCCGGCCTGCTATGAAGGAAGGAAGAGAGGAAAATGTCAGTAGGGGATTGCCAATGAGGAAATATGCACAGAGTAGGTAAGTATAACATCTTTATTATTTTAATAAAAAAAATCACCTTTAGTATTACTTTAACCTTGTGATATCTGTAGTAGCTAAATCTTTGGCTGCTGTGTAAAAAGCACTAATGAGCATAAGGGTATGATGATTTAAAGTGTATATAAACCCACATTGTTTGGCATCATGCTTCACTGAATACACTTTTTTTTTTTTTAATTAAAAAGGTTTTTATTTCTCAAAAAACAGACAGTGCATTCAAACATGAAACTTAATACACGTTGTACAGATGACGGATTATCCAACATACAATCCATGGTTACATTTGAATACATTTTTAAAGCCCAAATTAACCCTTCTTATTTATTACTGTAATGCAGCCTGTCTGAACATATGGTAATATGGAGCTTTTTTACATTTTCCGTTACACCCTTCGAACAGTGCTCCAATCAGGAGCTGCTCAGGGAGTAGGGGAACTGTATATCGGAGCAGTGTTGCTGCAAAGTGGGGTCTTTGCTTGCATGATATTTATGGTATGTTGCTGCGTGTGGACATAATGTTGACATTACACACCAGCTTTGGAGCCAAGCTGCAACGAGTGTGTCTCCTGCTACCAAGGCCATGACTATCATAAGCTAGCATGTTCAAATCCAATCTAAACATGGTAGTCAAGCTCCGCTCTTAATTTTATCAAAAAATTAAAAGGAAAAGTACCGTATTTATCGGCGTATAACACGCACCCCAAGTTTAGGAGGGAAGTTTAAGGAAAAAAACTTTTAGGAGGGAAGTTTAAGGAAAAAAACTTACATTAAAATGCCTATCAATGCAGCTTTTCAGTGTCCATCTGCAGCCTTGTCCATCATTGTAGCCTTGCCCAGTGTCCATCTGCAGCCTTGCCCAGTGCCTTTGCAGCCTTGCCCAGTGCCTTTGCAGCCTTGCCAGTCTCTTTGCAGCATTTCCCTGATTTAAATTTGGCGCTGATTTCCGCTGACTGTGAGAGGAGAGGAGCGAGCAGAGCAGAGATACATAAAGCCGAGTGTACTTCGGCTTTACTCGGCTCTGCTCACAGTCCCGCCCATCTCCACTGATTGCGAGAGGAGAGGAGCGAGCGCCGCTGACATACAGAAAGCGGAGTGCACTTTGGCTGGACTCGGCTCTGCTCACAGTCAGGGGTGGGACTGCAAGAGGAGCCGAGACTAGCCAAAGTGCATTCGGCTTTCTGTATGTCAGCGGCGCTTGCTCCTCTCGCAATCAGTGGAGGTGGGCGGGACTGCGAGACGAGCCGAGTAAAGCCGAGTGTAATTCGGCTTTGTGTATCTCGGCTCCGCTCGCTCGTTTCCGCTCAATCGGCGGGGGATCGGCGTATAACACGCACCCACGATTTTCCCCTGATTTTAAGGGGAAAAAAGTGCGTGTTATACGCTGATAAATACGGTAAGTGCACATTTAGATGCCAAAATCAATTCGTAGGAAATAATGGACAGTTCTTAAATCCAGAACATGAAAAAAATAAACTATAGTGCATTTTTAGCGAGCACACATTTTGATTTATTGTTGTAATATTTCTTGAAAATAATTTTGGATATGACTTCCATATATCACACACTTGCTGTTTCATGTTTTTATTATTTTATTTCATATACAAATAAAATTGCATCATAAATTCTCCCTTCAGAGGTTATCTGTATATCAGACTGTGGTCATCATCACTTGCTCAAATAAATCAATTACCCCCCCCCCCCCCCCCCCCCCCCACACACACACACAGAAAGTCTATTGTCTTCAGATGTGTATATATATATATATATTTTTTTTTTTTGTTCTTGCTTTTTATAAAGTCATTACTTTACAGTTATGTAAACTGTATTATGCTGTCTTTTCTTCAAAGCATGCAAGGCTTTCTAAGGGCTGCCATCAGGTCACTATAATGCCACGTACACACGATCGGTCTTTTCAGCCGGACTTTCCACCAGACTTTCCAGCGGAGGTCCGCCAGACTTTCCAGCGGAGGTCCGACGGACTTTCCGAACGTGCGGACTTGCCCACACACGTCCGGACTTTTCCGGCGGACAATCCGCCGGAGTTTTGCCGGAGGTCCGCCAGACTTTTACACGGAGTAAAGACCTTTCATTCAGAACGTGACTCCAGGTAGACGGGACTAGCGAAGGAAGTAAACGCTGCCGCCTTGACACCTCGCTAGCGCCGTCACCTGGTATGGATTTAAAGGGGAATCCCTACGGGGAATCCATATCAGACCCTTATCCAAGCACGCAGCCCGGCCGGTCAGGAAAGGGGTGGAGACGAGTGAGCGCCCCCCACCCCCTCCTGAGCCGTACCAGGCCGCGTGCCCTCAACATGGGGGGTGCCTTGGGGAAAGGGGGGCCCTGCGGCCCCCCCACCCAAAAGCACCTTTTCCCCATGTTGATGAGGACAAGGGCCTCTTCCCGACAACCCTGGCCGTTGGTTGTTGGGGTCTGCGGGCAGGGGGCTTATCGGAATCCAGAAGCCCCCTTCAATAAGTATGAGTATGGGGTATGATGTACCCCTACCCATTCACCTGGTGAAAAAAAAGTGTAAATAAAAACACAACACAACTTTATTACACAGCTCCGTGGGTCTTCTTCCATCTTGGGGGGTCTTCTCGCTGGACTCCTCCACTATCTTCTGCTCTTTTACTAGCTCTTTTGCTAGGGGAGGAGCCCGGCTTTCTCCTTCGTCGCCGCCGCTGTCTGGGGGTCTTGTTCCGACTTCGGGGGTCTTGTTCCGCTCTTCTGTTCTTCTTGCCGGGCCTCCGCTTTCTTCTTCCAGCTCTTTTACTAGCGGTGGCCCGGGCTTCTCTTGCCGTCGCCGTCACTGTCACCGCCGCCTTCTGCTTATTGTTCTTCTTTCTTCATCCGATAGGGAGACGGGGTCACCATGTGACATGAGCTGGCTCAGGAGGGGGGGGGGCACTCGACCACCCCTTTCCTGACCGGCAGGGCTGCGTGCTCAGATAAGTGTCTGATATGGATTTGGGGGGGACCCCCGCGCTGTTTTTGGCGTAGGGATTCTCCTTTAAATCTATACCAGGTGACGGGGCTAGCGAGGTGTCAATCTTGCCCATCGAGGCGGCAGCATTGACTTCCTTCACTAGTCCCGTCTACCTGGAGTCACGTTCTAAATGAACGGACTTTACTCCGTGTGTGGGGCAAGTCCGTTCATTTCTAAAGTACCGCGGACTAGCACACAGATAGCCGGTTTGTCCGCCGGACTGCTGATTCCAGCGGACAATTTTGAGTCAAAAAAACAATCCAGCGGGATAGTCCGATCGTGTGTAAGCGGCATAAGGATTACTTTTGTATGAGGTTGGGGAACAAAGGTTTGTGTAATGGGGCCAGGCATCCTAATGCCGCGTACACACGAGCGGACTTTTCGACGGATTAGGTCCGACGGTCTTTCCGACGGACTTTCGACGGGGTTCCGACAAACTTTTCGAATGAACAGACTTGGCCACACACAATCACACTACCGGACTAGAATAAGGAAGTTTGTAGCCAGTACCCAATAGCTGCCCTAGCGTCGTTGTTTGTCCGTCGGACTAGCACATAGACGAGCGGATTTTTCGATAGGAACTGGGTCCAGCAGAGTTCCAGCGGGAAAATGTAAGACATGTTCTATTTCTAAAGTCTGTCGGATTTTTCGACAGCAAAAGTCCAATGGAGCCCACACATGATCGAATTGCTGTCCTCTCGTGTGTACGCGGCATAAAGCCCCATACACACGGTCGGATTTTCCCATGGATTCTGTCCTATCGGACAATGTTGTCGGAAAATCCGACCGTGTGTAGGCACCATCGGACAGTTTCCATCGGATTGTCCGACGGACAAAGTCCTATCTCCTGCTGGATAGATTTTTCGACAACAAAGTCCGATCACACCAAATCCGATCGTGTGTATCGAATTCCTGACGGACAAAGTGCCACGCATGCTCAGATCACATTACAAGACCAAAGCTATTGGCTACTAGCCTCTACGTAGTCCCGTCGTACGCAACAAACGTCACCACGTTCAGAATGATCGGATTTCCCGACAACTTTGTCCGACCGTGTGTACGCAAAACCAACATCGGACAAAGTACGACGGACATGATCCGACGGACCTGGTCCTCGGATAATCCGCGCGTGTGTATGGGGCTTAAGAGTCACCTTACCCTTTATTATTCTATATTACTCATGAGCCTTCATTCCAGTCTCCATAGGAACTCCATGCCTAGGCACCTGTTGATTATGTTGAACATAGTGTATATGTGTTTTCGTCAGCTGAGTCCAGCCCAGACATATGTTAGGAAGATGTTAACTCTAATGCCCCATACACACGATCTGAAAATCGGACGACAGATCGTCCGTTTTTTTTGCATGCTAGTCGTATATCGAACCTGAAGTGTTTACTAAAGTTCTGAAAATTCTCGTATGACAGAATAAAAAAATGGAAGTGATTTCATGTGTTGCAATGTATTTGTATTGTATTTTTGGACGACAACTGTACTGATTAACCAGTTCAGCCCCGGAAGGATTTACCCTCTTCCTGACCAGAGCACTCTTTACAATTTGGCACTGAGTTGCTTTAACTGGTAATCTGCATCCTTTTTTTTCCCACAAATTGAGCTTTCTTTTGGTGGTATTTGATTACCTCTGCGGTTTTTATTTTTTTGCAATATAAATGAAAAAAATGTTGCTATAAAAAAATACAATAAACTCAATTTTAGTCATACATTTAGGCCAAAAAGCATTCAGCCACATGTCTCGGGTAAAAAAAAAAAAAAGCAATAAGCGTATATTTATTGGTTTGCGCAAAAGTTATAGCGCCTACAAACTAGGGTACATTTTCTGGAATTTACGCAGCTTTTAGTTTATGACTGTGTATCTCATTTCTTGAGGTGCTAAGATGGCAGGGCAGTACAATACCCCCCCCCCCCCAATGACCCCAGCTTCTAGCAGGTGGAGTTGTTGTCGGCGCTCTCTCCATGAGCAGGTCTGTCTGCCATAGCAACGGGTGCAAATCAGCATCATGGAGGTCCCCAACCTGTACACAGGTATGAAAGAGGAAGAGTTACGTGAAGTGCACATAGGGAGTCAACACTGGGTGCACGTGGGGCTCCATACTGTTACTGGGAGTGAGGTAGTGATGATATGCTGGACAAGTGGAGAGGTCAAGGGCTCTGCTTGTCCCTCCTAAATGCATCACTGACCATGGTGGTGTATATTCCTTTGAGAGAGTTTACTAAAGCTCTGTTGAAGCAAAGGTACCGCATGTGTAAAGCAGTGACCCTAACCAAAGTGCCTAGTGTAGCCCAAAAGAACCCAACCAGGGGTAGGCATCTCATGTGACCCTTGCTTGGTGCCCAACGAGGAGGGAAACATGGAGGACGTGACTACCACTCCATCACCCTACCCTTACAACAGATGGACATGTGTCTTTTTTCCAGCCTAACTATGTAAACTATAACTGGATATTCATTGTAGATTTTCATATTGAGATTGTATGCTCTCCCTGTCTTTGGGCAGATTTTCTGCAGGTGTTTTGGTTTTCTGCTGGGAGGAAAATCAGGAGATCGAAATAGTTCTTTGTTGAAACTTCCTAAATGTAAAATAGCTTGCAGTCTTCATTTATATCTATATCATGCTAATAAGACCACTATTCAAAGTCACAATTCGTCAACATTAACTCAACTGCATGTTGTTGTGTGTTCAGTTATTACATCTGACGATATGGCCTTAGGTTTATATAATAGCTACAAACATAATAATGTTAAGCCCATTTTGTTTTATAACAAATAAACATACTTATATATAAAGGAATTAAAAAAAAAATCGAATGGAAACATTTTACAGCCCCTTTACAAAACAGAATGGTATGGGTGCATTGACCAGGCAGGATGTCGTGCCACAGCCTCGATAGCAATAAGTCACTTACTGATCTTCATCAAGATCTGTCAAAGAAAGTTATGTGTATATATACACATGGACAAAGTGATATACACCGCATTATAAAAATGGCTATCTGGTTAAGATTTAAGAACTTCAAGTTTAATGAAGCTATACATCAAATAATTTATTGAAATTATTTACAGATACACAAGTATTTGTAGTGTATAAAGACAATTGGAATTTTCTGCCTTTTATCAATGATAATCAGTTAGTTTCCTCTCTTTGTTTTATATGTGTAATTGGGTTTTATTTTTTATTTTTTTGTGGTTGTTGTTTTTTTTTTTCTTACAGTTTTTTACAGTGGTATAACTATGAGATTCATCTCTCAGTTCAGGGAGGACGTAATATAAAGTCCTGTGCTAGGACAGTACCCTTGGGAGTGAGGAATGGTTAGAATCTCTGTCAGGTATTTATTGCTCTCTGTGTCTTTGCTGAAAAGATCTATTAGTCCTGGTGACCACTGACACAAGGACAGAAAGTGATGGAAAATCCAACATTGTACAATTATTAATGGAAAAATAAGTAAGTGAAGGGAAATCCTTAAAAATCTTCTGTCTAAAGCTGGCCATCCAAGCTAAATATACAACTTGACCCCATATCTGGCACGCTTGCTGGGAAGATACTGTTTGAAAGACAACCGGCCAAAAAACTTAATCAGGGAATCATCAATGCAGACAACTTGATTGGGAGTAAACAAGGCTGCAAAACGTTGGTTGAAGTGGTTTACGAGGGGCCGAATTTTGTATAGCCGATCAAATCCAAGCTCACCCCAAGGACGACAGAGTTCATTGTCATTGAAGTGCATAAACCGCAAGATCTGCTTGTATCTAGCCCTGGTCATGGAAGCAGAGAACACAGGCATATGATGAATTGGGTCAGTGGACCAATATGACCGTAACTCACTCTTTTTAGTTATGCCCATTAGGAGGGATAGGCCCAGAAAGGTCTTTAGGGTCTTAAATTTGGAAACTGTAATAGGTTTCCAATCTATGGCAAGAGTCAACTGGGGATTAGCGGCGATTAATTGACCAGCATACAAATTTCTTTGGTCCACAATAGATTTATAGAGATCTTCCATGAAAAACATTGAATAAAACTGTTTCCACCTGAATTCCGGGTTGGCTAGTGAATGGGGGAAGTATGAGCGCTGCATAAGTGGTGGGCTCCGAATTAGGATTGCCAAATGCAAGGGGAATGGCACTATGGGCTCGACGGGCCTGTGTTTGCCTTCTTCTTGGTGGCTGCGGGGCACTACTTGTGCTAGCCACCGCACCAGCTTGCACTGCACTTATGGGACTCGCCACGTCACCATGTAATACTGCAGTGCTGGTTTGACTACGACCAGGGTGTACTAGGCCGCTGGTGCTTGCCAGTTCACCAGAAGGATGAGCGGCATTAGTATTGGCTCTCTGCTCCATACGGGAGCCCTGCGGTTCTTGCACCTCAACAACAGAAGAACAGGGTCAGGTACGCCTGACCTTAGCAGGGACCACTCCGTTGTCAGAGCTATCTGTCAAGGTGCCGCTGCTGTCTACTGGTTCATATTCTGAGCCTGAATCTGACAGATGGGTGACTTCCTTTTCACGCTCATCTGTCATGCTCAGAAACGTGTAGGCCTCTTCACTAGTGTACCTCCGATTGGACATTGTGGCCTCTAAATTTACAACTAGTGCGACTCACAGACAAAAAGAGCACCTGATTGTCAGAGTCTGCTTCAATTGCTACCAAAAAAACTGTTAGCATTCGCAGGGATCAGGCCTGACTCTGCGAATGCTACAGTTATGTGTGTTGTATTTTGTAAGTGACAGTAATCGATTGATACTGCGCTTGGGTGGGCTGGGCCGGGCTGGGCTGAGGGGCTAAACGTGTATGTGTAATTGGGTTTTATTTTTTATTTTTTTGTGGTTGTTGTTTTTTTTTTTCTTACAGTTTTTTACAGTGGTATAACTATGAGATTCATCTCTCAGTTCAGGGAGGACGTAATATAAAGTCCTGTGCTAGGACAGTACCCTTGGGAGTGAGGAATGGTTAGAATCTCTGTCAGGTATTTATTGCTCTCTGTGTCTTTGCTGAAAAGATCTATTAGTCCTGGTGACCACTGACACAAGGACAGAAAGTGATGGAAAATCCAACATTGTACAATTATTAATGGAAAAATAAGTAAGTGAAGGGAAATCCTTAAAAATCTTCTGTCTAAAGCTGGCCATCCAAGCTAAATATACAACTTGACCCCATATCTGGCACGCTTGCTGGGAAGATACTGTTTGAAAGACAACCGGCCAAAAAACTTAATCAGGGAATCATCAATGCAGACAACTTGATTGGGAGTAAACAAGGCTGCAAAACGTTGGTTGAAGTGGTTTACGAGGGGCCGAATTTTGTATAGCCGATCAAATCCAAGCTCACCCCAAGGACGACAGAGTTCATTGTCATTGAAGTGCATAAACTGCAAGATCTGCTTGTATCTAGCCCTGGTCATGGAAGCAGAGAACACAGGCATATGATGAATTGGGTCAGTGGACCAATATGACCGTAACTCACTCTTTTTAGTTATGCCCATTAGGAGGGATAGGCCCAGAAAGGTCTTTAGGGTTTTAAATTTGGAAACTGTAATAGGTTTCCAATCTATGGCAAGAGTCAACTGGGGATTAGCGGCGATTAATTGACCAGCATACAAATTTCTTTGGTCCACAATAGATTTATAGAGATCTTCCATGAAAAACATTGAATAAAACTGTTTCCACCTGAATTCCGGGTTGGCTAGTGAATGGGGGAAGTATGAGCGCTGCATAAGTGGTGGGCTCCGAATTAGGATTGCCAAATGCAAGGGGAATGGCACTATGGGCTCGACGGGCCTGTGTTTGCCTTCTTCTTGGTGGCTGCGGGGCACTACTTGTGCTAGCCACCGCACCAGCTTGCACTGCACTTATGGGACTCGCCACGTCACCATGTAATACTGCAGTGCTGGTTTGACTACGACCAGGGTGTACTAGGCCGCTGGTGCTTGCCAGTTCACCAGAAGGATGAGCGGCATTAGTATTGGCTCTCTGCTCCATACGGGAGCCCTGCGGTTCTTGCACCTCAACAACAGAAGAACAGGGTCAGGTACGCCTGACCTTAGCAGGGACCACTCCGTTGTCAGAGCTATCTGTCAAGGTGCCGCTGCTGTCTACTGGTTCATATTCTGAGCCTGAATCTGACAGATGGGTGACTTCCTTTTCACGCTCATCTGTCATGCTCAGAAACGTGTAGGCCTCTTCACTAGTGTACCTCCGATTGGACATTGTGGCCTCTAAATTTACAACTAGTGCGACTCACAGACAAAAAGAGCACCTGATTGTCAGAGTCTGCTTCAATTGCTACCAAAAAAACTGTTAGCATTCGCAGGGATCAGGCCTGACTCTGCGAATGCTACAGTTATGTGTGTTGTATTTTGTAAGTGACAGTAATCGATTGATACTGCGCTTGGGTGGGCTGGGCCGGGCTGGGCTGAGGGGCTAAACGCAGGTGCTGGAAGTTATCTGGGCTGATCCTGCTAACGCAGCATTTTTTGGAACCCTAAACTATTGGGGATGTAGCCAGGGCTGGCTATTATGCCTACAATCTAGAGACATTTTCTGTGTTATTAATGTGGGGTTGGCTCCCTCTAGTGTTTTCTGGACTCTGTGTGTAAATTTCCTTTTTCCTGTGAGAGGTTTTAGAGCAAAGCATCATGGGATGTGTAGTTCAGAATGCTGAAGTGACTATGCCAGCAGGACTGATCTGAACTACAATTAACAGAATACTGTGTGGACAGAACAGATTGCTGGGAATTTCAGTCTCTCGTTTGACTCTGCCAGCAGGAGGTCTGTGTGACAGAGAGTTGCTGATGATTTGCGGCTTACACAGTGGGGAGCTGGACAGCTATAACCAGAGTGATCTCTGCAGACAGCATCGATTCTTCCTTGCAGGGGATTGGAGGGTGTTCTGGGCAATCCAGAGACACCTGCACTTCAGATCCTAGTTGGCTGTAGCGTGGAACGGCGGGCGCCATGACCCGGAGCCAGGATACAGAAAGAGAGTTCCTGTCATCATCTGCATCGTTGCCAACTTCATCTGAGTTCCAGAGTGGTGAGCGGGTAAAGCCCATGTTATAGTAAAGACACTGCCTTCAGACATCATTCACAACAGTTCAGCTGGTGGTACTTGTAGTTCCACAGAAGTTAGATTTTATGTTATAACGAACACTGAAAGCAGACATCTATGCTCATTTCACATTATTGATTCTAGTAGCTATATTGGATAACATCATTAGGATCATAAAAGAAGGAAGTTACAGTACAACAAGGATAAAGCAAGGTTCAACCAAAGAGGCTAGCTGAAGATATCTGGATTTCAAGCAATACCCTTTACCCTTGACTTAATCTACAGGGAGCCAGCCTATTTGAATACAACAGTCTGTATGTTCTGTATGTTGTTTCTTTATATTGTGCAGGATTTAATGGTCTGTGAGTTGAGGAGGCAGAAGGGAGAAACCTGACACAGAAGATATTGTGCCAGCTGTCTGCCCTCCTGTTAACCTGTTCACATAGATTTCTTTGATTGGGTTAATATTTATGTTCATTCCCAATTGAATGAACTTTTCCTCATATTATTGTCACTTTGATAAGTTTGATAAAATAACTGTATGTAGGAGTGTTTTCTTGCTAACTGACAAGTTGATATGTACCTATTTTGTGTTCTCATTAATACAGTAAACATACTTGAACTGTTTCTTTAATACTGCGTGAGTCTCTATTTACTACTACAGTTGGTAAGATGACTGAACTCAGGGTGTCAGAGGTAATGGAGGATTTGCAGAGTCGAGGTAATCAGTGGGGTACAGAGTCTTTTAGCAGCCCTCACAGGGATACCGCTACATAGATCTGATCAAAGATATTAATATGTTCAGACACTATACTACTAAGGGAGGTGTATGGTGCGTGCCTGGGTGTTAGCCCTTCTGGCATTAATCTGACGCTGCCTGGGGCTGACGCTGACCCTAACTGATGCTAAAACCCTACTGATGTCACCCGCCAGGGGATCAGGGGGTTAAACCTTTATTAGGTAATATTTGGCGTGTGCCCTGACGCTATAAAAAAACTAACTAAACAGCGTCACCCGTGACACTAATACGGTGATCACTGGTGACAGTGGGTGAAAGGGTTAACTGGGGGTGATCAAGGGGTTAAAACCTTTATTCGGTAACATATATGGGGGTACCCTGACGCTATAAAAGACTGATGGTGAAGCTAACCAACTAGCTAACCCGTGACACTAATACGGGGATCAGAATATAGATCTATACACTATATTAGTGACACTGGTGACAGGGGGTGAAAGGGTTCACTGGGGGTGTGGGGGCGATCAAGGGGTTAAACCTTTATTAGGGGGGTTTAGGGGGGTACCCTAGACCTACCTGGGCCTACTACTAACTGCCCTAATGCTGATTAGCGTCACAAGAGACACCAGTGATCACTGCACTTGGTGACACAGTGACAGGAGCTGAAGGGGTTAACTAGGGAGGGGGGGGGGGGCGATCGGGGGTTATCCGGGGGTGAAAAGTGTGCCTACGTGTACTGGTGTTAGTTTAGTGTTGGTGCAACTCACAGCTAGATGTCTTCTCTCCTCTCTCTGGAACCAAAAATAATTCCACAAGGGGAGATGACACTTCCCCTGCCTGTGTTTAAACTTACAGGCAGAGGACTCTCTCATTCGCCAGAACCGATCACCAGGTCCAGGCCAGAAATCATTGGCCTGGACCTTAAGACTGATCTGTTCTGAAGCGAATCTGATCACCGCAGGTACCCCGTATAACTACAGCGATTTACCCATGAGAGCTGACATGCTGCAGTATAATGGCGGTGGCTGGTCGGCTACTGGTTAAAGTTGTATGGTCACAGCATAAACTTACATTTTATAACATTAGCATATGTGTCACAAAATATAAAGAAGTAAATGTGTGGGGATCTTCACAAAGTAAAGAAGCAAATGTGCTTAGCAAAAAAATACTTACTTTATAACGAAATACTTACTTTATAACAAAGCTCTTCGTGCTGTCACTGCTGACAGAGCTCCCGGGTTTGCCAACTCCAGCTATGTGAGTTGCCAGAGCCACAATGACATCACTCCTGCGCGTGTGCATGGGAGCCCTTGGTTCCATTACGGTTCTCTAAAGTCCGGCAAGGTATGCTGGACCTTCAGAGCGCATGCGCCATGACGTTACTGGCTGCATCAAGTGTGAATATCTCCTAAACTGTGCAGGATTAGGAGATATTCATTTTACCTACAGGTAAGCCTTATTATAGACTTACCTGTAGGTAAAAATCGCAAAGCAGACTTTACTACCGCTTTAAGACTGTGTACCGATAAGGAGCTGCACCTGTGTTGTTTGGACTGAAACTGAAGACAAAACCTATTATTTTTGTTTGCTGGTAAAGTGGATTTAAATGTAAAGCTTCACCTGGTAAAACAGTTTTTAAAACTATATGTATACACACACATGAGTGTGTTTGTGTATGTATAGATATATATATAAATGTAGCACTGACCCCCGAAGGAGCTGCTGGTTTAATTTGGGCGTTACCTTCTTGACCTCGTATGCGTCTAGGGGTTTCCCGAGGTAGATGGCCCATGGTAGATGAACTGTAGAAACTGACACTGGATCCACGTTGGGATTTTTATTTGCAAAATGGTAGACAAAACACAGTCTCAGGTAAGGATAGAGGGTATAGGTAGAAAGTTCAAGCACTCTTGGAACTGCTTGAAACTGAATGTCTCTCGCTATGAAATCCAGAGAATAGCCATTCACAACTGGATAATACAGCTATCGGATAAATCTCCTCTCAGTAGATTTAGCAACCGATAACTGATTCAAATAGAGCAAAGTCTCTGCCACAGACTTGGTTGTAACTGAAGGATAGATAAAATTAGAGGACCCTCATATGGTACCAGTATCTTGCAGCCAGCCCAGCGATACCGTACGAGTGTGAAATCACCTGGTGTCTTTCAACTTAGCTTCCAGGCTCTTGCCGAGCAGTCAGCCTTTTGCATGGCCCTCTTCTGAAGAGTCCTCCCCTGGTTGCGTTCTCAGTTGCTGGGCCTCTCCAAAGACGAGACGGCACCGGACCACCTTAGAATCCTCCTTCCAGTTACTGCGCCTCGGGCTAGCCAGCCCCAAGACTCGAAAATGGATGGATCCGCACCCCAGGCCATGAGGGCCTCTGAGGGCTGGTCAGGAGGACCAGGACCAAACAGACAGAAAGATCTTCTGGACCGGAACCCAGAAGCACGTGATCCCAGTACCTTAAGTACCCTCTCCCAGAATGCACAGCGAGACGACACACTCACTGGTTGGTTCCAAGAGAGATTGGCACCCAATGCGTCCAACCGGACCGCGTTCTTGTGCTTGCCAGAAGTGACACCG
Source organism: Lithobates sylvaticus (assembly GCA_028564925.1). Lineage (NCBI taxonomy): Eukaryota > Metazoa > Chordata > Amphibia > Anura > Ranidae > Lithobates > Lithobates sylvaticus. The sequence continues at coordinate 485,446,855 of CM053027.1, forward strand.
GCACCTATGGCCAAGCAGAACACAGTGCAAAACTGATACTGAGACCAGAATTTAGAAAAATTAACCCAACTGTGGTTTTAGGAACATGAAATTTTCAAAACATATAGCACATGATCATCAGGAGCCCGGCGCTACATAAATATATATATATATATATATATATCTCTATCTATCTATCTATCTATATATATATATATCTATATATATATATATATATATATATATATATATATCTATATCTATATATATATATATATATATATATATCTATATCTATATCTATATATATCTATATCTATCTATATCTATCTATATCTATATATATATATATATATATACACATATATACATATATACACAGTATACACAGTATATACACATTACACTTTAAGTGATCACATAACCTCTGCTCTCAGCTGCATAAGAGGTTGGGTAAAGATGGCGGTGGTCAGCAGCAGTGATCTTCCCAGTGAAGCGAAAATGAAGGGGGAGGGTTTCAGCACAAGTCTTGGCCATTGGAGGACAGGCAGGCTGTTCTTTCAGCTCACCTAATAAACCAACCATGCTGGGAAGGATGTGCTTCTATGTCTGGCGTGGTCAGTTTGAAATAGGAAAGCAGGGGGGCTGGCAGGATCACCAGAGGTTTCACACTAAGGTAGAAATACACAGAGGACAGGATACTTTTTAACACAAGTACATGGCACAACAGACACATATCAGAAATATGAAATGCCTGTTTTCCCCTCTAATCCTGACAATACGTTTTCACAGGGAATTTCCCCTCACTTTGGAGACTCACTCTGACTTCCTGTTGTGATTCTGGAAGAGAAAGTGAGGCCAAATCTCCCTAATAGGATACAGGCAACATAAAAACAAAATTGACATGGATTCTAAGCGTTCCTTACTCTAAAACTACATTAAAATTTTTTGAGTCTAATATTTGCACAAAATTATCACTATAGGCATCCTATATTTCCCCCAGTGTTATTATGGTATTGTGTGTTATATTTTTCAGCACATGAGTAGTTCGGGGGCTCCACCTCGTAACTGGCGTGGAATTGGTCTGGCAATGTTGGTGATTGCAGTAGTTATGTCCCTTGTACTACTTTCAATTTTCCTGCTGTCCCCAGGTAAGCTTTTTGTACCTTGTTTTTACAATCGCTCATGTTTTGTAATTTATTAGTAGTTCAGTTTCACAGAGATTTTTATATTTTATACAAAATTTATACAATTTTTTACTAAAATAATCTGTAGGTAGTTTGGCCCCTCTTTTTTTAATTTAAAGAACTGTTTCTGTTATAGAATGATCTGTTTTGTTTGGTATTATTTTACAGTTATTCAAAGAAAACAGTGTTGATGTCTGGTGTTTCTTTATACAGTAAATAGCATAAATAATACTTTTAATTTTGATATTAGAGGGTATTTTATTTTAGAAGCGGCCCACGATGAAATTGCATTTGACACCCCTGTCCTAGACCATACCCCATTCGCCAGACTACGTTGATTTTTGGAATATTACTGGATCCATGGAGGCCATAAGTGAAGTTTTTATTTGTTAAAGTGATCATGTGAATAAAATATGACATCAAAGAAAAAACACTGCAGGTATAAACTACCCACCAGACATATTGTTTAGTGTTGAGGCCAAATAATTACATTTTTGTTTCATCTGAACACCTCGAAATGCACCATGAAGATTCTGAGGCCACATGGAAAAAGGTGTTATGGTCAGACGAGACAAAAATGTAATGATTTGGCCTCAACACCAAACAATTTGTCTGGCGGAAATCCAATACAGCTCACCATCCAAAAAACGCCATTCCTACAGTAAAGCATGGAGGTGGTAATATCCTGTTGTGGGGTGTTTCTCTGCAGTGGGGACTGGAGCACTTGTCAGGATAGAAGAAAAATGGATGGGGCAAAATACCATCAAATTATTGAGGAAAATCTGCTGCCCTCTGCCAGAAAGTTGTCAATGGCAAGAAGGTTTACCTTCCAACATGACAATGACTGTCAGAAACCATGAATCAGACTGAGACAGAAGTACAGTTAAATCTCGCTTGTTTAATAATAATAATAATAATAATAATAATAAAAACCTAAACAGAGTAAACGTAGTCAAAACATAGCCAGAGTTCAGGAACCGGAACGGATAGTCAGACAAGCCAAAACGTCAGGGAGCCAGAGATGAGCATAGTACATCAGCAAGCAGCAAGCAGGAACTGGAACCAGAAGGAATGTCAGCCAAGCAAGTTTTTAACAGGAACATAGGAGAGCGTCTATAGAGATGTGACCAAGGCGAAGGCAGAGATCATCTGGGCTGGATGGCTTAAGTAGGCAGGACTGACGAGCAGGATATCATCAACAGGCGAGTCACTGTGGAGAGAAAGGAGCTGGCAATTAGCCGACAGCTGAGTGGCCAGCTTTGAGAAGGAAGGGCTGAGCGCAGCCCTGACAATGACCCAAAGCACACACCAAAAATTACCACACAGTGGTTGAAGGAGAAAAGGGTGAATGTCCTAGTCAGAGCCCAGACTTAAACCCCATTGAAAATCTATGGAATGACTTGAAGACTGCAGTCCACAAACAATCACTATTCAATTTAACTGAACTTGAGCAGTTCTGCAAAGAAGAGTGAGCAAATATTGCAAAGTCTAGATGTGCAAAAATAGTAGAGACCCAACAGACTAAAGGCTGTAATTAAAGCAAAAGCTGGTTCAACAAAATACTGAAAACTCAAATTTTGTGTGGAACTCCGCTTTAAACTCAAATGTATGTATACTATTGAAAAAGGCAGAGGAATGACTGATCTCTTATTTGACAGTTTGGTCACAGGTTTTTAGTAAGACAGAGCCAGCCTGCAAGGAGGTTTCTATTGTTGAGCTGTCTTTTTAGATAGTCCAAAGTTCTCAGAGAATCCTTTGTCATGTATTATATGTTTATGTGTAAAAGAGAGGATGTATAAGTATAGTATAAAATATATATATATATAATATTAACGTGAAACAATAAGTATTATAAACATTACTTAAAATATTTTCACTAACAGAAGAGGAATTGGTACAAGGGACACATCCTACTAACTGTCACATTCCGGGTACAGCGGGGAACAGGAGGTGGATCCCCTATGCCAATGGGGCGATAGCACGGGTTGTATTGGAGGACCGGTTCTAATGTTGCTACTGGTTTTCACCAGAGCCCGCCGCAAGGCGGGATGGACTTGTAGCGGCGGTAGCAACCAGGTCGTGTCTTCCAATAGCAACTCGACCCCACTGACAGCTGAGACAGGCGCGATACACAAGGATTAGGCAGAGGCAAGGTCAGACGTAGCAAAGGGTCAAGGCAGGTGGCAAAGGTTCGTAGTCGGGGGCAACAGCAAAGGTCTGGATACACAGTAGGAGAAAAACACACTAACGCTTTCACTGGACACTAAGGCAACACAAGATCCGGCCAGGACAGGAAGGCGAAGTGGGTTTTTATTGGTTTTGGGGTGTAAAACTGTAATTGGGCCAGGCACCAATTGATTGTGCGCTGGCCCTTTAACTGGAGGAAGACTCGCGCGCGCGCGCCTGGGGAGCGGGGGGCGCGCGCACGCCGGAAGACTGCAGGGGACAGGTGAGAGGAGCGGGATGCGATCCCCGGGCAGACCGAGGATCGCATCCCGGAAACAAAGCAGCGCCTGCGGTCAGGGGAGCCGACCGAGGCGCTGCAGGGAAGAGAACGCCGTGAGCGCTCCGGGGTGGAGGAGGTACCCGGAGCGCTCGGCGTTACACTAACTGTAAGTTATCTCCCTTGTGCTGATTTTTGTTTGTGATTTTGGCTGCACTTTAGAGGTTAATAGAGGAAGGTTTCCATAACTTGGCAGTAGCAATTAATACTGTCAAAATACATAGAACATCAGCCCGTGGGATACCCTGAAAATATTTTAGATTGGTTTGTTCATCAAGCCTACCAAAGAAATTTCTGTGATTTAACTTTACTATTACAATTGATAAAGCAATAAACCTTAATCGTAAATATTCTGACTGTAGGGCATGTCCACCATCTGTGGTGCAGAAAACCCATCTGTCCTCAGAAACTAAGGGAAAAGCTAGTGGAATTAAAAAAAAAGCAATTGTTTCTATTATTGAAGTATTGATTGTGAGTTGAGAAGTATGACTTGCTTTTGGGCCATTCGTTCAGCTCTCATTCTTCATTTTTGTCTTGTTCCTATAATCTCATGCTGTTAAGTGTGCATTTGGTGAAGCTAGAATATTACATAGAAATAAAACCTCTGCAAGCTGAAAAATTCAAAATTTTAAAGCCTCCACTGTGCTGGCAATGGTGTTGTCTAAAGTAATAAGACATCTGAATATAACAAAAATATTCACAAGCTGGGAGATCATGGGTGGTAGAAAAGTGTTTTCAGCTTTCTGTGTTGGTTCTTATCATTGTCAAGATGGCTCCTAAGGGACATACATACACTCACTGGCCACTTTATTAGGTAGACCTGTTCAATTGCTTGGTAACACAAATTGCTAATCAGCCAATCACATAGTAGCAACTCAATGCATTTAGGCATCTAGACGTGGTGAAGATGACTTGCTGAAGTTCAAACCGAGTAATGGGGAAGAAAGGGGAGTTAAGTGACTTTGAACGTGGAATGGTTGTTGGTGCTACATGGGTTGGTCTGAGTATTTCAAAAACTGCTGATCTACTGGGATTTTCATGCACAACCATCTCTAGAATGGTCCGAAAAAGAGAAAATATCCAGTGAGCGGCAGTTGTGTGGAGGAAAATGCCTTGATGTCAGAGGAGAATTAGCAGACTGGTTTGAGATTATAGAAAGGCAACAGTAACTCAAATAACCACTCGTTACAACCAAGGTATGCAGAAGACCATGTCTGAACGCACATCGAACCTTGAAGCAGATGGGCTCCAGCCGCATTAGACCACACCGGGTGCCACTCCTGTCAGCTAAGAACAGGAAACTGAGGCTACAATTCGCACAGGCTCCCCAAAATTGGACAATAGAAGATTGGAAAGACGTTGCCTGGTCTTATGAGTCTCCATTTCAGCTGCGACATTCTGATGGTAGGGTCAGAATTTGGCGTAAACAACATGAAAGTATGGATCCAGCCTGCCTTGTATCAGGGGTTCAGACTGGTGGTGGTGTAATAGTGTGGGGGATATTTTCTTGGCACACTTTTGGCCCCTTAGTACCAATTGAGCATTGTTTACGCCACGGCCTACCTGAGTATTGTTGCCGACCATGTCCATCCCTTTATGATTACAGTGTACCCATCTTCTGATGGTTCCTTCCAGCAGGATAATGCACCATGTCACAAAGCTCAAATCATCTCACCACTGATTTCTTGAACATGACAATAAGATCACTGTACTCCAATGGCCTCCACAGTCACCAGATCTCAATCCAATAGAGCACCTTTGGGATGTGGTAGAATGGTAGATTTGCATCATGGATGTGCAGCCGACAAATCTGCAGCAACTGCCTGATGCTATTGTGTCAATATAAATTAAAATCTCTGTGGAATGTTTCCAACACATTGTTGAATCTATGCCACAAAGAATTAAGGCAGTTCTGAAGGCAAAAATGGTCCAACCAGATACTACCAAGGTGTACCTAATAAAGCGGCCGGTGAGTGTAAATTATAGATGTATGCTGCAAAAGTGGTAAAGGACCCTCTGTGTTACCATAAAGTTCACAACATTCTGCAGAGGTGCAGTTTGATCAATATCCATCTTTACTCTAATGCCGCGTAGACACGAGCGGATTTTCCGTCGAAAAAATCTTGGATGGTTTTTCCCGACGGAATTCCGCTCAAGCTTGGCTTGCATACACACAGTCTCACAAAAGTTTGCTGAACTTTCGACCGTCAAGAACGCGGTGACGTAGACCTTGGATGGACTACCTCCTGGACGGCTGTTATTTCATTTCCAATATGCCTGTTTTTAACATACTCTTGTGAGTACATATGCATCTTTTGCCTGTTCAACTTACAGTTCGTTATCAGGCAAATTTAGTTCTGACTCACTGTAACCAGTGTAGCTGTGTTGACTGTCCTGGCCTGTTCTATGTTTCAGTGGCTGCAGAATCGACTGCTTACCCATGGCTGGTTCAGAAAGGCCTGGAAGTTAGTGGGCAGGAGGAGTTTAACCACTTGCTTACCGGGCCTATTTTGGCCTATTTTCCTTCATGTAAACATCATCATTTTTTTGCTAGAAAATTACTCAGAACTCCCAAACATTGAGTACGTTTTTTTTAGCAGACACCCTAGGGAATAAAATGGCGGTCATTGCAACTTTTTATCTCACACGGTATTTGCGCAATAATTTTTCAAACACCTTTTTTTTGGAAAAAAAACGGTTTCATGAATTAAAAAATAACAAAACAGTAAAGTTAGCCCAATTTTTTTATATAATATGAAAGATGATGTTACGCCGAGTAAATAGATACTGAACATGTCATGCTTTAAAATTGCGCACAACCGTGGAATGGCGCCAAACTTCGGTACTTAATAATCTCCATAGGCGACGCTTTAATATTTTTTACTGGTTACCAGTTTAGAGTTACAGAGAAGGTCCAGTGCTAGAATTGTTGCACGTGCTCTAACGCACGCGGCGATACCTCACATGTGTGGTTTGAGCGGCGTTTACATATACGGGCGGGACTTGCGTGTGCGTTAGCTTCTGATCGCGAGCTACAGGGGACAGGGGCGTTTTAATTTTTTTTTTTTTTTATTTATTTATTTTTATTTTACTTAATTTTTTTTATTTTTACACTTTTTAAAAAAAAATAAAAATTTTGGATCACTTTTATTCCTATTACAAGGAATGTAAACATCCCTTGTAATAGGAATGTATGTGACAGGTCCTCTTTATGGAGAGATGTGGGGTCAATAAGACCCCACATCTCTCCTCCAGGCTGGAAAGCATGAGATCGGTAACATTTTTTTTACCGATCTCATGCTGACAGCCGCGATCGCGGCTTTGTTTACTTCCGGGTACCGGGCGTGACGTCATAACGTCGCGCCCGGGCCTCCGACGGTCATAGAGATGACTGGTGACCATCTGGTCACCGGAAATCATCTCTATGCTCGTCATCCGGCGGCAAGCGATTCTTTCTCCGGGCCCCCGATGGCACGGGAGAGCCCGGAGAAGCACCGGATGGCGGCGGGAGGGGGGGACGTCCCCTCCCGCTGCCTATAAGAACGATCAGGCGGCGGAACTGCCGCTATGATCATTCTTATGGTGCACAGAATCGCCGGCCGGAAAGAATGATATCTGAATGATGCCAATAGCTGCACGCATCATTCAGATATCACCACTCAAAGTCAAGCACGTCATATGACGTCCTTGGTCGGCAAGTGGTTAATCAGCAGCTACAAATTCATACAGCCCTGGCCAATCCCTGGGAGAGGTGCCCAGATGGTCACTTTGAGTCTGTTTAAATACTCTGGGACTAAAAGCAGACAGATCTTTTTCCTGAGTAAATGTGAATGTAAATGTGAATAGTAAATGTGAATTTAATTACAGCAACAGTTTAAATTACAAGTTCACTTTTAGTGAAATTGTACTGTATGCACTTGCCCACCCCTTTAGTACAGAGCGGTGTGATATATACTTATCTTGCACCCCATTCTAGCAATCTTTATTGGGCAGCCCTACCTTATGGCCCACAGCCTTTTTAGCAAAAATATCCCCCCCGTTGGCCCAAATTCATTGCAGGGGAGCACTACGGCTCATTCATTCTTATGAGTGAGCCGTATTATGCTGGATGGCTGGAAGATGGCTCACCTATAGGAAAGAATGTGCTGTAGTGTGTGTAGTGTGCCAGACAGAGCCACACAATGAAGATCACTGGAGTGGGGAGCAAGGTAATATTTAATAAAGCACATTGCACTAAGTAGAGGTGGGAAAGAAATACAGTATTAGATCATTAAATCTTGTTTTTTTAGACCATATGAATAAAGGATGACACATTACCTACCTAAAGATAGATAGTCCATAAACAGAGTCAGGCAGGCCGGGATCAGGGTAGGAGAGATCAGCAGAGTCAAACGTAAGCTGGGTCAGCAATTGCAATCAGACAGGCAGGTAACAGAAGTCTCAGGTACAAGCTGCAGACAAACAGCACTGAACAAGTGCAGCTGTCACCTTTAAATAGGGCCACTGGGGCCAAAGCGCTCCCATTGCGCATGCACGCCCGTTGCGCGCACACGCGTCATTTGCGCATTCGCCCTCGCCTAAGGTGCACACTGGCACACACACGCTTAGGTTGCCTAACGGCACGCGTGCACATGCGTGCACGCAGATTCGCCCGCACATCGTGAGCAAAGCCCTGACACATTGCCAGTAGCTCACTAGAAATGCACTGTATGAAATCACTGGGGACAGTCATATTAGAGTTTGAATTCTGACAAGTGTTACAGAAATTCGCTGCTTACCTGAATTGTGCATCTTCTTGATAGATAACCCAAAGCAGCCTGAGAAGTCTCCTCTGATACTGTCTGATCTGGAATATTTGGAAGACCAGGCTGTTTTACGCCAGCTTTCATGGGCAAGTGGTAAGTAAAGTGAATATAACATGTTTGTTAAATCAGATTTGTATATATGTTAGAGAGTTGTATGCTTTATTAATTGATATGTAAAATAATACGTTTTCATATTCGTTTTGGGTAGACGGTTGTAGGCTGAAGTGTGTTAAAGCTTCATTCAGGATGCAGGCAACAATAGTAAGAGAAGGGGAAGCGGAGTTGGGGGAAAGAGACACCACTGTTCTACTTATGTGGGGTTGTTGTATCACGGTCACGTGATAGTTTACATTATTTGGGGTTGTATTCGACATGTGCAAAGAGAGATCACACAAATACTTCTAAGTATAAGATTTATTAAAAGTACTGACAAATACAGATAAAGATAAACAGAATATAACAATAATACTTAACTAAAGATGCTGTTTCCGCCATGGGTCCCTCCAATTATATAGCATGGCATATGTGTCCACAGATGCATGCATGATTGCAAGCTCAGAAGACGAAACACGTATTACAAGCTGTGTGTGCCTCATAAAGAGGTATGTCCAACCCATCCCCCTCTGGAGCAGAATGACCTCACATTCCTGAAAGTGGGCTGGCTTATCCATAAAGTCAGTTTACAATCAGTTTCCTATCAAACGAGTCTGCTAAAAGTAACTAGACTTATCCTGTATAGCCCCTTAGCCATGGCTTGGAGGCATTCCTAAATATCGTGAGACAATTGGATAACTTTAAATAAAGAAATATATAATATGCAATTTCCCCATCAGGGGTACAGCCAGGAGCATCAAGGAGATCACCCCACTGTTGCCTCAAAGGCAAAGAGGAAGCTGGCTCGTCGCATCAACGAGTCATATACATTTTAGGTGGACATAGGGCTTTAACATCCATATTAATTTCCAAATTTAATTCAGTTATTTCTATCATACCCTTTTAATTCTGAACGATCTTTAAGTTTTTAACTTTTTTTTGAGAAAGATCACAAACATTAACTTTCTTGAATGCAGTGATACATATTCACAATACCTGTGAGTAGGCACTGCTGTGTCACAGAGTCCACCTTCTGAACTACAGAGGTGCTAAGAGGAGACGTTTTAGGAGGTGGACATCATCACTGACAGCAAGGTACCATGGAATATATAGTACTTAGAATTTGAAAGTAAACCAAAGTAAAGAGGACTGGAGATTCTGCAAATTATGCAGAGAATCTACAAAGTTATGTAAAGAGATGGCCACTTGGCCAGCAGATAGGCTACACTCACAACATGGAAGCTAATTTTTCAACTAAGCTTATATTGTATTGTCAAAAATAACTATAGTTTGTATTGCTACTATAATGCTGATGCTATAAAAGGAAAGTGTATGCTCTCATATAAATCTCTTTTAAGCCATTACTAATATAAAATAACTTTTATATCAAAATGTATTCTCTCCACATAGATTCTGAAATTATTCTGGAGACCAGAGATGGAAATCTAATTCAACAGAATTTGGAAACCAAAAAGTCTAATTTATTACTTAACAATGTCACCTTTGTAAGTATGTTCATAAGCTGCCTATATCACCAAATAGAAATGCTTGCCAAAAAAAAAAAAAAGTTTATATAATATCTGGTTCCTGTTATTAACATACATCTAATGTCAACGTGTGTTTTCTACTTTTGGAAAGAATAGCGGAAGGGTTAAAGCTCCTGTCACTCCTGTCTTTCTGTATTCCCACTAGGTAGATTCAACCTCTATTTGTCCCGGTAACCATTGTCACTGGGACAGAAAGTAATGGGAAATTAGTTGCTTGGGCAGGAAGAGAGGTAAATTAGAGGGAGGCACTAGTTCTGGTAAGAAGGAAATATCCCCAATGGGAAAGGTGCTCAAAAGAGGCTGACTCAAAATGTAATCATTTCCTAAGTTTAACAAAAACTAAAAATGCCTTTAGATACATTTAAACTCCTGTTCCTAGTCATATTCATTATATGTCAGTTGTAAAATAAATGCTATCATCTCCAAATGTGCTTAGCAATAAATGATCTCCCAGCAGTTTAGAAGAAACCAATAATCGGTAAAAAAGCTGTAAAAAAGGGGGAGTATCTGTTGTAATTAACAAGCTCTCTGTACACAGCTTTATTCAGTAAAGCATGACAAATGGCAGGGCTGATTTGCAGTAACACAAAACAGTCAACAGTCGTTCAATCAGAATTCTTTTCACAAATCTGACAATTGCTACCCTCTGATCGGCTGCCATTGGGTTACTGGTTAATCTCCTTGCCCCTTTTGAATAAGCCTGTTGTTGTACCATAAGCATAGCCTTTAACTGTCTTTATGTTATTTCTTAAAGCAGACCTTTAGTCAGTTTTTCAACTTTAAATCTTCTGTCCTTGTTGTTTTAACTTTGGATAGTAAAACATTTTTTTTCTGCCAGTAAATACCTTATACAGCCCACTTTCTGTTTCTTGTCTGGTAAAAAGCCTAGGCTTATGACATCATGCACAGCTCTGCTCTCTCTCTCTCTCTCTCACTCTTGTGAGAGTTTTCCAGGAAGGGAGGGGGGATGAGTCATAAGAGGGCCAATGAGAGCTGCAGGGCTGCAGAGTTGGAGGTGTGCCTCTGTGTGTCTGTGTAAATCCAGGAAGTGAAAAGGCTTCAGCTGCCCCCAGTTAAAATGGTTGCAGCCAGACTCAGTGGATGGAGATTTCTGCAGCATATTTGGCAAGTACAGATCACAGTATATATAAAATAATATGCAAAGTGGTTGGAGGGAAGCTTCAAATGGCAAAAATGTTTTTATTATAAATTTTGTGAGCAGACTGCAGTTCCCCTTTAATAAAAAAAAAAAAGCGTGTGTGACTTTGGCTAAGTGAAAGATCTAATAAAGTGTATCCAAACCCTCCTAAAAATGTAATATATTGCAGCTTACCAGGCCTTAGATGATGTGGCTGCTTTATTTTCTTTTTTAGGCATTTCCTTAATCTTTTACCTTATATCACTTAGATCGATGCTGCAGCCATCTAGGTGAGTATGTATGTTTGTTTTTTGTAAACCCACATTTCTCTTTAAAATTATACCTTTACCCCAGTGTTCTGTCTGTGAGCCATATCCCTGCCTGATCCTGTATCCTGCATTTTATTTAACAGAAAATTACGCACTGCAGATTGAAAAGGACAGGTCATTTTTAATAACATTCAATTACAATATCACTTGGGCCACAATTGTATATGCTATGCTATTTGCTGATTTTTTTCCCCTCCAAAAGTGGAGTTTAACCATCCAATTTGTAGCCTGTGAACTTTATGGTTTCTAGGTGTAATGACCGTAGCCTCAATGCAGATTTGATGTCTATTTTTGGCAATTAAGCATCCTCCCCTATTTCCCTCATCAAGCCTTTGGCATCCTCAAAAAGTTCAACTCACTGACTGACTATTAGGAAATGTATTGTAATAACCAGTAATTACCACTTTCCTTGTTGGGCACCACCCCAAATGGTGACACCACCAAACCTTTTATGGGTGGATTTTGTAAGGAGCATATGCCATCCTGGAAAGGGGGACCCTTTGTTATCTTATTCCTGAGAACTGTGAACACCCCCACAAATTTCAAATGTTTCCTGACCCTCTCAAATTTTCCAGACACTGGAAATTTAAAACTTGATTCAAATCCTTCCCTGATCAATTCTGCCTCCTTATATGGGTATTTTTGTAGCCAACGGGCTAGCCTGTACACCATTATAGATGTCACCGCTCTATCCATGGGCATCAAAAGGCCCAGGGGACGTGCCATGATTGCATTCTGGTTCCCCAAACCAAATGTTCCCTGTTGGGTCTGGAAAAAAAGAAGATATCCTGCACACCCACCCTAATTCATGCTGGAACTATATGCCCCAGTGCCTTAAAAAAAAATTGCCAGGTGATAGTGTAACTACCCAACATTTTGGGGAAAGTGTGCTCCGCTGAAAATCCACCTTCATTTCTTCCCCTTTGTGCCTTCCCACCAAAGTCTCTTGGCTAGATGCTCAGTCTTCTGCTGGGGAACTGCTGTCATCCTGCTCTGCTGTACATGCTGAGTGGGCTCCAAGAATTTTATGGGAGACCAAGGAAAAACTCCCAGCTTTAGGAGCTTTTTCACAGTCAGGAGTGATGACATGACCTAAGGAGTTTTGATCCAGGTTCTGAAATGTGAGAGGTGGAGCAGCTCTCCTGAATTGTCCCTCCCCCTCATGCAGTAGCTCAAGCTAATTGCTTGCTGGCTTTCCTGAGGTACATCAATGATGGCCAGGGTCACTTTGTCACCAAGGCCTGGTGTCTGGAAAAACTGTCAAAAGTGACTCATGCAGATAGCAGAGGAACGGGATAGCAGACATGATCCACACCACATGTTATGGACTGAGGCAAGTACACACTATGAGGATATACTTTGTTCATCTTATATTTCAGAGGATTACAACTGTTTTAAGGGACACAGAATCAATATTCTGAAACAAGTTGGTTATACTGCTGCCTAAATAAGATTGTAGTATATAAAGTTGTTAGTCAACCATATAGTTAGTAGTATATAACCACACCTACTCCCTAGGCTCCAATTTTTTATGTATTTTTAGGAAAATGGATGAAAGCAAACCCTTTCCAATAGACTTTTTTTCTTGCTGATTTCTTTTTTTTCAGTCAAGCTTCTTTGCATACTGCAGAGCCAATAGGGCTAATTTTTTGAGTTTCCTGATTGACAATGATTTAGCCTTGGTGGCTGTACTCCACCATGTGGAAGTAGCAGGGCTACTAGGGCACTGGACACTACTTTGGCACTCTCCAGACATTTGATGTACCTTAAGAATAGCCACAGACTGCTTTACAGGTCCAGGACACCTGTTCTACCTTAACTTCTACCTCTGTAGCTAAGAAGAGTTCCTTTGGTTTCTACCAGTCCTCTAGGTCCAAGGCCAAGCGTGGGATTCAGTTCCACTTTAGGCCTTGGACTCCATAAGCTTCAGGCTGGTGAGCAAGTCCTCTTAGCAATGATAGGGTATCCCCAGTTCTCAAAGTGGGGGGGACACCCATTAGCCTTTGCTACTACCTGGGCCAAACATATTTTGGATGCATAGGTGCATGGGCATCAACGCCAACTGCATTTTGCTTGGGCATGCTTCCCTACAAGTTCATTGCCCTTCCCTTTGGTCAGTCCACTGCATCTCAGGTCTTCACAATGATGATAGCCCCTGTATTTGCTCTGCTTCATTCACAAGGCACACCCATACTGAGATACTTGGACAACCTTTTCCTGAGATAACAGTCAGTGCAGGCATTGTTGGCAAATGTCAATCAAACTGTTCAGATTCTGCAGAGGTTTGGTTGGGTCCTCAACCATCAGAATTTACATCTGCAACCATTCACTTGGAATTTCTAGGTCTCCTTCTAGATACGGCTCAGTCCAGGGTTTTTCTTCTGCAAGACAAACTCCCGATTTTCTGCTCCCGGGTTCAGGCCCTGTTGTTAAAGTGTCAGGCCAACCCTCTACTTTTGTATTAAGGGTCTGGGCTCGATGGTTGCCCTCTTCAAAACAGTTCTGTATGTCCAAGACTAGACTGTTGCAACTCAACATTTGGGCTGTGTGGGCCAAGAAGACGCATTCTCTTGACAATCCCATGTGCCTGACATCTAGGACCAGCTTATCCCTGGTCTGGTGGCTTACAAATTTCAGCCCTGAAGTTGGGGTACTCCTTCTGTTCATCAGTCTGAAATATTCTCACAATGGACAACAGAACAGTCTAATAAGCTGGGAAGGAATCCTAGACACCCTTTCAGTGTATGAGACTTGGTCGCTGGAGGTAGCTCATCTCCCAATCAACATACTAGAACTCAGAGCCAATCCGTTATTTCTTCAATACTGTATATCTTGACCTGCGGGGTCATCCAACCTGAATTCAGTTGGACAATGCCACAGCACCGCTGTATGTCAATCATCAGGGAGGAACCAGATATCTCTTGACTCAAAGAGAGGTGGACTAAATTCTCGCATTCCAGTCCTGTCAGAAAATTTGCAGGTGGACCTTTCGGTCCCAACATCTGGAAGTTTGGAGAATGGTCTCTTTACTTGGGGGTATGTCAAGAAATCTGTTGCAGGTGAGGAACATCAGACATGGACTCCCTGGCTTCCAGATTCATTAAAAAAAAACTGAGCAGGTTTGTCTGTAGGTCTGGGAACCCTCTAGCCATAGTAGTGGATGTCCAATGACTCTGTGAAATTGGTTCAACCTTATCCACGCCTTTCCTCCTCTAATGCCCCTTCCTCATCTGCTTCACAGATTTGAAAAAGGGGACATAGGTGATACTCTTTGCAGTAAACTGACAAAGGCAAATGTGGTATTTGGACCTCATCAGACTTCTAGCAGATTCTCTGTGGGCTCTCCTAGAACACCCAGATCTTCTGTTGCAAAGACCAATTTACTACTTTGTTTTATGGTTGCTAGCTTTACATTATTGCTGTTTAAGCCCAGGTCCTAGAAGATAGAGGCCTATCTGATTCCATTATTCCTATTCTCCTAAAAGCTCTGAAATCATCTTCCCACAAGGTCTACAAACAAACATGGAAAGCATACTTCACATGGTGCAAGAAATTACGGTAAGTACAAAAATCTTATTTTTCTGTACAGGGGGTCCCCTACTTACAAACATCCGACTTACAAACAACTCCTACTTACAAACAGGGGGAGACAACAGGAAGTGAGAGGAAATCCACCCCTAGGAAGGGAAATTCACTCCTGTAAGAGTTAATATGGGAAAAAGGTGTCTCTACTGATACTTTATCACCAGTCCATGCTTCCCTAACAACCCAAAATTTTCTAAATCCATTTGTCATTGGGACAGAAGGTGAGGTGAAATCTTCTGAACAGGGGCACAGACAGCAAAACAAATGTTACAGGGGTGATAACCCTTCTCTATGTTATCTAAAAAACTTAAAAATAGATTTTTTGGCTGGAGCTACACTTAAAAAATGTACCTGTTCCGACTTACAAACAGATTCAACTTAAGAACAAACCTACAGTCCCTATCTTGATTGTAACCCGGGGACCCCCTACTTGCCCAAAATGTTCTTAGCCTAAAAAAGTCAACTAAGGCAACGAACATATTTAAGGACAGGTAAGCCACAATATATTACATTTTTGTTTTTGGGTTTGGATAAACTTTAATGGTCACACGATTACTTGATATCAAAGGAAACTAGGCTTCACATTGTACAGCACATATTACAAGGGACACACTGTGCTGTCAATAATGCAGACAGCCCAATCTTATAAACATGCCTCTCAATCACTGATGTTACATCACTTGATGAGCCTGATGATTACTTATGTAGGGAACACTGTACTGTGGGAGGCCAAAAGGATTGTGCATGTATGCCCCATATTCGAAAGTTCAGCAAAAGCTGCGAACTGGAGCACATGACAGCGCTAAAATAATATAAACAAACACTTTAAGGTGCTTGCTTTGCTTAGTTTACATTGTTTAAAATGTATAGATATTTCAAATTTTTCTGTGTCATGGTATAGCTAACAGTAGTTTGTCATATTCAGCTGGACTCCTGAACTAAAGAAACTGCTTGGATAAGCAGGGAAACATTATCAACAAAATAGAAAAAGTCAAATTGAATGTGACTAACTAATGCCCCGTACACACGGTCGGAATTTCCGACGGAAAATGTCCTATCGGACCATGTTGTCAGAAAATCCGACCGTGTGTGGGCGCCATCGGACTTTTTCCGTCGGAAAAAATTTGAGATCCGGACTTTTTCCGATCTTGTGTAGCGAATTCCGACGGACAAAGTGCCACGCATGCTCAGATCAAATTACAAGACCGAAGCTATTGGCTACTAGCCTCTGCGTAGTTCCGTTGTACGCAACGAACGTCACCACGTTCAGAATGATCGGATTTTCTGGAAACTTTGTCCGACCGTGTGTATGCAACACCAGTGTCGGACAAAATCCGTCGGAAAAAATCCGACGGATTTTGTGGTCGGAATTTCCGACCGTGTGTATGGGGCATAATACTAGACATTTATAGACATTTTCATGTTTCTGCATTTTTCAGTTGGAAAGGATGGTCCAGTAGGCTTTTTAATTTCCTTGACCACATAACTACTGTTCTGTACACATGTAACCTGTACAACTGCAAATATATAGCTTGGAACACTTTATTGAAACACCCAACCGTCATCTGGCTAACCATTCACAGGTAGAGCATCGCCAGAAACAAACAAATTAGAGAACTGTCTATTATCTTGGCCACAGCCAAGCTAACCCTGACTCAACGTACTCTCTTCCAGAAATTTGTATAACTGAACAGATTTTGGAAACCTTTCCAACCTGCATGAAAATCCTGGCAACTGTCGCCAAGGACATATTACTAGCAAACTTTGGATTATGTACACAATTAGTGGAAACTACATGAGATATGGCTGGCCTTACACTACTGATCAATTACTGTCTAAATACAAATATTTCATAGTTTTGCAAACCTTAAAGCGGTATTAAACCCAAAAGCAAACATTTATTATAGTGCAACTTACCAATTTTTAGATATAATGGCTGCATTCCTTTTTTTTTTTTATGTATTTTTTTTTTTTCATAATGTTTTTATTAGATGATGATGATATGAATACAAAATAAGTGAAAAATTGTTGATCCCTAACATTGCAGGATATGTCGTAAGAGATCAACCTTTTACAGTAAGCTGGAGAAAATTCTTGTCAAACAGTATGACATAAAACAGGGTAATTGCGAAGACCACAAGGACACTTAATACAATGTACATCCTTTGAAATAATAAAATATGACCAATTATACCTCTGATAATGAATCCAGCAGCCTTATAGAATATTTAATGACACATCGAAATGTAATTACAACAATGGCAACAATCCTCATTTGCGCTTGAAATTAGACATAATAATATAGCTGTCATACGGTAAAAGTGTTAGCTGGAGAGTGGCTTTAATTTGTTAGTGTATCTAAACCTGCTAGTACATGTAGCGGCCATAACCCCTAGGGGCGGCCTTGACTTTTCTGGGCTTACCAATTACCTCTTCGTGGCTTGTCAGTTGTTGTCTAGGGGTTTCCAGGGTTAGTACCCAGTGACTTCAGATGCTGACACATGAAAGTCATTTTCAAGGTTTTTATTTTGCAGGGGTAACATCCAACAATAACACAGGTGGGAATAGAGGGCACGGGTGACAAAACTCAGGCACTCTGACATCCACTGAATGTCTCTAGTTAGCCCAGAGAGTAGCCACTCGCAACTGGGCGCTTTACTGCTGGATAAACCTCTAACCATAGATTTAGCAGCCAACATGTGATCCGGAGAACTTGAAAAGTCTCTGCCACAGACTAGATTGTAACTGAAGATAAGTAGGAACCTTTCCCACAGTACCTGGGTCTCTCAGCCTTCTTGGCGATACAGTGTCAAGTGTGGATTCTCTAGTGTCCACACAACTCAGCTCCAAGGCTCTTACCAAGCAGCCAGCTTCTTGGCCCTCCTCCAAAGAGTCCTCCCCTGGTCACTTGTACGAGTTGCCGTGTCCCTCCAATACCGAGAGCACCTCGGGACACCTCCGAATCCTCCTTCAGTTACTGGGCCTCTGAGGCTCGGGAATGGACGGATCCCCACCCCAGACCATGAGGGCCTCTGGGGCTGGTCATGGCGACCCTGCTCGACTCCTGGGCCCGGGACCCCTCACAGGGCTGCCCCGGACCAGAACCAGGAATCAAAGCAGCAGCCGAACCTTGAACACGTGACTTCAGCACCTTAAATACCCTTCCCCAGACTACACAGAGGGGCCAGACGCGCTCACTGATTGGCTCCGGGAAAGATAGGTACCTAACACGTCCAACCAGGCTTGGTTCTCAGCCTGTCACAGGTGCCTCACTGCACCTATGACCAGGCAGAACTTTAGTACAGCCAAAGTAAATCCTGTACAATTAACCCCCTTTAATAAAGTGTGGGCGCTACATACATATAATACTACCCTCCCCTCAAACAGACAATCCTGCTTCTTCTGTAGACCCCCTAATACAGAAAGTATGTTAATGGCCAGATCACCAGGTAAAAACAGAGGTAAAAAGAAAACTAAAGCAGCCACCACATCTAATGATTGGTAAACTGCAATGCATTACATTTTTGGTTTTGGGCTTATTGCCGCATTAAGCCCAATATATAGAATATCAGCTCTTAGATAAAAGAGAAAGATTGCAAAACAAAGGTAAGCTATGATAAATGTAATTGTCAAAACATATTAGAATGATGCCTTCAGATTTACAAAATTCTCCCAAATTAACTTTGGAATTAGAATAAATATTTCCACAAGCTAGTTTCTCACTAATTTCATCAATAGGCCATATTGTTAAATTTTTGATGCATTTTCACCTCGCTGCTTTAAAACATTAACTTTTTTTGACAGTTGTCTCTCCAGGCATCCCATGCCAGACTGTCTGCAGATCTTCAGAACTTGCTGCTGGCATCCAAAAGCCAAAAGGTAAGAAGAGATATATATAGCACTGGCAATTCCTCCTTTTTTTATTTTTTAACATGGGCTGTGATCCATAAAAAAAATCCAGAATCTCACATGATTTAATATCCTATATTTTCAATCATATAAATGTCAGAAATTTCAGGATAAGCATTTGAGTTTGTAGATTCATTTTACCAAAAACATGCATTTACTGCCATTTTACATGGCAAGCATTTAAAAACATTTTTTAAAATAACTACAACAAAATGACAGCAATCATTCCTCTCACTACCCCATCTAACAGTACTTGTGCATAGATGCTGTTATAAGCGCTCTCTTGTTACCGTTCTTATGTCACAGCTCTCTAGATATCAGAGATCTTCCTAGATATTAGATGCAGGGAGGTGATTTCACATTCTCAACCTCGCTCAGTCAGAGAATGCTTTGCATTCATTGAAAAAATGCAAAGCATTCTCTGAATGACACCCCTGCCGAGCTACCAGCCTCCTGTGTTCACAATACAGCAGGGAGCCACATAGCAAGAAATGCAGAGGCAAGTGGAAATCACAGTAGCAGGGGTGCCTACTACATTGATTTTAAACTTCTAGGAATCCCACAGGTATGGTAGATGCATAGCATGACAGTGAAGGTCCTGCTACTTTGTGAGTTTAGGAAATGGACAGAGATTTGACACAGTATTCTCAAAGATGCAGTTTAAGGAAGCTCTGAAATATTTGTTTTGGGGAAAGTTACCCCCCTCCCCATAGTTACCCCCTGTACATAGTTACCCATCTTATACATAGTCACCCCGCCTGTACATATTACTCCCCTCTCCCTGTACATAGTCACCCCCTCCCCATAGTTACCCTCTGTAAACATTACCCCCCTCCCCTGTACATAGTTATCCCCTCCCCCTAGTTACCTCTTGTACATAGTTACCCCCCTGTACATAGTTTCCACCTCCCCATAGTTACCCCCTGTACATATTACCCCCTCCCCCTGTACATAGTTACCCCTCCCCCTAGTTACCTCCTGTACATAGTTACCCCCCTCCCCATAGTTACCCCCTGTACATATTACCCCCTCCCCCTGTACATAGTTACCCCCTCCCGCTAGTTACCCCCCTGTACATAGTTCCCCCCTCCACATAGTTCCCCCCTGTAACATATTACCCCCCTCCCCCTGTACATAGTTACCCCCTCCCCCTGTACATAGTCACCCCCTCCACATAGTTACCCCCTGTACATATTACCTGCCTCTCCCTGTACATAGTTACCCCCCTCCCCCTGTACATAGTTACCCCCTGTACATATTACCCCCCTTCCTGTACATATTACCCCCTCCCCCTGTACATAGTCACCCCCCTCCCCATAGTTACCCCCATGTACATATTAACCCCTCCCCTGTACATATTTACCCTCCTGTACATTGCATCCTCCATGTAAACAAGACAATGCCCGCTGTCCCCATACATATCTATGGTGAATATATTTCAGTAATGGCGGGGGTTACAGCTGATGACCGCGTGTCGCTGGCCCGGGCTGTACACCGACATCCCCGCATAACACACAGACGGCAGAGCTGAGCAAACTCCCACAACAAGCCGTGTGTTCAGTGGAGAGGGGTTCAAAAAATTGGGCTAACTTTACAGTTTAGTTTCTTTCTTTAGTTTATTGAAGTGTATTTTTTCACAAAAAATTGCCTTTAAAAGACCGCTGCGCAAATACAGTAACAAATACAGTGACATAAAATTTAGCAATGATTGCCATGTTATTCTCTTGGGTCTCTATATACAGGAATAATGTTGGGGGGTCCTAAGTAATTTTCTAGCAGAAAATACAAATTTTAACGTGTAAGCAAGCTTTTGACAGCTGTGAGTGAGCAGAGAACGGCTCTGCCTTACATGAATGAATCGTGGAAATGCCAGATTAAAGCGTATGTTAACCCAAAAACATATATATGGCACTCTCTCTGAATTAAAAAAAAAAATACTCAACTCTTTTCCAAAAAACCTCATGTACATTTTCAAGTTTTCAAGCGACATGCTTAAAGTGACCTGATGCTCAGGACATCAGAGGATACAACGGGAATCCTCACAATGAGCGTTGTAGTGCTTATAGAAAAGTGATATAAATCACTTAGGTGTGAACTGAGCCTAAAGGTCTCTGTCAAGAAGATGCATGAAATCTAAAACAACTGCTGGTGGCACTACAATTCACAAGCAGGAATGGCATAGTTTCAGTGTCCACCATCAGGTGTGTCCCAACAGTCAGTAGGGCTTAGTGGTTATTGGACCCCTGTTGGCTCTTGGGAGGCTGTCTGTGCAGCCAGTGCCATGGTTGGGATTCAAACCAACAAACCTTAGTGCTCTCAGGTGGAAGTGCTCACCACTTAGCCTCTGTGCTGCCCAAATCATTAGGGGATCTGTTCACAGCTAGAGAGCTTATGTCTTGTATTTTCTATATATGATAAAACTGACTATTGCAAGATCTTGGAGGACAGCATCAGTAAATTTGCTAAAAAAAGCTTTTCCGGATTGTTAGAAATTAAAAAAATATTCTGGCACCCACACATGTCACACATAATATATGCTGATAGATGTTATACCAGCCTTCAGTTGGCAGACCCCACAAAGATAATCTCTCTCTTCTCCCTCTCTTAATTTGCTGCAAATAACACCAACAAGTATCAGAAATTGATTTATGTAATATATTGTGTACATACCAAAAAAGCGAACTTTCTAGTGCATACTATTTATCTTTTATATTATCTTATAATGGAGTGATAAATTGCAGCTGTACAAATAATACAAACACAGCATGTTTCCATTACCTTTGCTGCATAAAATGAATCAAATCATTGCAATTCAGAACATCTTGGTAAGCTATTTTAAAGCAATGTCAAATGATATATGTGATAATGTTTTCTGTTCAAACAGGAATAAAAAACAATTCCCTAAACCACATTTAAAGAGACAATGGGGGTTATTTACGAAAGGCAGATCCACTTTGCACTACAAGTGCAAACTACAAGTGCAAAGTGGATTTGTATTTCGTAAATAACCTCCAATGTTGTAATAATAATGAGGCCTGAAACTGAGTTTTGAACATTACATTACCCTAAGCATTCAACACTATTTTAAATTCAAAGTTTTGTCTCATTACAACCAGCCCCAGCCAGTTACTCCCAAGCAAAACACAATCAATGTGAATACACAAAAAAAAAATGGAAAAACAGATACTTTTTAATCAGCCTATCATAAATCTCATTGGTAGGACATAAACTGAACCTAATGCAGGTTGTAACTACTTTACCTGGCAGTTGTGAGAATAAACATTGTGAAGTCTGGTATTACATAAACGGCTGTATTTGATCATCATAAAGCCTTTTAGCTGTTCCGCACTTGGGATCTGGCAGATTTTAACCTAGAAATGCTCTTTCAGCTCTCAAACCTATACATAATTTATAAATCTTGTGTGATAAAGCTAAAATAATAACAAGAATAAATCCATATATATAAGAAAAGACTGGTTAAATAGATACCAATCACCTCTGTCTTGTGAGGTGCAGAAGGCTAATTGTGTCCTTTACATCTTCTTAGGAAAGCAAATAAAGGTATGTCATGTGTGGTCTTGTTGAAACGGTAATTTCACATTGGACAATAACATTTGTGTTTTAGAACATAGATTGTACTATGTGATTATGGAGAAATATTGGTGCAGTTAGATAAAAAGGAGGGTTTGCTGATTACCATGCAACACTCCCATCCCTCAGACCCTTTGAGTGGTTATGTCATTTCTGCAAACACCCTCCTCAGGGGCCACAAAAAGCTGGTGCATCTGCAGCTTGGAAGCTCTCCATATCCATCGAAATTATGCACTCATGCTGAAAATCATTCTGAGGGCCAGTTATTCTGATACTTTATTCTACATTGAATTGGTCTTTGGAACCCTAATAAGTAATTTTTCATTCTTAATCCTATTTTATTTGTTGTTGCTAACATTGTCTCTTTTGTGTATTGTGTAAGTGCAGAGGTGATGGTTGACACTCACACCCCAGATGACATCTATTCAGACGAAACGCGTTGGGTCGAGTGCTGCCATCACTACTGCACCATTTTATTTTCGATAAGCCTTTGATCTCTTCTTCAAATGTGAGCATTCAATTTTATTGCTTTTTTTAATAAATATTCCTCCAAAACGATATCACATTATGTGAAACTTTGTTTCATTTCTTGGTTTCTACGTGTGGATATGAGAAACTTCCTTGGTTGTCTCTTCGTCTGAAATATAATTGTCCTTTTGTGAGAATAACTTGCTGACCAGTGCCGTTCATAAATTCTAATGTGATTGTGGCTATCCGGATTGCTGAGAGTTTTATATTGCATATAGTGTTAATCACTACAAGCCTGGCTGAATTAGGTGGTATATGCCTCTCTAAGTCCACTATTTCCGTTAAGCGTTTACGCAATTGGTGGCGGTTCCCTCACAAGATTCCCTTTACTCCTTTTTCAACATGTCTATTTTTGAGGATTTTTTAGGAATTATTTGAAAATTTATAAACTGTTGCTCAATTTTTTTGATGCCAATCATTATTTACGCGGTGGACTTTATATATATTTTCATTTTTTGTCAGTTCATTGATGTTTGATGTTTATTATTTCACTTGGTGGATTTTATGTCACAATTTGTCAGTATTGTTGATATTTAATATCACTGTTTACACAAAATAATTTTAAGCGCTGCATTTTTCTATTTTTCTCTTTTGTGTATTACCTTTTTCTGTAATTTAGTTTTGTCCTTTTTTAATTATCATTAAACAATGTTTTAAAATCATTAAACCTTAGCTCTAATGCACTAAATAAGAACAAAAAGAATTTAACGTCTGTTATATCCCTATCTGGTGTGACAGCGGGTATTGCAGACATTTCTTAAAAATCTAAATTGTTACAGCACTTACTGTGAATGGTGTGGGCATCCGTTAAACAGCTCTTGTGTGTGTGTGCAATGGGTTAACTACAGAGTTAACCAACAACAGTGTTGATCACTTTCAGTTTGCTGACACTTAAGCCCCATACACACGCGCGGATTATCCGAGGACCAGGTCCGTCAGACCATGTCCGTCAGACCATGTCCGTCATACTTTGTCTGATGTTGGTTTTGCGTACACACGGGCGGACAAAGTTGTCGGAAAATCCGATCATTCTGAACGTGGTGACGTTTGTTGCCTACGACGGGACTACGTAGAGGCTAGTAGCCAATAGCTTTGGTCTTGTAATGTGATCTGAGCATGCATAGCACTTTGTCCGGTCGGACTACCATACACACGATCGGATTTGGTGTGATCGGACCGTGTTGTCGGAAAATCTATCCAGCAGGAGATAGGACTTTGTCCGTCGGACAATACGACGTACACTGTCCGATGGTGCATACACACGGTCTGATTTTTCAACAACATTGTCCGATCGGACAGAATCCATGCGAAAATCCGACCGTGTGTATGGGGCTTTAGATTGTTGTGGCGCAAGCTGGAAAATCTATGTGTAGGGTGAGGCTGAAGGTGCCATTGTCACACCTGTCTCAATACTATAACTACTTGCCATAAGATTATACTGTATGTCAAATAACCTTGTTTCATGCTTTTAATCTCTCTGTGATTATTGCTGATTTTCAGTTTAAATCCTTTTTATTAAGTTTTTCTTTACACAATATAAAAGAAATACAAAATATAGCAACAACAGTAAAATACTAAGGTAACATACACAGCAGTATTGATATACATAAGGCAATAAGGAACAAAGTTGAACTGCTCAATAGTTCGATTAAAGATCCAGGTAGTTATTTTGGGCCGACTCACAGCAATTTCATGAAGTGAAAGACCCTGATTGGAAGGACAACAAGTGTCTTTCCAAGTAGGAAACGTAAAAGCCCTTAAAACCTAGGCCTAGGGCATCATTAAAGCTGAAAATGAATGAAAACTCTATACAGCAATACTTTCTTTTACAAAAGGTTTATTAATAATACAACATATCAGGACAGCCTTGAGATGGTTACAGCTTGTAGTAAACAAACATGAGGTCAAAAACAAAGATAAATAATAGTAAAAATGGAGAACATAAACAGTGGCATTACATAGGTTGCAAATAAAAAAATTAATCAAGGGGCAGTCAAATGAAGCCACTGTGCCCATCAAATGCAGCCACTGTGCCCCTCAATTGCAGCCACTGTGCCCCTCAATTGCAGCCACTATGCCCATCAAAAGAGAGAGAAAGAGAGAGAGAGAGAGAGAGAGAGAGAGAGAATAGAGAGAGAGAGAAGGAGAGAGAGATAGATTGAAGAGAGAGAGAGAGAAGTGAGAGAGAGAAACACAGAGACAGAGAGCCCTTAAAACCTAGGCCTAGGGCATCATAAAGCTGAAAATGAATGAAAACTCTATACAACAACAATACAGTAAACCCCCGCTATATCGCGGTTCAGTTTTTGCGGTCCCGGTATATCGCGGTATTTTAATTAGGACCTGTTATTCTGATATTGTGGTAATATTTCGCCATTTTCGCAGTTATGTACTCTATTTTTTACTGTACTGTACTGTTAAGACAATATTTTTGTGTTTTAAAAATCCTCTTGATCTCTCTCTCTATCTTTAATGTGTTTCTATTGCATAAAAGTGTGTTTAAAGACCTTTAAATGCTATTAAAAAATTAACAAAACATGCCTAGGGTGTATTTAAATAGGGTCTTTCTATTTCGCGGTTTTTCACTTTTCGCGGGTGGGTCCGGAACATAACCCCAGCGATGGAGGGGGGTTTACTGTACTTTCTTTTACAAAAGGTTTATTAATAATACAACATATCAGGACAGCCGTGAGATGGTTACAGCTTGTAGTAAACAAACATGAGGTCAAAAACAAACATAAATAATAGTAAAAATGGAGAACATAAACAGTGGCATTACATAGGTTGCAAACAAATAAAATTAATCAAGGGGCAGTCAAATGAAGCCACTGTGCTCATCAAATGCAGCCACTGTGCCCCTCAATTGCAGCCACTGTGCCCCGTCAAATGCAGCCAATGTGCCCCGTCAAATGCAGCCAATGTGCCCCATCAAATGCAGCCACTGTGCCCGTCAATTGCAGCCACTATGCCCATCAAATGAGAGAGAGAAAAAGAGAGAGAGAGAGAGAGAGAGAGAGAGAGAGAGAGAGAGAGAGATTGAAGAGAGAGAGAGAAAAGAGAGAGAGAGAAACACAGAGACAGAGAGAGAGTGACCCATTTTTTCTTTAATCGTTGTTCTGTCCCACTCCCAGTCACAGCCACCACGGCCGTTATTCAGCGTGACTCTGGAGGTTGAGGGAGAGGGGGGGGGTCGTACCCCACATTATGGGATACGCCTATGGCATACCTGCAAACATAAATGTCCAATTATAGAATCTGGCATATCTGAACGAAGTCATGCATGGTCTAGAGTCTCCCTATTGGAGAGGATAGAACATAAAGATAATATAAAAAGCAATATTATCAAAATAACCATCCTGACCAGGACAATACCTGGTGGCCTGATAACCTTATTCATTTAATGCATAAAGCATATTGAGCGCAAAAGAAAAAGAAAAAAGGGAAGAGAAGAAACCTGAAAGAAGGAGAAAAGACCAAAAAGAAAAGGGAGAGTCCTTGGGGTATGCCTCAAAGGAGCGTTAAATTGAGAGAAGTGCACTGTCGAACCGGAAGGGCTCAACAACAATACTTTCATCACATAACCAATACCCTCCCAGGGCCATGTCGAGGCACCTGTTCGACCATGTATTTGGGTCCAAGGACCCCTCTATTAACACCAGGAGGGCCATATACATATAAAAAGAAATGAAGGAATCAAAGAGAAGAGAAGTACTGAGGGAGTATAGTAGAAGGAATAGTAGGCATAAGAAGAAGAGGAAGAAAGGGTGGTTCCGCCTGGGACTAGCTGGGGGTCAACTCCGTGTGTCCGGTATCTGCAAACAACTAAGCCAGGGGACCAAATTTTTTCAATGCACGATTGCTTGTCCCGTAAGGCGATTATTTATGATTTTATGATATGCAACAGGCCTGAGACTGCTGGGCACCACCATCTTGGATGTGACTGCAACAGCCCTAGGTAGACTCAGTATCTCAAATTAAACTTTGTAGTATTACCTTGCTACAATATATTTTAATTTGAGTCCCTCTGAACAACCTCTCATTTATCTGATTTCAGGGCAGAGATTGATAGTAGTTGGAGCTCTAACAGAGCAGAGCACTAAATTATGCCAGAATTTGCTAACATGCATTGAGCTCTGTGCAGGCGCCCACACAGCAGCAGGGGGAGGTGGCAGGGGCCAGAACATACCGTATTTGGCACTTCCAAGAATTGGTCAGATTCCTACGAAATATTCACAGGTCACAACATGAACTTTTTTTCTTTTTTTTTTGATTGGGAAACAGGCAAGCAAGTGTTTATTATTATTACTACTACTACTGCAAGGTTTTCATTTAATAAGTGAGGTCTGGTGTCAGGGTCTCTTTAAGTGCCATTTAAAGGTGAATGGATACTTTTTCTGCTAGCTTTCACTTTGACAAATGAATAGCCAGACTCAAACCAATAACTAGACTTTTTCCTTTCACAATTTCATGTATAACCACGGATGACTGATTTTCCATGAGAGCAGATTGTAGATATGGCAGTATGATCACATTTTGTTCTTGGTCGTTGGAGTGTATCTCCTCCCGTTAATTTAATTGCTCGTCGCACTATGTATTGGAGGTTCACTGTGTTTTTTAGCTTCAGCATCAACATACACTAAACCATCCATATAATTGAGTTAAAGCCTTTTTAGCGCTTGTAAAACTCATGAAATATAAATGAGCCTTTTATGTTCTTGTGGAAAATGATCAGAAAAATCAAACCATACAGAGACTCCATCTCCATAAGGTTGGTTAAAATGGGAATTGCTTCATACAGTCATTAAAGCATAGACTGTGTAGACTAAGGCGTCATTTAGGGATGCTTTGATTCGCACTCGTGGCAAAGTTTATCCGGCATGTAGGGATCAGTGGGCAGCAAGCCTGTTGAACGCTACACACTGAAGCAGATGGGGAAGCTCCGCAAATGCCATGCAACCGTGTTTACTGCACATGGTTGCAGCGTGTTTGTCAGCAAAAATTTGGTTAAAACAGGCTAGGAGGAGGCGCCGCATTGCTTTGTCACCACCTGTCAGTAGCTTCTGGAGCACAATCCAAATGCAGATCAGGCTTAAGAGGAAAGGGAGATTTAGACTTGAAGCTCGAAGCCCCAAAACCCCGGAGGAGAAAAAAAAAATTATTCTCAATGGAGTTGGGTCACATCTCCACTCCAAGTCACCTGAAGCCAAATGCCTGAGCTCAAAAAAGTTCTGGAGCTGTTTTTGTAACTCAAATTGTTTTTGGCGCATTTTTATTCCCATAGAAATTAATGGAAACGCGTGACTCGCGCGCTGTTGTGCGCTTTGACATGTTTTTGCATGATTTTCAGCTCAAATGCAAAGATTTTGAAAATTAATAGTAATAATATATGAATAAATAGATGTCAAATACACAAAAATAAAATAAATTAATAATATGTAATAATAAATGTAATATGTAATAATAAATAACTAATAATAACCCCTAACCTTAAAAAAAATATATTAAATACATTTGTATTATTAATAATAAACACCCAAACTGAACAAAAAAATATATAATAATAAAATATTATTATTAATAATAATAGTTAATAGTTTATTTATTTTGTGTTAGGGTTAGGGTGTTTATTATTTTATTATTATTATTATTATTATTATTATTTTTAAGGGTTAGGGGTTAAGGTTAGGGATTATTTATTTATCAATTATTACATAGTATTAATTCATTTTATTCATTTATTTATTATTATTTTTATTTATGTGTGTATTTATTTTACATTTATTTATTCATTTTATTATTAGTAGTAGTAGTAGTGGTAGTAGTAGTAGTAAAAAAAATTGTAATAAGACAATAAATAAAATAATAACCCGTAACCCTAACCCCAACCCCTAATCCTGATGCTAACCTAACCTTAAATCTAACCCCTTACCCTAACTAAAAAAAATAAAAATGAATAATAGTAATAATAAAAAATAAATAAAAACTGATGGAAAAGTTAAAAACCTAGCAACAAATGATGCAACAGATGATAGTTTTCTCTATTGGCTAATAAAAAAAATGGCAAAGCTCAAAAACACTGTAAAAAACGCGCAAAGACGCCAGAAAAACCGCTGAAAGTCGCTAAGCTGAGGTGAGCATGCAGCCTTAGGGTGAGGTTAGGTGAGCTTTTAGCAGTTAATTTACATCTGTCTGTGTTGTGTCTTTTGATTTGACTTTTGTCACAACTTAATTTTTATGACTGTTCATACTACAAAGACTATCACTTTATTCTATGACTGTGTAAAGATTATGCTGTATAGAGACCAATGGTAGGCAAGAACTGTTATATGACATATCTAAACCTAAGAACAAAAAAAATGTAACAGGTGTGTTGATTTATTGTATTTGGGCCCCATTTCAAATAAATGGCACCGTAATGACATAGCAAAGGAGTCACCTGCCTACCAGAAGTATATTAGAAAGAGTACACCAGGAACGGCCTGCAGTGAGATATAGCTAAACTGTATGCAGTGGATATATATATATATATGAGACTATCGGCATATATATATTAAATACACTGCAGCTAACTGAATCACCTGCCTTCCTGAAGTATATTAGAAACAGTACACCAGGAACGCCCTGCAGTGAGATAAAGGTAACCTGTATACAGTGGATATATATATATATATATATATATATATATATATATATATATATATATATTAAATGCACTGCAGCTAACTGAATAATCTGCCTGCCTGCTCAATCTAAATGAGACTCTCTCTCCATCCACGCCAACAACACCCTTTACAAGGCCAACGTGCAGGCAGCCTTATATAGTGTAGGACATGGACTTAGTCGAACTGCTCCGGAAGTGCATTATGGGCTCGAATTTGGCGGGAATGGCCCATAATGTTCGGTTTTCGACAAACGAGCGAACAGCCAATGTTCGAGTCAAACTCATGTTCGACCCGAACAGAAAGCTCATCCCTAGTAGTAAACAAAGATGAGGTCAAAAACAAAGACAAATAATAGTAAAAAGGGAGAACATATTACTTATCGTCTGGTTGTTTGATTTTCTCTGCAATTTTTGTCAGTGCAACTATAGGAGCTATGTTCTGTAAGCTTATCCCCAACCATCTGTGTTTCTGGGTGCTACTTATTACAAATGCCCTAAGCACTGTAAGAACTAGATAGCATTTGGACTCCAACTAGAGTCATAATGGTCTTTGTGTCTGTGGGGCCAAAAAAATTATCACATCGGTTCTTAATGGTTGGTAGACTTGCAATGCTTATGTCACCCATCCAACACAAGTAACACTGTATATGAAGCTTTAGTTTGCATTGTGGACCACAAGGAATGCCGCATTGCCCATCATTACTTTGTTTAATGCTCTTCATATAATAAGATGTTGTTAAAGAATTTTAATATTTAATTTTTTTTTATTTGTTTGCTTTATTAATTCAGCTTTTGTCACTTTGTGAAAATTGTGTCCATATTGGCAACACAATAAAAACGGAATGTTACTTTGTGAAAAAAAGTAATTTTGCTATGTCCTTATGAACGAGGTATTGTGCATAGTTGGAATATTATTTTTACTATTATATCATCCTACTACAGGTTGCTGGGGTGTCCCTCATTGCTTCCTACAGCTTATACAACATAAGGAACAGGTAGAAAAATATTCCAGTTTTATATATAAATGTAATATATCAGTCATAATTAAAGCCAATCTTTCAATATCTTTTCTTTGACAAATACATATAAAAAATATTTAGTCCATTTGTCGTGAGTGTGTGTGTGTATGTATGTACATACGCATGGAGGTAAATGTCGATCTTGGCAACTGGTGAAGGCTTTGAGGGACAGTTCACACAACATGCAGAGCAGTGCGTTTTTTTTCTGCATCAAAAATGCATGGCTAGTAGGTTATATGGTTTCCAAAAACATAGGGCATTTCAGTCACCAGAATGCACTGGAACGCATTATTAAAACCACATCAAAACCGCACTGGACCCCAGCCAGTGAAAAAAAATAAACAGGAAAAAAGCATCTGGAATGCATCCAGAAACGCATTAAAAACGAAACAGACCACGACAAAAAACGCGTTTAAAAAGGCGCATGCGGATTAGAAATGCATCTGGAGTGTGTTTTTGTGGTGTGAACCAGCCCTTAAAGGGGTTGTAAACCCTTGTGGTTTTTCACCTCAATGCATTCTATGCATTGCGGTGAAAAACCTTCTTGCCGTGCAGCAGCCTCCCAGTGCCCCCCTTTTACTTACCTGAACCCTCTCTTTCTCGCGCCAGGGACAAGCACACCAGCTCTAGCCGGTGTCTCGTGTCCTGATTGGCTAGATCGATAGCAGCGCAGCCATTGGCTCCCGCTGCTGTCAATCAAATCCAATGACATGAGCTCCAGGGGGCGGGGCCGAGTCCGGCATTCGTGTCTGTGGATGCAAATGCTGGACTCGGTAGCGCGCCCGCAAGGTAACCCCCTCAGGAGAGCGCCTCTCCTAGGAGGTTATCTGATGCGGGGAGGAGCCGTGAGAGCCACTGGGGGACCCCAGAAATGGATGTTCGGGGCCACTCTGTGCAAAACGAGCTGCACAGTGGAGGTAAGTATGATATGTATGTTATTTAAAAAAAAAAAAACGATCCTTTACAATCACTTTAAAGCATCACATATGCAAAATGTTAGGTACCATAGTTTTTCTCTATTTTACATGTGCAATTTTGAGTCTTGACATGTTTGGTATCTATCTTGTCAATGCAATCCCATATTTAAAAAAAATATAAAAAAAAAAATGGGTATTATTTTGTGTTTGTGTGTAATAAAATTAATTTTAGTGTATTTGTTTTCCCTAAAAATATGCGTTCGATAAACAGTTTTACAGATATCATAAAATAATTGCCACTTTTTTCATGCGGTCTCTGCTTTCAGAAAATGTATAAATGTTTAGAAGTGGGGGTCTAAGAACATTTCTAGCAAAAAAAAGAAAAAATTCAGATTTTAACATGTCAAAACATGTGTGAAAACGAAATAAATTGCCCTGGATGTAAAGTGGTTAATAGGGTGACCACCATATCCTGCCCACATTTATTAATTTATTATGCCCATAATTTCACTTTAAGGGTACTGCTTGAACACAATTAATATTTCTAGATGTTCTCTATAAAAAGTCTTTACACTTTGAATTCAGATCCATTAAGTTCACCTTTTCTGGAAAATAACCCATTCGGGCAAGGGGTCCCAGTAGGGTTGAAAAACTGTGCAGCTTTGTAAAATGTTCATTATTATATTGTTATACCTGTAGGGCCTTAGGGGTAGGCAACCTGGGGCCCTCCAGCTCTTGTGGAACTACATTTTCCATGAGGCATTGCAAGGCTGGCAATTACAATTACTCCCAGAGGCATGATGGGACTACAACAGCTGGAGGGCCCAAGGTTGCCTACCCCGGCTGTAGGCTATATGAGCCCTCCAGAAGCATTGCCACAACTCCCAGTCACCAATCTCCACATCCTGCCTTGTTGCTAGGACTTGAAAATTACATTGCAGCAGTGAAAAACAATGGTTTTCATGTCCTAACAAGGCAGAACGTGGGGAATGCTAACTGGGAGTTTTTCACCCAGGCTTTCTGGCAGACCCAATTGACCTGCAGGTATAACAATATAATTAATGAACATTTCACAAAGCTGCACAGATTTGTAATGTTTATTGGAGCCTCTTGACTGTATAGACTATTTTATGGAAAAGGTGAACTTGGCCTTTAATGCTCGAGCAGATCACAGTCAGCCACCAGCTGTAATAGAATAACAGATAAATATCAGCAAAGAGATATCATTTATATGCTTCACTTATTTACCACATTTATCAGCCAAGTTTAATGGTTCTGCAGATGGAACAAATTGCTGAATTGAGCATGTATTTCAGCAATGTCTGATTTTTTTTTATCATTGTTATAAATAATGGTGCAGACATGATGCTCAGCGTAGACTGCATAGTTGTTTCTAAAACAGAAAATGTTTTATGCTTTCATGTGTATGTCCTATAAGACATGTAAAAGTACATTTTAACATTTTGCATCATTTGAGCATCTTTGTTATATACAGGCATTTCTGGAATATCAGTCCACCTGGTAAAAATGAGACCATGCTGCAGTATGCTGGCTGGGGACCTAAAGGGAGTCAGCTGGTAAGTTTGGAACATACTGTATAAGCACCTATTTATAAAGTGAATGAGACTTTCACTAAACATTCATTGGTGGTAAATAAATCAGTCACTGTCATTTAAAACACATGCATAAGGAAGATTCACTGCAGTGAATGTTTGGTGAATGGCAGATGTTCTGCTTTATAAACATACTAAGATGTCACATCCTGTCTATGCATGCATGCATTTAGTACAGTCTTAATCAGCAATGTCTGCTACATCTGCCTGACTGGTAAGACCCAACCTCTGCAGCAAGAGGCCTACATTGTGTGGCAGTTACACCTGCAGCTCAGAGTTGCAGCTAACAGTGGGCTCTTGCACATGGGCAGGCTGATCCCATTCAGCATAATTGCAGCAGTATTTCCTCTGCCCAAGCAATCCAGGTACAATGTACAGCCTGTCATTTTGTCTTGCGGCGCACCAAAAAGATCAAAACATTTTCGCGACACACCTGAAAAGATTTAACATTTTTTAATGGCCAGCAGGAAATATAATTGTAGCGATATCCCCAGTTAAGAGGGCCGCTGGTTTGTTTTGGGTCCCTGAGTACAGCTCCACCAACCCCCGGCAATTTGCTCTACCCGCTCTGGCACAGTTAGTAAAGGGGTATGTATCTATGCACATAAAAATATCACTTATACTCTAAGTGTAATGGGTATGAACTCACAAGCAGACTGCTGAGATTGGCTTTACTTTGGCAGTAAGGAAAAGAAATAGTAACATGCATTTAAACATTTGGCTTACAATACTTTAGCAGGTCCCTGCAATATGCACTTAAACATGTACACACATATGTATCAAACTAGCAATGGGGAACGGAGCGCCAAGTGTGGCGACCGTCTGCTATGCACCCCTGAGGTGCAATAAATCTATCTGCGCCTACCTAACGGACCAGGCCTGATCCCTAGCAATATAGAGCTCAGTCCTTGTACAAGTACAGTGTTCTTCACCGGCAATAAATCTGTAGAGGTGGTGCACATGTAGCTTTAAATGGTGTATTTGTAATCCACAGAAAGTAACATTTGCTGCTCTGAGGTAAATTGTGCCTAGGCAGTTCAATAGGCATAAACGTGTGTATAGCAATGCAGGATGAGCCTTTCAGCTCTCTCACCAATCCTGGGGTACCGTCCTCAGCTCCGGTCCCTCCAATGGCGGCTCCGGTCTCCTCCGTCACAGCCCCTGCGCTCCGGTCCTCAGCTCCGACCGACCGACCGACTGTAGGGAAGAGTCTCCGCTCCGCTGCTGCTGACTCTGAGGGATGAGAGTCTCTCTCCAGCTGCTGCAAGGCCCAGGCTTCAGGCCTTCAGCAGTCCCGGTCCGCACAGGTGTCTCCTCAGGAACCAGTCTCCGCGTCACCAGCTCAGTCAGAAGAGGCCGCCCAGTCAGCCAAGGCATCAGAAGAGGAAGAGGCGGTCTCTCCTCCTCCCTTTTATATCCTCCCCCAGCAGCCTCTCGGGCGGAAACAAGCAGCCCGGGAGCCTGGGGAATTATGGGGAATGTAGTCTTTTCCACTAAAAGGGGTACGACCCCGCTACATAATATATACATGTGAAGGGAATCACTTTGGGTGGGGGGCCTGTGGAACCCAGAATCCCTTGGGGAGGTTGGGAAACCATTGTTTCAGCTCCCCATGCACCTCCTATGTCTAAGTCACACTGTGTCTCTAATCGGGGCACAAGGTGACCAAGAAATCCTGTCTGATCTATACTGATCTAACTCACTGTACAACCACACTGGAATGTTGTGTGTGTGTATATATATATATATATATATATATATATATATATATATTGTATATTATCTCATTTAGTTGTGTACTCTTTGCTGGGTCATTTGGGGTGTGGCTGTATTCCATTGATCTATTGTGTCTGTCTTATGTTTTATGGGATGTGTAAGTGTGTTTGCTGTGAGGAGGGAGGGGGGATTCCTCCAACAGCTCTCCCTGCTGATTGGACAGTCTAACCTGCCCGGAATGCAAAGGGGGGGATTGTCCTGAGTATTATCTGTGTACCTGTGTTTCAATAAACAGTTCTTGTTGAGCAACCAAACGAGTCCTGCCTTGTTCCTGATTGTAATATGCGGCTAATATCTATATTCAGACTGGAGGAAGTGGTATATGACAAAAGCACTCAAGCGGAGTGTGGGACCACATTGGTGGCAAGCAGTGGGATGCTTCCTGCAGTCTGGGACATCCAAACCTCCACCTGGATCCAAGATCAGGACAGCAGACTTTGGTCACCCCAGCGGAGATATGGATCTGGCATCAGAATTTGAGGGGCTGCTGCGGATCGTCCTTTCAGCATACTCCAGGACTATATCTGCGGATCAATACCTGGAGCTCAGTCAGCGGATTCTAGTAGGACTCTGGATTGGAGCCCTCCAGGTTGCTGGTATGAAACAGGGCAAGTGCTTTCCAACCCCAGAGCAACAGGCCAGTGACCAGCGGGCGTTGCGGAGGGCATTCCTGGGAGAGCGGCCCCAGAACCCATATTGTCATAAGATGTGATGTCTGATATACTATTCTCCCATTGTATTCTCTATAATAGGGTTTTCTTTTTCTGTATTCTCACCCCTGAAGAAGGAGGAAAATATTCGTATCTCCGAAACATGTTGGGTTTGAGAGATTACCTAAAATCATGATGTGCATTTATACATTTTGTTGATTTTGTATGGTGTTTAGACACTTTACTTTTAATGCATTTATCTTTATGTTGTTACTTTTTCAATAAATTTTGTTACGTATTTACTACAATACTTTATTTAAAATGTACTTTTGGGTAAAAAACGGTGTGCCGTAAAAGTCCACCACACAGGGGATCCTTCCCTTTTTTCTTTTCCCAGAAGCATTGGGTGACTGAGTTGGACAGGCTGGCAGGGCCAGTGCTACCACTAGGCAAACTAGGCAGCCCCCTAGGGCGCACCGCTACCTAGGGCCCCCGTCCACTGGTGTTCCTACTCTCTGCAGCAAGCAACTAAGTCTCAGCATCAGCAGGCAGCTGCCGCTCCGATCGCACATAGTGTCAGAGGCGTATCGGCGACGGAGGACTGTGTTTGTGTCCCGACTTCCGAATGAATGGAAGCAAGCAAACATTCATTGATGGGCACTGGTAGGCTGTATTTGATGGACGCTGGTGGGCTGCATTTGATGGGCACTGGTGGGGCTGCATTTGATGGGCGCTGGTGAGGCTGCATTTGATGGGCGCTGGTAGGCTGTATTTGATGGGCACTTCATTAAAAAGGTGGGGTATACATGAGCAAGGTGGGTGGAGCCAAGAGGGGGGCTGCAAAATGAGGTTTCATCTAGAGTGTCAATAATCCTTGTACCAGCCCTGCAGGCTGGTCCAGCAGAAGATGGAGCTGGACAATTGGTATTGGGCTCTACAATGGTACACAGAGCAGGGATATTTAGGGGACAACAGAATGCTCTGTGGAGGGATATGACTTTGGTGGCCCTGGATTGCTGTGGGAGAGCCTTTACAGATCATTTTGTGTTTGGCAATGAAGGGGAACCTACCCTTGAGGACCTGCGAGAATACAGAGAGGCTATGCTCGGTCTTGCAGGGGTCTCAGAGCTTAAACCTGATCTGGACTATTTTCTAAGTAAGGAACAGTATCTGGAAAGGGCATACAGGAAACTGCTAGAACAGCAGCATGCCAGAGAATCGGCAGTGGAAACTCCGGAGATTGCCATCTCCAAAGCTGAAGTGCTGACAACAGGGCAAAGCTCTGCTAACCTCTGCCCAGCACCAACAGCAGCTTAAGCCTCCCGGAGAGAAGAGGCAGTCGGCCTTTCGCCCACAACACTGACAGGGACATGGGATTTCCTGCCAGCAGCATCTGTGGAGTTACCAGAAACTTCTGCAGCTGAAGGGCTGACAACTTTACAGAGGGTCCAAGACCTCTGCCCTACACTTGTGGCAGAGGCCCAGGGTGAGCAGGTGGTGGTCTTTCCTCCCCAGCAAGGATCCATGCACCTGGGAGACAGTACCAGAGACCTGTCGTCCCAGCAGCCAGATGAGGGTAAGGGAGGTGAAGCAGCTGGCTTCCCCTCCCAGCAGCAGATGACACCCCAGAATGATGCCAGCAACCCAGCAGAAGGGCTGGCAAAAGGGTCGAGTGCTGCTGGCCTCTGCCCTCAACTAAGAAAAGATGCAGTCTCCATCTGTATACCTACCCCAGGGATACTGGGCAGTCGGCCCAGATCCCCAACAGCATGATGAAGTGAGCCCAGCCACTCTGTCTTCTCTCCAGTGGCTGAAAAGACTCCAGGGAGAAGGGCCAGTTTGCACTTCTCCCCAGTGATGTGTATGTTCGCTGAGAGGTTGGTTGGGTGAGTAATGCTATGTTTGGGACAATTTTTATGTGGGGTTCTGTATGGATACCGGCATTGGGTGACTGGAACTACTGACTAACTTTGGAGTCAACCCATCTGGGGTCACCTCGTGTGTTAGTCTGCTGCCGAAAGGGGAGAGATGTGATGGTAGTCACTTTGGGCGGGGGGGCCCGTGAAACCCAGAATCCCTTGGGGATTTCAGCTCCCTATGCACCTCCTATGTCTAAGTCACCCTGTGTCTCTAATAGGGGCACAGGGTGACCGAGAATGTCAGTCTGATCTGTACTAATCAGACTCACTGTACAACCACACTGGAATGTTGTGTGTGTGTGTGTATATATATATATATATATATATATATATATATATATATATATATATGTATATACAGTATCTCACAAAAGTGAGTACACCCCTTACATGTTTTTAAATATTTTGTTGTATCTTTTCATGTGACAACACTGAAGAAATTACACTTTGCTACAATGTAAAGTAGTGAGTGTACAGCTTGTATAACAGTGTAAATTTGCTGTCCCCTCAAAATAACTCAACACACGACAACACAGGTACTCATCAGATTGTATCTAGTCTTGATAATAACCTGTTGTCAGTGAAAAATCTCACAAACGGCAGTATCGTAGAGCATTTAAAATGATATCTGTATAATCCCAAATGGGAGAGATACTTACCCTGTTTCCCTGAAAATAAGCTCTAACCCGAAAATAAGCCTTAGTTAAAGCTGAGTTCCGCCAAAAAAAAAAAAAATGAAAAGTCAGCAACTGATATATAAATACTGCAGCTGCTGACTTTTAAAATAAGGACACTTACCTGTCCAGGGCCCCCACGATGTCCTCACCCGAAGCCAATCCGTCCCGGGTGCAGGCGCCTGCGTCTTCAGTAAGGGAATCAGGAAGTGAAGCCTTGCGGCTTCAAGGCTTCAAGGCTGTGATTCGACACAGTCGTCATGTGATCAGGAGGGTCAATCACAGAGCCCTCCGGCCGATCGCAGATGCGCCGTGTCCAGGTGACACGAGCGCATCGGAAACGTGCCGCTGCGAGGGCACGCGTGCGCGTGATTCTCCTCGTTCTGAGTGACGTTCCGGAACCGCTACTCAGAAGGAGGAAACTCCAGCCTGGCCCTATATGTGCAGTGGCCGGGTAGGAAGTGGTTAAAGTGGAAGTAAACACAAAAACAAAAAAGTTATATTTTATGAATCCTTAAATCTTTTTTTCTTTATGAATTGCCATGGTGTAGTGAAACACACTCGCAAAAACGTAACCCTGATGCAAAAAAAAGTGTGCAAACAATCGTGAGAACACAAAAAACTGCACAGGGTGTACACATGGTCCTCCTCTGAAGAGAAAGGACCTTTGCCCTGATCTCCCAGGGCATAAGGCTCCTGATAGGGACTGGGGTACTCACTGGTCCAAAAAAGTAATAGAGGGGAAATCTTCCAATGGGGACATGAGATCTGGTTACCTAGGGGTCCCCAAGGAATTCTCTTAATTTGCAGGGATTTACTCTCACTTTCTGTTTGGATATGGGACAGGAAGTGAAGAGAAATCTCCGCAATGGGACACAGATGGCAATAAAAGTTATGACAGGGTTTTTGACCCTCCCTTACTCTATCCAAAATAAAAAATAAAAAGTCTTGCCTATAGTGCTAATTTAATTTAAAAAAAACTTGACTTTACTATCACTTTAATGGCCTCCTTGTAATGTCCTCCGTGAGCTCCGGAAACTGTTCTTTTTTTCCCTCACTTCCATTTGTTTGTAACAATGAGGGCATACTATTTGCAGTCAAAGCACTGCTCTATACACACTACAAACCCCATATTCCATATTCCCTAGTCTGTTTTGGGAGTAAGCAAGAGAGGGTGGCTATGTTCCTTTATACAGTGGGACCATGGAGAATGAATGTAGCTATCCTATGACAGGAAGTCGGATGACAGCAGCCAAAGAAAAAAGATTAGAAATTGGAGAAGGCTGAGAAAAACATATGTGTATGAGTTAAGGATAAATACTTATATATATATATATTTTTTTTTTTTAAACCAGAGTTTAGTTTTAATTTAAGAACTACAGTATAGGCACCATTTGTGATATGATTGTGAGATATCACTGCAAAAAAGCCTTTCTTAGTGGTGACATCATAGAATAGCTGCCTTCAACACAACCAGAAGTATGTTCCATACATGGGCGTCCGCAGATAGAGGCAAGGGGGGTCAAGTGCCCCCCCCCTGGAATCGGCAAGGTGTCTGCACACACACACTGGTGTCCAAGAGCAGTCCTTGCAGGCAAGGCAGGGAGGAGAGGCGGCACCAGATTGTGAGCTGCACTATGCTCATAACACTCAGGAGAAGCTCTTGAGCACCTTGCCCAGCTGTCACACTGCCCCATGCTCTGACCTCTGATACAGCCGCACACTGAACTGAGGCTGTGTTTGGCTCCTTCTCTGTAGCTGCAGCCGTACCAGACAGGAGAAGGACGATTCTCCCAGGTCTGGCTGCTGTCCAAGTCAGGGTGATCAGCCAAAGCAGCAGGTGGGCGAGCAGGAAGATAAAGTTCCCTCAGCAGCCACTGTCCAGCCCAACAGTCACCAGAGCTCACCCCAGGCCAGCTAAGAAGTTCCTCAGATCACCACGGCAAAACCAGGTACACTCTCTACCCCAAAAAGTGCCAAATGTGGCAGTGGAAGTGGGGAGGGTGCAAACAAGTGGAGCTTCCCCTTTTAGGTGGAGCTCTGCTTTAACACTGCCACAAGCCACCAATAGGGAGGGTAGAGTGAAAGTAGAATTCCAGCTTGCGCTAGCCTTAAAAACTGTCCCCCGCCCTCTTACCCCTAACACCTATGCAGACTAACCTATTTTCAAACTGTTCCAATCTGGTCATGTTATCTCACCTGTGTGATCCAGCAGCGTATGCAGGGGAGAGGAGGGAGCACCAATAACAACTGTGACATGGAAACCTATGGGTGACATCACCTCATCAGGCTTTATCAGCCGTCGCCAAGCGCTTTCTCCCCTGCAGCCGCTGTTGACTGACACAGGTAAGATCACACGACCAGACCTTAAAATGATGCCCCCCCCTTGAAAAAAGTTCTGCGGACGCCCATGGTTCCATAAGTTATGAAGACAACTTCTTGGCCGCAAAACATCTGAACATTGAACTGAAAAATGAATAAGATCATGTTATAGAAAGGACTTTCATGAAGTAGAACTTCTAAACTGTTCTAGATGGACAGATGTAATATGAATGTTTCTGCTAGTCTGATGATTTGATTACAAAGAATTCACAAAGAGAATAAGTGCAGCACTCAGCAAACACTTCGAAAATGAGCACTTATGAGATGTGACCTACATACTTAGGAATTTACTTACAGCATGAAGAGGATTGAAACTTTCTGAAAGTGCTAAAATATGATCTTTAATCAGTTTGTTACGATAGAATGCAAAGATTTTGTACTCTTTTCGTGTGCAGCATTTCTCTGGGAATACTGTATGTCTCGATGCTATATGATCCTTGCTTTTCCCTACTCAGTCAAAGGGAATTCTAAGCCATCCTCAGGCCATAAATCAAAAATAGTATGTGCTATGGTGCCCGATAGCTTTGTTTGTAATCTACATCTTGTAATATGATGGACATCCATATGGATTAGAGAGTTTCTGAAATAAGTCTACATTTGGTTTTAAGAGTGCCTTAAAGGAGTTGTAAAGTCTCATGGTTTTTCACCTTAAAGTGATTGTAAAGGCAGAAGTTTTTTTTATCTTAATGCATCCTATGCATTAAGATAAAAAGCCTTCTGTGTGCGGCAGCCACCCCAGCACCCCCCCTAATACTTACCTGAGCCCCATCTCTATCCAGCGATGTCCAGGAGTGCCTCGGTCTTTTGGGACTCTCCCTTCTGATTGGCTGAGACACAACAGCAGCGCCATTGACGCCCACTGTTATGAATCAAAGTCAGTTAGCCAATCAGGAGAGATGGGGGTGGGGCTGAACCCTGAATGGACACAAGGAACTGTGACTCAGCTCGGGTGCCCACATAGCAAGCTGCTTGCTGTGGGGGCACTCGACAGGAGGGGGGCCAGGAGCACTGAAGTGGGACTCGAGAAGAGGAGGATCAGGGCTGCACTGTGCTAAACCACTGCACAGAGCAGGTAAGTGTAACACGTTTTTAATTTTTATAGAAAAAAATGACTTTACAATTACTTTAATGTAAACCCACTTTCATTATTTCTAAACTACTGCAATAGTGCTTATGTCTCCCCTTTGTCTGTTACTAGCCCCACAAAACTCCAGATTCTGTGGGCGGGTCTCTTGTCCGGAGCTTGGTGGGCAGATTTGTGATGTCAGTAGACTCCCCACCCACCTCTATCAGTTGTCTGTGTGTCTTCTTTCTGTCGGCGTCTTGGGAGCTGCAACATGTATTTTCTCCTGT
Source organism: Lithobates sylvaticus (assembly GCA_028564925.1). Lineage (NCBI taxonomy): Eukaryota > Metazoa > Chordata > Amphibia > Anura > Ranidae > Lithobates > Lithobates sylvaticus. Next base: position 485,489,013 of record CM053027.1, read on the forward strand.
GTATTTCTTACACTGAACTTCTGCTGGTCTCGTGGATTATGCCCCATGATCACTAACATCTAGTCAAAACCCAGGAAAGTCACCACATGACTTCAGCATGCCCAATCATGCTGAGGTGTGGAGCAGCCAATCCTGGGAGAGTTGGAGAAGAAAGAAGGGGGGGATGTGAAGTACACAGAATGCCTTTCTCACGCTCGTGCATGAGATAAGGAAATCACTTGTAAGTCACAGCAAGGGGGAAGAAATGGACACCTATTTCTCTGTGTGTCCATTTTTATCTTACTGAAAAAAAGATAAGAGGATTGCTCAGAGCTGGATTAACTATTCGTGGCAAGACTGGGTACAGATGACATGACATGTTATACTCTATAAGGTACAAGTCTTAGGTACTCTATAAGGTACACGTCCCAGAAAAGGAGAATCGGGGAGCTCTGTAAAAAACCCTTGCACAGAGCAGGTAAGTATAACATGTTGGTTATCTAAAGGAAAAAAATGAACCTTTACAATCACTGTAAGACATTTAGATTAGAAATATTTCTTACTGCCACTTCTACTTTTTTAAGTACAGCTATGGCCTACCATTAAAAAAATATGTGCAGCAGCACTTATCTATAGGAGTTTCTGCAGTTTTCTCTTAGACCCCCCTGCAAAGGCTCACAAATACCTGCTGAGCTGGCCAATGAAGTCCACCTAATTAAGCTTCTGGAGATGGTGTGACAACAATGCTGCACTGTTCCCGAATTCAGAGAAGTGTTGCCACTCTCATGCAGTCTGTGCTTGCTTGCACTACAGTGGAATAAGGAAATATTCTGGAGGGCCATGGCTATCACCATTGTCACTGCCATTAGTAGTACTACCCCCAGAGGGGCCGCTGAAATGTTTTGTGATCTCTCTGCATACCTGAAAAAGACACACCTCACTCACCAACACACTTTGAGGTATTTTTAAAGGATTTATGAGGCCAAGTATTGCCTAAGTGAAGAGAGAAATAGCAAGCAAACTTAATAAAAAATCAATAAGATAATAATGTTATTCTGATAGATATGGTTAAACACCTGCAGTATTCTGACTAACAGTAATTAACAGACCCAAACTGAGTTCATCTAGCAATAGTATATAAAGACAGTCCTAACTTGGTATACCAATCCCAGTTTTATCCCAATGGTCAGTGATTGATGAAAGAAAAAAAAAGAACCCATTGGCAGGCAAAGTTGGGGCCTTTGAAGAAAGCATAACACTTTCCAGCAGACAATAGATTAACTTGTGCAATGTTAGTCTCTTTCTAGACCCTGGGAGCCCTACTCTTGCTCTTCATCTTTTTCAGCCTGGTAAAAGAGTTGGGCTAGCTTTGCCAACCCTTTCACAAACCTCCTTTAGTAGAAACAGAACCCCATAAATGATCTTAGCTCATTCACATTTTGGGCCTAGGGCAGGTGGTGATGGCTTCCAAATTCTTGGGGTCAATGGCCACTCTCTCAGCAGAGACAACATGCCCACAGTAAGTGATCGATGACTAATAGAATCAGTAATTCTCGGGAGAAGATTTCAGCCCTTCTTCATAGAGTCACTTCAACTTTCTCCAAATGCTCCTTATGCTCTTCTAAAGTCCTTCCAGTAAAGATTATGTCATCCAAGTATTCAACACTTCAATAAGGTTTGTGTATCCAACAGTTAGTTCCATCAAATGCTGTGATGTTGCAGGGGCTCCTGTTTGAGCTTGTGGCATCCGATTAACATCAAAGAACCCCACCAGATAAAGAGGTTATCTCTCAATCATCAGGATGCAGGAGGATCTGATGGTACTTGCTTCTCGTGTCCAACACACTGAACCATTAGGTCCCCGACATTGCAGAGTGTCTCATTTTTAGGGAGTGGTGTACTGGTCTGGGATGATTCTTTTGTTGAGGGTGTGATAGTCAATGCACCACAATGGGAGAAGCATATGGATTTCTGGATTCCTGTATGACTCCCATCTTCAACTCAACAATCTGTTCTTTGAGGTCATCTAGGTCTGCTAATGGGATTCCTGCAGACAAATGCAAGTTGGGGCCCTTGAAGAAAGCACAACAGTTCCCAGCAGATAACAGATTAACTTATGTGATGCTAGTCTCTTACCAGACCCAGGGTACTGTCCTCTGGGTCTCCAGGACGCATGTCTGGTATCCACAGACAGGGATATGAATTGCTGTGAATGATGTCTCTTTCAATCATGTCCCTCCTTTCCTTTCTCACGAGCAGTAGTGGTGGTCTCCAGTACAGCCTGATCTCACAAGGCACCCAAATCACACCTCACAACCACCCAAGGGAGAAGGTTCTCAGTCTCTGAGGCAAGGTGAGTCTCTTTGCTTCTCCCGATTGTGGTCAGCTATGGCAGTATTCTGTTCAGCCAGCAGCAGCCCAGTCTTTTTAATACACATCTGCTTTTTTTCAAGACAGTACTCTCCCTCACCAGCCTGTAGACCCCTTCTCCTTGATCTGTTACATCAGCCATTCACCTCCAAGATTGCCCCCTGCACTGGAGTCACTTTATAGACAAACCTTGCAAAGTGGTCTCCTGAAAGACGACTGCTGCACTTCTGCACTAATCAATATTCAGTTTAACCCTCCCCATATTGCAGACAGATAATAAAGCTGAAAAAAAAACAAGAAGTTAAGCAGCAGTTATCAGCTACAGTCCAGGTTACATTTAACACAAGCCTATACTTTGTCAGTCAGAATTTGGTCACACCTAGTCCAGCCCAATGCTTTTTGGATTGGAAGCACTGCCTCTGTTGCTAACCTATCCAATTTCAGGCTGTAGTGTCTGGGAGGGAGAGCATGTGAGACACTAATGAAGAATTTAGCTCAGGCAGGGGAGGTAAAGAATTTTTTTGCATAGTTTATGAGACTTGTATTATAGTAACTGGATTTGGAACTTGTTCAGACTGCCATACGGGTGCCTTTAGCTGTACTTTAAGGACATACCGTAGTTGTTATACTGCATTGATCGTAGAAAGCACCTTTGATGTTTGTATTGCTTATGTTGCTCCTTGCTTTGCTACTTTAATTTCTGAAGATTACCTTTTGAAGTTCACATAGCCTAAGCAGCTCTGTTCTCTGCTGTTTAATCATTTAAATATACCTGCCAATTCAGCGCTGATATTTTGTAATTTATATTGATACATGCTTGGCTGCACATTATGCTGTTGTTGTTGAATTAAATATCATTTATCATTCGTTTGTTCTTTTTCTCCTTTTTTATGTTTATAACTGTACTGTGTACTGAAACTTTTTCTCAGTCGGAGATAAATAAAAACGTTTCTGTTAAAAATATCATTAACTTCCGTAATATTAGATTATAAGTACCAAGATTATGAAAGATTAATTGTACAACTGTATTGGGGAAAATGTCTTTCTTGGTGTATTAAGCACGCTTATGCATTTAACAAGCAAACAAACCAGAATCTGATTATAGTGGGGAAGCATGAGTGCGTTGGCAGCGGAGGAGGCGATCGGATCCTTTCACATGCTGGGTATGGAGGCGAGTGAGGGGAAGATGGCCCCCACCCATCTCCATACCATTGCAGGGCGGAAGCAACGTCAAAACGTCACCTCTGCCCATAGCTCTTAAAGGGCCATTTTTTTCTTAAATATTTTTTAAATGACAACTGTTTTTTTTTTTTTTTTTTTATTGCATTTTAGTGTAAATATGGGATCCAAGGTCTTTTTGATTCCAGATCTCATATTTAAGAGGTCCTGTCATGCTTTTATATTCCTTGTAATAGGAATAAAAGTGACACAATTTTTTTTTTTAAAAGAACAGCGTAAAAATCAAAAATAAAAGGTAAAATAAATAAGAAAAAAAAAATTTGAAAACGCGCGTAGAAGCGAACGCATATGTGAGTAGCGCTCGCATATGAAAACAGTGTTCAAACCATACATGTGAGGTATCGCCGTGATCGGTAGAGCGAGAACAATAATTCTAGCCCTAGACCTCCTCTGTAACTTAAAACATGTAACCTGTAGAATTTTTTAAACGTCGCCTATGGAGATTTTTAAGGGTAAAAGTTTGTCGCCATTCTACGAGCGGGCGCAATTTTGAAGCGTGACATGTTGGGTAGCAATTTACTCGGCGTAGCATTATCTTTCACAATATAAAGAAAAATTGGGCTAACTTTACTGTTGTCTTATTTTTTAATTCAAAAAAGTGTATTTTGTCCAAAAAAAGTGTGCTTGTAAGACCGCTGCGCAAATACAGTGTGACAGAAAGTATTGCAATGACCGCCATTTTATTCTCTAGAGTGTTAGAATTTTTTTTTATAATGTTTGGGGGTTCTAAGTCATTTTCTAGCAAAAAAAATTTTTTTTATCTTGTAAACAACAAATCTCAAAAAGAGATTCAGTCCTTAAGTAGATATGGACAAGTGATCCATTTACATCCAACTGCCCATAGATGAAAGTAGGTTGTGTCCATGGCAAAACTATGACTACTAAACTAACCCATCTATTTAACAGTTTCAAAAAAGTTACATTCCTTAACCACTTGACAACTGGGCACTTAAACCCCCTTCGTGACCAGACCAATTTTCAGCTTTCGGTGTTCTCACACTTTGAATGACAATTACTCATGCAACACTGTACCCAAATTAATTTTTTGTCCTTTTTTTCATACACATAGAGATTTTTTTGGGTGGTATTTGATAACCTCTGGGTTTTTTACTTTTTTGCGCTATAAATGAAAGAAGACCGAAAATTTTGAAAAAAAAACAAATTTTTCTTCATAAATTTTGGCCACAATTTATACTGCCACATATCTTTGGTAAAAATAACCCAAATTAGTGGATATTATTTGGTCTTTGTGAAAATTAGAGAGTCTAAAAGCTGTGGTGCAAATCCTAACCTGATGTACTGGTGGCCCATCTCATTTCTTGCGACCCGAACAAGTACAAATAACCCCCAAAGTACCCCTTTTTTGAAAGGTATTTAGTAGGAGGCATGGTGAGGTTTTTGATGGTGTAATCGTTTCCCACAATTCTTTGCAAAATTAAGATTTTTTTCCCCACAAAATTGTCATTGTAATAGGTTATTTCTCTCATATGGCATGTGTATACCACAAATGACACCCTAAAATACATTCTGCTACTCCTTTTGAGTATTACGATACCACATGTGTGGGACTTTTCCACAGCCTAGCCACTTAGAGAGGCCCAACATGCAGGGAGCGCCATCACGTGTTCTAGGAGCATAAATTACACATCTAACTTACCTATTACACTTTTAAAGGCCCTGGAGCACCAGGACAATGACACGTGACACTGACGTGGCACTGATGACAGATGGCACTGATGACACGTGACACTGATGTGGCACTGATGACAGATGACACTAATACCTGGCACTGATGACATGTGACACTGATGACAGATGGCACTTATATGTGGCGCTGATGACACGTGGCACCAATACGTGGCACTGATGACAGATGGCACTAATACGTGGCACCGATGACACGTGACACTGATAACAGATGGCACGTGACACTGACAGGTGGCACTGATGACAGATGGCACTGATACGTGGCACTAATGACACGTGACACTGATGTGGCACTGATGACAGATGGCACTATGTGGCACTGATGACACGTGGTACTGATGTGGCACTGACAGATGGCACTTATACGTGGCACTGATGACAGATGGCACTTATATATGGCACTGACAGATGGCACTTATACATGGCACTGGGGACAGATGGCACTGACAGGTGGCACTGGGGACAGATGACAGTGGGGACAAATGGCACTGACATGTACTGTGGGCACTTTATTTTCTTTTTTTTTTACGCTCACCGCTGCAGCCGTTCGTCTCTCCCTCCTCACACACTGTCTCTGTGTGAGGAGGGAGAGCCGGCGATGAGAGATGATCTCATATGTTTATATATGAGATCATCTCTCATTGGACACTGTGATCACGCTGTAAACGGCCGATGTGATTAACCATTTACAGCGATCTGTGACTGGCTGTGTCCAAGAAACACGGCCAGCACAGAATTTCCCCAATGCGTGCTCGTGGGAGCGCGCATCGCGGAAGTAAACAGGAGGACGTCCAGGGATGCCCTCCTGGCAATTGGCATCTGCGCTGCAGCCGTCTTTCGGCTATAGCGCGGAAGCCTAGTGGTTAAATGCTGGGATTGCTATGTGTCACATTTGCTTGTTTCCTCAACCAAACTGTCAAACATAAAATGGCTGGAGTCATAACTGATCACATGTGCAGCATCATGGCAGTTGAAGATTAAACAGAGGCCAAGATGAGGGGGGGGGGGCAATAGGAGGGTTTAGTTGTATATACTTATTTTTATTTTTTTTATTATATTTAGTGGGAATGCTTCAGCAGTCCCACTATTGTTATTCGTTTTTATTAATTTTTATTAGTGGGACTGCTTCAGCCAGTGGGTTGAACCCAAAAAACTTACAGATCCACACTAGTGATGTGGATAAAGGGATTACCCCACTGCGCTAATGTATTTTGACAGTGGGGACATTCCCACATCAGAATACACTGATCATAGCTGCAGCCATTGGCCATATGCACTAATCAAATACTGGTTTTACAGCATGACCGTTATGACTGGCTTCTATTGAAAGGACAAGGGTACACATGGACTGAAATTCAGCCTGTTTTTGCTGAACCAACTGAGAGGAGCCATTACAGCAGCCTGCAATAAATCCTCAAACATCAACACAGCCACCAGATCAAAGAGGAAAAAGAGGACGAGGCAGAGATCATCACACAAACAACACAGGCTACAGAAGATATCCAAGGAAAGCCAAGAAGACACAGAACTAGCCCTTGATTGGTGTGTGCTCCATGTACCTGCTGAAATTCCTGGCTTACCTTCGGTGCTGACTACAAAGAGGTGACGCTGATGGTTTGGTGTCTGGATGTCAACCCATCATACAGGCCTATCCAAGCTTGCCCTCTGGTAAGCGCGTTATTCATGTGGTGGTGGATCACATCAAGTGGTGTCTTTTTATCAAGGTTTCCTATTCACTCTTCACTTGGATTTATTGGATTTTTTACCTATTTGAACTTTTTAATTTTCACTGAATTTTTGGTCACAAATTGATATATACATTTTTATGTTTTGGCACCAGGTTGATTTAATCACTCTATTTTTGGTTAATTTTAGTTTAATTTGCACAGCTTCTTTTGTATTTTGTTTCAACTGAATTTTGGTCTATGTGTACCCGGCTTTAGGGTATCTCCGCTTTGGATGAAGGAGCAACAGAGACCCCTTTGGACAGCAGCATTATGATGGGGAGAGGGTAGTGTTAGCCTAGAAGATTTAGATGGACTTGACTAACAAATTAAAGCTGAACCCCAACTAACACTTTATAAGCAGTTGCAGCAAACCTTTTTTTTTTCCTTTTGGTATAAAGGTTTTACATAAATTAATAAAACTGATCATTGTAAGCACCCCTATCAGTGGTAAATGGTTTTGTCTTAACCCTCTAACTGCTGCTGAGTGGTAACTTTGGATGATATGTGATGTGCTTTCCAGGTGTTTGTCTTCAATAATGATATATACTATCAAGAGTCGGCTTTAGGTCCAATGTTACGACTTACTTCATCGGGGGATTCAGAGAGTGTGCTGAATGGTATCGGTGACTGGACTTATCAAGGTCAGTCTGTTTTACATGCACAGCTACTAAGATTATTGCTTGATAATTAATTTGCTCATAAGAATTATTCCCACTGTTTTGCCTAGTAAAGCCCAAGAATTTGCATGAGCACCTTCAATAAAATTCTAGACTTTCAGTATGGTAAAACTGTTATACTTTATTATGTTAGCTACACTAAACCTGCCATTATTGTGAACAGTAAATGTACCTGCATTTGCACTGTACGTGTCTATGCATGTGTCCATGCATGTAGCTGCTATCACCCAAAAATAATCCCGTTCTCTAGTTTATATGGCTCTGTACAGAGTATCCATTAGAGAGAGGCAGCCCACATGTGAGGGGTTATTGAAGGGCTGTTTTACTAGAAATGTTTTATGAACCATTTGTCATGGAAGTACCCATTTTTAAAATAAGTATTTAATACAAGTAATGAAAATGAGGTACAAGGTCAGTTATCTTTATATACACCCCTTCCCATCAACTGTACAAATATACATACAGTATATGAGCCTTCAAGGAAATGGGTGGTAGGTTATCTGTAGGGCTGCATATATGCATGCACGTGTTTGTTCTGGGAGCGCACAGCATGCTCCCAACAGAGTCCTGAGTTCTGTACTAATGATCGGGAACCGGGAAACCCAGTTCCTGATCACCTGAATACTGTGATAGCCTCTGATTGGATAAAACAGTAATTAGCCACTGTACAGCCTGTCCTCTTAGATGGAGAAAAAGATATACTGGGGGGAGATTTACTAAGTGGAAATGAGGGGATGGAAGTCGCGTGATCTAACACATCAAAGTTTATTCATAAACAAAATAGATGAGTACAAATAATTACTATGAATTCATACAAACTAGGTTACAAGATATTAATTTAGACCCCTTTCACACTGAGCCGCCATCATTCCGGCCAATGGCTGAGAGTGCTGATCAGGAACCGATTAGCAGACCTTTTTTCAGTCATGCCCCTTCGACAGACTAGCTGCAGTATACAAGGGCCGTATGTCAGCCGGTTTCTATTGAACAGGCCGATGACAACCGACATTTGGCTCATGTGTACTAAGCTTAACCATCGTGTTTTAACCTTCACTACTCCATTTAAAAAAGTTAGCTTTGCCTATACATAATGCCATAATGCCTAGTGAAAATGATGAGAAAATCAGCCAAAAAATACCGCTTTTGGAGCAATCATACGATATTCTGATCGTTTCCTCTTGAGATCCGATCACGACAGTTCATGCGAAACTGTCCGAAGGGACAAGCATGAAAAATTTTCTCATACGATACCAGAACAACAATTTTTGGTTAATCAGTACAGTATTCGTCGAGTGACCAAGACCACGCAAGCTTAGAAGCGAAAGAAAACATTGCAATACAATACCACACAATAAATTACATCATTGTGGGAAGTTGTATACTGTCTTACAAGACTTGTGGTAACTCTAGTTACCTATTCGTTTTAGATTTGAGACTAGCATGCAAAAAAGAGGACAATGCTTTGTCTGATATTCTTATTGTGTGTACCAGGCATAATTGTAAGTATTTTTTTAACCAGTTCAATACCCGCCCATAGTCATATGACGCCCACAAGGTGGATCTACCATCCTGGGTGGGCGTCATATGACGTCCTCGGATTCCCGGCCGCCTGGGGGGCGCGCGCGCGCGCCCGCGGCATCGCTCGGGACCCGGTGCGAGTGCCCGGCGGCCGCGATGTCCGCCGGGCACCCGCGATTGCCCGTTAAAACAACGGGACCGGGCGGGACCGTGGAGCTGTGTGTGTAAACACACAGCTCCACGTCCTGTCAGCGGGTAGGAGACCGATCATGTGATCCCAGTACGGAGGAACGCTGATCGGTCTACTCCCCTTAAGTCCCCTCCCCCTACAGTTAGAATCACTCCTATTAGGGACACACATTAACCCCTCCAGCGCCCTCTAGTGTTAACCCCTTCCCTGACAGTCACATTTACACAGTAATCATTGCAATTTTATAGCAACGATCGCTGTGTAAATGTGAATGGTTCCAAAAATGTGTCAAAAGTGTCCGAAGTGTCCGCCGCAATGTCGCAGTCACGAAAAAAAAATCGCAAATCGCCGCCATTACTAGTAAAAAAAAAATTCAATAAATCTATCCCCTATTTTGTAGACGCTATAACTTTTGCGCAAACCGATCAATATACGCTTATTGCGATTTTTTTTACCAAAAATATGTAGAAGAATACGTATCGGCCTAAACTGAGGAAAAAAATTGTTTTTTTTTTTTAAAAAATTGGATATTTATTATAGCAAAAAGTAAAAAATATTGTGTTTTTTTCAAAATTGTCGCTCTTCTTTTGTTTATAGCGCAAAAAATAAAAACCGCAGGGGCGATCAAATACCACCAAAAGAAAGCTCTATTTGTGGGAAAAAAAGGACGTCAATTTTGTTTGGGTGTAACGTCGCACGACCGCGCAATTGTTAGTTAAAGCGACGCAGTGCCGAATCGCAAAAAGTGCTCTGGTAAGGAAGGGTGTTTAAAAGCCCTGTATTGAAGCGGTTAATCAAACACTAAGAAAAAATTTAAGAAAAAATTTATATATGATCGAACATGAATGAATTTCCAGTTTACACACTTCCCGTCACTTGCTACTTATTGTAGGATTTGGAGCCTTGTAAGTCTACATCTATCCTTTACTGTAGATATGCTCTTTGCCATTTATTTGGGGAATAATGGTTTAGTGGTGGAGCTTTTGTGGATGTTTTTCTATTTGTTAATATTACATTTTGTATAATAAAGCATTATTTTTTTACCATACCACACATTGGCCTTTATGTCTTGTGGCCAAAGAGTATACGTGGCTATTAGAGTTTTTTTTGAGTAATGGTAAGATATTTTTAAATATAAATTTGATTAAAATTTTTTTTTACCTTTCAGAGGAAGTGCTGCATAGTTATGCCGCTCATTGGTGGTCTCCTGATGGGGCTAGGTTAGCCTATCTTTCTATCAACACTAGCCGTGTCCCTAACATGGAGCTGCCACACTTTGTGGGTGCAGACTACCCAGCCAGTACTCGTTATGCTTACCCAAAGGTAATTATTTCACTATGTCTTTAATGTACTGTAGGTCTTATTATTTTCTATAGAACTTGTAGAGAATGATTATTTTACTTTTATGTACCAGTTACTTGGTATATGAGAAGTGAGTCAAATGCTGGAATAGATATACAGTAGATATCTAAGGCAGGGGCCAAGTCACTTTGTGGTGTCCTGCCTCAGATGGAAAAAAAGCTGTATTGTGCCACTGCAAAAACAAAGTACCTGTACAACTTGCAATGCATCACACCTCAGCATACAGAGCATTTAAATCTGTGCATTTTGGTGCACTATGGGACAGGTCTGTTTTTTTACTATATGTGCATTGGGGAGCATTCAACATAAAGGGCAACTCACATATTTACTGCAAAATTTTAAAGTTTATGTCAGCTCCAAAAAAATATGTAGCTGATCTCTGTAATACATGCACATTATTTTATTTTAAAAGACCCTGCAAGTACAGGGAAATAGCTGTTGATCTGCCAGCTCTTATGCCCTATTCTGGGCTACCAACACACAGCATTTTTGTGAACTACCGGTATGCAGTGTCAGTCCTACCCAGTGTCTTGCTAAGCCACTCAACCACTCCCATTCTCAGATCTCTACAACATTCTGTAGTCTCAAATAGAAACTAGGAGGGCTCTTTCAGAAACCCAGGAATTGTGCAGGGGACACATGATGGCTCTGAATTTCTGACAAGATTAACAGGTTTTTTGCACTCATCAAACATAACAGAATATTTATAGTAAACAGACCAAAAGGAGCAAATAACATAATTTACATTTTTTTAGTTCATATACACTGTTAAAGCCCTAGTCCCCTCCCAAGCACCCTCAGTACACTAACCTGTAGCCAACCTACCCAGGGGGCACACAGGAACATACTTAGAATGATGACCTCTGGAACTGTCTGCAGCCTGGCCTATAAATATAGTGCCAGGCTGCCCAAGCCTGCTTACTAATGTCCCAGAGATTTATTTGGAATGGTGTGCTTGCAGTGCAAATACATTCTATTCAAGTCTGAGATGTTAGTTGGCTGACAGGCAGTCCAGCACTAGATTTTTGGCAGCTACTGTAGGCTATAGAGCAGGCATTGCTAAATGGACCACTGTCTGAATGTAGACAGAGTGGTAGTCCCACATGGACCACTGATGTCACTCCACTTTCTTGCCTGGACGCTTTCTTTCTTGCCTGGCAGCCCTATAGGTCCCACTCCTGTTTCTTTTCCCCAGCCGCCCCACTGTCATCCTCGCAGAATGACAGACAGGAGAAGTGCCAGGCTGGGAGGTCCTAGGACAAGAGCTGCAAGCAGGTGATTTGTTGTTAGGACACTGGGCAGTCCTAGCAACCAGTCACCAACCAGAACAAGAAAAGTTGGGCAACTTCCACCCTTTGTCCAGACCTGCCCTGTGCAAGGTAGGACTGCGTGTGTGGCGTGTGTTCAAATGCCGCTGTGAAAAAGGAAGAAGGGGTGAGGAAACTGTTATGAAGAGGAGGTTAATGAGGCTTAGGACACTGCTATGAAGGAGGATGAAGGGGGCTAAGAACACTGCTATGAAGGGAGGTGAAGGGATCTAAGGACACTGCTATGAAGGAGGATGAAGGGGGCTAAGGACACTGCTATGAAGGGAGGTGAAGGGATCTAAGGACACTGCTATGAAGGTGGGTGAAGGGGGTGAAGGACACTGTTATGAAGGGGGTAAAGTGGGCTAAGAACACTTCTATGGAGGGGGCTACAGACACTGCTATGAAGGGAGGGTGAAGGGGGCTAAGGACACTGCTATGAAAGGGGCTACGAAAACTGCTATGAAGGGGGGTGAAGGGTGCTACGGACACTGCTATGAAGGGGGGGACTTTGCCATTAAGGGGGGTACTGTGATGTAGAAGGGAACTGTGACATAAAGTGAGGGAAACTGTGATGTTGGGCAGAACTGGGACCTAAAAGGGGGGCCTGTGACGTAAAGGGAGAAATGGAATTTTGAGGGTCAACTGTGATGTAAAGGGAGACTTTGATGTGAAGGGGGGACTGGGGACACTGATATAAAGGCAGAGGCTGTGATGTAAAGTGAGGGGGTGGACTGATGTGCAGGGGGGACTTAGTACACTGATGTAAGAAGGGAACTGTGATCTGAGTCATCGCACAAACATGAGATTCGGACCTCTGTTCGAAGGACATTTTACTGACCAGACCTCCATGAATTTTAATTCGATACCTTTGCTATAGAGAGTGAAAGAGAGAGGGCCATTGTCTATAAGAAGATGAAAATAAGAATTTGGAAAGGGGGAGGGGAAGGCGTTGTTTAGTGTACTGAGGGGGCTAGGGAAGGGGTTTGGAGAATTTCCTTTCAATGATTGCTGCAAGAAATGCATGTCATTCAAGAATTACTTGTGGAAATCATAGGACCATCAAGCTACCCAGGGGCTTACTTGTACGTCTGATCTTTGGAAGTGCTGATGGCTCTCTTTTGTTTGTATGGCAAAAATGGAACCGATTTATCATTATGTGTGGATCACATCCACTAGTCGGCTGAGTTGTGAAGAAGATCCCAGCAGTCTTCATTGCTCTTTCAGTGCAAGAGAAGATGGGCACTTGCCTCAGCTCAGTACTGGTTACTCTAATGCCTCATTTCCACTGAGCCGATCGGTTCGTACGGTTCGGTACGGTACGCTATTTTCAGTGTTTCCATTATGAAAGCGGCCCATACAACTGAACCATACCGCACCATTCAGGGTCCTGCTTCAGATGTGGGGCCATAGAAAATGGAACGGTTCGGTTAGGGCGGAGCTCCGATACATTCCACTGATTGGCAGACAGAAAAACGTCTGCCAATCAGTGTGAGGCCATGCTAGGCATTTTTCTAAACCCTGTATGGACCCTGGTGGTCCGAGTTGCAGTGAAAACGCTCACCTGAATAGGACGGACCATTCTAACTCTTCCAAACTGTACCGACCCGAACCTATCTGCTCAGTGGAAATGAGGCATTAGTGACCCATCTGCTGAGTCTGGCAGGTTTTTCTCCTCTTTTTATAGTAGGAATGCCTCTTAATAGCTTTCAGTGCATGTCTTCTTTGCTCAAACAGAAACCGATACCTGATCCTTCCAAAATTGATGGGGGTCTAAAGTCTATGGACACCTTGATATAATTAATTTTTCCATTATACGTGTGGGCTTATTAATATTTTATGAGTTCTAGCTGTGGTTTCTTATCTGTGCACTAATATCTCATAACTTCTTGTCCTTGGAGAGGCTTTTGCACATTTTGTTTAGCTGGGCTAAAGCAGTATGAGGTGTGTAGAGCATGCTAATTAATCAGCTAGTGATTGTTAATTCAGTGATTAGCATATAGATTTGCAAATAAACTTTATTACAAGCTCTGCGCACTTCTGGCAGTAGCTTTCTCTAGACGTTATAAATGTCACTTTCATGTATTGACTTGTAAAATACCTACTTAACCGCTGAAGAAATTAATTAACTATGGAAATGCATGCTATGTCTTATCTTATTTTTTTTTCAGTTCCTTTGCAGGCTTACAGAAAATTAATTTCAAAAGTAATTCTCTATAAAAATTATTTTATAAAGAAGTTTTCTTGAACCTGGCAATGTGTGTTTATTAGAGGCGCAATTTCAGAGGAGATTGGTCAAAGCAGTAGAAATTGCAGTTCAATGTTTCTAAAAAAAGAATCCCTTGACAGCAGGGCCGCCATCAGGGGGTACAGCCCATACACTTGTAAGGGGCCCCATTGTATGGACGGGCCCGGCCGACTGGCAGGGATATGAGAAGGTGGGTCGGGTGCAGTGGAGCTCCTGTATGTGTGCGAGTCAGCAGGCTGCTGCTCTGTCATGAGCTCGCTGACATCGGGCTCTTTGCTGCCACCTCTGGCCATTTCCTGCATGTGCACCCCTCTGCATGTGGAAGCAAGAGCTGGGACTATGATCACCTTACAAGTAAGGGCTGTTGTGCAGGGGGGGCTGTGTGTGTGTACATGTCTTGTGTGTGTACATGTCTTGTGTGTGTACATGTCTTGTTTATGTACATGTCTCTGTGTGTACTGTACATGTCTCTGTGTGTACTGTACATTAAGGTGACCAGATTTCTAAAATGAAATCCGGGAACATATTTTTTTTTACTAGCAATGGCGGCAATCAGCGACTCTCTGCGCAACACCACTTACCACCTGCCTCACAGCCTGTCAAGTCTTACTCTTCAGGCCCCGGGCACTACTGGGTGGGGAGCGGAGGAAGATCACTCCAACAGTGGCGTTGCTATGGGGGTGCGGGGGGTGCGGCCCGCACCGGGTGACACCCACCAGAGGGGTGACACAGAGGCTGCCACTATAGCTTGCAGCGGAGCGAGCAGGGCATTCAGCCGTGCGGGGGACAGGGGGGAGGCTGCCCATAACACTCCCCAGCTGTCACTCAGGATCTCCAATATCTCCTGCCTCCTCCCACAGACCCCTTCACACCGATCCCACAGCTGAAGGAGATAGACCAGAGGACACAGCAGCCCCGCCCACCCGCCCGGGTCTTCATCTGCAAGCATGAGGTATGATAGAAGTTACTGCACAGCACACTGTCACACATCCCTACCTGCCTTGTACCACCCCAACCTGCCACTATACCACTCTATAATACCCTAACCTGCGTCACCCCAGCCTGCCCTGTACCACCCCCAACCTGCCCTGTGCCACCCTAACCTGCTCTGTACCACCCCAAACTGTACCACCCCAACCTGCCACTATACCACTCTATAATACCCTAACCTGCGTCACCCCAGCCTGCCCTGTACCACCCCCAACCTACCCTGTGCCACCCTAACCTGCTCTGTACCACCCCAAACTGTACCACCCCAACCTGCCAATATACCACTCATACCCTAACCTGCGTCACCCCAACCTGCCCTGTGCCACCCCCACCTGCCCTGTACCACCCCCAACCTGCCCTGTACCACCCCAACCTGCCCTGTACCACCCCCAACCTGCCCTGTACCGACCTTAACCTACCTCGTTTACAGGGGCTGGTTTTGGGTGCGCCCCGTGACCGTGCGCTGCCTGCAGGGTGAGGGCAGCCTAGGAGGGGGGGGGGGGTGACACCATGTTTTACCGCACCAGGTGACACCAACCCTAGTGACGCCACTGCACTCCACCAGGGAAGGCAAGGAGATAAGCAGGCAGGCGGCTGGTCTGGACTTGAGCCAAGGCAGAAGAACATGCGAGCGGAGCTGGATGGGCATGCACCTGAAACTGAAGAAATATTCCCTCCGCTCTGACCAGCACATGGTCATCAGAAAGGGGCACAGATAATAGAAAAAAATACACCCCCCCCCCTAAGCTAGTAGGAGCGACGGAGCGGGGTGTGTAATTCAGATTTTTTTTTTTTATTCTGCACTGACTGTCTTTGAAATTGCCCCAGCCCCTGTTCAAATACAATCCGGGGACAAAACCGGGGACAGACTTGGTCCAGGGACAGTATTCTCAATCCGGGGACACCCTACTGTACATGTCTGTGTACTGTACATGTCTGTGTACTGTACATGCCTTTGTGTGTGTACATGTCTCTGTGTGTACATGTCTGTGTGTACTGTACATGTCTCTGTGTGTGTGTACATGGGTGTGTACATGCCTGTGTGTATGTACATGCATGTCATATATACACATGTGAGGGGGGCTCAGAGCGTACAGGTTTGGGGGGGGGTTCAGAGCGTACAGGTGTGAGGGGGGCTCAGAGCGTACAGGTGTGAGAGGGGCTCAGAGCGTACAGGTGTGAGGGGGGCTCAGAGCGTACAGGTGTGAGGGGGGCTCAGAGCGTACAGGTGTGAGGGGGGCTCAAAGCGTACAGGTGTGAGGGGGGCTCAGAGCGTACAGGTGTGAGGGGGCTCAGAGCGTACAGGTGTGAGGGGGGCTCAGAGCGTACAGGTGTGAGGGGGGCTCAGAGCGTACAGGTTTGGGGGGGACTCAGAGCATACAGGTGTGAGGGGGGCTCAGAGCGTACAGGTGTGAGGGGGGCTCAGAGCATACAGGTGTGAGGGGGGCTCAGAGCATACAGGTGTGAGAGGGGCTCAGAGCGTACAGGTGTGAGGGGGGCTCAGAGCGTACAGGTTTGGGGGGCTCAGAGCGTACAGGTGTGAGGGGGGCTCAGGACTTGGTGGGACGGCAAGCGGGTGATACCCTGGGGAATGTTGGTGGTCAGGCTCGGGGGGGGCAGGCTTAAAGCTGTATAAGGGGCCCCGCAATTTCTGATGGCTGCCCTGCTTGACAGAGTACAACAGGGGTGCCTAACTAGTGGCTCTCTGACGTGACCTGTGACATCCTGTTGTGTAATAGTGGGTCTGCAAGCCCAGATCGCGGGTTGCCGACCCACCATCCCAGAGCATCAGTGTTGTGGATGGAGCCGGAGGTAAAGGAAGCATGCAGCTGCAGAGGGAGCATAGTCACATGAGCCAATGCTTCCTCTATGTTAACTCCTGTCCTAGGCGAAGCGATACTAAATGCACTCTGCCTAGGACAGCAATATTTCTACAGCTGGCACAGAAAGGGCGATTCCGAATCCTAGAGATCAGAATGTGAAGGATCATTAAATTAAGCCCTCGTTCACACCGTTGCAGTGCGATTTCAAAGCCGCAGATCAGTGAGATTTGCATTGCTGATTTCATTGCGACTTGCAACTTTATACAACAGAAGTCTATGCAAGTTTTAATGAAATCAGTAAAAAGGAGTGCAGGAACCTTTTTCATATGAAAGGTTCCATTCCCGGCAATAGGGTCGCACTGGTATAAATGGGGGCTGAAGGTCAGATTATGAAAATTACAGTTTATATATAGCAATGGGCATATCTGTTCTGCACTGGTTACTGGACTGCTGTCAAACTGATCCACACGTGCAGCGCAATGCACCTGCGGGTTACCTGCACTGAGCCATAGACTATGCTATTATTACCTGTGGGATTGGTGCACTTTCTGAAAGTGCACCAACCCTGCAGGATATAATAGAAGTCTATGGCAAAGCACAGCTAACCCACAGGAAAGCTGAATATGCACTGTGCTGCATCCACAGGGTGAAAACGCACAAATTCAAGAAAAACGGCTGTTCAGTGATTCTGGGTGCTGTATTGACCATAGGCTGGAAACCGTGGATAATCAAATTGAAGAAAATGTCATCAGCACACCAAGGATTCTTCTAAAGGGTCCAAAGCCGTGGTCACATGATAGATATACAGCAACATTTTGGAGCCCTGCAGGGCCCCTTCATCTGGCAAGTGACGCTTGTGACGTCACTTGCCTGATGAAGGGGTCCAACGTGGCTCCAAAATGTTGCTGTATATCTATCATGTGACCGCAGAATAAAGCTTTGGACCCTATCAAGGAATCCTTGGTGTGCTGATGACATTTTCTTCACTTTGAACATCCACGGGGTAGATAAGCTGCAGCACATCAGTGTGAAGACAGCCTTATAGGCGATTCAGGACAGTAAGGGCTTTGTTTTTGCGGTTTGGGGGTGGTAAAACACCATATTTCATTGTGGCCCATGATCGATTACCAAATCACTTAAGTGGCCCTGGCTGGATCATTCATGGAGTACAACATTGGGGATAGTGTTGGCCAGCACCACAGAGAAAAAAGATTTGGGGGTACTTATTTCAGATGATTGCAAAACGAGCAAACAGCGTGGCCCGGCAGTGGGAAAAGTGAATAGTGTTCTAGAATCACTAAAGGGTTCACCAGCAGGAAAAAGGAGGCCCTATTTCTCCTGTATAGATCTTTAGTTAGAATACTGTGTCCAGTTCTGGAGACCTGACTTAACCACCTTAGACCCGCGCTATAGCCAAATGACGGCTACAGCGCGGATCTGATGTGCCGGGACGACGTCTATTGACGTCGTCCCGGCAACGAGCTGCCTGAGCGCCCCCTGAAGGGCGCGCGCGGCGCGCTCTGTGATCCGCGAGTCTGTGAGACTCGCTGGATCACACATCCGAGTAAGGGGTCGATCCCGACCCCTTACCACGTGATCAGCTGTCAGCCAATGACAGCTGATCATGTGAAAATAACCAAGCCGGTAATCGGCTTTTTTTCCTGCTCGCGCTGACAGCGCGAGGAGAAAAAAAAAAGCCGATCACCGGCGGCAGTGAGAGGGACATCAGTCCCTCTCACTGCAATATGCCCAGGGTCCATGGTGCCCTCCTTTGGATAATAAAAGTGCCCACTAGCTCCACCTGTCAGTGCCCACAGTGCCATCTGTCAGTGCCCACAGTGCCATCTGTCAGTGCCCACAGTGCCAGTGCTGCACATCAGTGTCCCCTACCAGTGCTCATCAGTGTCCCCTACCAGTGCTCATCAGTGCCCCCTATCAGTGCCCATCAGTGCCACCTATCAGTGCCCATCAGTGCCATCTATCAGGGCCCATCAGTGCCATCTATCAGTGCCATCCATCATTGCCCATCGGTGCCACCCATCGGTGCCACCCATCGGTGCCACCCATCCGTGCCACCCATCCGTGCCCATCAGTGCCATCTTTTCTGTGCCCATCAGTACTGACTTATCTGTCCCCACCAGTGCAGCTTATCAGTGCCCACCAGTGCAGCCTATCAGTGCCCACCAGTGCCGCCTCATCAGCGCATATCAATGAAGCAGAAAAATTACCTGTTTGCAAAACTTTATAACAAACTATTAAACTTATTTGTTTAGCAAAAAATAGAAACCCCAGCTGTGATTAAATACCACCAAAAGAAAGCTCTATTTGTGGAAAAAAAATTGTAAAAATTTCATTTGGGTACAGTGTTGTATGACCGCGCAATTGTCATTCCAAGTGCGTCAGCGCCAAAAGCTGAAAATTGGTCTGGTCACGAGGGGGGTTTAAGTGCAAAGTAACCAGGTGGTTAAAAAAAGATATTGGTAAGATAGAACGGTAAGATAAAAATGGTGAAAGGGATAAAACAAATCAGGAGAGACTTCAGGAATTTAATATGTACAATCTGGAGGGAAGAAGGAAAAGGGGAGATATGATTGAAACCTTTAGGCCCTTTTCACACTTGTACAACTTGCCCTGCGACTTGGGACTGAAAAGTCGCATGACAAGTCGTTCCTCATGATTTCCAATAACAAACATTCATATTAATACGACTTCAAGTCGTGCCGACTTCAAAGTAGTTCCTGCACTACTTTGGTCCGACTTTGATGCGAGTTACACAGGCATTCCCTGAAATCGCTGCAAAAAGCGCGTCAAAACCGCGGCCGTAAAATCGTGTGACTTTGAAGTCACGGTAGTGTGAAAGGGGTATAAAATACATCACGGGGGTGAATAAGGTTCAGGGGAGCAGTATTTTCAATATGAGGCCAAGACCAAGAACACGAGGACATGACTTCAAACCAGCAGGAGGAAAGTTCAAAATCTAGGCTTTTTCATGGTAATTTCAAAAGCCACTTTCAATATTTTGGAATCTGCAGCTTTTATTAAAATTTGACATGGTGATCTTGCCATGAAGGTCTTTGTGCAGGCACTTCCTGTTGAAGGGTGACAAAGCTCTATCCCTGTCTGCCAGTTGTACTGAGTTATTACCCTGTCACATGGGCCTCCAATGGAGACTGTAAGGAACAGTGATGAGAGGCCATGAGTCTGAACCTGCCTGAGCTCACCCCTAGGAAGGGGCTGTTTTTTACACACATAAGACAGGCTTGGTCTACTGTTGTCAATCCTAAGGAAACGTTCCACCCTAAAGCCATCTTTAGAGTGTATGTATGTTGACAGAATGTGACTGCAAAGAGGATGTGGGGGTTCAGAAACACAGATTCGAGGATGGAAAAAGTGAATGCAGTAATTTATTTGTAATTATTTGTCCCATTAAGCATGGAAATACTTAGGCTGGTTTTACATGGATTGAAATTTGGCCCATTTAGCAGGGACCGGACAAATTTTGATCCATTTATGGCCGTTCCCAATCAAGAGGAGTTGATCTAGTGAACTTTCTGTATATTTTTGCTCAATCAGCATTTGCAGCCAATCAGCTGCTGGACTAAATCAGTGTATTCTGCCAGCAGAGGAGTCCCACTGCCAGAATACAATAGTGCAGCTGGGGAATTACCCCATCCACCTCAAATGTGTGGATAGAGAAGTCCAATTAGTTTTTTTGTTTTTTGATCAGCCAGCTGGCTGATTAAAAAATTGATCCATCTATGACCAGCTTTAGAAATAAATGCACAACATGACTAAGGCTGGCTACAAATAGATATATATATATATATTTTTAAACAACCAGCCGTTTGATGAAAAGAAAACAAATGGATTCACACATTTAGGGTGAATGGGGGAATCCTTCCTGCTGCGCTATTGTATTCTGCCATCGGGACTCCTCCGCTACCAGCATACACTGATCAGCCCTGCAGCCAATTAGTGCTACATTTTTTATACCTATTGCTTTAGGCTTTGTTTGTTTTGTAAGTGCTGATCTAACATAAATATACAGACAGTGCCTTTTGGGAGGAGTCCCTAGATCAACTCTTCTCGAACAGGAACGGCCATAGATGGATCAAAATTCTGCTGGTCCCTTCTGAACTGACCAAATTTCGATCCATGTATGGCCAGCTTAAGGCAAGTGCTGAGAGACATTTGGATTCCCAATTCTTTGGATTCCTTTGCAAGCAATAAGACTAGGCAATGTTTGGTACTCACAGCAGACCCCTGTGAACAAGGGGATGCGGGACTGTCTCTCTTGCTGCAGCAGGGATCTATTTGTTTTACATACCCATGTGAAAATGCTGATTGTCTGGCTGTCTCTGGGTTCAGTACTTTAGGTCACCGCCTGGAGCAAGCATGCAAGAAAAGTAGTTAAAGTCAGAACTCCTGGTTTTGGATAGCTTTTCTAGGTCAGCTAATAAATTAATAGAGGAACCCTCATTAGGATAGTTTTGTGTGCTTGTTTTTGCATATGCCCATTAAAAACATCAGAAAGTGATAAGCACCAGATAAGAACTTTATTATTTTACAGGCCGGACAGCCCATTCCTGTAGTGAAAGTATACATTGTCAATCTTTATGGTCCATCGCACACTGTGGAGATCCTTCGCCCCGACTCTTTTGATTACAGGTAAATCAGACCAGTAACTATATATCATTTATTTCCATAAAATCTGGATGGATGAATATTATGCTTATACACTCATTCTAAAGTGTATTTTTTACTTGTGCCTCTGCAGCACATAGCGTGTATAACTGTGGCGTAAAATACCCAATCACATTGTACTGAAGTGACTTCATGCAATATATTTCAGTACGATGATGAAGAGTTGGCAAGATCATTCTATTATATTGATGTATGCCTAGGCAAGGATGTTTATGTTCCCCACTGCTTCTCTGAATTATAATATGCTTGACAGGAGGTACTTTTCCAGGTGAGCCGACTTTATCTTGAGCTCTGACAAAGTAATTTCTTGAAAGCTTTGAGGTTGCATTTTCCCTCTGCTATGTAGCTGTGTGTCATTTGCATGTGCAAATATATTACTGTTTGTTGTTCTAATATAAATTATCACCTAGTTTATATTAGCTTGCTTTATAGGTTTTCCTGGCATTACATTTTTTAGTTCATTTTTTATTGCTAAGTATAATGTGGCAGTTTCTGTGCAGTTGCATTAACACCATTATTTATTTCCAGTATTTTGTAGCACTGATATATTCTGCTTTTTTCAGTCCCTAGAGCACCGTCGCCCAATCTGCGCCCTTTCGTAGTTTTTGTGCAGTCCTCTGGGCTCTGCAGACATTGGGGTTGAAATACTAAAGGCAAATAGACTGTGCACATTGCAAAGTGCAGTTGCACTCTGCAAGAGCAGTTGCTGCAGAGCTTAGTAGGGGGACCTCTGCTGACTTCCATCATCCAATCACGTGCAAGCAAAAATGCTTTTTTTTTTCCTTGCATTGGATTGGGTATTCTTTGCAAAGTGAAGCCTTACCTCATTTACTAAGCTCTGGAGCAACTTCCCTTGTAGAGTGCAACTGCACTTTCCAAAGTGCACAGTCTATTTCAATTTAGTAAATCAACCCCATTGCGTCATGTCTGCAGTCCCTGACCATCTTGTGTATTATATCCACAGTCTCAGACCATCTCTTGTATCACATCTACAGTTTCCGACCATCTCCTCTACCACGCCTGCAGCCTCTGATCATTTTTTATATCATGTCTGCAGTATTTGACGATCTCTTGTATCATAATGGCAGCCTCTGACCATCTCTTGTGTCATGTCTGTAGTCTCTAACCATCTCTTGTGTTATATCTATAGTCTCAGACCATCTCTTCCATCCTGCCCACAGTCTGACCATCTTCTGTAATATGTTAACAATCTCTGACCATCTCCTTTAGCATAACCATAGTCTTTGACTGTTGTGTGTCAGCTGTCTCTGACACTGAGTATTCACCAAGTTTTATGTGTGGCCCTTTGTTGATCTTGAGGGCCGCACTTGAGGTCCCCCCATATCAAGAAAGTTGACCACCACAGACAATTCACTCCATGCCCTGTCTCAGAGGAACCTGGCCACAATCATGTACTGTGCACACACAATAAGGCTGGTTTACCAAAGGTGTACGTTGCTGTTCAGTTAGCAAAGTAAATGTTCATTTGATAAATTAATGTTAGTGAATAAGATGAAGCTGGGTCCACTGTCAATATTCAATCATATGATGGCAAACATATTTTTTTGTTCAATGTCAATCACATGTTTGGGTACTCACATTATTACAAGTATAAAAACATCCCCACAGTAGTTTGCTAGCAGACAATAGGTGTGTTAAATAGCACAATTACCAATGGGTGAAAGACAGGTGGCTTGAGCCGATGAGATTACCATCTGCTATGAGTTTCCCAGTGTTGAGCAGTCATGGCTGGTAATGTGCCATCTAGGCCTTTGACATGGATCCTGGGCCTAGACTCCCAGAGTCTGTGTGTTCTGGGGAGACACAAACCCAATTTAGAAACAAGACCACTCCCAAGGATCCCCCAGGCACCCACCTCCAAAAGAGTAGTGTTCCCTTGAAAGCCAGGGCCCATAGTCAGTAGGCAAGATGCTAGCCTGCAGTCCCCTCCAAAAGCTTTTGTCCTGGGTGAGTCTGTCACAGAGTCTATTCCACATTTTCACAGCACTTACTGTGAAGAAGCCTTTCCGTATGTGGAGGTTAATCTGTTTTCCTCCAGACGTAAAGAGTCCCCCCTTGTCCTTTGTAATGACCTGAAAGTGAATAACTCTACACCAAGTTCACTATATGGACCACTTATGCATTTGTACACGTTGATTATAAATTCAGGTTAGCTAATCTTTCTTCATAGCTCAGCTCCTCCATGCCTCTTATCAGTTTGGTTGCCCTTCTTCACTTTCGCCTGTACTCCGATAACCTTTTTGTGAACTGGTGCCCAAAACTACTCTGCATATTCCATATGAGGTCTTACCAATGATTTGTACAGGGAGAAAATTATGTTTCTCTCTTTCTGCGGTCCATAACTCGTTTAATACAAGAAAGGATTTTGCTAGCTTTAGAAACTGCAGCTTCGCATCACTTGCTATTGTAAAGCCTATAATCTACCAGAACACCCAAATCCTTCTCTGCCATTGACTCCCCCAGCTGTTCTCCTCCTAGAATGTACGATGCATGTTCTTAGCTCCTATCCTAAGACCATCCAGAGTATAAATCATTAATCACAACCTCTGAATAAGTCCAAGTTTTTGCCTACATCTTCATAAAAAGAAATCAGATTTGTTTGACAACTTCAGCTTTTCATGAATCCATATGGTCTGTTGCTTAAAATATTATTTTCTAGCAAAAACTATTCTATAGGATCTTTTTTTAAACTCTCATGTATTTTCCCAACTATAAAAGTGAAACTAACTGGACTGTAGTTACTTGGTAAAGACTTTGACCTCTTTTTAAAAATAGGCACCACATTGGCCTTATGCCAATCCAGTGGTACCATGCCAGTCTTTAAAGAGTCTTTGAAAATGAGAAATAATGGCTTAGATATAACAGAGCTCAACTCTTTGAGGACCCTAGAGTGATTGTCACGTACCTGGTTGGAGGCCAAAGAGCTAAAAGGGCTTCCCTTGCGGTTTAGTGCAGAGTACCCCTGAAGGTGGAGACAGGAGCTGCACCCAAAGTAGCATGGGTTGCCAGCTGTGGTAGCCTGAAGAGCTGAGATGATGACCAGGGCAGGACAGAGCAGGATCGACTGCAGAGCAGGTGGGTCTGGACAGCAGGGCCAGCCGAAAAGCAGTGGAGCCATGCCGAGAGTCATGCACAGTAGGTCAGTCAGGAACAGAGGTAGGTTGCAGGGTCAGGAACAAGCTGAGGTCATGGACAGATAATCAGGCAGCAGCAAAGTCAGTAGAACAAGCCAAGATCAGAGCCAGGAGTTGAGACAAGACAGTTTCAAAGGCAAGCCTAGTCGGTAACAGGAAAACCAATAACAGCATACAAATAAGCACAGGAACACAGGGGGGTTGATGATCATCCAGCAACCAGTGAGCAGGTCTGCCATCCTTATAAAAGCCAATAGGCACCAGAACCTATCACGTCCTGTGTGCGCAACTGCGGGAGCGTGCACAGTGTGGCTATTCTGGGTATCGGCAAAAGTGGCAGTTCTTCTCTGGTTTTGTCCCCTGACTGTGATGTGTATAACTGTCGTAAATGTTTTTTTAAAGTGTACAGGGTGACACTTCATGTGACTGCACAGCAGCATGGTGCATTATGCTTACTGTGTGGCAACATGTAGGGCCATCCAGTGAGGTGCGATCATATGCAACATGCCTGCATTTTATTGCGCCACACTGCACCAAAGTTTCAGGCTGCGTTGTAGTCTAAGCTTGAAGGTGTTTGGTGGTTGCTTGGAACACATTTATATATAATGGCAAGTACAGATAAAGTGGCTCTTAAAGAGGATTTACAGTTTAAAATGTTTTTACTATATTGCACATTGCCCAATAAAAGCCTATGGGGTTTATTTACTAAAGGCCAATAGACTGTGCACCTTGGAAAGTGCAATTGCACTCTGCAAGTGCAGTTGCTCCAGAGCTTAGTAAATGAGGTAAAGCTTCACTTTGCAAAGAATATTTTTGCTTGCACATGATTGGTTGATGAAAGTCAGCAGAGTTTCTGCTCATTTACTAAGCTCTGGAGCAACTGCTCTTGCAGAATGCAACTGCACTTTCCAAAGTGCACAGTCTTTTTGCCTTTAGTAAATCAACCCCTGTGTGTCACCTCCCTGAACTCACAGTAATTGTCTCCGTGGCTGGCCACTAAAATGTGTATGTTTATTTTAGCACAAAACTACCTATTTTTATACCATGGAACTTTTCCAGTATCATGTGATGGTTACACAGCTGTTGTAAGTTTATGCTGAAAAAATAAATAAGCAGAAGTGGTAAGGCGGAGTACAGTGCAGTTACAGTTCTAAATTGTACTCACTTCTTGATGAGTCTCGTCTCTTTCCTGTAGGGAATATTACATCACTCTGGTCAGCTGGGTGACAAACATTCAGTTGGCTGTGCAATGGCTGAATCGTTCTCAGAACTTATCAGTCCTCACCATTTGTGATGCTTTTACTGGGACCTGTGTAGAGGTCAGTGTTCTGTCATACAATCATTTGCATTATTAGTTACCATTTCATGAAATACTGTACATCAACCATTCAGACAATTAAAAAAAAAAAAAAAGTTTTCTATGATGGAGTCATCATTAATCAATATTATACTGTACACCATATTACCAAAAATATTGGGACGCCAGCCTTTGCACACACATGTACTTTAATGGCATCCCAGTCTTGGTCCGTAGGGTTCAAAATTTGAGTTGGCCCACCCTTTGCAGCTATAACAGCTTCAACTCCTCTTGGAAGGCTGTCTACAAGGTTTAGAAGCAGTATATCATTTCTGTATATAATTTATCAGAATGAAATAAAAATGGTTTCCGTGATAAGCCTAGACTTTTTTTAGGAGTCTATTTTTATAATAAGTATTGTTATTAAAACTCAGGCTGTAGCTTTTGCCTAATCAAGGATGTATTAAGATTGGTGATCCTGATGAAAACCGCACCAGTGGCTGCTTACTAAAAATTAGATTTTGCCACAAAGTTGCCAATTTTCCTAAAAATTCGTCATTGCAAACTCAGTTTATTCTCTTTACAATCAGTTGTCATTGGAGCCTAGATGGCTAGACCAAATGTATTAGCATTGGCATGTGTCAGCTAATTTAGTAATAGCTCTATGACTATTTGCCTACTTGAATAATTTTTTTAGTGTTTTTAAGGCATTCTGTTTTAATACACACCTTGCTCATGTTTTTTTGTAAACTGAGATTTTGATTATTTTATAAATAACAGGTTTAACATTATTATAGTTTTTTATTTTATTTTTTTTAGACACTAAACTGCAATTTGACAGCTGCCACCTACTGGCTTCATCGAAAATTGAAAGGAAACAAGATGGACTTTTAGGTGTCAACACAATACAACAATTAAAAATATATAAATTTATTTTGTTACAGCATCCATAAAATTACATAGTTAAAAACACATAAAATGTATGCATATAGAACCTTCCTTAATGCCTCCCATACAGTAAATGACGCCAACCCATATCTAAATTACACTATATTTGATTCACAAAACATAATGATAGGTAGATGTCTTCCATTGGTAGGCAATTACTCAACATGTTTCATGGGAACACACCACTTCTTCAGGAGGTGAGGGGGGCTGCAAGAATGAAAAATGAAACAATTCAAAGTACAAAATAATTGCTACACTTGCTTCTTATACTTATGTGAAACAAAAATCAACAAATAACTCACCAAGTCAGAGAAGTCAAATACCAAGCTAGGGAAGGCATAATTGTCTGGTCAAAGGCATGTGTTGTTATACCCTAGGGGCAGGTGTGGGAATAAAACAAGGCGGCTAGCAACTACACTGTTATGTAACCAAAATTAAAAAAATAATGACAAAATAAAAAAAGGAAAAAAAATAAATATAAACCACACACCTAGCGGACTGGGTAGGCTCATCAAAATATTACACCTGGTGTAATATTGTGATGAGCCTGGACTGGGCAGACTCGTTAAAATGTTACACCAGATTAAGATGGTAAGAAAAACAGTTTTCACAAAGTTTCCAACAAGTGTCACAACTTCCCAAAAGAAAAAAAAAAGAAAAATTGGTGTAATATCTTGACAAGCCTACTTAGTCCACTACGTGTGCGGTTTATATATTTTTTTGCTTTTTTATTTTGTCATCCTTTTTTTATTTTGGTTACATAACAGTGTAGTTGCTAACCACCTTGTTTTATTCCCACACCTGCCCCCAGGGTATACCACTGCATGCCTTTGACCAGACAATTGTGCCTTCCCTTGCTTGGTGTTTGACTTTTCTGACTTGGTGAGTTATTTGTTGATTAGTGTTTCACATAAATATAAGAAGTGTAGCATTTATTTTGTACTTTGAAAAAAAAATTCATTCTTGCAGTCCTCCTCACTTCCTGAAAAAATTAGGTGTTCCTGCGAAACATGTTGGGGAATTTAAGAATTGCCCAGCCATGGAAGACACCTAACTATCTTTAAGTTTCGTGAATTGAATATAATGTAATTTTGATATGGGTTGGCGTCATTTACTCTTTACTCTTACGTCATTAATGGGAGCCTTGGGAGGCATTAACCCCCCTGGCAGTTTTTCCGAGTGTGGCTCGTGGTTAAATTTCAGCACCATTAGCGGTAACCCCGAGCCACACTCGGGATTGCATTGCAGGATCCTGGTGCAGTGTACTTACCTTGCTCCTGCAATGTCCCCCCCCCCCCCCCCGCTGTGTCCGTGGGCTCCTCTGCCCGATGCCTCTGTGTTCTGGGCTCCGTTCCCTGCGAGCGTCTCGACACACGGGGGCGGAGCCCAGCGGCAAATTCAAAAAATTGAAAATTCATAATAACACATACAGTACAGTGTGATCTTACAGATTACATTACTGTATGAAATTATTTCACAACCCTTTTATCCCCAGTGCTTTGTTCAATGCCCTGCATGCAGTTTTATATTATATATACTGTTTTTTCTGCCTCAAAACTTCTGCCTTGAGATTGTCCATAGCAACCAAAAAGCGTCCCTTTACGTCAAAAGTGGGTTTAGACCAGCTAGAAAACAGCGATAGTAATTTAGAACACTTGCAGAATTGAGCGATAGTGAATTGTGGGGAAATTTATTTTATTATTATTATATTATTATTTTTTATAATTATTTATAGTTATTTATATATTATAATTTATGATTTTGTGTTTCAAACTTTATCATACCCGGGATGTCTACTAGACTCTTGTTTGGACAGATTTAAGTGTGTTATTGCTAAGAATTACAGGCCTAC
The DNA here is from genome assembly GCA_028564925.1 of Lithobates sylvaticus. NCBI lineage: Eukaryota > Metazoa > Chordata > Amphibia > Anura > Ranidae > Lithobates > Lithobates sylvaticus. The sequence continues at coordinate 485,518,106 of CM053027.1, forward strand.
AATATAAAACGCCAAATTTCTATGCAAAACAATGTACCGCTTTGAGACGCAGGGAGGTTAAGGTAGGTTTAATATGTATACATTGTATATGTTCATGTTATTTTATGGATGTTGTTACAATAAAAATTTATATTTTTTTAATTGTATTGTGTTGGCACCTTAAAAGTCCATCTTTGATGACACCATTAGGATGCTGGTGCCTCTAGCAGTCCTGTATTTATCATACTCCTACACCTACTGTCTTCAGCTGTGACCATGCTTCTCTCTTTGCAAGACACAATATCAGCTGACAGGTTTGCTTGTTAACAAACCCATGGGATTATTATGATAGGTATCATAGTGATCATATAATAGCAAACCACATTGATTGGTTCTTAATTGTTCGTGTAATTCAGCTGCTATTAGTAAAAATTGATTAATGATCTCAGCAAAAGAACAGTACCTAATAACATTAATCTACTGATTGAGAGCCATTTGGTTCTAACTGCTAATGAATAACACACCCTAATTATAATAATACAATTATACATTTCGTTGAGTTGAATGATGATATTACCGTATATACTCGAGTATAAGCTGAGTTTTTCAGCACATTTTTGTGCTGAAAGTGCCCCCCTCGACTTATACTCGAGACAAGCACTTTTCTGCAGCAGAGAATGGCATTTCCGACCCGATTTTGGGGCCCCGCATCTCTGGGCCACTTGGTGCTAGGAACCCCATCTTTGGATATGTTGTAGTGCTGGGGTTCCTAGCACCAAGTGACCCCGAGATACGGGGCCCCAATTCGGCCAACTGTGTCCATCCGCAGCAATGTCATTTCAGGACCCTTTGGGTCCAGAGACCCCAAATTTTGGCTGCAGCTAGGGGGCATCTAGGAACCATTAACTACCGAGTTTGTGGGACCTATGGCTGCAAATGGGCACAGTAAGGCATGCAAATAGACACAGGCTGCAAATGGGCATTGTTGACCCTCTTTTCCACTTACAGAAGCTGCGCATTTCTCACCCTAGGCTTAAACTGGAGTTAATACGTTTTTCCAGTTTTTTGTGGTAAAATTAGGTGCCTCGGCTAATATTCGGGTCGGCTTATACTCGAGTATATACGGTACATATATTTTCAATTCAGTATCAGCCCAATCCCATTGAGAAGCCTTGTGACCACAGACATATCACATGCTTTAAACCCATGAATTAGTAGTCAGATGTCATGTGTCACATATCCATCAGAGTCTGACTAACAGAGCAGTAGTTGTTTGTAGGTTAGTATTCTAACCTTGTCTTATGCTGGTTAAAATAATTCTACCTCTTATGCACTAATACAGATGACTTAATAAATATACATATTAGTAATTTCAAAGTTGTTACCCTATTTGGAAGCAAGTTAGAAGATGAATGTCACACTGTTGTTGAATGAATGGATATCTGTGTCTAGTTAAAATATGTGATTACTAAAAAAAGCATTTAGCCAGCAGATTACTAATAAAGATTAGTAAATCGAATCTCTGCACTGCTGCATACACATCCCTTGTGTTACTAACATATTCAAATCTGTAAAAATAACCAGGGTTATAATAAAGCACTGTAACTTTGATGGATTGAAACTGTAGTTGGTTTAGACCAGTCTTCCCGTATTTCTCAAAGCTGTGCTTAGGTCAATGCAACAAGCCGCTAAATCACATTGCACAGACACATATAACTCCTTATATGCATATATTGGGTTGCCTGCAAAATGTGTACTTCAGTTGGCCATGAGAATAGTGTGGGAAACATTTGCATAGGTTGTATACGCATGCATGCGCTGTGTGCAGATTAAAAGATTGTGGTGTGTGCCACAATTTTCTTTTCTGGAAACATATCAATGTTCAACAGAGAGCCACTATTATAAGTGTTTTCCCCCTTAAAGTGGGGTTGCGACCAAAAAAAAAAAAATGTGGCTTAAAAATCATAAAAAAATAAAAATAATTGGAAAAAAAAATTTTTTTACTCACCTCTAAATGCCTGTTGCTAGGGGGTCCCTCGTAGTCTGCCACCTTCATTGCCCAGGCTAAACGTCACTTCCCGTAGGCGCCGCACAGTCATCTGGGACCTGTCATGTGTCCCAGATGAGTGAGCGTCGAATCACGGCACACCTATGTTTTCTTGTGTGAAGCTGTAAAATACAACATTGACTCAATCCCCACTGAGGTGCAACGCTGCTTTTATGACAAAATGTGAAGCCACAGCCGGGTTCCCACATTAAGAATGCCGGCGCCGCGAGCGGAGCTGGGAACGAGGGGGGGTCTCGTTCCCCCGCATCGCTGGACCCCGGGACAGGTAAGTGTCCGATTATTAAAAGTCAGCAGCTGCAGTATTTGTAGCTGCTGACTTTTAATTTTTTTTTGGCACTCCACTTTAAGTTTCAAAATATTCGAAGAATAAAGTTATTGCACAGAATACAAATTCGGTAAACACTAAAACAAAACAGGAGCACATGTTTCAATGTATAAATCACAAAAACCTATTTAACATACACTATATTACCAAAAGTATTGGTATGCCTTAAGTGTTCCCTTCACTGGAGCTAAGGGGCCAAGCCCAACCTCTGAAAAACAACCCCACACCATAATCCCCCCCCCCCTCTACCAAATTATTTGGACCAGTGCACAAAGTAAGGTCCATAAAGACATGGATGAGCGACTTCAGGGTGGAGGAACTTGACTGGCCTGCACAGAGTTCTGACCTCAACCCAATAGAACACCTTTGGGATGAATTAGAGCAGAGACTGCGAGTCCGGCTTTCTTGTCCACATCAGTGCTTGACCCCACAAATGTGCTTCTGGAAGAATGGTCAAACATTCCCATAGACACACTCCTAAACCTTGTGGACAGCCTTTCCAGAAGAGTTGAAGCTATTATAGCTGCAAAGGTTGGGCCAACTCAATATTGAACCCTAAGAATGTGATGCCATTAAAGTTCATGTGCATGTAAAGGCAGGCCTACCAATACTTTTGGTAAAATAGTGAATGTATACATAATATACCATCTAAAACAGGGAGGATCTACTAGCAGGCATTCTCCAGCAAAATAAATACTATAAAAAGAATTAAAAGACCAACATATACTGTATTGTGCTATGTTTATAAAAGTAGATGGTGCCCATAATAAAAAGCAAAGTCATATAACTCACAAAACCTGATTTTCTACAGTGTAATGAACAAAAATATCAGGGTAAACAAAATATTCTTTAATATGATCAAAATTTAGCACCCTCCTAAAAAGGTGCTAGGATTGGGTACATTTAGTTTTGGCTCACTGTATCCAGTGGCGCTGCTGTTCATTGTTATGCAAATTTAGTTTTAGCTCACTGTAAAATATGTGGCTGTTTTGATTGTTTTGGTTTGTTCTAAAGATCTGTCAATTAGTGGGCAGGAAGAGTCTAATTAGCAGATAAATATTCATACAGCCCTGGCCAATCTCTTGAGAGAGTCGCCCAGATGGTAGTGGGGAGCCTGTATAAATACTCTGAGAAGGGTCTTTTTCTCTGAAGAGGGCATCACAGTCTAGGGGTGCTGATAGCCCCCTAGGCCATTCTGATATATGGCTGCGGGGTATCCAGGCTTCAGGTGGGCCACCTGGGGGGCTGCTTTGATGAAATTACAGAGAGCTGACTGAGGAACTGTCGTCTGAGGATCTAGTGGAGAAAGTGTCTCAAGTGTATTGGAAAGAGGCAACCAACTTTTCACGGACATTTGTGAGTACATACTGGATAGAAAGATCCTAGAGACTGTGGGCAGAGGCCATCCCTCATGTGTTAGAGTCAGCTGTGTGTGTAAATTGGACACGGTGCCCAGTGTCCTGAAGAGCTTAGTCTATTTAAATTCCCAGTGAAAGGACTTTGCTTGGACTTTTCACCAAGGGAAGATCGAGCTCCTCAAGTTTGCTACAGGCTCAAAGTTCTATAGAAAATAAGTGTCCTCCTAATTATACATAGTTTTGGAGTATCCCACTCAATTCCCTAATCCCATCCAAGTTACCCAAAAATAAAAACACTAAAAGGAAACCCCTAGACTGTTCATTGAGCCAAAGAGTGACTGTGTGCCTGGCTGCAGGGTAACTATTAGGGAAAGGACCCTGGGTAATCTACTAAGCGGCTCCTTTGGGGTAAGCGCTACAAAAATATAAAATATTCTCTGCACTCATTTAAATGCTTTTAACAAAATCTGCAGATTTTTTTTCCCAGTGGCACAAGTTCATGTTGGCAATTTCTACTGACTTGCATTTAGAAATGTTTTATGTGTGTAACACTCCTACCTGCATAGCCTACAATGTACACAAGCACAGTTTATGCACACAGCCTTACTTGTTAGTTTAATCAGCTGTTTAAGAAGGCCTTCTGCCAATGGGTGATGCCTGGTTTAGAGTGCTTCTGCAGTTTCTGTGGATGTATTGCACTAATTTTTATTTCAGTCACCAACCTTTGCTTTGTTTCTCACCTTTGGGTGTATGCTGCCGGCCCTGACCTTGGTGCATTCCTAACTTCAATTCCTGTCACTAGATTCATTTCTGATGCCCAGTTTGACTGATCTTCTGGAACTGGCCACTGACTTGTCTTCTGACCCTACCTCAACTTGGTACTGTATCTGTCTATCTGGTTCTGAGCTGTGGCTTTTCTCTGACTATGCTTTGCCTAAACCTGCTTCAGTTTACATGGATTCAGATATGACAATCTGGCTAAATAGGCTGAAGACCCCCTCGAAGTACATCAAAACATACAATTTTGAGGAAAGGTTGCTGTTATGATTGATAAGCACTGCAAAATCGGTTATTGTTTTTAAAATGCTGTTTGGCATCTAGTCGTTTTTGTGCCCATATCCCCCATGGCTTCTTGTGGTTGTAGTACTTGCATTCACACTGAACCTGTTGTTTTCTCCCTGTCATATAGTGGTTTTGTGCCTGTAATTCCTTTGTTGTCTAGCTGGTTTTGTGGCCATATTCTTCCTGGCTTCTTATTGTTTTTGTGCCTATATTCCACTATAAATCCAGTAGTTATTGTGCCCATATGCTTTGTAACCAATTTTCTCCTGTCATTTAGTGGTTTTCACTCCTATATTCATCCAGGCATCAAGTGTATAGGTATAATAACTAATATGGAATGTCATAGTAGGTTGGTATAATTCATCATTTCTAATCATTTCTAATCTAGTATAATTCATTTAATAGCCCCTGAGGCATCACCTTCCCAGTGGTTGAAAAATCAGTCTCTGGCTACAATCCCATCTGTTCAAAGCAGTGTGGAAGGAGGGAGCCTATGTTTTTTTTTTTTGGTTTCGACCATTGTTATCGGAAAGTAGAAAGCCTGAACTGGGACACAGTAAACCCATATTAATTGTTTTACTTAAAATGTTACTAAACCCAGGACCTTGCATCACTATATCTGGTCTCCCACAGTACACAGAACATGGAAATGCAATTATTTTAGTAAATATAAACTGCTAAATACCTTTTCTCATAAGCAGTTACAGCAGTCTTGTGACTTCAATCTGTGTCCAGCCGAGCACTGGTTAAAGCTTGTAGGAGGAGTTTTCATTCTCCTCTGACTGTCCTATGAGGCTGCATGACCCCTGACTTTCTGTATGGACAGTGCTGATTGGCCCTGTGCTGATCACATGCACCCTCCAAAAAGAATAAAAAACTCTTTAGCAATACACACCAAACTGAGCATGTGCAGAGTGTCCCCAAGGCTCTGTTCATGGATTGGGGAGAGTAAAACAAGGGAAGAATAAAAGAAGACAGGATCAAACAGCCTTTTTACATAATGCAGATGATTAACCCCTTAGGTTCCACAGTGAGTAAAGCATGTTTTACTGCATATACATTCTGATTGTACTGTTGGGGGTTTAGTAACACTTTAAGAGTAATATAGAAATTTTTTACCAAAGGTGGGGAGTGTTTCGTACTACGGTAGAATGGGTAAGGGATTCTTCACCAATTTCTAAGGAAAAAAATTGCAGCTTGCTTGTTTTCGAGGATCAGACATGTTGGATATAAACCCTTCCATGCCTGTGCCTTTTCTTAAACATCCCGCTAAAGCAGGGGTGCCCAACCAGTGGCCCGCGGAGTCCTCTGATGTGGCCCGCGACCTCCTGCTCTGGGATGGCTAGTTGGCAAGCCCAGATCGCAGGTTGCTGACCCACCATCCCAGAGCATCAGTGTTGTGAATGAAGCCAGCAGTAGATGAAGCAAATGGCTGCAGAGCTGCATAAGCTGATGCTTCCTGTATACTGCCCTCTCCTGTCACAGATGAAGTGCTACTGAATGCACTTTGCCTGGGACAGCAACAACTGCCGATACCTTAATGGAAGACTGTTATTAAAGGTAAGTTTATTAGTAAAATCACAGTATATATGTGGGCATATCTTTTCTGCTGTGGTTACTGGGCTGCTTTCAAACTGGTTACCTGCACTGAGCCATAGACTTATGTTATTACCTGCGGGTTTGGTGCGCTTTCTGAAAGTGCATCACACCTGCAGTGTATAATAGAAGTCTGTGGCAAAGTGCAAGTAACCCGCAGGAAAGCCACAGCTGCACTGCACCTGCAGTGTGGGTAAACCGCTGGATCAATCCAATTCGCTAAAAAAAACATCAGGGCGAATCGGATTGGAGGGCCCAAAGAGTGCATATGTAGAGTGGACACAGACCTGTTATACGCCCGCTCTGCTCATTGTGGACCACGACTGGTTACCAAGTCGCTTAAGTGGCCCTTTCTCTTGAATAGGTTGGGCAACACTGCGCTAAAGCATCCCCAATGCTGGCTATTGTGGCTGATATCAGCATGACATTGGGCCTTTAGACCCATTACCTGCTTTCCATGGGGATCTCATGCCTGATGTGAAAGACTAGTTTATTGGATAAAGCTGGCATGTATTTTTATATTTGATATTTTTAACAGTTTGCATCCTGACAGGTCCTTTCAATATTACCTATTTACATGCTTGGAGCAGGTGAAAACTAAAGCAATCTTAACACCTGAATTTAGCATTTTCACCTGGTAGAAAATCATTCTGAAATATGATTATAAGGTTTGATATACAACTTTAGGTTCTGATATGTGTACTTTTTGAGTCTCGGCTAGCATCTAAATATTGGCTTTAACTAAATGTGAGCTTTTGACCTTGGGATAATGTTAGAATGAGTAGATAGAGGACAGAATTCTGGACTTTTAATCAATTTTCTGCATTTATTATTAATAAATGCTATATATATATACAAGGTTAAAAAACTAAAACATATACAAAAACCCAGTTTACAATACATA